>CM053582.1:295892586-295928489 GCA_028627135.1 Pseudochirops cupreus | reverse complement strand
ATAATAATAGAATATGTTGTCATAGGATATTATTAATCAGCACAGTATATAATATAACTAATTAATCTCATTGTGGTTGTTAATATTAAATACTATAAAATTAAAATGAGGTATTAAATATTATATAATAAAAGTTATAAAATTATTGTTGATTTATTATTTTATTTCAGTTAATTAAATTAATAAGGAAAGTGAGACCTAAAGAGGTTAGGTGATTGACCCACGGTCACAAACTAGTTAGAGGTGAGACCATGTCAAGAAGTCAGAAGTGAGGTACAATTCCAAAATAAAAATTTTACATAGTAAAATACAATGCGGCTGTCTCCACAGCATGCAAATATTTTTAAGAAATCATATGCAAATCCATGTGAGGCCCTCTTCCCTCTTTCTCTAGCCTGGGTATGATCCTTAGGGAAATCCCACTGCACACAACTACGTAGACTGCAGGGCTAGGCTAGAGGCAGCAGGGCTAGATTCCATCGCAGACAAACTTTCTCTCTGTCTGGCATATGCTAAGTCATGTGGTCACAAGCCACCTCGACAGGCATTCAATAGATTATGGGAACAGAATGTGGCAGCCCGAAAATGAAGGTGTTTCTCCCCATGCATGCAAATGACAATACCTCGCTGTCCTTCAGGGCCTCTGCTCCACCCTGCCAGCAGCTTCAAACGCCTGAAAATTACAAAGCTGTCAGAGAAGTAAACGTAGAGCAAAGTGAACTTTTAACACTGGGTGGGAATGAGGACGCGGTGCTAGCAGATTCCGCTTAATCAAGAGAAAAAGTTTGAGGGGTTAAACACAGAGTCAAAATGTGAGTGTGAGATACACAAACTACCCTGCTCTCCGGGGTTGGCTAAGCCACCGGAAGATTTAAACAGATGGAAAGCACCTCCTCTGTCCTTGAAAGGACAGAGAAACGTAATAAAAAAGAATGTGATGCCTGGTTTTTACATTTTTCTTTTCAGCCATTTTTCTGCCTTCTATTTCCTGAATGATGCAAGAATCTAAATGCAGCAATAATTCAATAAGCAGGAAGACCCAACCAACTTAGAATAACCAGGATGTAGTAACCAGAGCAAAAACTACCAGGGCTTGGGTTATTGATTTAAATCACATTTGGGGCCCATTGTCCTATGGCGTTCAGAACCTCTCCTGTCTCTATCAAGTTAACTCCGCACATTAAAATCTAAACTGTGCCCCAATTGCTGCTTACAGAACAAGTAGTATCAAGTTTATTGCTGAATGAAAACCTGGATTTTCCAAAGTAAGTGTCTTATCGACCCTACTAAATAATAAACTCTTTGAGGGCACAAATCATGCTTTGTTCATCATTGTATGCCCTCCAGTGTCAAACACAGCACCATGCAGGTTTGGGTTTGGAACTGCTAGACAGTATTTTAAGAGCTGATTAGAGAAATTTCTATTTTATCCTAGAGATTTAAAGCTAGAAGAGGCCTCAGTGGTCATCTAATCCAACCCCGGAAGAAACAACAGGCCAGAGATTAACTAATTTGCCTAAAGTGATACAGGTAGTAAAAGGCAGAGCTAGGATTTTAACTACGGTCAAGTCTTAGCTCAGACCCTAGCTGTGTGAGCCTGGGCAAGTCACTTAACCCTGTTTGTCTCAGTTCCTCATCTGTAAAATGAGCTGGAGAAGGAAATGGCAAATCACTCCAATATCTTTGCCAAGAAAACCCCAAATGGGGTCATGAGGAGTCGGACACAACTGAAAAATCACTGAACACAATTTCTGATTCTAAATCCAACAATCTTCACACTAAACCACACCATGTAAACATCTAAGAATCTTCAAAATCTTCTTAGAAAACCATTCCTTTGTTCCCATTGAACTTTATGCCTATCTAATTCTGCCTTGCGTTACAGCTTTTTGAATAAATGTTTCATCCATCCTACTAAATAATAAATTCTTTGAGGGAGCAAACTATACTTTGTTCCTCACTGTATGTCCTAACGTGTCAAACACAGCACCATCCAGGTTTGGGTTTGGGCCAGCTAGTGAAGGTTCTAATAGCTGATCAGAGCTTATATTTTATCCTAGAAGCAACAGAGAAATACTGTAGTTTATTGAATAGGGAAGTGACTAGGAAACCAACAAACAATTGAGTCCTCCAACAGACTTGATAAAATTACAGGATGTGAAGCAGGGACACAACCTTTTGGGGAGTCATGGTCCCCTTTGGCAGCCCAGTGAAACCTATGGATCCCTTCTCAGAATAACGTTTTTAAATGCATTAAATAAAATACAGAGGATTGCAAAAGAAGTCAATTACATTGAAATAAAGATGTAAGTTTTCTTTTCCAATCCAAGTTGATGGACCCCCTGAAGTCTTCTTAAGCAGAGGTTAAGAATTACTGTTACATGCAAAGTGTTAAGGTTTTGTACACTTTAGACTGTTGACATGCACAATTTGTAAACAGAATGAAACCTTTAGTGGCTCATACCCTAAGTGAATACCATATGATCAAAGATTGTAATGGGTGTAAAACTGGGATTAGTTCATTTGCACCTTGCAAGGTGATCAACCCTTTTCAGTCTTTAATGGGACAGTGTACCCTTAAAAAAAAACCCCTAGATTTCTTTGTCTCATCCAGGCTGTAAGTACACGTACTAGTCACAGTATCAGTCTCACATTGACCAGCCTAGGAGCTTTAACCTGCTTTTTTTCTGACTTGGGCGAATCTGCCTCATGTGTTAAAATTCCATCTTGTTCTGGTCCCCCTGACCACCCTCATCCCACTCCTAGTGAATACAGTAAGTTTATAAGTAGCCAGTATAAAGGGGCAATCGCAGGAAATAAAATTGCAAAAGGGTACATGGAAGCCACATACAAATCATCCCAAAGATCAAAGGAGCATTATTTACAAATTATATTATATATTAACCAAAATTCACATACTGGTAATATGTGTTGAATCAGGAGAAGTCACCTAAGCACTGCTGTCAGGGTTCTGGTCCTGGAATTTGTAAATTCCAAACAAAATCCAGACCTTCACAGTTGCAGACCAACAGAACATCAAAAAGGTGCTGATAACTTTGAGATATAACTGAAGGATTACCAACTACTTTGAGATGATTTTGGATATGTTAATGAATTAACCCCAAGGTGACCCAGATAGAAGTAAATCTATTCCCCCCCGCAAGAAAAAACCCTATAAAAATGAGACTTCAAACTGCCGACCCTTGGCATTCTTCCATCTTCATCAGGTTCATCCTGCCTAGTGTCCATGGTTTTGGTAGTAATGCAGTCTGCCTCTCCCCTCTCCCCATCCTCTTCTTCATGCTGTCTCCCTTCACCATTCCATTTCACCATTCCATTTCCCCATTCCTGTGCTATTGTCTGCTTCTGCTTCCCATTCACAGCTTGTGTCTGCTGTGCCATTTACCCCCATACAGTCTGGCTAATTAAAGAGTGATTCTTCCTATGTCCCGGTGCCAGTCTTGGTCTTTCTTGGTGAATATCCAAAGAACAGGACATGCCTCCTCCCATTTCTTAATTTTACAAATTAATTATCATTTCCTCTCACCCTCATCAACCTGGGGGCCTCCTGCTACCAGAGACTCACCATCTCAATGTCAAATAATACAAATGCCTGATCGACTTAGCCCACAAGAGCTTGGAACTCTAAGATGGAGAGTTCCACCAACCTCAGCCACCCCAGCAGCAGGAATTAAAGACCTATGCCACCACACCTAATAAAGCTAAAATTTTAAGAGACTAGGGTCAGGAAGGAATGCATTCCTAAAAGGGGGACAGCCTATACAAAGGCATGGAGTGTTATTATACATAGGAGTCAATTTGGAGTATAATGTAGAGGGGTTAATTTGACTAGAATTCAAAGTTCATAAAGGAGAATGACATAAGACTGAAAAAGTAAATGTGAACTACGCTGTAGAAGACTTTAAGTGCCAAGCTGAGGATTTTGCATTATAATCTGGAAGCAGTAGAGAGCCTAAAGACTTCAGAGCAGGGAAGTAAAATGATCACATCTCTATCTGAGGCAGAGCAAATTGGCAGCTGTGTGGAAAATGGGTTAGATGAGAAAAAATGGAAGCCAGAAATCCAATTAGAAGACTGCTACAATTGTCTAGCCCAGTGGTCTCCAAACTGATATGTGCATACAAGGAATACACAGGACCAATACATTGGTATGCAGGAAGAAAATATAAGAACTGTTGGACCATAAGGAAAGCTGAGTACCACTGAATTGATGCTTCTGAGTTCTGCTTCTGGAGAAGACTTTGAAAAATCCCTTGGACAGCAAGGAAATCAAATCAGTCAATATCTAAAGAAATTAATTCAGGCTGTTCACTGGAAGGTCAAATACTGAAGCTGAAGCTTAAATACTTTGGCCACAGAACTCATTGGAAAAGACCCTGATGTTGGAAAAGATTGAAGGCAAAAAGAAAAGCAGAAAGCAGAGGATGAGATGGATAGATAGAGTCATGGAAACAATGAAGATGAAATTGAACAGACTTTGAGAGATAGTGAAGGATAGAAGGGCCTGTATGCCATGGTCTATGGGGACACAAAGAGTCAGATGTGACTGAATGACTGAACAACAACATTTATATCTGTCATAAGAAATTAGACTTTTTCTAATATTTTAATATGCATATTAACACTGGCATTCTTACCCAGCCTATATATCAAAGGCCATATGCAGGAATCAAGCTGTCTTGAGTGAAGAGAGGGAGTTTCATGACCCAAAGGAGGTGACAGTGGTACTCTAACTTATTGCAACATATTACAATATATTTTTGCCTGGCTAAGTGGATTTCTAGATTTTCCTATGTTGCTATAACTAAACTAACCTTCATAAAATAGACAGGTGGCTTTAAAAGATTCCTACAGAAAACCAACAACAAGAAAATGGCAGAACAGATACTTCTCTTACTACTAAGCCACCAACAAAGCAAAAACAATCAGTCTAATCAAATACCGCAAGAAGTCCACCCAAAAAAATCTGAAATATTTAATATTATTTGAAATATGTATAAATATTTCATCATAATGATACATATCATTAACTATGACCTTCACATTGCATAACATTGTGTGTATTAGCTACTAATAGTGTAGCCCCCAGTCCCAGGGTCCTTTGGTATAAGACTCTCTCATTACTGCTGAAGATGAAAGCCCTGCCATGTGTGAGGGGTGGGGTAGATTTGCCAAGAGACAAGAGCTTCAGTTCTCAGCCAGTCCTCTTGAGGACTCTTCAAGACCAGTCCCCTTGGAGTTCCCCTTTGGGATTCATAAAACTTTGAGTCTTCTTCAGGACTCTTCAAGCTGCTAATTATTTTGGGCTCTTCTGGCTACCAGCTTCTAAAAAGAAGATGGAAGAGGCCAACCCTACCTCAGATTGCTGAAGGAAAAAACTCTGGGAAGATGCAAAAGGAACCAATAGCCTCTGTCATGTCTCTGCTCCCGGTTTGTGACAGTAGAGACTTGAGGGAGTTTCTTGTATGTAGCTTGATTTGCATATATTTTTCTGCATATTGTCTTCTCCATTAGATTTTTTTTTCAATGTTCAGAGAAGGATTTTTATAGAGTTTCACAGAGAATACAGCTTCTGTATTGCTAGTAAAAACTGCTTTTCACTCCTCGAGGACAAGGATTGTCTTTTGCCTCTTTTTGCAACCCCATTGCTTAGCACAGTGCCTGGCACATAGTGATACTTAATAAAAGTTTATCACTTGGATGAATGATTACTGGTCAAAATATAGAGAGGTCAACCAGTGGAAGAAATTAGGCATACAACATACAGAAGGGAATGAGCACAGCGGCCAAATATTTAATATATCCAAAAACTCACACAATAGGGGTAGTAACTCACGATTTGACAAAAACTGTGAGGAAAACTGGAAATTAATCTGTCACATTAATATGCCAATATGAGCTCCAAATGATAATTACACTTAAATATAAAAATTAAATTATAAAAAAATTTAGAGGAGCAAGGAAGAAATCATCTTTCAGTTCTATGGACTGGAGATAGCTCATGACCAAAAAAGAGATAAAGAAGATAAGAGAAGACAAAATGGACAATTTTGATTACATAAAATTGGAAAATCTTTATATAAACAAAACAGAAATAGCAAAAGATTAGAAGCAAAGCAGATAACCAAGGAAAATATCTTCATAGCAAGTTTTTCTAATAAGAAACTGCTTCAAATTTATAAGAATAAGAATCATTCCCCAACTGATAAATGGCCAAAAGATAACAATAAAAAACTATAAGGAAGAAATCCAAGGTATAAAAAAGATACCAAATTATTAATAATTATACAAATGAAAATTACAGCAACTCTGAGTTTCTACCTCCTACTAATAGACTGACAAAACTGACCAAAAAAAGAAGAAAATATGATGACAAATCCCGGAGGAGCTCAGGAAAAATAGGCACATTAGTCACTGTTGGTGAAGCTGTGAAATGGTCCAAATTGCTAAAAAGTAATTTGGAACTATGTTGCAAGTTATTACACCCTATGACTCAGCTTGATCTAGACATTAGAGGGGGAAAAAAAGTCCAATTCTAAAATGAAGAATTGGTGTCAGAGGGAGCTTCTTTTTGCCCCTCCCCCCCAACTCCAGCTCAGCTTTCCTGCTGGCCCAAGCTGGGGGTATCAGAGAAAAAGTCCCTCCCACTGTGATTCAGATCGAAAGTATCACACTCTACATTAATAAATCTTCTCAAACTTTGGTCTAATCACACAGCAGAAAATTGACAATATCTTCCTTAAGTTTGAGCAAGAATTTCAAGAAATGTTCTCCTTCTCTATTTTCTTAGGAATGAGACCCTAATTGCTTGAGTGGTATGTGAGAATGTTCACCTATTTCCTTATTACTTGTTTTAATCCCAATTTAATAATTTACTTTCTAAATGTTTAGTCCTTGTCCTATTGTGACAAGGAGGTAAGGTGACAAAGTTTAGGTGATCTTGGAGGCTCCCAGCATATTGAGGGTAGGAATGAAGCAGGCATTGTGGAGCACTTAGAGCTTGGTCAGCCATCAAAGATGCCAAGGTCAGCCTCTGCATCCCAGGCCATGGGCAGTCAATCTGACTTTTGTTTTGCCTTGGGACTTTAATATCTCTGAAAGAGAGAGTGAGGCTGATGACTTTGCACAACTCTGTCTCACTTAAATCCAATTCATACACAAGTGAAGATGTCACCCATGATGTCATTGGTCCTCTTGGAAAACAAAGGATGAACAACAATAGAGAGAATTGAAGTGCCACAGAGGTGGTGTCAAACTAAAATAGAAACAGGGCCGCTAAACCCTATATAAAGATCCCTGCTAGCTGCATGTTGACTTAGAAAAGTTCAAATTGGGGGCAACTAGGTGGTACAGTGAATAGAGCACCAGCCCTGGAGTCAGGAATTCAAATCCTACCTCAGACACTTAACACCTACTAGCTATGTGACCTTGGGCAAGTCACTTAACCCCAATTGCCTTGCCTTCCCCCTTCTAAAAAAAAAAGGAAAAAAAGAAAACCTCAAACTAACATTATATATGTTCTATTATATTTTATTAAATATTTACCCATTACATTTTAATCTGGTTCTGGCTGGCTTGTGAAGCAGCAGGCAAGGCGTTTGACAACTCTTTACTAGAGATCCAGTTTTGAAATCAGAGGACCTAAGTTCCAATCCTGCCCCTTGACTCTTACTGCCTATGTGACTGTGGGCAAATTACTAATCTACAAAAAGAGAAGATTGATCTAGATGGCCTTTGTGGTCTCTTCAAGCTGTAAATCTGTTGTATTCATATCAAAGAAAATCACTGCTACAAATGAACCATGGAAATTCCAGGGTGAGTAGAAGATGAGTTATGTCTGCAACAACAGAAAATTTGTGAGGGAAAAAAAATCAGTCCAGTCACATGTTTGGATGACTTCTAAGCTACCTATTTTGGGTTCCCTCGTCTAAATAATTTCTGTTATTGGCTTTAAATCTTGCCCCAGTCCTTTTTTAATGTTGTGCTTCACTCTTAAAATATCAGTTCTTGCAGGTGACAGAAAGAATATTGCCCCATGATAGGAAAACTACTTTAAAAGATTCCTACTAATGCTGGCTCTTCCTAAGCCACTAACAAAGCAAAAATAATCACAATCTAATCAAATACCACAAGAAGTCCACCAAAAAACTGAAATTTTCAAGATCATTGGAAATAAAGATAAATATTTCATCATAATGATAAGTATTGTCATTAACCGTGATGCTCACACTGCATATATTATGCCATAAGCACATTTGCAATTTACCCAATTGCCAGTTAACAATGCTCCAATTGTTGGCTTCCCGTATGTACAGTTCAGTGATGTATTTCAAAAGCAGAGACCAATGCTCAGAGAAAGGAACACAAAACAGAAGAGGCAGCCAGGGTCCTAAAATCCCAAGTCAGTCTCAACTGGCAGGTTACCTGCTCTCTTAGCCAGGAATGAGCTGTTACTATTTCTGTGGGGAGGGGGCGGAGGGAGATGGCACCTCGTCCCCACTTTTTACTATAGGTACTAAAAAGAAAGAAATGGCAAAACCATCATGGGACAGTTTCAACAAAAGTTTTAAGCTGAATCAGTCAACCATGGTTAACCTATATGGCAACAGAGATCTGGAAGTCTTAGTAACTTCAGTATTACCACCATGTAGACAGACTACCACTGATCAGTCCTCCCAAAAGCTATCATTAGAAACTAGTCTATAACAATCCTGCCCCCCAAGGATATAATCAACCAATCTCTACAGTTGGTTTCATCCCTTATAACTCACCCACATATTTGTTTACCTTCTCTGGAAATGTTTTGGGAATACAGTTGCTTAGAGGAACAGCCAATACCAATAATCTCTGTTGCTTTACTTTTTTTTCCAAATGGCAGAATATCTGGTCTGTTTGGCAGAATTTATTAGTCTGTCTTCACAATTCTTTCCCAATCATTGTTTTCTGACACATTCTTTGCTTTAGACTTAGAATATAGAGTTTGGGGGTTCTGTTCATGTACAATTTTAGCAAAGTGTTTGTGTCAGTTGGAATAATAAACAGCAGCTAAAGTCAGATATTCTGCAAATAACACATTCCACTGCAAAAACTGTTTTGGCTTAAGAAGAGAGACCCAGATGTTCTAAGAATCCCAATACCAACACAGGTTCCTTCCAAGCTGCTTCAGCAAATCCAAAGAGGAATTTTTTTAATCCATCAGCTAAAATATCCAAAAGTTCTTTTCTAACCATCAGTCTCTAGTGATACAAAGGAGCTCCACAACCTAAAAATGTTACTGATATTCAAATAAGTCTATGCTACTTAGAGAGACCACTATTCCAGGACCAAAAGAAAGGGAATCAGATCTGTAACAACAACTGACACCTAGAAGAGTGGGAAATAATGGACTCGGAGAAGAGACTACATTTCAAAATAGGGGAAAATGACCATATGGAGGGCAAAGGTTAATAATGAATTACACATATATGGATGAAGGAAAATTCCTACCATAAGACAAGAACTGATATTTCTGAGAGTAAGGAACAACAGAAAAAAAGGGCCAGGGGCAAGATCTAAAGGCAATAATACAGGAACTATTTAGAAGAGGGAACACAAAATAGGTATCTTAGAAGCTTTAATTCAGTAAGGAATAGAAAGACTAAAAAAAGATGAAGTAAGGACCATGAATCAAAGAATAAAAGTCTAAAATGGATAGAACAGGAAGATCAATGATGAAGAAAATGAAGGAAAAAAAGTCATTTTTAGAAAAAGGCACAGAAATTGACATTGTAAAAACTAATGAGCAAAACCAGTTGAAAGGTAGGAAAAGGGTGCTTTTACTTGGCTACTTAACTGAAAGTGAAAAAAGCAGTGAAGAATTAAATAACTAAGTAGAAGAAAGAAAGAAAAAAACCAATAAGCTAAGCAAAACTCCAAAATGAGGGGAAAGGGTAATAAATGGGAGGAAACAGGAAGGTTTGAGGGTGAATGAAAGTGAGCCAGTGGGAATACATTTGCCTTAAAACAGATTAAGCTAAAATATCTGAAGAGAGGAAGAAAAGGTACAGAAGAGGGAGAAAATCCTAATTTAGAAAAAAAAATATTAGAGAGATTCAAGTGCAGTGGTTGCTGGAGAAGATGGTCTCTTAACAGGGGCACTGGGCAAAACACCACAGAAAGAATATGTTAAAAAGAAAAAAATGTTGGCAAATACCTTATGGGCCCCACCTGCATAAAAGATTTCCTCTTCTAAAAAGTCTTCCCCCATATCAATTCAGAGGGAGAGGGGCCATGTTAAAATTGAGTCCCTCTCTAAGATAGTATTGTCTAGAAACAAACTCATCAAACCAGGTGCATGAGTAAGAGGAGAGTAAAATGTATATTCATGTGTAATAACAGAGTAAGGGAAGACTATAGGAGAAAATTTTGATAAAAAAAAATATTTTCCTAGAAGAAGTGCTATGTATATTTTCACTTTATAAAAAATACACTTGGAAGAAACAAAACTTTTTTTCTCATTTTAGCAATATTAGAACAACTGGAGGCTTTGTATCTCCCATCAAAACATACACAGGTCCCTTTGTCATGTCGGAGAAACTATTGATTCAGCTATTAAATTGTGCTATATGGAAAAATCTTGACAAGAGCAAAATCATTTATTAGACTAACAAATATGTTAGTTGAACCAGCTTTTGAGACTTCTAAAATCCATTATACAATTGAAGTTCTTTTTCAGAGACCAAGATGTATTACAGAGACCAATTCTCTGGACACGCTATGACTGATTTACATGCACATGCCCAGAGTCCATTATTTAGTAGGAAGAGTAGGGAAATAGTCATCTATAGCTGTGGGGGAAATCATCAACAATGGGCTGTGCCTGTATATCTCAACAACCTTGTCCTAAATTCTCTGGAATCTCCTTCCCCACCTTATCCTCTAACTTTTTCTATGCAAACTGTTCCAGGGAAGAAGAGGAAGAGCCTTCCTAAGCATCCCTGGAAGGGACATCTGGATTTGCCCTGGTAATCCAAGTAACTCTGAGAAAAATAAAATGCTACGACTACTCTAATCCTCACCTCAATTAAGTCCTCACTCCTGTTTTTTCTTACCAATAGTAGTCACACACATCCTCTCCAGGTACTGAAAATGCAGAACTATTCCCAGATGAAAAGTTGCTGTTTGAGATAATGAATAGTAGAATTCATGCTTTGAGCCCCGATCCAATTCCTTTATCTATTGCTACACCATAGAACAGACATAAATCTAACAGTGAAGCCACTTAAGACATGAAACAATACAAATAATGTGGAAGAGAATTAAACAATTAAATCATTCTTTGTTCCCATGTACTAATGGCTTCCATAGCCTACCATTTCAAGGGGGTTCTAATCTAATTCACCCTTAGTTCCCCTGATTCCCCAACACAATGGGAAGATCTGATTACTTGAGAATTCACAGAACCTATGGTAAAAACTTGAGTACTGTGCTATATATCTCTCAGTTTCCTTCCCAGTAATCTTGGAAAGATTAAAGCTAAAGCTAAAGCTTCTTGCTTTGGCTCTGGAAGCATCATGATCCGTCTGCTACACCATGGATAAATATACTATGTTCTGCTTTTCCCATCCCCTCCAACTGCAAACCACAGTATATACCTCCTGACCCTTGTGCCTCCCTAGATCTCATCTTTGTTTCTTTTCCCTATTCACACTGCCTACTCTTAAAACCTCCTGCCTCATAAAGGACTCCCCTATCCATCAGTATCTTTGCCTGAGGATATCACCATGCAATAGACAATCCAAGCATTGTAGCAAATGTCCTGAGAATCTCTCCCAATGAATAATTGAACCTGAGGCATTTTGGGAAATGAAGTCTTTGGAACATGCCCACTATTTCTGACTAGCTGTGTGCCATCTTGCAGTTCTCCTTTGCAAGAAAAATCTGACCAACTCAGGCTCATAGAATTTCAGTTAGAAGAATTCTCTAATTCAACCCTTTCATTTGGTAGGTGAAAAAATTAAGCCCAAGGTGGTTAAAATGTTGTCCAAAGTCATGCACATCTTTAGTAGTAAAGCCAGGACTAAAAAACCTAGTCCCCCTAAGTCTCACACAACTATCAAGTCTCTTCCGCTCAAGACTTCATAAAGAAGTAATGCTGTTGTTCTCTTGTTTCAATCATGTCCAACTCTTCATAACTCCATTTGAGGTTTTCTTGGCAAAGATACTGAAGTGGTTTGCCATTTCCTTCTCCAGTTCATTTTACAGATAAGGAGACTGAGGCAAACAGGGTTAAGTAACTTGCCCAGGGTCACACAGCTAGCAAGTATCTGAGGATGGATTGGAACTCAGGTCTTGCTGACTCCAGACCCAGCATTCTATCTAGCTGCCCATGAAGAAGTAAAGACATGGTCTAAATCAGGAGTGGGGGAGCCTGTGGCCTCAAGGCCACATGTGGCCATCTAGTTCTTTGGGTGCAGCTTTTTGACTGAATCCAAGTTTTATAGAACAAATTCTTTTATTAAGGGGATTAGTTCTGTGAAGTTTGGATTTAATCAAAGGGACACCCTTGAGGACCCAGAGGGCTGCATCTGAACTTAATGCTAAAGTTTCTCCACTCCTAGTCTAAATCATCATTAACCTGAGGTCAAAGGACAAGATGAGAATGAGAGCACTACTGACAAAAATAAATGATGTCATTGGGAGCATAAGTATTAATTGTCTATTCATTCCATTATTAGCCAATATTTGTTGAATATTCACTATGTATTAATTACTATGGAGCAAGTAGGAAATCCACAACATTGAATAGGAAGTTGACTTTGATGGCAAAGGGTTAATGTGGGAGATAAGACAGAAATTTTTGAAAGCACATATGGTAGAGAATGCTTGGTTGTCAGTCTTTTTAGGCATGGTGACATGAAAGAGAAGCAGGAAATAATATGATGTCATCAATCTAAGTGATACCTTCTGTTATGAGTGCCTACTCGTACAAGGTCATCTTGTATTTGGTAGGTAGTGTGTACAACTATACATATACATAGACATATACATGTCTATGTATATATATATATACATATATATATATATATGTATGTATATACTATTTCCTCCATTATAATATTAGAATGTGCCTTCCTTAGGGAAAGAGATTTTCATTTTTTAAATACCCAACTCACTTAATAAAGGTTTGTTGATTGACTGAATGAGTAAACTCAGAAATTGAGGGAAATTCGTTTCTTTTGCCTACTGGATCAAGTTGAGAGTGTAGAAAGGGTGGTGGAGCCTGAATATCAGATGCCTAACTCTTGGCTACAGTTAGCGCATTAGGATGAGAAATGTATTGTAAATGAGGGAAGGGGGAGGGGAGCAGGACAAACTATTCCTTTTTGCATGATGAGATACTGTGTATTAATACTGATACTATGTACCTCCTCCACTTGCGGTTGAGGGAGAGGAACCAATGAAGCAAGGGAACAAGGCAGTCAGTACTAGGGTGGAGGGAGGAGTGAATAGACTACCTAATTTTAATTAGGAACAATAGCCACTCCTTGTTGGTTGAAGTTTAGAGCCATTTTTAAAAAATGATTATGTGAACTTAAACTGAGCCATTTTTTTTAAAATGATTACGCAAACTTAGACTAGGATGTCTGGATTGGTGTGGATTCATATGTCAATTTGGTGTTTTCTGGCTAAGGAGAATGCCATTCTCATTCAGGGACTAATGAGGTTATATATATTACAAGACATTATAGTAGAAGCCTGGGCCTAGGGAGAGGATCTAGAAGCAAGGGAGGGGGGGAGGGTTAGGAGGCTTGGGATCTGCCCAGATTTCTCTGAGTAAATATTTTAGTGTATATTAAATCACTTTTACCATAGTGTATTATATATGAATTTACTCTTTATTTTTCACCTGTAAAAAGCAGAAAAGACTTCCAGAGGATATGGTAGAGGTGAAAGGAGAAAGTGAATGTTCTGAGTATCTATTCAGTGATGGCAAGGTCCCCGAGAGGCAAAGCTAAGAACCCTCAGCTGCAGCCAAATCAGGAAACTAAGCTAAGAAGGGCTTAAGAATCAACAAGTGACATTCAAATAAGGTCTCAAAGCATTGTCCTCACAATAGTCCAGCGAGGTGGGCACTATACATCATATTATTAGCATTTGACCTACAGAAAAACTGATGCTATTAGAGATCATACATGATAAATATCTAAGTCAGTATCTGAAGCCTATTCCAAATCCAGAATCTGCATGGCTACATTATATGCATACCCTCCAACTCTTCTCTCTTCTTTCCATCTGAGCTGGTATGGCAGCAACCACATTGGCATACCCAGGATGGCTGCTAGCACAGATTCTCAGATCTGCTTTACTGGGAAAGATAGCTGTTTAAGGGATCAACAATCTTTTTAAAATTCTATTCATTAGTTCAGGAGAAAAGTCAGCACCCTGAACTTTAGAAAAAACAAAAAGAAAATACAAGCAGAGAAATAAAGACCAATGGACGGAGCTCTGACTGCCTGAATCAAAGCAATATTACTATAGACTTTACATATGTGCCTGGAACCTTTATATATGAGCAGTTGGGGAGCTCTGAACATACAGCCACTCAGAATCTCATAAGCAAGCCCCCAAAGCAAAATATCAACTCAGAGTAAATATATACTTCTCAGGGCCAGAAAGCATCACAAACCTTGTGGCTTAGTGCCTAATTAGAAATTAACAAAAGGTGTGAAGGCCTTCCTACAAGCAAGCCTCCCCTAAGCAAGCTTTCTTTAAAGGACTCCACCTGAGGCCTATTAATTGGTCTGGGAAGATCTTATATCCCATTAATATTATAGCTGGTCCACTAACCCACTTATTACTAGAATTTACTCTCTCAGTCATGAACCTGACATGGAGGAGTTACACAGTAATTTCTCACAGCTAGAGTTGTGAGAGCTCCTTAACCCAAACTGGTGTGTTTTCCATTTAACAAATCAGCCAAGATATTACCATTAAATTTTAAACATGAAAATTTTACTAAAATAGAATGCAAAGCAAGAATAATAAAAACATAATAGTACATCCAAAAAACCTGAGTCACATTCTCTCACCAATGTACACAGTTGCCAAGGCAAAAAAAAAAAAGTGCCCTTTAAGGGTTAAGATGAGCCCTTAAAGGTTCCCCATCCTTTGAGACCCTAGATACCCATAAGAGGCAAGGCAGATGAGCCTCTTATTTCTGCATCCAGTTCTGTTAAGCAGCAGAGGATTCTTCTTCTTCAGCAGCAACAATCTTCTTTCAATCAGCCCAGCTCCTAACAGCAAATTCAAAGTTTGTCTTCTTCTAGTAAGTTCACTGAGGGGTCAATACAGACTCCAAAGTATTCTTTGAGATTTCAGTTCAGCTGCTTTTCTATGAGTCATCCAACTCATTTGGATCTGGCTGGTTCTTTTTAAGCAGTAGGGGATCAATCTCTTCTCAGTCTTCTGCTCAACTGGGTTCAGCCAGGCTTGTTTCTTCCCTACTTTGCTGCTTTTAAGAAGCAGAAAGAATTCTCAACCCTTCAGAATCTTCCCCAATTTATTCTGTTTTTTTCTTGGCTTCTATCTCTGCTATGCTTCTTCAGTCTTCATCTCAAAATGAGGTCTCTCTCCTTTCGGGTGAAGAGCATCACGTCTGAGAGTAAATAAACTAAATTAACATCCTGTCAGACACACCACAGATAAGTAATATACAATTTTCCCATATTCTCCAAAAAGTTCTAGTTATCAGGGTTTTCCAGCTATCAACCTCAACATCCTCATGGTAGTCCCATGGAAATTATCTTCTGGGAAACAAGACATTTCTGTTCCCTTTGATTTCAGTCAGGTATTCATTTCTCTGAGGGCTGCTTTCTCAAAGTTTACTTCAGAACTGTCTATTTTTCTGCCCCTTTCCAATACAATTGTTCAAATTTAAAAGGAGAAGAAAGTTATACATATATCTTGATAGACCCATACCATCCCCAACCTACACACAGTACAATGATTATTTAGGTATGTAGGGAGAGTAACCTAGTTTCCTTAGAGATGTAGGCAGCGTCCTAGCCTGGTTCTCTTGAACACTTACTAAGAGGGCTCGGTAGCAACTTTAGAGTCAGAGTTAGAGCAATGTGAAGAGCAAAAAAGAAGAATGGAATCAGGAAGAAGACTAGAAGAACAAAGAGAAATTTTTAAAAAGGGGAAAACAGGAGATGGGGGAATGGGAATGGAGGAAAGAAGTGAAGACTACAAGGGTAGAAAAAATGGAAAGAGAGGGAAAAGAAAAAAAGAAATGGAAGAGAGATAGGAAAGATCTGTAAAGAAGAGGGAAGAAAGGGGGAAAGGAAGAAGGACAAAAATGAAAGAAGGAGGAGGAAGAGGGAAAGAAGAAGCAGAAAAGGGAAGGAAGGAAGGAAGGGAGAAGAAAGAAGTAAGAAGGAAGTGAATAGTTGTGTGATGACCATCCATAAGATACAACATATATATGGTCTTTGAATTTTCCCTCTACAATAGAAGCAGAATAAGTTTGGTTATTGGTAGGAAGTAGCACAAAAGTCATCAGTCCTTTCTGGTTTTCTCCACTTGGAATGACCCCAGTGATGTGCACGGAACCCAAGGGTCATGATAATGGTGGGGAAAGAGGGGATTTGAGACTCCTCTCCTTACCATAGCTTTACCTGGCTCATTTTCAGTGAAACTGATTTGTTCAAACCAGGTATATGATAGAAATTGAAAAGAATTTTCTGACTATAACTTAGATAAGCATAAGAAAATCTAAAAGATACATAAGACAAGTTAGTTTAGAAAAAAAAATATTAAAAGATGCCTAAAGGCTTCTCTGGTTAGCTTTCTGCTTGTGACTATCTGTCATATACATCACAAAAGAGCTACAGATGACTCCTGGGACTATCAAGCTAAAATACTGGCACGCCTTCCTCCTAGGGGAAAAGAGGCTGTACACAGCTGAAGACCAACAGATAATAGCAGAGGGCTGCAACCCAAAGGAAAGACTAGAAGCAATTGCACTGTTTCAGGGAAAACAGGGGCAACATTGTTCAGTGGATGTATGCAGCAGTAAGCAGAGCAGAGCAAACAAAGTCAAAGAGAACCCTAATCTCAGTAGTCAAAGCTGCTCACATAATACTAATACTAAAAATAAATATATCTAATGTTTCTATAGCGATTACTATGTGCCACACACTGCATTAAGAAGTTACAATTATTGGGGCAGCTAGGTGGCACAGCGAATAGAGAACCGGCCCTGGAGTCAGGTGGACCTGAGTTCAAATTCGGCCCCAGACACTTAACACAAAAACTAGCTGTGTGACCTTGGGCAAGTCACTTAACCCCAATTGCCCCACCTTCCCCCTCCAATAAAGCAAAAAAAAAAAAGTTACAATTATTATCTCATTTGATCCTCACAACATCCCTGGGTAGTAGGTGCTTTATTATCCCTATTTTCAGATGAAGAAGCTGAGGCATAGAGAGGCATAAGTGACTTGCCCAGATTCCCACAGGTTACAAGTGCTAAATCTGAACTCAGGTCTTCCTGACTTCAAGCCCAGCACTCTAGCCGCTGCACTATCAAAAGACACCAAGAGCCATGCAGCATCAGGAGTATAAGCTGCTTAGGACGTGTGTGTGTCTTCCCCCCGTATCTTTCCTCTAAATGTGTAAGGGGACCCCTGATGGTGCAGCTCATGTAAGTTTTTAGCAGTTCATCCCAGGCAGACTGAGAGGGAGGCCAGAAACACAAAAAATACTTGGGCCCTCAGCCAATACAGTTCAGCCAAAGGAGGTGTGACATAAACAAGTAGTTTTTACAAACTCTTTTTGTTCAAGCCTTATGAATGTATTCCTCTCCCCAAAGACTGTGAATGAATTGGGTGAGCTGTCTGTCAGAAAGTCAGGTGAATGGAAGGCAGAGGTGTCAGGACCCAGGGATTTTTTATCCTCTTTCCCATCTCTAATCTTTCCATGCCCTATTTTCTAATTTCCTAGTCTCAGGCAGGCTAAAGTAACATGTCTGAAAGAATAATCTGAGTTTTCCTCTTAGGCTCTACTCCACCTTTTTCAGTCCCCAGAATGTTATTACATCATTACTCACTCTGTCTCCTGGCAGTCATTGTGTTACTTAACCTCCACTGGACCAGCCAAGACAGCCCCCATCTCAGCATCATTTAGATCTGCCACTCCTGCTCCCTGCCTTCTTTAGGGCAGGGACATATTTCACTAAGAAGATGCAAAACATTTGGGTCTTAAGGAAAAGTAGCAAATTGCTATCTATTTTGGGCAAATTCTTATATCCATGTGTATCCGTAGACCTGAACGAGAAAATTAATGCAGTCATTTTTCTCAAAGCTTGTAACTTAAGCACCGACTAACCAGACCCTGGAAGGCACTTTGGGAGCAAACTTTTTAATTAAAAAGTTGTTGTAACACAACATTTGGTTCCAAATTCTAAGCAGCTGCTGATAGGCTCTGAGTTGTTACCAGAGTTGTCCTTACTGGGGCCCAGGGTGATTCCTTGGAGGTTCAGAGTTGAAGTGAATCACATTCAGTGATTTTTCCATCCATTTAGGCTTTTCCACCTGTGAATCCATTTCAAACATACACCCTGGGTAGCCCTGAAAGAGAAAATAAGTCAGAAATGGATAGAAGACTGAGTGAGAAGTGTCTCTGGAAATAGGTGGGACAGTGTAGAAATTACTTTGATGATAATAGTTGGAGTTTATGGGCTGATTATATGTAAATATATCAACCTTAGCTTTTTTGTTTGCTTTTTGAGCAAATACTTCTGTCCCTTTTACTTTCACTGTCTGCCTCCCAAAGTCATTGATCAAGAACCTGGTGTAGGGCTGAGTAGGCCTTCTTAAGGTTCTAGCCTGAGTCCTTGATTTGCAAAATCTTAGAAAATTATTATTTGTTGCATATGCAAAGCCCTTAACCAGACTTCCCCCACCATCAGCACCACCAGCACCACCAGCACCTGAAGGTACATTTACACCTCGGAAGTCTGAGGTTGTAAGCAGTACTTTTTGTAGTAGAAAGAACAGGAAACAAAGCAGACTCCCATCAAATTAGGAATAGCTAAACAAATGGTGGTGTCTAAGTGTAGAATATTGCCTTACTGTAAGAAATGAGGGATGTGAATATAATTGGCACCTGCAGCATCCCTCTCCATGTGGAGAGACTTAGGAACTTCCTTCCAGGAAAGTCATGACGATGTGAAATTGAAATACCTTGGAGAGACCTTGGAACATGTGTAATCATTCGTTAACTACCAATAGTAGTTAATACTAATTAAGTACTAACAGTACTCAAGAGGAGTCTTTTTCATTTGGCTACATAGTCAAAACTGGGGACATTGAGTCCGCTTTGGCTGTACTCTTCACTTCATTCTCTAGCTATGCTCTTGGGGAAATCTCATGGATTCCTTGACTCGTGGCATCTGGGGAGACACAATGCTGTAAGGGGAGAGGGGAGGCCACGGAGCTTTCTGAAGAAAGTACCTCAGTCCTTGGTCTCTGTATTACTCTTTTCCATTTTAGGTAAAGGGACTGAATCTTGTGATTCAAAAAGTCAAGAGAGTACTCCAACATCCTAGAATTGTAGCAAGTATAGCACCGATGCCCCAAGGAGCAAGATATGACCTTTTCTGGACTCAAGCCAGTGGAAGCTGAGACAAGATCTCATCCAGTATTCATGCCTCATCTGGATGTGAACTTGATGAGACCAACATTACATAGGAATTGAGATAAGTTTGTGTCCCTAAGGGTTTTTTATTTTTTTCACTTAAAGCTGCAAATCAATTATATACAACTTGCTATTCCTTTTAAATATATAATAAAGTTAACATGTAACTTTCTCTTTTTTCCCTTTTTTCTCCTCCATCCCCCCACCCTAGAGATGGCTTCCATCTGTGTGTGTGTGTGTGTGTGTGTGTGTGTGTGTGTGTGTGTGTGTGTGTGTAAAATCAGTCTATACATACTTCTATTTATCAGTTCCTTCTCTGGATGTAGATAAGTGTCTTCCTTCCTAGGTCCTTTGTAGTTCATTTTGATGTTTATAATAGTCCTAAGGTACTAAGAGGAATGTCCATACATTTTGTCTTGCTATGTCTTTGAAGTCAATGTGCCTTCGTAAAAATTAACTGATGTTAAGTGGTCAAAGAGACCTGAGGTGCTAGTCACTGATGTCTAATCATCAGTAGGGGAAACACAGTGGGGGCTCAAGTCAATGGCAATAAAGATGAGATATCCAATAAATTCTCAGTGTAACCTAGAAGTCAGAGGGGCAGATGTAACATACTTACTACGTGCAGGAAACAGCAAAACATAGGAATACTTAAAGTAACTGATAAAAAGAGAATTAAGCTCTTGGCTGTGGCCAAACGACAACAACCACCAAAAAAACCTACACCTTCTTCTATATGACTTTCGAATACTTGGAAACAACCAAAAACTACAAACCTTCAAAGTCATTGTTTCTATATTTGCTCAGCTTAGCTCAATTAAACAAATTACAAATATTAGAGAGAAAGGGACCTTATAAAAATCATTCAAGTCCAACACACTCATTTTACTAATGAGGAAACTGAAGCCCAGGAAAGTGTGATCTTGTCCAGGATCTCACAGAAAGTTCTTTGTTTGCTTATTTCATTTTAGTTTTATATATTCTGTGACATTATATGTGTTCAACTTCTTAGGAAGATAGCTAACAGCTTTAAAACATGACACAGAAGGCATAGCAATTGCCCTGAATTTTTTTTTATCATTACTGAAGTTTAATTTATTAAAAAAAAATAAATTAAAAAAAAGTCTCTGTGGTTGCCATCCATATTTAATGGGATAGGAAAGTTGTCTTACCACCAAGAGGTGTGTGTGTGTGTCTGTGTGTCTGTGTGTGTGTGTCTGTGTGTCTGTGTCCAGAACTGGGAAGGATTTAAGTCAGGGAGGAATAGGTATGTTTGGAAGGAGAGATTGACACTGTTTGGGCAAGAGGAGTACCATATGAGGCAGTTGTGGGAGTTGATGAGAAGGGGATAAAAAAAATGGAGGGAAGCTGGAAAGAATGAAAGGAACTGAGGGGTTTTTTTTTCTTCTTTTTTCTAATCTTCAAATAGAAAATCACAGGACTCCAGGTTGGCTGAAGATAAATCACTCAAAGGATAGACAGTGGTGATAAAGATGGAAGTAAATTTGGAGAGAAGAGAGTAAAGACAATTAAAGGGAGTTGAACAAAGTCAAAGGAAGGTCAGAGATTCTATCCTACCCATATCATACTGGCATCACCCCAAAGGGGGAGAACCAAGTATATTCAGAAGTAATGTCATTATTTTTGCCTACAATGTACAGGTCACTCCAAAGATCTTCCAGGATTGGAAGTAATATCTCATGTTTCCATAGCACTTTAAGATTTACAGTGCTCTTCATACATGCCAATGAAGTAGGTAATGTAACCATAATTAAGCCCATTTCAAATGTTTGTGTCTGGATAAATTACTCAATCAAAAAGTATTTATTAATTACCTCCTATATGCTAGGCACTATGCCAGACTCTGGAGACACAAGTAAGTCTAGGTAGCTCCTAGGTTCTGTCAGAGAAAATAATGGGGCAGAAGTCAAGCTTCCAAGGACCTTAGAAAAAAGTGGTAGGGTAGATGGCCCCTACCCAAGAGGGCAACTGGTTCAAAAATCAGAGTTGGATGGGACTCTGGGATACTTCCAGAAGATGTAGGAAGGGGAAGAGTTAACAACTAGCTAACAGTGGGCATCCTGTGTCTGGTAGGAACTGGGCAATGGGGCAAACGAAAGTTGGAAGTAAAGTGTATGTAGGAAACAGGCAAACAAATTGTGGTGCCTGGATATAATGGAATATTACTGCACAGTAAAAGATGAGTGTGAAGAATTCAGAGATGTATAGGAAGACTAGATCTAGATCCCAAGGAGATCAAAGGAAGAACAAAAAGATCTTTAATTTCCAATACCTTGCTGCTACAAAAACATTAGAAATATTTTTGTATAGATGGATACCAATATACCATTCTACCAACAATGTATTAATGTGCCTGTTTTCCTACAGGGCCTATAATATTTGTACCAAAAAAAGTACAAAAATATACTTAGCATTTCTTTTTGTAGTGGCAAAGAACTAGAAAGTGAAGGGAGTACTCCATCAGTTGAAGAATGACAGCACACATTATGGTATGCGAATATAATAGAATATTATAGTGCCATAAGAAATTATGAAAGTGACAGTGTTAGAGAAACTTGGAAATACTACTTTTGAGTGAAGCTAAGCAGAACCAAGAGAAAGATATAGGCAATGTCTACAACAACATAAATTTAAAAACATCTACAAAGAAACTCAACATGGAATAAGCATAATGACCAAGCTTATCCCTGAAGAAGAGTTGAGAAAATGTACCTGCCTCCTTTTTTTTTTAAGATATGGGGGACCATGGGTGTGAGACATTGCATAATTCTGTCAGACAGTTTATATGCTGATTAGTTTTACAGAATTTATTGTAAATAGTAGTAATAATAATAACTTGGATTTCTACATAGCTTTTAAAACTTAATTTGTTTTAATGAACAAAAAACTATCCTTTCTCCTCACTTCCTCCTCTCCAATGAAACAAAATAAAATCAAAACCCTTATAACAATTATACATAGTGATGCGAAATAAATTCCCTCACTGACCATTTCCGAAAAAATATGTTTCATTCTGTACCCTGGTTCTACCACCTCTCTGTCAAGAGGCAGGTAGTTCATTTCATCATTGGTCTTCTGGAAGTATGGTTAGCCATTTCATAGATCAGAGTTTTTAAACCTTTCAGAATTCTTTGCCTTTACAATGTTGTTGTTATGGTTCTTCTGGTTCTACTGAATTCACACTGCATCAGTTCATGCAAATATGTCCAGATTTCTCTAAAACCATCCTTTTCATCATTTCTTACAACAAGATTTTTTATATATATGGGTACCAATACACAGTTCTACCAACAGTGCATTAATGTGCCTACTTTCCCACAATGCCTATAAAAATTCGTCACTTTCCTTTTTTTGTCAATTTTATCCATTTGATGGGTATGTGGTAAAGTCTTAGAGTTGCTTTACTTTATATTTATATAGT
Organism: Pseudochirops cupreus; assembly: GCA_028627135.1. Classification (NCBI taxonomy): domain Eukaryota; kingdom Metazoa; phylum Chordata; class Mammalia; order Diprotodontia; family Pseudocheiridae; genus Pseudochirops; species Pseudochirops cupreus. The sequence continues at coordinate 295,905,349 of CM053582.1, read as the reverse complement.
AGTAATTTGGAGGATTTTTTCATATGGCAGTGGGTAGGCTGGATTTCACATAAAGGCAAATCTAAATAATTGGAGAAATATTAATTGCTTATAAGTAGGCCAAGACAATATAAGAGAAATGACAATCCTACCTAAATTAGTTTACTTAGTATAGTACCAATCAAACTACCAAAGGATTACTTTAAAGACCTAAAATAATAATAGTTAAAAATAATAATAACAATATTCATCTGTAAGAATAAAGGTCTCAAGAGAAATAATTTTTAAAAGGTAGAAAGATACCAAGTATTGAACTGTCCTGCAAAGTTATAATAATCAAAATAAGTTGGTACTAGTTAAGAAACAGAGAGGTTGGTGAATGAGACAGAGTTAGTACACCATACACAAAAGCAAACAGAAACCTAGTGTCTGATAAACCTCAAGTCTCCAGCTGGTGGGAAGGGAGTGGGCGGAAAATTACTATTCAACAAAATCTACTGGGAAAACTAGAAACAATCTGAGAGAAATTAGGTCAGCATCTCACACCAAACACTAAGTTGAACTTCAAATGGATATATGACTTAGACATATAGGGTGACAGACATAAACAAATTAGAAGAAAATATTGACTTTCAGATCTATGGATAGGGGAACAGTTTATAACCAAACAAAGGATAAAGAACATCAACTATGCAATTTTTATTACATAAAATTTTTTTGACCCAAACAAAATCAATGCAGATAAAATTAAAAGCAAAGCAGGTACCTGGAGGGAAGGGGATCTTTACAGCAAGTTTCTCTGATAAATTCTCACTTCAAGATATATAAGGAAATGATCCAAATTTACAAGACTAAGAGCCATTTGATAAATGGTCAAAGGATATGAAAAGACATTTTTCTAAAGAAGAAATCAAAGCTATAGATAATACTTTTAAAAGGTTTATAAGGTACTTCATATACTTCCTTTCAATGGTTCCTCACAACAACGTTGTAAGACAAGTGCTATTATGACTCCCTTTTTATAGTTGAAGAAACTGGAGTTCTGAGAGTCACCATAACAGAGCTAGTATATAAGGCAGGATTTGCTGAATCACAATATTAACAGGTGGAAGAGACATCCAATCCAATCCATATGCAAAAGTAATTCATACATTAAATACACTTGACAAATGATCATCTCTAGTTGAACACCAAAGAAGGGTAACCCATTGCCTCTTAAGACAGCCAACTCTTCTACTCTAACTGTTAGGAATTTTTTTTTCCCCTAAAGTCAAACCTAAATTTGCCTCTATGACTTCTATCAATTATTCCTGGCTTCAATGAGCTTTCCACTGCACTTTGCTGCCCTTTAGATAAAGGGAAGACACGTGATGAATTGAGATGGTGGATACCAGATGATCAAGTTGTGCTAATTACAACGAGAAACTTGTGTGGCTGCATAAGGGTTAACAATCACCAAAGAAATCCACAAAATAGCACTTAAGATATTTCTATGCCTCCTTCCAAAGACTATGGCCAGCTGAAGAAAATATTTTTGTGCAGAGTGTAGTTCTCATGGCAAAGGGTCATACTTGCTTAAGTTATGATTGGGAAGTTCCTCTGATAACATAATTACTCATCTACAGTTTTTCAAATGAGATCAATTACATAATAAAAGGGAAGCATTGTACAAACCTTAAAATATTATACAGAGCTTGCTATATTGTTGATGTTGTTATTTCAATAGCCTTTTGAGTGAAACATAGGTAACTACGTGGCACCACAGTGCACAGAACACTGGACTTGGAATCAGGAAGACTCATCTTCGTGAGTTCAAGTCCAGGCTCAGACACTTACTAGTTGTGTGATCCTGGCCAAGTTATTTAACCTCTATATGCTTCAGTTTCCTCATCTGTAAAATGAGTTGGAGAAGGAAATGGCAAACCACTCCAATATCTTTGCTAAGAAAACCCTGATAGGGTCGTGAAGAGTTGGACATGACTGAAAAACAACTGAGCAACAACAAAAAATTTGCCTTAAACAGGTGATTATTCTTTGTGTAGATGCAAGCAGGAGTTCAGCACTCTTTGAAAAGCATTCCAAAAAGAGCAGCAAGTTAGCCCTGCTTCAGAAAGGGCCTTTCTCCCACTAGATAGTCCTGTCCTCTCTTCAAAGCACCCAATTTTAAAAAAATGTTGCTTCTATAAAACTCAGAGCAGACTATTATTCAGATGAATAGCTGCTGTCTGATTAGAAACACAGTTAAGTGTTCCAGTGTAGGATTTTACTCATTTATTTCTTCATATTAAAAAGACTAAACTGGAACACAGCACTTGTCTGTGTTTTTTAAGCAACTTCTCAATCTTGATAAAGACAATGTAAGACTTAGTCATCCTGAAGTAAAGTATTATTATATTTTTAAATTATGGTTTGTCTTTAAATATGCCATACCAGTATACTGTAGCCACTTTGGGGAACTTAAATGTCCACAGAAGATGCCAACCTGACAATAGTGGGTCTCACTGTAACTCACACAGGGGAAGATGCTTAACCTAAGACACCCAGAGAAGGGATAAGGGATGAGGATTGTAGATTTCAAGCTGGAACAGATCTTAGGGGTCATCTACTCCACTTCCCTCATTTTACAGATGAGAAAACTGAGAGCTAGAAGGGGATTATATTCACCCAGAGATAGGATTTAACTCTATCTCCAAAAGAACAGGGTCTTATCTTTAATTTGGCCAATGCATGGGGCCTTCCAAGTGTGTGAGCTGTGGGTGAGGCGATCTTGAGCCCACAGTAAGAAGAACAAAACGGTAGCTTGGGAGCAGGGAAGAGAGCTTGGTGCTTTATACGGAGGGATGGGATTGTCCTCCATTGTGCCTACTTGATTTATCCTTTTTAACATCCTTAATAAGTAGGCCTCATTAGCGCTAGACAGTTAAAAACTTCCATTAAAGAAGATTCCAGATATGGAGATTCCAGAAAAAGAAAAAGGAAAGGAAATATAGGCAGAAGAAGGAGATTGTTTAAAATAAGAATGGCTAGATCCACTCTCCCCAAACCCTGAAAGTGTGTTCAGACTACCACTCATGCTTTATCGAGATTGTTAATATATTAATAGACTGTACCGTGTGTGGTTGAAAGACATTTAGTTCAGCAGATTACAGATCTAGAAGTGTAAGAGATCTTAGTGTATCCCTTTTGTCTTACAGATAAGGAAACTGAGGTTGGAGTCAGGTAAATGACTTGCCCAATATCACAAAGGTATTATTAAGTGTCTGGGATAAGATATGAGCTTAGATCTTCCTGACTCATGAGAAGCCTAGAGTTTGGTCCACTCTGCTATTCATCGGCAGCTTCTGTTCTCTACAGCAGTGGTGTCAAACCCCCAAAACCACCAATCATTACATAAAGATACCTGTGGCCACAGATTGACTTAGTTTTAAAATGTAATATTATCTGTGTTTTATTACATTTTTATTTGTTTGGTTAAATATTTCCCAGTTGCATTTTAATCTGCTTCCTGCAGCTCTCCAGAGTACGTGTTTGACCTTGGATTGTACATTTGGCCTCAGAAGTATATTTCACGCCTCTGGTCTACAGGACATTTTAAATAATGTACTATTTAATAATTATTTCATTATTATTAATTAATTATTAATTATTTAATTACTAAATAATTATTTGAATAATGTGTTTGTGTCCAAGCCTCATTTTCCTCATAGAAGGTGTCATTACAGGCTACATCAGGACCTGGCACTTTTTAAAATCTAGCCACTTGCAGAACTTACCCAGAACTGAACAGGTACATAGATCCCACACAGCAAAGACTTTTATATCAGACTCTATTTACTACAAAAGACAATAGAGCAAAACAATTGTGGGAAGATGGTGAAATAAGGTAAGAAATTACCTGGATCTCCCAAAGTCTTCCTCAAATAACTTAAAATGATGTCTCAAATGAATTTTAGAGGGTAGATATTAAAAAAAAAATTGGGGTAAGGTAGTCATTCAGCCTAAGACAACTAAGGACATTAGAAAAGACCTGAACTACCAAGGAAGTCTGACAAGGAGTAAAATGCAGACTCTACACATTAACAAACAGCAAACCTCAGGGGTAACTGTATCAACAGCAGCCAAGCTTCAGAAACTTCACCCCATGGATGGGAAGGAGAGAGAGTCGAGGAAATCAGGGGAAAATTGGAAGGACCCTTTGTAGGCACTTGCCATGGGGCCCAGGCATGTGGACCAGACACAGTCCCAGGCTGGGGCTATAGAGGGGAGTAGGCCCTGCTCAGTGGTTCCAGGACAGAGCATGGATTGTGGTCACTTGCAGGAGAGTAAAGTCCCTGGATTCAGTTCCAGGGCAGAGGGGCAAAATGACATTTGGGCAGAAGAACAGAGGCTGGTGGTGCATCTCCAGGACCACGGGGAGTGGGAGTATTTGTAGTGGCAATGGTGCTAGATGCCTTAGTTGTGGCTCAGGGGTGGAGAGGAGGCCACTCATAAACCAAGGTGAACCAGAGGATAAGTGACCACAGCTCACAGAGAAGCTCAGGGTTCAAACTCAGAAGAAAATGAAGTCAAAACAGCTACTTGTAAAATTAACATATAAATGGATTTTTCCATAAATTGATAAGATGCATCTAGCTAAAACCACAAAAAAGTAATATCTATAAAAGGAATAAGCTAGAAGCCTTCCCATTAATATCAGGAGTGAAACAAGGATGCTCAACATCACCAATATTATTCAATATTGTACTAGAAATGTTAGTAATAGCACTGAGAAGAAAAAGAAATTGAAGGAATCAGAATGGGCAATGAGGAAATATAGCTATCACTTTTTGCAGATGATATGATGACATACTTAGAAAATTCTAGAGATTCAATTAAAAAATTAGTTGAAACAATTAATGAGTTTAGCAAAGTAGTAGTATAAAACAAATCCACGTTTAATCATCAGCATTTCTATACAGCACCAAAAAAAAAAGTCCTGCAAGAAGAGATGGTGAATTATTTCATTTAAAATAACAATAGACAGTATAAAATACCTGTGGGCATATCTGCCAAGACAAACCAGGAACTTATACAGACATCACTTTTTATAAAAATAAAATCAGATTTAAATAACTGGAGAAACATTAATTGTCCATGGGTGGGCTGAGTCAATATAATAAAAATGGTAATTCTACCTAAATTGATTTATTTATTCAGTCCCATCCCAGTTAAACTACTAAAAAATTATTTTATTGAGCTAGAAAAAGTCCTAACAAAATTCATTTGGAAGAACAAAAGGTCAAGAAAATAAAAACGATTAATGGGGAGAAAAAAGTTAAAGAGGGAGGTCTAGCAATACCCGATCTTAAATCAGTGGTTTTTAACCTTCCTAATGCTGCAACCCTTCAATACTCATTTGTGGGTATATCTGCATGTGGGCGGACCCGCCTGGAGACAGATAGAGGAGCCATGTCTCGGTTCCTAAGACCATCGGGAATATGTGTTGAGAACCGCTGTCAATTATCTGGTACTGACTAAGAAATAAAGTGATGGATCAGAAGGATTGAGTAGGCATACAATACCAGTAGTAAATGATTATAGTAACCTTGTATTTGATAAATGGAAAAATCTAAGCTTTTTGGATAAGAATTCACTATTTGGAAAAATGCTGAGAAAGCTGAAAATAAATCTGGCAGAAACCAAGTATAGGTCAATATCTTACACCATTTACCAAGATAAGGTCAAAACAGATAAATGACCTAGACATAAAGAAAGATATTATAAGCAAATTAGAAGAGAATGAAATGTATTATCTATCAGATTTATAGATAGGAGAAGAATTTATGAACAAACAAGAAATAGAGAGTTTTGTGGGATGTAAAATGGATCATTTTTATTACATTAAATTAAAAGGGTTTAGTACACGGGGCAGCTAGGAGGCGCAGTGAATAGAGTATCCGCCCTGAAGTCAGAAGAACCTGAGTCCAAATCTGACCTCAGACACTTGACACACTTACTAGCCATGTGACCTTGGGCAAGTCACTTAACCCCAATTGCCCTGCCTCCCCCCCATCTAGAAAGCAAAAAATAATAAAATAATAAAATAAAATAAAAGGGTTTAGTACAAACAAAACCAATGTATCTAAGATTAGAAGGAAAGCAGAAAATTGGAGGTGGGGGAGGGAATTTAATAGACAGTTTCTTGGACAAAGGCCTCATATCTCAAATATACAGAGAACTAAGTCAAATTTCTTATAATATGAGTCATTCCCCAACGCACAAATAGTCAAAGGATATGAACGGGCAGTTCCTGGAAGAAGAAATAAAAGTTACATATAATTATATGAAGAAATATTCTAAATCATTATTGATTAAATAAATGCAAATTAAAACAATTGTGAGGTACCACCTCATACAAATCATCTGACATAACAGGAAAGGAAAATTACAAAGCCGGAGGAGATATTGTTGCAGGGAATGGGACACGAATGCACGGTTGGTGGAATTGTGAATTGATCCAACCATTTTGGAGAACAATTTGACTCAGCACCACTATTAGGTCTGTTTCCCGAGGTGACCAGGGAAAATGGAAAATAATCCTATATGTTGTAAAATGTTTATAGCAGCTCTCTTTGTGCTGGCAAAGAACTGGAAATTGAGGGGATGCCTATCAGTTGGGGAATGGCTGAATATGCTTGTGATGGAATAACTTCTGTGCTATAAGCAATGATAAGCTTGTAGATTTAAAAAAACATGGAAAGCCTTGCGTGAAATAGTGAAGAGTGAAATGAGGTGACCCAAGAGAACACTATATATAGTAACAGAAATATTGTTCAAAGATTGACTGCAAATGATTAAGCTATTCTGAGTGATATGAACATTCAAATCAGCTATGAGGGATCTATGAAAGAATTATGAAAAAAGTGCCATCTATCTCCAGAGGAAGAATTGATATGTGGAAATATGTATTCTATAGTTCTATGTGTACATGTGTGTATACCTATATACATACATACATGTGTGTATACACACATACTTATGTGTACATACATGTGATGTATGTCAAATTTTGACCTTGCCTAATGTGCAGCTGGGAGGAAGAGAGGGCGACAACTCAGACCTCAAAATGTATCAATAATTAATTAATTTTTTGAAGGGACAGTGGAGACCCTACATTTGGACTGTAGCATCATAGTCCCAGATGTGTTCATAGAAGCAGAAATTGAACTGCAAAAAAAACCAAAAGAGAGAAGACCAGCTAGACTGATATAAAAGTATACATAGAGAACATTTGCTGGAAGTAACATCACTTAGAGGATTCTGGGAGGGTGATCAAGCTATATAAATGAAAGGAAGATACCAAAGGTATAGAAAAATTTCGAACTTTATTATCAACTAAGTAACTAAATAGGGCAACTAAGAAAGCATCAATTACTACCAACTCCATATACCTATTTCCCACTTATATTCAATTTTATGGGAATAATGTGTAAATATATATACACATATGTGTTTATGTGTGTCAGAGCATATATATGTGTATATGTGTGTGTTTACACACACACATATATATATGTACATATATACACATGACAATCTTGTTGAGGATATTAGAAGGGAACGGGAAGGTTTTCAGAAGCAATACTTCCAATTAAACACATCTTTACCATAAGAAAATTGGCCCAAAGATATAGAAAATATTAGATCTCATTGTGCTTATTGTGTGTCTTGACTATACAGAAAGAATTTGATACAGCAGAGATAAATGCTACCTTAAAGGTTCTCCTTCAACGAAGTGTCACCTACATATATTATCTAAATTATATAAGATTACTTGAAAGATAGTATCACAGAGATAACCTTGTTCCAATAATGCTCTAGACAGTAATATTAAGCAAGGGATAAGAAAGGAAGACATGTGCTCACCAAAGTTGTTTGCCACCGACGGAGATGATCCAGTCCAAGTCAAAAAAGAATCCCCATGGATGATGAAGCCTTCCAGACACTCCTGTTTGCAGATGATACTGTGCTGATTAGATCAACCCCCGGAACACTGAAGAGCCTCCTAAATGAGATCTATAATCACTCTTCAGAGTTTAGCCTAACTATCCATGGAAGAAAAATGAAGTGGATTAAAAATGAAAGAAAGATTTAAAAAGCATTTATTAAGCATTTACCATGTGCTGAGGACTAAGGGTATAAACACAAAAGCGAAGATAGTCTCTGCCCTCTAGACAATACACATCATAGAGTGGTGGCCAGGAAAGAGCACATTGATGAAAATTATGGGGAAGGTGAAAGGAGCTGTAGGGGTATAAAATAACACATCTCATCCAGGAATGTGTCAACCTCTCAGGGAATTGCATGACCATCCTATAGACTGTGTGTGTGGGCATGCACTCAAGCAAATGCTTCCTGGAGTCAGGAAGAAGTGAGTTCAAATCCAGCCTCAGACATTTACTACTGTGAGACCCTGGACAAGTCACTTAACCATTGTCTGCCAGTTTCCTCAGCAGTAAAATTAGGATAATAATAGCACCTGCCTCACCGAGTTATACTGAGAATCAAATGAGATAATATTTTTAAAGCTCTTGGCAAGGTACCTAGCAGAAAGTAGCTATTTAATAAATGCTTATTCTCTCCCATCTCATAAACATGTGTATGTGTGTATAAATATGTGTGTATATATGTATACATGTATGTATGTGTGTTGGGGTCACAGAATTGAACAGGAGGAAGAGGGGGGTTTGAATGCCTTTGAAAAAGTGCCAAGTTCTTTTAATGACCCCGATCTTCTCTCTAAAGAAATAAGCCACCTTTTTAATAGTACTACCCTTCTAGTGATGCTGCATGGTTAAGAATTATAAGACATTGTGGTTTCAGAAAAATTGAAATAGCTTATTACCCAAATGGTAATGGAGATGCAACTGGTGGGCATGAGCAAGATAAAATACCTTATAACCAAGAAACTGCATTGGTTAAGTGATATAAAGCTTGTCATCAAAGAAATGTATGAGCAAAGAAGAAATGGGGCTGCTCCCATGGTGTGAGTTAGGGATAGCCCACATGCTCCGTGGGTCTCATAACTTCAGAGGCAAACCAGGAAGGTCTCCTCACCTGGATGAATCCTCTATGGTGGATCTATCCTCTAAGGATATAGAAAAGAGTTACACAGGATGGCAGCCATGGATGGTTCCTGATCTTCATGACTGTGGTTATAATTGACATCAATGAGACCACAGATCTATTCTTAATACTATTGGAGTACATTTTTAGATATTCAAAAAGAAGGATTTCACCCCTTCAAGAAAAATTTTGTAGAAATCCAGAGTTCCCAAACCCATAATAACTAAGAATTACTAGGCTAATTAAAGGATGATCTTTAACTATTCAATATGAAATACAGTACCTTTTATAGTGGAAGAGTAATTGACTTGGTTACAAAGGGGATGTTCTAATTAGAAGAGAAACCATGAGCTACCCTGTAACCTTCTGATTATGTGTAAATAAATGACTGCATATCTGGCAAGGATATTCTTTTGGGTATATGTGCAAGCAAAACCAATGTAAAAAAAGGTATCTTTGCAAGAGAGGGAGAGAGACAGACAGACAGAGACAGAGACAGAAGGAGACAGAGAGAAAGAGACTGAGAGACAGAGACAGAGAGAGAGAGACAAAGAGAAACAGAGACAGAGAGAGAGAAACAGAGAGAGAGAGAGAGAGAGAGAGAGAGAGAGAGAGAGAGAGAGAGTTGCTGAGAAGAAATGAGAAAGTTAAGAAAAGAGAAAAACAAGGCCCTCAAGAGTAATTAATACTTGGCAAAGAATTGGAAATTGAAGGGATGCCCATCAACTGAGGAATGGCTGAACAGGTTGTGATATGTGATTGTGATGGAATGCTATTGTGCTATAAGAAAAGACTGGGAAGACTTGTATTAACTGATGCTAAGTGAACTGAACAGAGCCTGGAGATCATTTTACACGGTTATAGCGTATTATATGATTGCTGACTGTGAATGACTTAGCTGTTCTCAGCAACGTGATGGTCTAACACAGTTCTGAAGGACTTATGATGAAAAATGCTGTCCAGATCCAGAGAAAGAACTAGAGTCTGAATGCAAACTGAAGCATACTTTTTAAGCTTTATTTTTGTTATTATTTGGGGGAATGTGTGTTTCTTTGCAACATGGCTAATATGGCATGACTGCACATGTATAATCTATATCAAAGTGCTTGCCCTCTCAAGGAGCAGGGAGATAAAAGGAGGGAATTTGGAACTCAAAAATGATTTTTAAATGAACATTAAAAAAAAGAGTAATTAATACTTGCCTTTGATAAAGTTATCAGCAAACTCATTAACTACTTTTTTGACTCCTGAAGCAAGTGAAGCTTAGAGACTTTAGTTTTAAAACTACAAACGACGCCAACAGGAATATAGACCAGAAGCTTTCTGAGCCTAAGAAGAAATTTTGGATGAATGAAGGAAAGGAAGTAATAACATTTCAGTCTTCATGCCTAGGAAGATATAATCTATCTCCATAAGGCTCTACTTACAAACTCATACCTAGTTAGTGATAGCATGCTTCTTCTTGTTGTTGTTGTTTAGTCATTTTCAGCCACGTCTGACTTTGTGACCCTGTTTGGGGTTTTCTTGGCAAAGATACTGGGATGGTTTGCCATTTCCTTCTCCAGCTCATCTTATAGGTGAGGAAACTGAGGCAGAGTTAAGTGATTTGCCCAGGGTCATATAGCTAGTAAGTTTCTGAGGTGAGATTTAACTCAGGAAGATGAGTCTTCTTGATTCCAGGCCCCACACTCTATCCAGTTCGCCACCAGCCTGCCCTAGTCAGTGAAAAAATACCTTACATTAACCTCCTGCTGTAGAGAAGCAGAGATGGAGAGCAATTGGCCAATGTCCCATTCTTCCCTCTTCCCTTTATCATTTTATCAATACAAAATCATCTTCCACTCTTCTCCAGAATCCCAGTGCTTTCAACCTTTCCTCATAGGTTTTATTTTTCAGTCCTTTGTCAGTAAGTCTATCAACAAGCATTATAGTACTAAGTGCCTAACAAACAGAAATAAAAAGACAGTCCCTGCCCTCCAAGAGCTTAAATTCTAATAGGAGAAGACAACGCACAAAAGGGAGGCAAAAAGAAGGGGAAAGTAGAGAACTGGGGGAAAAGTATTTGGCAAGGGGACATGGTAGAGAAAATCCTGTGGAGATGAGCCCAGGTTCACAGTGTAGCCTAGAGGAGGAATGCAGAAGCTTTGGTCTGTACCTTCTCTTTAAATTGGAGGTTCTGGGAGAAACCAGAGGATTGGACAGTGAAGCCTCAGGGGCAAAGAGTACTTCCAACATGAGAAGTATTCCGGGGTAGAAAGGCATGTGGAGAGAAGCGAGCAGCACAGTCTGGAGAGCAATGATCACTGTGCTGGCTGAATTCTAAGATGACCATACTTCTCATGTGATGGTGCCCAGAAATGGGTTCAGAATTTTACCAAGGTTATTAGTATTGAAGGTGACAGACAGGCTTGCCTCCCAGTGTGTGCATCCTCTACTACGGTTTTTATAGACAATAAAGCTTCATTTTTACCCCACTTCTACTTTTGACCTGACACTGTATCAGAAAGATTTTGAAAAAAGCATGGTTTCTAACGATTCCTCCAGCCTCTGGATTTGTAGTTAAATATTTTCACTGGGACCCAAATTTCTCTAAAACTTGGTCTTTGTTGAGGCTTAGTATAATAATGCCTGTGTCAGCATGCTCCCAGTAAATAATGCTGCTTCATCCTTTTCTTAGGCCAACCTTTTAAACAACTGATATGGATGATTACAGGGAATCCCTCAGCAATTTATAATAATAGGGCAATTTGATTGCTTATTAATTGATTTTTGGTTTTCTGACCCTGTCTGGCCAAAAGTAAAAAGGATGCACAAAAATTTTCTTTTCTGCATTGCTAATTTACAAAACGCTAACTAAAGCCTAAGGTCCCAGGAGTAGGAAGAGGTTAGAGAGAATAACCTCTGGAGAGAGATTCAATTCTCTTAACTTTGTATGTGGGATCCAAGTTGGACTAAGGTATTTTCACAGTAGGGCCCATTTGGTTAAGTGAGAATGTTTGCTTAAGAGCTAGAATATTCATACAACTGTAGGAAATGGTGTGTGAATTTAATTTATACACCTTTATTAAGCATCTATTGTATACAAGGCACTGTGCTAACTCCAAAGATACAGAGATAAATATTGAAATAGTCCCTGCTCGGGGTGGCTAGGTGGTGCAATGAATAGAGCATCAGCCCTGGAGCCAGGAGGACCTGAGTTCATATACGGCCTCAGACACATCACAAAAGGCTAGCTGTGTGACCTTGGGCAAGTCACGTAACCTCAATTGCCCTGCTTTCCCCTCTCCGAAGAATAGCCCCTGCTCTCCAGGGGCTTACCATTCTACTGGGTGGAAATTCACACAGCCAAGTAGATGGCAAGTCTATGAGCAAAGGACAAACAACAATATAGAAAGTGATTTCAGTATAAAGAAGGGAGATCTAATAACTCCGGGAAACAGGATGTAGAACGTGTAGAATTCGGCATCTGAACTGTGCCTACAAGGAAGCTAAAGAGTCTATGAGTCACTACATGTCATCTTAGGCACGTGGGATCGTTCATGCAAAGGCAGGGAGACAAGAACATCACGTTAGGGAACAGCTAACAGGCTAGGTTTCCGTGGCTAAGTTGCCAATTTGGGGGATGACGCTCTCTGTAAAACAAAATATTGACACCAACATGGAAACGACTGTGTAAATG
>CM053582.1:295887586-295890086 GCA_028627135.1 Pseudochirops cupreus | reverse complement strand
ACAGGGAGTTTATATTTTAAGAGAGAGAACGAAGGAGAAAGCACGTAGTACTCCATTAGGGATTATCTCTGTCTTGATTAAGTTTCAACAGCTGGTAGCAAGGATAGAGTTGCACTGTGTGCAGTGATCAGTAAACTGAGAGTTCTCAGACAAAGCAGAAGCTGGAAGGTTAAAAAATATCTCCCAATTCTCTAATAATAATAATTATTAATAATAATAATAATAGTTGGGGTAATGAGTAAAAACAAGTTACCTATACAACTTGGATAAAGTACTGCCACACAGATGAAGAGAAAAAGGGGAAAAAAATCCCAAACCCTAAGCTATTAAAATGCAGCCCATTTTGGGCGGACATTTGACAACTCCTACAAAGCAAAGAAAGGGGAGAAAAACCTGCCAGATTACACTTGTCAAATCCCAAATCTTAGGAAATGTTTTGAAAATTCTCAAGGTAGGTTCTATACACAGACATTCCTCTGTTAAGATCCCATGCAAGAAAATAAACAATAATGATGTTTGGTTTATCTATTTTAGAAGGACTACATTCAAATCTGTCAAAATTTAGAAACTGTAATTTGCAGAAAAACCAGATCCTGAGATCTTTAGTGATTGTTCTTCAAAGAAGAAACACAATAATTAAACATCAAGATACTTAACATGGAGGCTTATAACATCTGTTTCTCATTTTGTAATTGTTAGTTTATTAAATATGCCCCCATACAGCTTTAAGATAAGGGTCATTTCAATCTAGCTTCTGGGCCATCACTTTTGAAGGGGGGGGAGGGGACATATTATTGTCTTAACTAACAGTTTCTCAGAGTTGTCACTGAGGGATTTGCCTTAGGGAATTAACATCTAGGGTTGATGTTTCCTCTACCATTATAGTCCCATCACTAGGATTCCCCCTTTCAAGCACTACTGCACTCAAATTTCAAGTAGCTACCATAAAAGCCACCTGTGTGGCAATGAAGATAAAGATCCTGTATCATTCCCAAGTTTCAGGTGAGCTTTCCCTGACCCAGGCTCTCTTCTGACTATGGGAGTTGTCCTGGGTCCTCTGCTTCCTCATTTCAGTGAGATGTTTTGGGGTATCCCAGTAGGGTCTTGTGTCACCAGGTCTTCAATGGAATTTACTCTGGGTGACAGAATTCCTGGTTATAACTCTACAGCATCTGATAGAAGAAGGAGCAGGCAACATAGAAGGGGCCACAGGCTGCCCCCAACACAAGCTAGCCAAGACCCTTCTTCTGGTTCATCATAAAGATTCCATTTTAACCTTTGGGATGTTAGATTACATCTTACATTTCCCACCACCTATGGCGTTCTGTCAAAGAGAATAATATAACCTAGTTTCCAGTTTTAATTCAGTCTTTTCTAATACTTGTTAAGTATATAAGCATTTGGAAAGTCATATAATGTTCTTATACCTCAGTTTCCTCATCTGTAAAGTGGGAATAATAATCCCTACAGCACCCCCAACTTTCACCAGGCTATTGTGAAACTCAAATATATATGTATTTGTGTGTGTTTAAGTGTATTCATAGTTCTTTGTAACTTAAAAGTACTATGTAAATGACAGCCGTGATGATTAGCATGCTGATGTTATTCTGGCTTTCCCATTCATTCATCTTTCTGTTTGGCCCTCTTCTCTTGGGATCTAACACATTCAGCTTGATTCATGCCTAGTTCCCACTTCTGCCTGCATCCCTAAGGTGTACAGTCCTAGTGACTTTCTTAGATCCATGATGACTCTCTCTGATCTCTGTTGATCTCTGTTGAGATGGGATTGTCTCCAGCATGGAAGAAGGATGTTAACACTTCACTTCTAGTTTTATAGCAGTAGGGAGCCAACCAGGGAAACAACAGAAAGAGCAGCATGGAGAAGACCTAAATTGCTAACTCCAGTGCTGTCTATATTTCACCAACGTCACAAATAACAGAGCTCATAAGGGTGAGAAGCTATATGGGCAATTAAAGACAAATGCTTAGTCACCAAAAATGTGACTCTGCATTCTGGCCTTCCTGATGCCATATATTTGTAGGAGAATATAGCCTAAGTTTACCATAGGTAGGGTGGAATATTCTATTGAAAATCTTAGTATTATACTATTTCATTAAATGTCCTTTCTTTAAATTAATTATGACTCCTGGGTGACTAAAGAAAAGTTAGAACGTAGGTGGAACTTGGTGAGCTATTGCTGTGAGTGCATTGGAAGTGGAGTAGTTATTCCTGCGAGAGGGTGTGCCTCAGGTGTTATATTGTATGTACCAATGCCCTTGAAAATGTGTTATTGAAGGGGCAGCTAGGTGGCACAGTGAATAGAGCACCGGCTCTGAAGTCAGGAGGACCTGACTTCAAATACAGCCTCAGACACTGAACACACTTACTAGCCGTGTGACTTTGGGCAAGTCACTTAACCCCAATTGTCCAGACTTCTCCCCTCCAAAAAGCAAAAGCAACAACAACAACAACGAAATACTTAAGAACTCTGATGGGGGC
>CM053582.1:295847195-295887086 GCA_028627135.1 Pseudochirops cupreus | reverse complement strand
CCATCTTGGCTCCGCCCGAAATTAAAGATATCTTTAAGCATATGGAAAAATGCTTGAAATCACTATTGATTTGAGAAATGCAAATCAAAACAACTTTGAGATGCCACATATCACCAGTCAGATTGGCTAAGATGACAAAACAGTAAAATGATAAGTGCTGGAGAGGATGTGGAGAAATTGGAACACTAATGCATTGTTGGTGGAGCTGTGAACTGATACAACCATTCTGGAGAGCAATCTGGAACTATGCCCAAAGGGCTATAAATAATTGCATACCCTTTGACCCAGTAATACCACTTCTGAGGTTGTATCCCAAAGAGATAATAGAAGCGGGGAAAGGACCAATATGTACAAAAATACTTATTGCAGCTCTCTTTGTGGTGGCAAAAAACTGGAAATTTAGGGGATGCCCATCAATTGGGGAATGGCTAAATAAGTTGTGGATATGAATGTAATGGAATACTATTGTGCTATAAGAAATGGGGAGGAGAAGGACTTCATATTTACCTGGAAAGGCTTAAACAAATTGATGCTAAGTGAGAAGAGAAGAACCAGGAAAAATTTGTACATAATCACAGACACATCGTATGTGTGATGACCAACCTTGATAAACTGGACTCTTCTCAGCACTGCACAGCTATAAGACAACTCTACAAGTCTCGGGATGGAAGGAGATATCTACATTCAGAGAAAGATCTAGAAAGACCAGAGTTTAAATGGAGACTGAAGCAATCTACATGCTATAGTTCTTTTTCATGTTTGGTTTTCTTTCTTTTTTCCCATTGTTCACTCCATTGGTTACAACCCTTCTATACAACCAGACTATTGTACAATGTGAAAGTATTTGCAGATCCTATACCTAATTGCATGCCACCATGGGGGGCGGGGAGGAAGACAGGGGAGAAAATTTGAAACTCAAGGGATTTTGAAACTGAATCTTGTAAACTAAAAGTAAATAAACAAGTCAATGAAAAAAAAGAAATGAGTCAATTGATCTAAGTGATCTCTACTTTCTGAATCTCTCATGTTTCTCTGTTTGACTTCTCCTGTGCATTTTTTCTCATTAAAAGATGTCATTTCCCTGTCTAAACTTAAGTAATCAGTCAGCCAACCAATCAACAATGAATGAAACCATCCTTACTTGAAAAGAACTTGCATTCTAATCAAATATAATCTCTTTGAAGACTGTATCTTGTTTCACCTTTATATGTCCAACCCCTGACAGAGTACACTTCATGCACATACTAAATGTTTACTCACTTATTAAATTTGTCAGTTAATAACTCCTGCCTCTCCTTTATGTCACCTTGGAAGGAGTGGAAGGGCAGAATTTTTTAGAAGAGTTCATACTATATTGTTACAGGACAATGCTAGCGTTTTCTTCGGCCATTGCTATGGAGGTAGTCACAAATACATACTAAGATGAAAGAAAACCCAAAGTAATTCTTTTATTCAATCATTAAATAGATATTTGTTTTTACATGTATAAATGAGTGAGCACAAACTCAACTAACCCAGTATATCTAGATGGGCCCCAGACCACCATGCCACATTTCATATTCCATCAAACTACCCTCCCCCCCTACATCACCACCACTTGATATTTATTCATTCTCCTCACTACCCATCCCTATGTGCATACTTTTTCATCTCTTGCTCTGGGCTCAGCAATCAAATTAATACTACCATACTACAATTGTTATTAGGAAAGGGTGTGTTAATTAACTGCCCTATGGTCAATTCACGAATTCTATGACTTCCTAGATTGTCAATCGTCAACATTCACAAGTTTAACTTTTATAACTTTGAGGATTCATGCAATTTTATTAGTGATTTCAGCAAGCGTGCATATTTATGGTCATGCACAGTAGAGAAAAAATGAGAGGCATGATGCTCAACAAGTCTGCGGAGCAGCTCATAGGTGCTTCACTGGTCTTGTTCACGCTAACATTGTAAAGAGCTCCCCATGCATTCATTGCACATTTTCATTGTTTGCCTTTAAAACTCAAGTGTTTGTGTTGTAATCACGTCCCCAAAGCATAATGCAAGTCCTTTTGGCTGTAAGACCAAGCCTGCAAACTCAGTGATGGGCTTAATGAGAAAATAAAGGTGTTAGATAAACATTGTGTCAGAATGTCTACAGCTACTGTTAGCCTTGGGTTTGGTGTCAACAAATCAAGGATTCATTATAACTGTAAAAAGGAGGAAAGTATTTATGGTACTATAGATTTCATGTGTTATAAAAAGTGGATATTGTCTGAAATCAAAATTTTTTTATTGAGATATTAGCATAAAAGGTCACAGGAAATGACTAGAGAGAAAAATGTTTTACATGTTGCCAATTTTATTTTGTGTACTGCATTTTATGGATTATTTCATGGTTAGGAAAAGTACATATTATCTGAATTAATGTTTTCTTATAAAGAGTTGTATACAGAAAAGTGTATTTTCAGCAATCTCTAGCAAAAGATTACAGTTTTTGGTGGTCCCAGGAAACTAACCCCCTATTTCCCATAGGTTCAATGTATCAACATTCCCCTTTGTTTCTTTTGTGCCATTTTCTAGCAATATTACCCTCCACAAAAGTTGAAGATTGATTGTACTATCTTCCCTGAACACTATTCCCATTTATATGTTGTCTCCTGTGTAAGTTTCTTGGAGGTTAGGACTCTAGATTTTGTATGTGTATCTCTTGTGCTTAGTACAATGCCTGACACAAAGTAAGCATTTAATAAATGTACTTTAATTAATTTATGCATTCATATATAAACATTTTATTTTAATTTCCTTTAAGAAGCATAGGTATTCACCTTTACAAACAAGAATATGTACAAGTAAGGTGAACTATGTCCTTTTGGAGCATCTTTTCAATGCTTATAATTCATATTTGTCACTTGAACAATTATTTTCTGGGAGAGTATTGGAATAGGTGTAAGGCATAAAAAGACTAGAAAGGTAGGAGGGGGAAAGGTTATAAAGGTCTTTGAACACCAAAGGTTTTATATTTGACTCTGGAAGTAATGGGGGACCACTGAAGTCTATTGAATTGCTAGGTGGTGACATGGTCATCCCTGTACTTTGGAAGATCTATTTGACAGCTGAGTGGAGGATGGATTGGAAGAGAGAGACTGGAGGCAGGGAGAATACCTCACAGACTATTACGTAGTCCAGGTATGAATAAAGACTGAAGAATAGCACTGTAAATTTATTTGGTCTAAAAAGAAAAAATAAATAAATGCAAAGGGAAGGTATAGTAAAGGAATATTGAGAATCGGGTAGGTTTAATCCAGGAAAACTTCCCTGAAGAATGAGTCAGAAGCAAATTTTGATAGCTCTATCAAAGGTAAGCAATGTTGAATGCAGTTATTGCTATCAGATGCTTCTATCAGTCCTTAACTCAGTGAAGTTCAAAGCCCCAATCATATCCATGGTCTTAGAAGTTTGGGGGCAAGGTGGCCCGACCTGGTAAAGCATGGAAGAACTAGGTCTGTGTCCCAGAGATCATGGAAACCCGTTACTAATGTGCTTTAAGAATTCGTTTCAAGGAGCATGAAAACTGAAAAACAAGCCACTGGATTTGGTAATTAGAAAATCATTGGGGAACTTTAAGACATTCTACTGCCCCCAAGATCCTGAATTTTAAATACTGTTCTCTGACCATGATTACTAATCTATTACCATAGATTACTAAATCTGCTCTGTGACCTCCTTGTGACTTTAGGGCTCTGCTCACTCCACTGATCACTTCCTCCATCCACTTGCCCCATTTTAGCTTCATTGGACTCTATATTAGCCTTGATCCCATGGTTTTCCACCACACTGGAATCACTCTACATTGTCTGCCATTTCTCTCCTGATAAGCCTTATCCCTGAGTAAATTGGGCAAAACATGCAATTTCCTCACTCTTACTTAACTGAAGCACCACTGAGGGAAAAAATTTTCTGAATTCTCACTGCTGTTTTTTTACTCTGACTCCCTACTTCTTTCCCCTTAGTGCCTCCTCAAAAATTTTTCCTCTCCCTTCAAAATCTTAACTCATACTCTTATAGCAGTTGACTTTGCTTGCTAATTCACAGATTAAAGTGATTCAAAAAGAGCTTCTTTCTCTACTCAAAGCCTCGTAAGTTAAGTCAACTATTCTCCTTCCCTGAAGTCTCAAAGGAAGAGGTACCCCCATTCTCCTCAAATGTCAACCCGTGTATGCTCTGAATGTAAACTTTGCTCCGAGGATCACCTATTGTCTCTTACACATTCAACCTTTTCCTTGACACTAACTCTCTTCCATCTGACTGCAGACATACTTGTTTAGCTATCCTCAATTTTTAAAAAGTTTCTTCTTGGTATTCTAACTTACCAAGTCATTCCCTAGCTCTCCCCTTCCATTCATTCCTAGGCTACTGGGAAAAGTTGTCCCCACCTGATACTTCTACTTCCTTGCAATCCTACTCATCCATTTGGAATCAAGCCTCATCCCTGCTAACTCTACAGAAATTGTACTCTTTGGAAGGTCACCAATGACTGATATATACAATAGCTTTTATCCCCAGGTTTTCTGCTTCCTGATCCCTCTACAGTATCTGACACTTGACATTCTCTTCCCCCTTGTCTTCAGAAGCAACATATTCTCCTGATCTTCTCTTCCCTCTTTAATCTATCCTTCTGTGGCTCATCATAGTCTAAACCTCTTAAGGTAGGTGATTCCCTGAGGTTCTGCTCCTGAGCCTCTTTTCTTTCAGCACTCTCTCCTTTAATGTCATTTCTACTCATTGCCTCAACTACCATCTCTGTTCACTAATAATGAAATCATCACCTCCAGTCCTATGACCATTCCTTAATTTAATTCCTTAATTCCTTTATTTCTAACTGCCTACAAGAGTAGAAGCAATTGCAACATGTGAAAACCTGTTCCTCATACTCTTCCCATCTTTCATAATGCCTCGTCTCTCCTTGTCAAAATTTGGGGATTCCTTTTGACTCTTTCCTCTGCCCCACCTCTCAAACCCAGTCAGTTAGCAAGGATTGGAGGATCTATCAGCACAGCATCTCTAACAACTGCTCAGCCCCGCCCCCTTTTTTTTCTATTTCCAATGCCACCACTGAGGACCCGCAGCAGAGTAAGGAGAAAATAATGATGGAAAAAAACTGGGTTTGAATTTTGCCTCTCGGTTTGCTAATTGTGTCACTCTGAACAAGTTTCTTCATATATAAAATGGGTTCATGCCAGCCGTAGTACCTATCTCACAGAGTTGTATTATGGCTCAAATGAGATATTATATATTATATGTGAAATGCTTATCAAAGTATATAAATGTCAGTTATTAATATAGGACCTGTGCTAATGATAGCTCATTAAAATGCTTTCTTGCTTTCAATCTGTCCTCTTTATCACTGTCAAAATAATCCTTTTTCTTATGCACAAACTTGGCCATTTTGTTATGTTCAAAATTCATCAGTGACTGTTTTCTATTAAGCACAATTAAAATTTCTTTGCCTAACTTTCAAGGTCCTCCACAACTATTACCCTTGCTTTCCAGACTTTTTCCATATTATTCCTTTTCACATACTGGATGCTTCAGCCAATTTCAATTATTGCCTTAATTATTGTCAATGATTAATTATAGTTAGTTAACTATAATTAATAATTACATTGTTAATTATTAATAGCCTCCAAAACATGCCTTGTATTTTTATGTACTCCATCTCTTTCTGTTCCATAAGCTGAAAACGTTTCTCCTTTCCTGTGTCTACCTGCTCAATTCCTACACACATTTTAAAATCTACTTCAGAGTCACTTAGATCCATTAAGCTGTTTTTTTGGTTCTTTCCACCTGCTAAAAATGATAACCATCTTCCAACTCCCAAACCTAACCATGCCATAGAATACTTTTTAATTCTCTCATGAGATTATATGAACTATATTATTTCATATTTGCATTTTCCATGTATGTTTCTTACTTATAGCTTGGCCCTCTAAAACAATACAGAGCAAGGAGCAAACTCATTCTATCATCTGAATGTTAGTCTTTTAGATTTGAAGATAGCAGCCATCCCCCTCACTCTCATCAGCCTTGTCTTCTCTGTATTAAACAACAACCAATCATCAATAAATATTTCTTAAGTACCTACTCTATGTGCCAGGTACTGTGCTAAGCAAGAAAGGCAAAAAACAGTCTTGGTCTTAAGGAGTTCACATTCAGATAGGAGAGGCAACACGTAAACAACCAGGTGCAAACAAGACGATTGGGAAAGGGTTCCTTGAGAGTATGGTATTCTAGCTAGGACTTGAAAGAAAGCCGGGGGAGGCCAGGAGAGATGAAGAAGAACATTTCAGACATAAGGAACAGCCACCAGAAATACTCAGTGAGGAGATAGATTGTCTTTTTTTGAGTGAAGAATAACAAGGAGGTCAATGTCACTGGATCACAGAATACATAGGCTAAGGTGTAAGAAGACTGAAAACAATAGAGGAGAGGAGAGGAGAGAGGAACAAGTTATGAAGGGCATTGAATGCCAAACAAGATTTTGTATTTGATTCTGGAGATATTGGAATTTTCCTCAATCATTCCCCATTTGACATGATTTGACCTTCCACAGTCCCCTTGGGAACACTGATTAACCCTAGGAGACTATTCTGCATCCATGAGTGAAATGGAGTACAATCAGACTGCATATCCAGAAGAAGGGTTCTGTACTTTGGAAATTGGGGACACCTAGGTCAGTGGTATGGATTAACTCCTGTTCTTTAACTGCTGACTTCCCACCTGCTGTCACTAACCATAGGGATAATCACTTTTTCTGGATGTCTTCTTTTTATTTCTTGTATTCTAGGAGCCATATAATAGTTATTTAGTGTAAGCATGGGAGACACCTTGTTGCAACAGAACTTTTAAGAAATCAGTTAGACCTTTTAATTCAAATACATGAGAAAAAATCAACCAAAAAAAGCAGCACATTAATGTCATTTGGAAAAGCCTGCCTACTCCGTTCAACTATTTTTATCAAAGATACCTCGATACACTTTCAGGTGATTGTTACAAAAGTTTTACAGACATAAGAAAGTAAGTATATGCATTAGTAGTTATCGACATCCTTTGAATCACCCTTTGCAGCCCTAAAACTTGTCTGCAATTTCCCCCCAATCATTTTGCATCCTCCTCCCTCTTTCAAATATCTTCAGAAAGCACTCTTCAATGCCCTCAGAACTGGGTCACTCCCACCCCCCATTTCCTTTCTGCAAACTCAACCTGGTCTGGCTGCTCCTGGTCTTCATCTATTTTAATGCCTTTCCCATTTCCCCCATTTAGCACTTTGCTACCTGAGATGGAGTGACTCCACTGTCCCCGATGAAGAAAATACTGTATTATAAAAATGCTGACAAATCTATTTCATTTTTTTCTCTGTTTATTGCCACCTTCAAGTTTCAGGTTTAAATATTCAGGTCTAGTTTAATTTGTTTTCATGCCAAGTGTTCTGCAAATTCACTTTTCCTTTTACCTTTTTTTATAATTTTATGGAGCAATATCTACTCTTAATCTTCCACAAATTTCTTTCATAAGATTTTAAAAAATTAACTTATATCTTAAATTGGTAGTGCTTTTGGCTATGGTATTTCTCTGATTGGCAAGAAGATAAAGCAATGCTGGATAAGGAGGTTCCTAGGCTTTCTTCGATAAAAAGAACTCAACATTTCTGAAACAGAACTCATGACCTCCTGCTCCACCCAAAAAAGTCATCCAAACTTACAACCATAGGGTCATGCTTGATACCTTGCCCTCTCTCCTGCAACAATCCAATTCATGAAAAATTTGGTTAATTCTTCCTACACAATGACTCTGAGACATTCTACTTCTCTCTACTCATGCAGTCACCAGTTTAGTCCAAGTCTCCATCATCTCTCACTTGAGCTACTCCAACTGTATTCTAATCAATCCCACTGCCCTGTTTCTCTCCCTGCACTAATCCAGCCTCCACTCAATGACCAATGGGATTTTCCCAAACTGCAGGTTTGACTTTGTTGCACACACACACACACACACACACACACACACACAGACACACACAAACACACACACACACACACACACACACACACACACACACACACACACACACACAGACACACACACCCTGATCAGCAAACTTCATTGTTCCAGTCTTCCATCCAAGATCAACTACAAAATGTTCTGTTTGGCATTGGCAACCCAGATCTTTGCTATTTAACTTACCGGGTTTTTATTCTGGAGTTTGATGCAATCTGCAAATGTCATTTGCAAAGCTGGAGGACCTCATCATCCACAGGGCAACCTTCTTTCATCTGCACTGATAACAGTGGCAAACACCCTTCCCAAGTATTTGTCTCCTTGGTTTATGTTTTGGTTGATATTAATAAATCAACAGATAAGCCAGTCTCTAAGCATTTATTAAGTGCCAGGTACTGTTGTGCGGATACAAAGAAAGACAAAAACATAGTCCTTCCCTCAAGGAGTACACGTTTGAATAGAGGAGAAAATATGCAAATAATTCTGTACATATGAGCTTAGAAGGAAGGTAATCTCAAAGAGAAGGCACTAGCAGGAGGGGGTGGAGCAGGGAGTACCAACCTGCAGAAGGCAGGACTTCAGCTGAGACTTAAAGGAAACCAGGAAATCTAAGATGTGGAGGTGAGTAGGTGAGGACAGAAAACATTCCAGGCACGGGGAACATCCAGAGATAAATTAGATTCACAACCACTCAAGAGTTTGGCCTGATATTATGTACTAGAAAGATCAAGTGGATGAATAATGCCAATCGTCTAAATACTAATATGGACTTGTATTGACAGTCCATTAAGTTGGTTCATTGGTATGTGTACCTTTAGTGGGAACTGCAGATGAATAATGAATTGGTCTCAAGAACTAAATAGAAGGAAAGGAGGAGGGATTATATTTGGAAAACTGACCAGTACTTATAATAGCTCTAAAGTGATCCTTGAAACAAAAACCCATCATTATCACACTGGCATTCTTGCAGGGATACTACATGATCATGTAAAGAAAGGAAAAATGAAAGAAGGAAGCATTTATTAAACATCTATGTGCCAGGCATTGTGTTGAATGCTTTATAAATATTATCTCATTTGATTCTCACAATAATCCTGAGGGATAAGTGCTATTAATATTCCCATTTTACAGATGAGGAAACTGATGCCCCCAAAAGGGTAAGTGACTTTGCCAGGGTAATACAGCTTGTAAGTGTCTGGGGCTAGATTTGAACTCAGGTCTTTCTAATTCCAGGTCCAGCACTCTAGCCACTGCTCTACCTAGCTGCTTCATAACACTCTGAAGAATCAAAATTACAAGTGACTCAAAGGGTAGGGGAAAGATGTATGGTCAGTATAAATTGGATGTGGCATATTGCCAATGATTTGTGTTCCAGGAGTAGCATGAAAGACATCATTTAGGATATGTATGATAAGGGACAAATAAGTTGGTCATGTTGTGAGAGTGAGAAATAGCAGATGGATAGTCCAAGTGCTCCACTGGTACCCACATGACATTAAAAGACCTAAATGGAGGTGCCCAGCACAGTCAGTGAAGAATTTATGGGAAGATGGAGAGGGGAGTCCCACAGGATAAGATGACATGAAGAAATTACACAGTCTGCACCACTGGAGGGAGGTATCCACATGGTTGAGATTACAAATCCACTAAAGTATGATAGTTATCTGAGTACATGACACCCAGCCTATGAGATTACTAGCTCCTGGACGAATGAATGAGCATTTAATAAGGTCTTACCATGTGCCGAGCATTGCACTAAGCACTAGGAAAACAATGAGAAAAGTGAGACATCCCTGTTCTTGAGGTTCCCACATCCTAATAAGGGGAGACAACATTTGTAAAAGGGTTCAGTTACAAGACATATGGGAAGGCCCAGGGGTCCTTTGGGTACAACACAAGCAGCAATATTCTTACCATCTTTGGTATCATTTTCATAGATAAAACCATATCTACTTCTGATGTTGAACCAGTTGGCCAAGGACTTAGAAGAAAAATTAATTTTTCTGTCTTTGGTAGTTGTGACTGCTTGGGAGATGAGGGAGCGGAGAAATACCTTCAGAGGCAATTATCAGTCATATCTACCCATGGATTGCCTTGCCCCCTCCCCCGATCATGGATGATAGTTGGGCTATAAACTGGATTGAAGAGTGGGTCCAACTGTAAGGAGGACTCTCAGCTCTATAATTCCCAAAGTTTTATTATCTATCCATTGGCGGCATTTAGTTGCTGGTCAGTGAATGTGGTTGCTCCCTCTCTCAGTGTTTATGCCCTCACATGGTAGGACCCCGCTAATTGTTAAATTTAATCTCAGATGTCACAAAGAAACGTTAGACCTGGTTATGCCCTATACATTAGAATGCAAAGTGAATTAGATGTCCAGCTTGCATGGTGCCTTGCGAACAGGCCAGGGAACTAGACCTCCCTTGCAACAATCCAGAGGCAGGCTGCATATGATTGAGAGAGCTAGACTGAAGATTTTGACCTTTAGTTCTCTCCTCAATTAAATTTTAAATTCCTTCAGAATATGAACTACATATCTGTATCCTTTCAGCACCTACACAGGACAATATGTGTAAAATACATTTTTGTTGAATGAATGAATGACTCGACAGTCACAAATTGTGAGATGAGAAGAGAAAGATAAGTTAAATCTTTTTTTAATTTTATTTTTAAAATTCTGAACTTGAACATCAAACAAAATTATACATTTATACATCATGATACATAGAACATAAAAAGGATTATACATGAAATTGCAAATTATTGTGTACAACTTGCTTTTATTTTTAAGCATATAATAAATTCAGCATGAAACTTTTAAAGCTGTTCTACTCTTCTGTGGTTTTCTCTGGCATTCCTATTGTTCTTTTCTGTATTTTTTAAAAAACATTATTTTTGTTTTTCAATTTAAAAGGATTTTAAAATTATTTTGTCCCTCCCACCATGTCCCTTTCCCATTGAGCAATTAAAAAAAAACCTGACAAAGCCTTCAGTTTTTCTCTATGTAGTTGTTATCATTGTGTAAATTGTTCTATTTCTGCTTATTTCACTCTGTTTCAATTCAGAAAAGGCTTCCCAATCTCATCTGAAATTGTCCATTTCATCATTTATTATTGCACATTAATATTTCTTTACATCCAAAGACCTCAATTTGTTTTGCCATTCTCCAATAGGCAGACACCCACTTAGTTTCTGATTTGGTGCTACCACAAAAAGAGTTGCTATAAGTATTTATTTATACATGGGTCTTTTTCTCTTTCTTTGATTTCTTTGGACTATGAGCCTAGTAATGGTATAGCTGGACCAAATGGTATGCACACATAGTTTATTAACTTTTGAGGCATCGTGCTAACTCGCTTTCTAGAATAGCTGGGCCAATCCATCAACAAACAGTCAGGCAGCAAAGCATTCATTAAGCACTTACTATGTACGGGGCACTGGGCAAAAAGAAAAACCATCTCTGCTCTCAAGGAATTTACATTCTAATAATGGGAGATCTATCATTTGTTTAGTCATGAACTCTTCTCCAACCCTAGATCTGAAAGGCAATTCCTTCCTTGCTCTTCTAATTTGTAATGTGACCTTTAATTTTTAGACTACGTATACATTTGGAAGGGCAGTTAGGTGGTGCAGCGGATAAAGCCCTGGGCCTGAAGTCAGGAAGGCTCATCTTCCTGAGCTCAAATCTGGCCTCAGACAGTTACTAGCTGTGTGACCCTGGGCAAGTCACTTAAACCTGCTTGCCTCAATTTTCTCATCTGTGAAATCAGCTAAAGAAGGAAATGGAAAACCACTCTAGTATCTTTGCCAAGAAAATTCCCCAAAACGGGGACACAGCTGAAAGGACTGAACAACAACGACAAACACATCTGGAGTCTTTCTTGGTGTATGCTATGAGGTGTTACTCTGAAGTCTAAACCTAAGTCCTACCAAATTCTTGTCCAGTTTCCTCAGCAATTTTATCAAATAGTAACTGGAATCTTTGGTTTTATCAAGCACTGCTGCTCTGTTTGTTGGCTTCCGTATGTCGTGCACCCAGTCTGCTCTACTGAGCGACTTTGTCTTTGATGACTGCCGCTCTGCAGAACACTCTGAGGTCGGACGCTGACGCCCTCCGTTCCTTTGAAAGTTCCTATCATCCTTGAGAGTCTTGACCTTTTGTCCCTCTGTATGGATTTTATATTTTTCCAGTCTGTAAGATATTATTTGGGGAGTCTGACATGGTCTTGAATAAATAAATGAATTTAAATTGTATTGTCATGTTCTCTCTATTGGCTCGATCTTACACAAACAATTGTTTCTCCCATTTTAAGTCTGTCTTTATTTCTGCAAAAAGTTTTTTATAGCCTGATTCATATAGTCCCTGGGTGACTCTTGGTGGATATATTCCCAAATATTTCATAAAATCTACTTTTAATGGAATTTCTCTTTTTAGCTCTTCTTGCTGGGTTTTGTTCTGTGTATGTATATGTGTATATGTATATGTATACACATACATATACGCGTGTGTATATGTATATATATATATATGAATGTTGATGATTTATGCAGATTTACCTTATATCTTGCTCCTTTGCTCAAGTTATTTCAATTAATTTTTATTTGACTCTGTAGTTCTTCAAATATTGCATCGTATCATCTGCAAAAAAGAAATGTTCATTGTTTCTGCTTTGACTATGCTTATTCCCTCAATTTCATTTTTCTTGTTTGATTGTTAGAGCTAGCATTTCTAGTACCTTGTTAAACAGTGGTGAGAATAAAGAACATTCTTGCTTTACCTCTGATCTTAGTGGAAAGGCCATTAACTTTTCTCCATTGCTTGTTCTTGGCTTTGTATATTATATGATAAATATAGTCAATAATACAACATATTATATTCAGGAAAGGTCCATTTATTCCTATAATTTTTAGAGTTAAGAGAAATATGTTGGACCTTGTCAAAAGGTTTTTCCATATCTATTGATATAATCATATGGTTGGTTTTATTTATATTATTACCAGGGTTTATTATAATTATTTTATTATGGTGAACCAATAGCATAATATTGTGAAGTGAGAAATTTCAAATATAAGGAATTCAGAGAAAAACGGGCAGCTGTGCCCATAAAGTGATGCAAATAAGCAATGCCAAGTGAATAATAGATACGTCTTTGACATCGTGGATGAACAGTTCACTAAGTGAAACAGAACTCTGAGTAATGGACAAAACAGAGAAGATCCTGGAAAAGAGATAATTAAATATTCTTCCTCCCTTGTGGCAAAGAAATAGACTATTAGGACAGAATATGGTATGTGAAGTCAGACACATTCTCTGTATAGAACACTTTGGTCTTTTTTGTTTCTCTTTGTCACAATGGATAGTTCATTCTGGAAGGTAAATAGGGAAAATGACTGATATGAATATGAAAGGCATTTGTAAAACATTTTTTGATATAGAAGGCTTCCACTCCATGTAAGACACAATGACAAAATAAAAGTACTTACCTTCAAAGAGCTTATATTATGCTAGTGAAATAAAACAATCACATAAGTTTAGTACAAAGAAAATAGGGGAAAGGGAGAGAGAGGGATAACAAGCAGACAGGATAGGGGAATCAAGGAAGACTTCACAGAGAAGGAAGTACCCAAGTTGGATTCTCAGAGGCAGGAATGAGAAAATGGTACATTCTGAGCATCAGGCCCCACTTGTACAAATGCACTGAGGCTGGAGATAGGAGCATTAAGGGAGGGAGGTTACATGGTCAGACTTTAGAAAAGTCACCATGACAGCTGAGTGGCAGATGAAGCGAAGCAGCAAGAGACTTGGGCCGTGGAACCAATCAGAAGTTATTGGAACAGCCCTGGTTAGAAGTGATGAGAGCCAGGTCTAGGATATGGTGACTGCATGAGTGGAAAGAAAGTATTATGTCCAAGAAATGTTATAAATAAAGACAAAAAAGACCAAATCTGGAAATGGATAGGTGGAGTGAGTTCAAATGAAGAGTTGAAGGTGACACTGAAGTTGTGAGCCTGGGTCACCAGAAGGGCAATGAATGTAATAGGGAAGTTCAGAAGAGAGGAAGGTTGGAAGGGAAAGATCATGAATTCTGTTTTGAGTTTGAGATGAATATGGGCCATCCAGTTCATATATCCAATGGGTAACTCTCAGATACATGACTGTAGTTCAGAAGAGAGTCTAGGGCTAGATAAAGATCTGCAAATCATATAATTAGGGATAACAATTGAAAGGAGGGGATCTGATGACATCACTGAGGGAGACAGTATAGGTAGGAGAGACAAGAAAGCTCCGGTGATTAACAGTGTCAAATGTAGCTTAGAGATCACCGAAAGCTTTAGAGCAAGGGAGTGACTTGATCAGAACTGTGTCTTAGAAAGATTATTTGACCACAGTCTGGAAGATGGATTGGATAGAAGGAAGTCTGGAAAGAGAGAAACCAATTTAGCAAGGCAATAATTTAAGAGATGATGTCTGCACAAATGGAAAGGAAGGACTGGATGCAAATGGATTTATGGAAGTAGAATAAACAAGACTTTGCAAGTAAGTGAATCTCAAAAGTGAGAGAAAGGTTAAGGGTCAAAGATGATTTCACGGTTACAAATTTGGGTGACTAGAAGAGTAATGGTGCCTTTAACAAAATTAAAAATGTTGAGTATGAGATGCCTGTGGGACACAGAGGTAGAGACATCCAAGATGTATTTTGGTAATTCAGGACTGAAATTCAGGACAGAAATTAGGGTTGACTATCTTAAATTAGAGAGTCAGGTACATAGAGATGGCACCACAAAGAACACAAGGAGGAGGAGCAAGGCTGAAGAAAAGACCACCAGATTTCTTAGTGAAAATCACTGACAACCTCAGAGAGAGCAGTTGCAGTCAAATAGTGGAGTCTGAATCCAGAGTGCAAGGAACTGAGAAGTCAGTGGGTAATGAGGAAGGTAAAGCAGTGGATCTTTCTAGGAGTTTGGCAATAAAAGGGAGACGAGGTATAGGACTACATCC
The DNA here is from genome assembly GCA_028627135.1 of Pseudochirops cupreus. Taxonomy (NCBI): domain Eukaryota; kingdom Metazoa; phylum Chordata; class Mammalia; order Diprotodontia; family Pseudocheiridae; genus Pseudochirops; species Pseudochirops cupreus. Next base: position 295,872,046 of record CM053582.1, on the reverse strand, counting down.
TGAGGGAATACTGGGGTTAGGTGAAGCTTGGATCTGGGGGAGACCTAAGCATGTCTGAAAAGATAAACATATAATGAGAAACTGAAGGAGAGAGAAGGAATGAAGTGGCAAGCTATGAGATCAGTAGTGCCAGCATCAACCCTATAAAATACATAAGAAAATTAAGAGGCTGGTAGGTTAAGAGACTTTCCCATGGACGCACATAGCAAGTGCCTGAGGCTGGATTTGAGCCCAACTCTCTTTATTCCAAGGTGATTTTACTACAGGACACTATAAGACAGAGAAAATTAGATGTGGTTACCCCAGAAGACAAATTTCTGATCGCCAATAGGGATAGTCTCATTAAAGTGCTAAGACTCTTTTGAAAAAGCCCTTGATAAACAAGAATTTTTATAAAGAGCTCACATGAAGTTTTCAAGTGTTTCTTGCCTCTCCTGCCTAAAATCTGGCTTCCTCCAACCTCCACCACAAAAGCCCCAATTAAATCAAATGTGCACCTTAATAAGAGAAGACAGGAAGCAGGAATGTCTAGTGCTAAAGACAATGTAGTCTGAGGCAATACTCAAGACTCCTGTTAGGAAATCATCTTGAGAACCCTAAGCAGGGGCTTTTGCAAATTATTCCAGAGAGTAGTCACCTAAAACCTTAGTCTTCATTCATTTACAGCCTTGATAGCACCCTGAGTGAGGAGCCACAAGATCCCAGGATTTAGAGCTGATGGCCCCGAAGGACCCTTATCACTCTATGATCCAGCCCAACCCATTCATGTTACAAATGAGTGACTTACCCAAAGTCACAGGGATGAGTTGCAGAGACAGAACTCAAACCCAGATCGCTAATTCCCTCTTTTGCTACCGAGAGGCAATTTTTGTCCTTGTTGCTCAGTCTTGTCCCACTCTCTGTGTCCTCGCTTGGGATTCTCTTGGCACAGATACTGGAGTGGTTTGCCATTTCCTTCTCTGGCTCCATTTTAAAGATGAGGAAAGTAAAGCAAACAGCATTTAGCAACTAGCCCAGGGTCACACATTTCTAAGTCTCTGCAGCTAAATTTGAACTCAGGTTTTCTGATTCCAGGCCAGGACTCTATCCACTGCACCACCTAGAGGCCCCAAAGGCAACTAGATGGATAGAATACTGGGCCTGTTGTCAGGAATACCCGAATTCAAATCCGACCTCAAACACACACTAGCCGTGTGACTCTGACTTTGAATTCTTGTCAGCCTCAGTTTCCTCAATTGTAAAGAGGGAATAATAACGGCACCTAACTCCCAAGGCTGTAGCGATAATATCTGCAAAGTGCTTAGTGTAGTATAAAGCAAAGTGCTTAATACTTTCTTCTTTCCTTTCTTTACAAATATACTCACTCAAAAATGAGTTAGCTTCCAATCTTTGTCTCACGTCTCAAACTGGCTTTTTTTTTTTACAGAATTTGCACTCTGAGTCCTTGAAAAGACAATTAGAGCTTATAACCCTTAGCAGCTGAACACTGTGACACATATTTCTTATATCCTGTGGGAAAGCGTTCTCTGCATTAACATTAGAAAGTGCTACTTGAATTTCTGTCACCATTAGGTAGCTTTGCCCAGCAATACATCATCATGATTTTATAACATGGCATACATTCTATGGGAAAGAAAAATCCTTATCAAAAACTTTTATTTAATAAGTCTTATTTGGGCCTATAAAAGAAAAAAACATACTTCTCTTTTTCCAGATTTGGGATCGTGCAACAAGAACATAAGATATGTAGTCAAAGAGTATCTGTGTATATTAAGCTAATCTGCAAAGTACCATTCTGGATTTTGCAGAATCTTCACCTCTGACCTTAGCAATGCTGAATTATCTAGGCTATCAAGTCTTCTTACCCTAAGGGAGCACTTGTTATTTGGGAGGCTAGATGTGACAATATCCAGAAATTCATTCTAAACGGTAAGGGAAAACGTTTTATCTTCGGAAAACTTGGTGACTAGAACATATGAAATATTCTTTATTTTGGCCTTAAAAAAAAACCACCACACCTTCCTTCCTCCCTCCTCTCCTAACAAGCAGGCCTTTCATACCTCTCCATTTGGCAAGGCAAACGAGTTTTGCCAGGACCATTTCAAATGTCCAATAGCCAAACAATTTTGAAGCCACCACTAACATTTTCAGGGACCATAATACAAACAGCTTCTCAATATATTTCTCTTTGAAAATTTTCCCAGAATTAGTACAATCTCAATTTTACAAAACAGCTTCCCAAGTTCCTCTGGAAAATCAATCAATCAATCTGATGTGGAATGCCTCCTCTCAGCAGAGCTGTGCAAACGTTATCGGCACCATTTGTTTCTTAAAACATACTCAAACACATACACACTCATACACGAGCAGAAAACATTTTTAAAAACATCATTCCCAAGCCACACAAATAGAAATGGGACACATGTGACACGGCTGTCCATTTTACTTATGCAGCTCTGCAGTTTCGTATTCTAAGCAAACAACCAGGCTGCGTTCCCCAAGGGTTCAGGAGGGCATAGTATTTCATTTCTTCAGAAAATTGTTTCTCGGGATTTCAATCTTTTTAGCTAGATATGACACAACATAATATCAGGCACGCTTATGCTTTTTTATCTGCTCTATTTTCAAAGTGTAAATAAAAGATCAGTTAGGCTGGGCAAAGTGCTTACACACTTAAGGCAGAATTCAGATTAAAAACAGCAAAATGTTTTTAAAGTCTTACCATAAGAGTACTTCCATTTTTTAGATGCCTTGGAGAAGCCCAAGTTAGGGAACCTTCATGGGTTTTTTTCTCTACCTTTTAATATAATATTTCCCAAATTACATGTAAAAACAATATTTAACATTCTTTTATGAAAATTTTGGATTTTAAATTTTTTCCCTTTCTCCCTGACTGCCCCCATCCTTGAGATGGTAAGCAATTTGATATAGAGAACCTTCATGTATAAAAAGTATTTCACCTTAGCAGCTTTTACCTGACTCAGATATTCTGCAATTTTCTAAATCTAGGAATTAATATAATACAAAACTAAACTGGTTACTTTCACCACCACCACCACCACCCCCAATTCCTAATGAAACAGCCTCCACTGTGTATGATTAACTAGAGTTTTCTTTTTGCATCGCTATTCACAGTAAAGAGCAGTATTTTGGTTTTCAACATCATTACACTTCTATTCGTAAGGCATCATGTGAAAGCCTGAAACTTCAAATGTTTTCAGAATAAAACAAATCATGCATCTATGAAAAGATAAGCATAATGGCCTTTTGGCAGATTCTAAGTGCATTTCTCCAGTGGTCATGCACAGCATTAGCTGAGTAATTCCCATTAACATTAATATGCTCTTAAATTTCTACTGTCCTATCATTTAAGCAATAATTTGAGGATCAATTCAATTTCTTGGGATCTTCTCTATTCCAAGCTGGTTTTGTGATGGGATAGTTTAGCTGTCAGGATGGCACGAGAGTTACATGGTCTTTCACAAAGTAATTATATACATGCTTGTTTGCATGCACGCAAACACATGTGCATACACACAGACATGGTCAAGCTATATCTGAGAGTGAAACAAATTTCAAAATAAGGAATCTCTAAAGCATGGCTATGCAGTGGCTTCCTGTCTCTCCTAGCTCTAAATCTCAAGATTTTATGGTCTTGTGATCTTTCCCAGCTTAACACAAATGCAGATGGTACATCTAGTAAGGGACAAGCACCAGTACCTCCCAGCAGGATATAATTTGAAGGACACTAAAAGGCCAACTTGCTCCCAAAACATTCCTCCTCAACTCTCCCTTTTTGATTAAGGCAATGTCTCAAGAAGGTCTTCGGTAAAATGCTAATGTGTTAACCTGTAAGGGGAACCTAACACATTAGTACCAAAATTGCATGGATGAATTTATCAAATTAACAGCTTACAGTACCATCATGCAGCAATGGAGAATCATGGAGCAGAACTGGGCCTACAGAAGAGTCATTTCCCAACAGCTAAATGGTCAAAAGATAGGAAGTTTAAAAAAAAAAAGAATTGCAAATTATAAAAAACCCACATACAAAGTTGTCCTAAATCACCAATAATAAGAAAAACACAAATCAAAACAAGCCTGAGGCTTCACTCCACACCCAGGAAATCGACAAAGATCACAAAAGACAGAAATTGTCAATTTTGGAGGAGCTACAGAACAAGGACACTAACAGACTGTTGGTGAAGCTGTGAATTGGTTCGACCGATCTGGAAGACATTTTGAAATTATAAGAGGAAAGTCACTAACCTGTTTATATCAACTGACTCAGAGATTCCACATATAACCCCTATCCTCACTCATAGGAGGTCAGAGATATAGAGGTTCCATACACCAAACGAGTCACAGCTGCACTTTTTGTGGGAACAGAAAACTAGAAACAAAAGGGTGGTATTAACTGACTGAAAAATAATTGTAGCATATGAATATAATGCACCAAAAGAAATAATAGGTATTCAGAATTCAGAGACATATCGCCATAGAACTGTAGGAACTGACGTAGAGAAAAGTAAGGAGAACCAAAAAAACCAATATATATATATATTCACTACAGTAACATAGATGGAAGTGACACTAAGTTGTCATTAAACATGCCATCACAATGGCCAACCTTAGCTGTAGCAAAGAGACAAGGAAACGTGGCTCTTCTTTTTCCTTGGAGAGGTAGAAGACTATGATTTTAGAATGTTACATAAGCATTCGGGCATAGTCAGTGTATCAGTTGGTTTTACTCAACTGTTTTTCTTTGTAACTGGTTTGGTGGGATCTTGTGGGGCTCTAACTCTGAAATTATTATGATATATTTTAAAAGGCATCATTAAAACATTAAAATTTCTTAAAAAAAACAATACTAACTAGATAGATAGCAGATTTCATCAAAATCCCTACAAAACCCAACAATTTTACCTTCCTGGATAAGGTTGGCAGAGGGCTTCAGCCATGAAACGATGCTATAAATTAGTGCTTTGCAAAGTCATGAATGTAAATTCATTCCTAGGAGGATGGGATCCACGTTTTTCTTGATTCCTGCTCAGCACTTTTTCTAAGGTTGTAAAAACTTTTGTCACTTTGCAGCCTGAAAACAAAAGTACCTGTTAGATGTCTCCCTTCTAGCAAGAGGAAAGAAATCTAGAGAAGTAAAAAGATTTAATTAGGGATTCAAGGGATAAATGATATTTCTTCTAGGCCTTGAGTATTCTTTCCAAATTTGTCTCTACAGAAGATCCTTCAACTACAGGTAAAAGGATCAAAAGTACTGAGCATACTCAACCAAACAAATATTTTGAGCACTAGAGGATAGTCAAACTAAACCATACAGATATTTAAATATTGGGAAGGGGAACCAAGAAGTGTGGCAGTCTTTAAGGGACATTTGCTTTTCCTGGAGAGTTGAGTCATTAACCTGCCTAAGGCAAGAAACTGAGCTTCCTCCACTCCTCCAGATCCATTCCAGCTCTATTACTTCATCAACTTACAAGTTAATAAAACAAATTTTGACTTTCTTATCTCAGATTTGATCATCCTGTCAACCTCTTACAATGGATACTTTCAGCTAAACAGGAAGAGGAAGAGAAATAACTTTGTGGGCACTCATTGCCCAAAGTGTCTGTTGCAACTGGAAATTTCTGTAAGAAGCTCATTGTTTTGAAATTCTGACAATAGGAGACCAAATGTGTTTAGTCCAGTGGGACATTAACCAAATGATTCATCAGAGAATTAAGGAAGATAGGTAGCTGATGGATAGAGCACTTGGAGTCAGGAGAGATCTGTGTTCAAATTCTGGCTCAGACAACTTACTCATTGTGTGAATTTAGGCAAGTATCTCTAAAATAGGGAAAATAATAGCACCTCCCTCACCTTGTCGTGAGGAAGAAAAGATAACCATATTAAAGTGCTTTGGAAGGAAAGATAACCATATTAAAGTGCTTTGGAAAACTTAATATACAAATGCTAGCTGCTATCATCCTTATCAGTATGAATCCAGGGACCCCCCCTCCCCCCAGCCGAGTCCCCTGGTAAATATGTGTTTAAGATAAAAACAGTATAAGCCAATCCTTTTTTCAGGCCTATCAGTCATTTATGTGGTCAACAGGTGATTTGCTACTGTATTTCTTCTCTGAAACCACCTTCTTGGACTACAAACCATTGAACCAAGGGTATTTCTTAGCCTTTAACCAAAGCTAAGCAACCAGCCCCTTCAAATGTCTTAATTAGTACAAAATATTAAAAGCACAATAAAACTGGGAGTTGACTTCTAACTCACTACATCTTTTTCTTATCTTGTTCACCTCTTTTGCCCTATTTGAATAGTACAGTATCTCATTCACATTCCATTCTTAATGAGGCTATTTACCCTGCATAGCCAATGAGATTATGCCGCAGATAATAAATTCTCTGCCTTGAGTTATGCTTGAAAGGGCAACCTCTTTAGCTATTAAAGGATTAACTTTTTAACTGAGGGTGGTCCTTATGGCTGGACCAGCTTTGAAAGGGTCTTTGATTATTTAAGCATGTCACTGTAATATGCAGAACCTTTTCCATTTACATATAGATCAGCCTCGTAAAGAACCAATCACCAAAGATAAATTTTTCTAGGTTGATAATGAAGAATGTTGACTGTAGTAGAACAAATTGGAATAGAACTCATTATTGCAAACAAAAATACTGTTATCTGCATCCAAGGGCAGTTTTAACATATACTCTTAAAATGCATATTTCAGCACCAAAAAAAAAAAATCTATTTTTTTTCAACTTTGTTGAGCTGGAGGATTTCTGAGGATGATAAAAGACAATGAACATACTGAACATACTGATGCAACTACCTCCTAAAATCTGTTTTCTTCTTCCTTGATTGCAGGAATATGTATACACATTTTAACTATTAACTCTAACCACTTTTTGCATCTTCCCCTTATGCAAAGCAAATCTCTAGATCAGAAGGATTCTGGAGACAAGATCATATAGAAGAAAGGGCACTGGTTTTGGAGTCAGAGGACATGGGTTCAAATCCCACCACGGATACTTCATGACCCTGGGTAAGTCACTTAACTCTCCTGGGCCTCAGTTTCCTCATCTATAAACTTCAGGGGTTAGAACAGATGCACCTGGAGAACCTACCCACATCAGACCTATGATCCTATACAAATAATTCAAGCCTGAGCATTCATGCAACATTCCAAATTTTTGGATGGTTTCTCAAATAAGTGGATCACACATATTTCATATACACACATTCTTTTTTCCTCCATAAGATTTGATTCCTTAAAACCATTATTAAGTCCTTCCTAAATATTAGTGACATAGCTAATGGAGAATAGGATTGTATATAGGAGATGTTAAGAATATGTATCCAGGTCGCCATTTTGAATTTGATTTGAATGGAAAGGACAGAAATTCATCATTATCTGACAGGTACTCAGCAGTCCCTATAAAGTCTCCTGAGGATTTCAAATACATTCCCATTTGACAAATGCCCAAGAAGTTCTAAAATCATATAAAGTATTCAATAACTGGCATTCATACTTAATAAGGACCATTTGGAATCCAAGGAACTGGGTTTGAATCCTGACCCTCTATTTGCTACATTATGACAAATTAAATGTGCTTTCAGGTCCTCAACTATAAAATGAGAGGTTTAGACTTCTCTTTAAAGTTCCTTCCAAGTCTTAAATCCTATGAGCTAACAAATTTACATTAAAAAGGTAGTGAGACCAAAGACTGTAATCCAAAAAGGTAGATTGCCGCTTTTGTTCATATTTTTGTTTCATTTTTAAGTCACAACATGTATACTCCCCAAATTCAATAGATATTCCTTGCAATGTCTCCTCCTCCTTATGTTCCCCCCAGAAAATCCACAATTCATTTTTCTGCAGAGACTACATGGTGCATTAGTCCAGCCTCAAAGATAAATGAAATCTTGAGGCCTACAAAAATTTTCACTTACTTGCAAAATTTTCACCAGCTTCTCTTCTTGTCAAAGATGTTACATTTGATACATGAGCATCAGTATCCTAAAGAAACACAGAACTAACTGCATTTCAATCTTTATTTGTTAATCCTTAGCATGACTTTTTAAACCTATACTAATGTCTTTTGGCTTAGGGCCTGGGAGACAATTTGCATGAAATCTTCAGACTCTGATGAAAGAGAGTACCTTAAAAAAAAATACTTCAGTACAAATTTCACAAGCATGATAAGAAATGTGGTTGAGATATAGTTGAATCTATGTGGAGGAGATAGAGCTGTACTTAAAGATATTATTAGATTTCTACCATAGGAACTAGATTGTTGGGAGAAAAAAAAAAGCAAGTAAGCTTGAACAATGACATTCATGGAAAGGAACAAAATGGCATGATCCTGAGGTCAGCATTTTTAATTAACCAACGAATATCCATTACATACACATCTAATATGTACTAGGCAAATAAAACTGTGTTCTCTAGAGTCAGTCTGTAGTAGAATGAATAAAACCCTGGATAATCCTCACTAAAATCTTCCATCTTTCCAGTCTACATATAAATTCTGGTTCGCTTACCTATTGGAGTCTAAGTAGCAATTGAGAGCCACCTTAGACTGGCAGTCAGTAAACAAGATCTATTAAGCACTTAATGTCCCAGGCACAAAGCTAAGTACTCATTATCTTTCCCCCTAAACCTTCTCTTCTACCCTTCCAGCCCCTCTATTACTGAAGTATGTTAAGACATCCCCCAGTAGAATGGGCAGATTTGTTCCAATGGCCGTGAAGGCATTTGAAGTAGGCAACAAGAAGTACTCAGAGCTTGGTCGGACATTAAAGATGACAACGGCATCCACTGCATCCTGGGCCACCATCAAATCGTCCTGATTTTTGTCTTGTCACGATGACTACAAGAGAGTGAGGCTGAGGACTTTGTGCAACTCTGCCTCACTTAAATCCAATTCACATGAGTCAAGACATCACCCTTTGGGGGCAGCTAGGGGGCGCAGTGAATAGAGCACTGACCCTGGAGTCAGGAGGACCGGATTTCAAATCCGGCCTCAGACACTTAACACTTACTAGCCGTGTGACCTTGGGCAAGTCACTTAACCCCAATTACCCTGCCTTCTCCCCTCCAAAAAGGAAAAAAAAAAATGGACAAATATGGAAGGCATCAGCATCTTCCCCACCTCCCACCCCCAGTGAAAAACCCATGTATCATCCTTAACACCTCACTCTTACCTGCCATATCCAATCTGTTGCTACACCCTTATCAATTAACTCCTGCAGCATCTCTCAGTTATGTTCCTATCTCTCCTCAGATACTGCCAACACCCTGGTACAGGCTCTTATTGCTTTACTGCTAAACTACTGCCACAACCTTATGATTGCTCTGCCTGCTACAAGTCTATTCCCACTCCAGTCCATCCTCCACTAAGCCATCAGAGAGTTTTCTGAAGCACAGGTTCCTACTTCCCCCCACCAGTTAACTCCAATGGCTCCCCTTTCCCGCCATGAACAGAGAATCCTCTGCTTGATGTTCAAGGCCCTTCATGACTTGTCCCCTTTCCATCTCCAGCTCACATACGCACATACCTTTTTCATCTTCTTTTACTTTACATCCAATCCTGTGACACCAACCTGTTTCTTACACAGGATGCTCCATTCTGACTGGGCATTTTCTCAAGCTGTTCCCCATACCTGGAATGCTCTCTCCTCACTACCACCTCCTGGCTTCATTCAAGTCTCAGTTAAAAGCCTTTCCCAATCCCTAATAATTCTAATGTCTTCCTTCTGTTATCATTCCCCATTTACCCTGAATATAACATGTTTATACATGTTTTCATGTTATTTCTCCCATTAGATTGTGAGTTCCTTGAGGGCTGTCTTCTACCTTGCTATCCATCCCAAACTAGTTCCTGCCACATTGTTGTTCAGTCATTTTTCATGTCTGACTCTTTGTGACCTCATTTGGGGTTTTCTTGGCAAAGATACTGGAATGGTTTGCCATTTCCTTCTCCCACTCATTTTACAGAAGAGGAAACTGAGGCAAACAGCATTAAGTCATGGACCCAGTGTCACACAGCTCTTAAGTCTCTGAAGTGGGATTTGAACTCAGGTTTTCCTGACTCCAGGTCCATCACTATTCACTGTACCATCTAGCTGCCCTCTTACATCCTAGGTACTTACTAATTAACAAGTATTGAGGATACAAAGAAAAGGTAGTCCCTTACCCTCAAAGAGCTTACATTCTAATGGAGGAGACAAAATGCAAACAGCTAGCAACATACGAAACATATGCTGCTTGGAACCCTGTAACCCCACTTGGTTACAATAATAATGAAATCAAAATGTTTCCTGCAATCCTCCTCAAAATCCTAATTCTCATACTTAGTTCAATTCTTCTGTATAAATGTATAGATAGACTGAATACATACTGATGTCTAGTGTCTTTTCATCAGACTCAAGGCACATAAAGGATGATTTTGGTTTTAAGTCAGAAAAAAAGCTTCCTAACAATTAAAGCTGCTTCAAAGTTGAACAGGTTGCCTTGAGGAGTAGTGGGGTTTACTTTACCAAAGGTCTTTAAAAAAAAAAAAGGCAACATAACCCTTTAGTATTTTGTAGAAGGGATCCTTGTTCAGATTATGTTGGACTATATAACCTCTGACCTCCCTTCTAAATCTGAGCTTGATTCCCTATGTAAACAGTTGCTCATGTCTGTAGGAAGCCAGTAGGCTAATAAAACATCCAGGCAGCGTAGGTTCGTCCAAGATAGCATGGAAGCAAAACAAATTCTGGGAGTCACTTCAGTAGCTTTCTATGAAAGGTCTCTGGTGTCCCTGGGCTAGGATCATAGTATGTCTTACCATGATTACAATTCTCTTAAATGTGCCATGACCACATGATACATTTAAAAACTTGTTTGTGCACTTTTAATTAACAGGCTTAAGATATGCTGTGTACACGCATGAGTACGTACACACACACACACACACACACACACACACACACACACACACACACACCTCTATCTGAATGGTTAAAAAAAAAAAAGCTTTGCATTGATACAGTATTTAATCATCTTGAAAAATAACCTCTCTTTGGGGGAAAAAAGAACCAGCTCTGTGACACTCTGCCAACTACATCAGAGCAAGAACGAAGGTCCTTTGTTACTGAACTACTGCATGTTGTAATGAAAAGAAAGCTCATTTAAAAAGATGCCCTGGAGATGGAAAATAATTGCATAAATTAGATAATTTCAAAAGATATTTACCTAAACATAAATTACCTGGATTTATAAAATATACTTAACTTAAGGCCAGCTTCTTTTGTTGGTGCAATAATTGCTCTCAAGATGAGTGCTAACACACAATCTCAAGTGTAGTAAAGGTAATTGCTACACTTACTGCTCATGTCATGTTGATGTATTACTATGTATCAAAGGTCACAGTTCTGTACTCATACATTATCAAATTTGAAAGAGCAATATTCGATTGTGACCAACCTTTAAACTGCCCACGATATGTGTAAAAATGAATGGAAGACTACCTCAACTTCAAGAGAAAAAAAAAATGAACCCACGTTTTGGGAGCAGAAGGGTCAACGAGTCAGAGGCTGGGTTAAATGTCAACACTATGAATCTAACACTGTCTTAGTTTATCAGTGAGGTCCAGAACAATAATCACAAGCTAAAACAGCTGTATTAGTGAAAATATATGTCTAAAAAATTAGATTATATAAGCTTGTGACATAGGGCAGTATCTTGTGGACTATAATGCAAGAAAAGGACATACATCACCATTTAGAAGCAATAAAGCCTATAATACCCAAACCGATGTGTTTATGTGCTCATTGAAGGCAAGAGAAGCATCTGCTGACACATCTTTAGATAGGGCTTTTATTAAGCATTCACAATGTGCCAGGCACTCCATTACTTAAATGGTGTTATTTAAAAGTAGCTGCAGTCCCCAAACCCCACAATCCAGCTTAATAAAGAAAGTCTATCATTGGTTTCTTACTTCTTTTCCAAATACTCCCTCACTCCGGTTTCTACACACGACTGAGCAGTCTGGTGCCATCCTGATCTAAGAAAAGAGTTGGTCATTCATGCCATCATTCAACTATTTTCACAATTGCTTGCTGGATGGATAAATTGTCCTTATCAGAATCTACTGAACCCTGAACAAATGTGGTTTTCTGCCTGCTTCGCGTTCAAAAAAGGGAGAGAAAATTCCTGTTCTTGTTTCAATAATGGCTTTTTTAAAAATCAAGAGAAATATAATTGAATTTAAACATAATTAAAGGAGAGCAGTTTGTTGAAGAGAAGGTAATATGCATTGAGAAAAGAAACAAATTTTGGGAAATTGGCAAAAAACAAAACATCTAAAAGGAGCAACCACCTCAAAAGTCTTGGTTTTTATGCAGTGTAACTCCTGAACATTGTTAGACTTATCTTCATCTCCAATCATAATTTAGGTAAACTCCTAAAATTCACAATATTTTTTCTTGAAATAGATGAATGGTTACAACTGAGAATACTAATACACTGATTTTAGCTTACTTTTTTTGTTGATGCTGGGTAGTTATTTGGGAGAAAACACAGAATTGCACTTTGATAAAATGTCAACTCTGGGAAAATGTGCAGTTTTTTTCCTTTTGTTTTATTTTGTTTACAATTTTTGCTATAGAGAGTAAAAGCAGCCAGGTAGGCAGTTTTGTATTTTAAAATATATGCTATGGGCAAAGTAATTGACCATAATGAACAAACTCTCCTGATAATATTTTTTGTATATCTTTGTATTTTGTTTTACATGACTCCTTGAAAGACCCAAACTCCAAGTCTGAACTCCCATGGTTTATACATAAGGAAAGAAATTTACACAGCTGTCAAGCCCTCAAAATACAGATGTCAAAAAAACAAAACATAGAAAATTAATACTGTAAATTCTCACTGTACTGCAAGGTTCCTTCTGATATTAAGTTGATCATGTAGTCATGACAAGAAATAAAAGATCTTCTATACCCCAATCTTTTGAAAAGTATTGTTATCCTTCTTTTCTTATCAGATAAACTAATAAGGGAAGAGAATGATGGGAACAAGCGCTTATCAATGTGTCAGGCATAAGACTTTTATGAATATTACCTCATTTGATTCACAAGACTGAGGATACTCAATACTGAGGAAGGTGCTATTTGATCTTCATTTTACAGTTGAAGAAACTGAGGCAGACAGCAATGAAATGACTTGCCCAAGATAAAACAGTTAAGCGTCTGAGGCCACATTTGAACTCAGGTCTTCTAGACTCCAGGCCCAGTGCTGAATTCACTTTGCCACCTAGATGCTTAATAATTTTTGTAAGACTCCATTCCAACCTACAGTAGAAGATCTTTTAGGGGAAAAAATGTATATTATTTCTAAAAGCCCTTCATTAAAAGGTCAATGACCACATCCAAAGAAATAATTAGTTTAAGAAAGATAAAAGGCAAGTAAGAGTCAAATTATAGGCTTAATACCTGCTCTTGTTATATCATCTCCACTTTTCTGGGTCTTGCTTCATTTGAACTCTGCCCTCTTATATGTACACATAAGCCCTAGTTCCTTCTTATGGCAGTTTTCACCCCATGTAATTGTAGTACAACTAGGTCCCAATTAGTCCAAATAATGAATTCTCCTGAAATGGTTGTATTATTTGAATTTGCACTATATACTTCCATTGGGATGAAACTAATTACCATATTTTACACAATTATATCTTCAAACAGTGCGAATTCAAATACATATGACCACTTCAGAAGATTCACTATTCACACTAATCAGGACCTAGCTATACACCACCCATTGGTGCTATCAAATTCCATTCCAAATAACATAGAGAAAATTCTTTCTCATCCTCTGACCCCACATACTTCCCCCTCTGCCTCCCTGCAGCTTTTCAGCTCATGATCTCACCTTGTAATTTATAGAGAAAATTTATGCCAACCACAATGCATTCTTTCTTTGCCCCTTGTCATCATCTCAAAACGCCTTGGTAGTTCTCTCTTCCTTTAGTGTCTAATAAGGAGGTGTACCTTTCTCCTTGCCAAGGCTAAACTCCTCTACATGTGCCCTTGATCCCACCCCCACCCCATTCTGGCTTCTCTAGCAGACTGGCCTTCAGTCATCCCCCCTCTAATTTTCAATCACTAATCATTCCTCTCATTGCTTTCAAATATGACCAAGCTTCTTTGATCTCTAAAAATGCTTTCACTAGACTTTACCGTGTTCTCCCTTTTTCAAACTCATAGAAAATTGTTTATATACCTGGGATTGTAGATTTAGAGCTGGAAGAGGCTGTCTAGTCCAGCTGCCTTGTTTTACATTTTTAACTGATTTGCCTGAGGTTACATAGTATTGAGGCAGGATTTGAATTTAGTTCTTCCAGACTTCAAAGCCATCCCCAAGCCATGGCTACCTCCACTTTCTCATCTCTCATTCAACTCTTTGACATTCTAGCTTTAGACCACATCACCTAACTAGACCTATTTTCTCCAATTACTAATGATCTCATTCTAAAATCTGAGTTTCGGTCCTTATCATTCTTGAGTTCTCTACTGCAGTAGAACTCTTCCCTCATATCCCATAAGGTTTTGTCCAGGGTCATCATCTATTCTCTCAATATATTCTCTCTCTTGGTGAGCTTACCACCTCCCATGAGTTTAATTACAGTATCATTCTATGCATGACTCCCTGATCTATTCTATCTAGATAGCTACAATCTCTCCTGAACTCCAGTATGACATCACCAACTACCTATCACACATTTCTAATTAGATGTCCTGAAGATATCTTAAACTTAACATATTTAAAACATTATCTTTTACCCTTCTACCAAACTTTCTTATGTCGGTCAAGGCTACATAATTCTTGAATACCAGTTTCATGACCTCATGATCATTCTCCTTCCCACACTCTATAGTTCAGCCAAATTGGACTTCTATTTGTTCCTTACATGGCACTTCATCTCCTGGATCCATATCTTCATGCTGGTCATCCCCCTTACCAGGAATGCACATCCTTCTTACCTCCCCATCAGAGAAGACCTAATTTTCCTTCAAGATGCAGCTCAAGTACCAGCTTTGTACAAGTACTGACTTCCCAACTTATATTTACCTACCTTGTATTTATTTTGCATTTGTTCTGCATATATTTATTCCGCATATACTTATATATGTACATGTTATCTTCCATAACATATCTTTAGGTCCCCATAGGCAAAGATTGCCATATTCCTGTCTGTACCCTCAGCACCTGGCAAGCACAGTGCCTGGCACAAAGGAGGTGCTTAATAAATACTATTGATTAACTCCAGCAATTTCACTGTGAAAAAATAAAAATATTTGAGAATGCGCTCCCCCCTCCAAAGCAACATGTACAGATTTGTAAAAGTACTGAATAATGTTCAGCTACATAAAGAATCCTCCCTCAAAACACCGTGGGCTATAAATTACCATATTTGTCTAATAGGTATGCAGCATAGAACAAAGAAATTAAAATCTAAACCATAATCAAAAGGGGGTGGGAGTGGGACAGGACTTAAAATCCTCTACCACCAATCCCCAACTTCCCTGGGGCATGGGGAGAGGGGAGGAATACAGCAGGGAAGGAAATATGATTAACTTCAAAAGAAAAAAATATGAATTTGCTCAGAGGAAGGTAGCATAAAAAGAGCCTATCTAGGATTAGAATTTAGGGAATTATAGGGTAGGAGGACAGAAGTTAAATGCAATTTCATCAGGTTAAATAAAGATTTTCTGAAGCATTTCATTATATTTTAATGACTGGTTTGAATATGCATTATGTTCAAATGAAGCCAGAACTCATTTAAATTTTGTTCTTGTTTTTATCTTCCACTGAAGTCTTATTCTGATGACTCATTGTGTTCTTGAAGGCCACATGAGCAGTGTATCAATGGAGAAAGACTTCAAATTACAGTATGGGTCAAGTAACAGACTGTGAGTCATATGACAATCAGCCTAGATACATTTCAACAGACATCCTCAGATTGGGAATAAGGTCATGGTGCTATGTTCTATGTTTTCAGCAACGTCCAAAGAAAATATAAGGTACAGAATCACTGCCATCTAAACAAGCGGTGAGATTACACGTACAGAAGAAATCAGATCCTTACTCAAATATAATCATTTTCACATGAATCACAGATTTAAAAGCTCTAAGGTCTTAGCAATCATGCTTATTTTCTTCATTCAAGCTTGTTTTCTATGCCAATTATGTTTGTATACGTCTTCCTTTTTAATAACAAAAGGTTTTATTTTGTAGGTCTGATAGTCCCAGGGACAACAGAGATCTTAAGAGGAAAAAAGATTACTATTATATTTTCTTTTTTTTTTTCTTGGAAAGGGCAGGGCAACTGGGGTTAAGTGACTTGCCCAAGGTCACATGGCTAGTTTTTGTGTTAAGTGTCTGAGGCAGGATTTGAACTCAGGTCCTCCTGACTCCAGGCACGGCACTCTATTCACTGCACCACCTAGCTGCCCCATACTATTATATTTTCAAAACCATAAACAAGAGAATCTGTAAGATATAAGCAATCCATTTTCCTACAATCCATCTCTGCTTGGACTCAACTGTGAACCAGGAGATGAGCCCAAATAAATTCTTCTTTGTTGCCACTTTAGATGGACTTTTAGGCACTCATAAATGTTATTCTTAAAATGTCATCAAGAAGCAATATTATTTTTGTCCAGTTGCCTAAGACAGCTCTCTTTCCATTATCTTTTTTAAAACAACTGCCTGTGATTCCAGAAATTATCTATAATTAGCCCTTAAAATACTATTTGTACACAAAATTCAACAGATGATTTTAAGAAACAGACTTCATGTTTTCAAAACGAATATTTCTTTTGTTCTTTAAGTACAGACTCAGCTTTAATATACTTGGAAGCATTTTGTCAGAGGAAGTAAGAAATGAAACCATATCATCTATTACAAGCAACACAGAATTTCAGAATTGCAAAAGCCAATCTAATTCAATCTACATATGAACCCTGTTCTTCATCTAGGATAACTAACCTCACAGATTCACCAATGAGCTGGAAATAAACTAGTCCAACAACTTTCTCTTTATTATTAATAAAACAGTTCACTGAAAGACAACGCGGTACAATGAGATACACACGTTTCACTAGGAGTCAGACAATCTAACTTTTACTCTGGATTCTGCCACTCACTTGTTTTGTAACTTTGGGCAAATCACTTTCTCGCTCTAGACTTAGTTTCCTTATCTGGAAGATGAATGGGATGGACTAGATTATATCCAAGGGCCCTCCCCAGTCCTATGATTCAAAGAGGGTTTATGCACACAACAAAATATTTAATATTTTGTTTAAAATGTCTAATAATATGGCTTTTCTCGTATGAATTTTTCTTGGTTGCCAAGGCCAATGTCACTAAACTTTCCAGTAATTAATTCTTCACTACAACTTTGTCATAATAAATTCCTTTACATTCAAGGATATTATATCATCATAAAATATTATCTGCTAGATTCTTTTTTGAGTTCACACATTTTTCCAAACCTTTCTTGGTTGTCATGAAATTTTATTCACCTACCATATACATACCTTTAAATTCAGTGGTAATCAAAACCTAGAAAATTATTCATAATGTGGACGAAACTTATTTGGACCAAATGCAGCACAGTTAGGGACCTTGATAATTTTATCAACAAAAAATATTATTTTGGTTAAATTCCTAATTTCCCATGCCACCGATTTAAAATTTTTAAATATGAAAAATATTAACTGTTGCAAAGAAAAACACAATGAGTCCTAAAACTAAATGAAAGCATCCATGGGCCTTTATAGCTCTAAACTGATGATTTTATGGTTTTGGCTTAGATTTCCCCCCCAAGCCCAATGCACTTCTCTAGCTTTCATTTTCTGCAAACAGATTCTCTTTCTCTACCTGTTAACAGATAAAGCTCATAACATGATTCATATTATATTATGTGAATCACAAAAGTTAAAACAAATTCAGGATAATGTTTCATTCAGTTTTTAATGAGGCATATGTGTACAATTTAGGAAACAGCTGTTATATATATTGAATACATTTAATTTTGTATAACAGCTTCATTTCAACTTGTTTTTGACAATTACCAAAAGGATCTAGTATTTTTGAAGATCTACAAGGAAACAAGAAAACACAAGTTAAATCTTAGAGTAAAAACTCTATTCAAAACCATGGAACTATCTGTTTCCATGTTTTAATCGTAAGGAATCACTTATATGCATCTTTTCCTCCATTTAATCCTCAGTATCACTGTAGGAAACTGATCCAGGTTGTAGCAAATAACTACTCGTTATCATAGTAATAAACTTTCTTACCAAAGTGCACAGCTCCAACTGGCATTGAAGTATTCTTAATGTCTTAAAAATGTAACTTCTGATCTATAGGCATAAGGATTCAAATTTTGCTAATGCTTCCAAATAAATTAAGAGTATTACAAACTGTCAGAATATTATAATCAAACCTCACTATAAAGTTTTCACCTGGGGTAGCTCCTGCATTCTATTCTGCTCAGTTCTATTCCTGTAACTGGCCTTTGTGATGCTGTTTTGCCTAAAATATGTTAACTATGGAGCTGATTAACCATGCTAGGTGAATTCTGCCTATGCTAGATTAAAAGGATTTATAAGATGATTGAAATAAATATATGCTTCATTTTATTTTTTTTCCAAAATTTAAAAGCAACTAATTTAAACACAAACACTCCCTAAAAAAACCCCAAATACCTTGGAGACTTATCAGCTCAGAGTTCTTCACATTATGAAATTTCAGTCTGACAAAAGCACATGCCCAAAGGTTGCTTCAAAAATACTCAATGTTTAACAAAAATTAAAAATTTTAAAATGCTGCTAGATAAGTCTTTATTTTTTCTTAACAAAATACACACACAATGCAACAAAATTCACTTACATCATTATTATACAAGTATAAATAACGGTCAGCATTCAAGTACAATCAAACGTAGAGAAATTTCCTATTTTGTCTTCATGTAAACACTAGCTAGATACATAAAACATGTGCCTTTGGCCCATCTGCAAAGTAAGTGACATCAAAAGAAATACTGCACTTGACTGTTCAATTGTATTCTTATTAAAAATATTTATGCAACAATGTCTATAGTTATAGTTATAGACTAACTTTATACGGCTTAAAGATGAGTGCCTAAATATATATTTTATCCAGCAAATATCTACAGTTGACAAATTCTATCCATTTTTTAATGTTAAAGCATTAAAAATCCTAAAAGATTTCCATTCCTTAAACCAAATGCCATAATAGTTCTTCCTAATGAAAGTTCTTCCTCTGACAAAATGGATATTATTTACAGGTCACGTGTATGAGAAAACAAACTTGCTATCACATTTGCTTCAAGTGGCCAAAATATGTTTAGAAGAAGCTGTCATAATGCTAATCTTTGCATGTTTTAAAGGGTTTTATTGCACTGATAGCATACCTTTTTAACTTTCAATACCTAGTAGATAGATTTGACAGACTGAAATAGCCAGGCAGTCAGAGCTCAGATACCAAATGGACCGTTAAAAAACTGAAACCAACCAACTAACAACAACAAAAAAAAAAAAACCAAAAAAAGGAAACACCACCTGGAAAGCAACAGCTGACACCAACAAAGCTACAGAGATCTAGATGAAGGCACTTGGAAGCATTCACTCAATTTCCATCAAAGATTCTCCATTTGGTTCATCAACAGCAGCAGAATCAGCATTAGAAATTGTAGATTTGGCTTCATTAAGTGTAGTTTCTTTATTCTCAGCCTCCCCTGCTACAGTGTCTTCTTGTTCCATTTGACCAGACGTTTTTTCATTTGTTTTATTTGTCTGCTCTGTATCTAATGCTTTTTCCTCTGTCTGATCTGTGCAATTAATAGGTACATCTTGTTCTTCTAAAGACTCTGAAAAAAAAATAAAGTTCAGCATTTCAGTAGTACCCAAGTAATGAGACTTCCAAATAAAAATTAAGTTGAAGAATATACAAGATAGTTTCCTGACAATTCCAAGATGGCAAAGAAGTTTTCAATATCACAATGTTATTTATTGCCAAAATCTCAAAATTATGTGTCATTAACTCACAATTGGATGTTTCTATTGTTCTATTTTGTGTACAGAGAAACCACTAAGCATAAAGTTACATTATTTACTCTTGTTTATTATTTGGATGATAAGGCTAAGAATTTTTAAAAAATGAAACTTTTTGCTTAATTAGTAAGAGATATGACAAACTACAAAAATAAAGAAAGGGAAATGAGGATAGCAAAACAAAGTCAGTTCAAAGCGAGGCACAAGTTCAGTTTAATATGTATGTGTGTATAAACACATATACAAGTGTTGAGCCATGCATATGATAGGCATACACACACAGATAACATGAATTCATTGCTATTTTAATTAGCACTTGTATAGCAAATTACAATGCTAGTGTAGTACGTAGTATGCCAAAAAAAAAACTAGTATTTTCAATAGTAAGGATAATATTATTTTAATAATAATAAAGTCTGATTTATCTGGCAACATATCAATCAAAACGTTAAATTAACTAGGATTTTCATATATCTCTATGAGAGTGATAACTGATATTCATACTCAGGAGTCTTAAGCAGGAGTTGGTTAAGACTTAAGTTTTCCTATTTCAGTACATGCTTTGCTGATCTTTGAAAGACAGAACAGAAAGAACAACTAAAATTTCATGGAGACTTACAAATCATTTCTGCAACAAGGGCAAACACATTCTTTAATGTAAAATTTCAAAATGCATCGTTTATAGTTTTAGTCCCAAAGAATTTACACAGAGTTAAACTTTAAAGAGTGCTAATTTGCTACAAATCTCTGGCTATAGAGAATAATTCATTCACCAAGAAGTTTACAATTTATTATATTTTAGCATACGAAAGTCTTCTGAAATAAACCAATAAAGTTAAAGAAATTGAAAACAAAAGCTCTGAAACTATGATTTAATTCAACAGTGAACACATTTGTTTGACTGAATATAGGGCCACATACATTTGTCATAATTCTGGCTAATAGGATCCCTCAAAACTGTGCCAAAACAGGAGAAGTGTCAAAGTTCAGGGTAGATCATATTAAAGCTCTGCCACGCTACTATATTCAGAAACTCACATTTTATTAATGAAAGCCAAGTACAGAGGAGATTCCAGTATGGCAATAACAGTATGTCTTTTAAAATTACACAATAATAGAGTTTATGTGCATTAAAGAAACTAATATAGCAAAAAGAACAGAAAGCTGGATTTTCAAAAAATATAATGCTCACATTAATACAAGCAAAGTTAGTGCACTGCATGCTGCCATATTTAGATAGCAAAGTGAAACATAAAGCTTGCTAATCGACATAGTATAATCCATAAGGTGGGGGGGAGGGAGAGACTATGATGTACTAACGATATACACCATAAAGGAGACCTGAAGTAAAGATTAAAATGTCCGCATGTTACTGAATAAAAAATATTTTAGCTTGCTTGCCATATTCTAGAATCATGCAAAAAGGTCTCACTATGTAAGATACGTATATGCATTACAAAATAAGATGTACTTATCTGTAGTTTTATATGCATATATGAAATAGGGCACAGGTGTAATGTATATAACTTGTAAGCAAAACCAGCCTTTTTGCCCTCTCAGGCAATCATGACATTGGAAACCAACAAATCATAAATTAGCAGTGAAAAAGAACTATCTCTTCTCAGAAGAAGAGCCCCTTCAAATGTAAAATGCCCAGAAATAAAGCAATTAGACATACCCTCTCTACCCAGAGTTGCTTCATATTTTCTGTTAGGACATGGTTACCCAAGCCTGAGTAACATGCCCTTTGGAGAGGAAGGGCACTTGGAGAGGGCCAAAGACAGCCATATCATACCTGCACTGGGACTGGCCACCTGTGGCACATGAATCCTTGTACAAGGGTATTGCTGAACAAAAGCAAAACCAAGGCCATGTCTATTTCTGTTCTGGGGTAAGACAATGTCTCTCTTAAGTACAGATCTTAAGAATGGGAAGAACTCATTAACCATTGCTCACCTCAGGAAAAGCTGGACAGTATTTGATACAGCAAAAAATTATGTGATTTCAATACACAGTAGTAAATGACCATAGTAGTCTAGTGTTTGATAAACCCAAAGATAAAAGCTTTTGGGGGTAAGAACTTACTATCTAACAAAAATTTCTGGGAAAACTGGAAAGCAGTTTATTAGAAACTAGGAATAGACTCAACATTTCAAATCATATATCAAGACAAGGTAAAAACAGACAACTGAGTTAGATAATATCATAAATGATATTATAAGTAAACTAGGGGAGCATGGGAAAATGTACCTGTCAGCTCCATAGAAAAGGGAAGGGTTTATGACTAAAAGAGAGAAACAGAGAGAATCATAGGAAACAACATGGACAATTTTGCTTATACAAAATTAAAAAGCTTTTGTACAAACAAAATGAATGTAACCAAAATTAGAAGGAAAAGATGAAACTGGGGGAAAAATTTATAGCAAGTTTCTCTGTTAAGGGCTTCATCTCTCAAATATAGAGAACTGAGTCAAATTTATTTAAAAAAAAAAAAGTTATTCCCCAGTTGATAAATGGCCAAAGGATAAAAACAGGCAGTTTTCAGAAAAATCAAAGCTATCAATAGTCACAAGAAAAAATGGTCTGAATCACTACTGATTGGAGAAATGCAAATTGAAACAACTCTGAGGTACTACCTCATAGCTATCAGATTGACTGGTATGACAGAAAAGGAAAATGACAAATGTTGGAGGGGATGTGGAAAAATTGAAACTCTAATGTACTTCTGGTGGAGTTAGTTGTGAACTAGTTAGACTATTCTGGAGAAAAATCTGAAACAATGCCCAATAGGCTATAAAACAGTGCATACCCTTTGACCTAGCAACACCTATACTACTAGGTCTATATCCCAAAGAAATCAAAGAAATTTTTGTACAATTTTGTACAAATATTTGTACAAATTTTTTTTCTTAATTTAGCTTTTAAATTTATTTTAAACTTAAATACAAAATAAGAAAAAAAAATTGTGTACAGAGTAGAACAAAAGAGGATTCAAAATAAAGCAATAAATTTCCATTTCAAGGAAACCTATATAATGAATACTACATATTATTTTCAAAGCTCTCCATCTTTGCCTTCTTGTATGTTTGTTTTTGTCCTCTGTTGAGCACTTTTTACTTTATTTTTCCCCCTCCTCCCACCCCCCACCCAGAAGGCTATGAATAAGCGAGGGTATGTTTATATACAAATATATTCCTACTCCACACAGACACAGAGATACCCAT
Source organism: Pseudochirops cupreus (assembly GCA_028627135.1). Classification (NCBI taxonomy): domain Eukaryota; kingdom Metazoa; phylum Chordata; class Mammalia; order Diprotodontia; family Pseudocheiridae; genus Pseudochirops; species Pseudochirops cupreus. The sequence continues at coordinate 295,848,682 of CM053582.1, read as the reverse complement.
AAACATACACATATACACTCAAGCGCATATACCTAAGACCATATTATGCTTATTTCCACTTGTCATCTGTTTCTCTGAAAGTGAACAGCATCTTTCTTTATAAAGTCCAAGTCTTCCCACATTTTTGAAATCCACCAGCATTATTTCTTATACCACAACAATATTCCAACCCAATCACATTCTATCTGGGAAATTGTCCACAAGATTTTTTCCCCCAATTTTCTATATTCTCTCTGTTCTTGGCTACAGAGATTTTATTTATACAGGAAAATTTGAATTTAAAATAATCAAAATTATCCATTTTCTACTTCAACACTGCTTTCACCTTATAATATGGTTTAAAGTATGATATTACTGAATCCAGCTCTTTCACATCTTTTTCTCTTGGTTTCCTTGAAGTTCCTGACCCTCTACTCTTTCAAATGAATCTTTTTATTATTTTTTCTGCCTCAGTAAGATAAATTTTTAGTAATTTAATAAGGTTAGCATTACCTAAATAGATTAGTTATGTAAAACTGCCATTTTTAAATATTAGCTTTACGTACCCATGCACCATAAATACTTCTTCGATTATTTAGATGTAACTTTTGTATAAAACATATTATGTGTTTATAGTCATATAGCTACTGTGTCTGTTTTGGCAGGTATACTCTCTTTTTTTAATATACAATCTAGTTTTTTTTATATGGTCTAAAACTATTAATATAACCAACATATAGTTTCTCGTTTTTCTCTTTTGGTTAATTCTGATTTTAGTGTTAACTCTGTCTGAAATCATGATTACTATCCTTGCTTTTTTACATAATGAATCCTACTCCTGATCTTTTTTTTTTTTGATGTCTGTATGTATCTCTCATTGTTATAGCATTTCCTAAAAGCAACATATTGTTGAATTCAAATTTTTAATCTGTTGTCAGTTTTCATTTTGTAGGTAAATTCATCCCATTTACATTTTAAACTATAATTACTTGATGTATACTTTTCTCCTTCCTGTTTCCTCACTATCCTTTCTCACCCCATTCCTATCCCTCCTCATTTATCTACTTTATTTTACCCACTATTTTGCCCTCCTATTCCTTTACTCACTCCCCTCCAAGAATCTCTCCCTTTTCCTCTCCCTCTACCCTATGCCCTTACCTTCTTATTTCTTTCCAAATTTAGATTTTTATACTCTACTAAATATATATATATGTATATATGCTGTACCTTCTTTATCTCATTTCCATTAATCTATACACCCTTCTATGCCCCTTATCCTATTCCCTATCTATCCCTTATTCTCTCTACCCTTCCTATCCCTTTACCCTCTTATTTCTTTCTGAATTTGGAAGACTTTTATATTCTTCTAGATGTATATGCATTATTCCTTCTTTAACCTATTTCTGATGAGAGTAGGGTTCCAGAATTACCCACCCTCCTCCCCCATCTAATTCCTCTGTATCAGTTCTTCCTCTCGCACCTCATGTGCATGAGATAATTACTCTTTT
>CM053582.1:295819017-295846695 GCA_028627135.1 Pseudochirops cupreus | reverse complement strand
GGGTGCTCTGGCTGCGCTCTCCTCCTCCCTCTCTCTCCCATGATCTTTCTTTTCCTCAAAGAAGGAATCAAGGGTTTGGGAGCTGTTCTTACTTTGCTTCTTATGCTTATTCTTACTCGTGGTTCTTCAGACCGTGATTTTATTTTTAAATCTCTGTGGGGCTCTGCTTCCAGAAGGGAAAGCTCTGTCCCAAATCGCTGGGGTCCTCCCAGCTGCCGTAGCTCTCAGGAAGATGCTGGGACTCTTCCTAATTACTTCCGGCTGACTGGATAATGAAGACTCTAAGACCAAGGCCCAAGACCGAGGCCCAAGACGGCGATCCGGATCCAGGCCGCTCAACGCAAGAGCACTGGCCTGAGAACAATCGCTACGTCCCCCTGCTGTCTGCAGGCAGCAGGCAGGAAACTACAACGCGGAGGCGGGTGCAAAACCGCTGCCTTTCGCTTTTCCGCTCTGGAGGCCTTTCGCGGGACTGCTAATCTCCCCCTTTCGCAATCCCCACTCGCAGCTGCTGCTAATCCGCTCACCTGAGAGGCTCCTCCACTCCTTTCCGTCCAGCCGCCCCGGGGCACAGCCACGGCTTCAGGGCAGGCTGGTTTCGGTTCACAGTGCTGATATGGTTCCTCGTAGCTGAGCTGACTTTAGTGGGAAGTATCTTTGTGTGCGTTTTGGAGTTCTAGGATTGGTTTAGAGTCCTGTTTTATGGGTATTGTGGGGTGGCTATGTGAGAGCTGCAATATGTTGCTGCTGCTACGCCGCCATCTTGGCTCTGCCCCCCCATTCTAATTTTCAAGGAGATATTTTCTTCCTTATGATTTTGGATCTTCTTTTCTAATTTGTTGACTTTCTTTTCATAATCTTCCTTGTTGTTTTTTTTAAATTCTTACTTAAAAAAAAATTTCCTCAATCTTTCTTACTTGATTTTTTGAGTTGTATGAATTCTTTTGGAGCAGGTGATCATCTGACATTACTCTTTGGGGTAGGAGAGGCTTTTTTCTTCAGTATCCTCCTCTGAACACAAACCCTGGTCTTCTCTATTCCCATAGTAACTGTCTATGGTTGGGTTCTTTCTCCTTTGTCTGCTCATTTAAAAAAAATTAGCAGCTTGTTATTATAATCACCTCAAATCCTGGGGTGTGGCAGATGGTGGACTCAGCTCCTTTTTGCTGTTATTTTTGGAGCTTTGTCCTGGGTTCAAGTTCTGTACTCCTTTCCCCAACCAAGTCACAGATAAGGCCCCCAGCACACTATGCTGGAAATACTCTTGCTCCCTGAGAACCTCCCAGTGACTATGACCTTCAGTTCTCCCTTCAGGCCTGGAACCAGGACTAAGAACTCAGCTCTCTTGCAAGTACCCTCAGCCAACAGCATTCCTGCCCCACTTCTTTTAACCTCACAAGGCGTATGCTGGTTTCTTTTCACTCAGGGCTGCATCTTAGCAGCACAGCTAGGTGTGGTATCTCTTGCCAGCAGAGGCTTCCTCAATCTTCCCCTGTTCAGACACCCGACTCCTCACACTGTCCGGGACATGAAAATTTCCGAGGCTGAGGTTGAGGCTACCACCCAACCCAACTGCCCCTAGGGCTTGCCGGTTCAGTGGAGCTAGCCTGGAGGTGTTTACATTTTACTTCGGCAGAAGCTCTGTCCTAGGATCTTTCTTTTTCAGATCTTCTTTACTTATCCCAGGAGAACCACCATTTTGCCCCAACTCTTGCTTATTTTTGCCACTCTACGTTCATCCTGAGGCGCTATTCTGTCTTGTCTGTGGAGGAAATCTGGAGACCTTAAATTTTCTGACCTACTCTGTCATTTTCTCAGAATCCTCTGTACAAAAATATTTATAGCAGCTCTTTTTGTGGGAGCAAAAAAGACCCCTGGAAATCAATGGGATGTTCATCAATTAGAGAATGGCTCAATAAATTATGGTATATGATTGTGATGGAATACAATTTTGTACTATAAAAAATGATGAGCAGAATGGTTTTAGAAACACCTGGGAAGATTTTTATGAACTCATGAAAAGTGAATTGAGCAGAACCAGGAGAATACTGTACACAGTAACAGCAATATTGTAAGGAGGATCAACTGTGAAAGACTTAGCTACTCTGATCAAGACAATGATCCAGTTCCAAAGGAACCACAATGGAAAATGCTATCTACCTCGTGAGAAAGGACTAATGAACTTTGAATACAGACTGAAGTGCAGTTTTCTTACTTTCTTTATTTTTCTCCCTTTTTTTTGGCCATGTTTTCTTTTGTGACATGGCTAATATGGAAATGTGTTTTGCATGATTTCTCATGTAAAAGTGATATCAAATTGCTTACCTTATCAAGGAGAAGAACGAGAGAGGGAGAGAATTTGGAACTCAAAAATTTTTTTAAATGAGTATTAAAAAAATTTTTACATATAACTGAGAAATATTTAGTGATAGAAATAAAAATACATTGAATAAAATTATGTGAATTAATACTACTACTATTAATACTACTAAGGAGGCCCATTAATGAAGTAGATAATGTTTGACTTGGAGACAGGAAGACCTAAGTTTGAATCCTATCTCAAATATTTATTAGCTCTATGACTCTAGGCAAGTATTACTTAATCTCTTCCAATCTTATATTCTCATGGATAATATGAGGATGATAATAGCATTTACCTCACAAGATTTTATGTATATAATGTGTATATACATTAATATATTTGCAAACCTTAACATACTATATAAATATTAGCTATTACTATTACAACTATTGGAGAGCATACGTTAAAGAGCAAAAGACTAACAAAGTGACATATAAGATTTTAAAAGAGTTACATGATTAGCAAAGAACCTATTAATGAGCATTTTCCTTCACTATCATAATCTATACAGCAGTAAAAATGTTTTTGTTTATAAAAAGGAATTACGTCAGATGTCAGAAGACTAGAAGACTAAGAGGCATTTAAGTAATTTTTTTTCTAAATTTATATTTAACATATTTGAACAAAGCTCTCTATCAAGGAGCATTTTGGGGGAGGGTCAAGGCCCATGATATCTTTGATACAGGGAACTCTCAGGGAGTAAATAGTAAGTTCTCTCTACTAATGGAGAACCACACCTGCCCAGGAACTTATCTTCTTGAAAGTCACTTGGGAGAAGAGAGAATAAATTGATTTACTTGCCCAAGGTCACACACCCAGTATGTGTCAAAGGCAAACCCAAGATGTCTTAACTCCAAAGCTTGCTTCTCTAGCCACAATGAAGTAACTGCATTAAATTGTTCAGTAGAAAGCTGTGATTTAATATAGCTGGGGATATAAATTGCATTTCAGGAAGGTGCCAACATAGTGGTATAAAATAGTATTCTGGACACCAACATTTGTTTTAACTATAATTAAACAAATCTACTCTTTCCTTGACAGCACCATTTTAAGTCTGAGCTATAAAATCCTTATACCTAGCCAAATAAACACTAAGTAACATATTTAGAAAAATCACACTAATCCTTCCCTATTAAAAATATTTATAAATCTATTTTGGCATTTGTGATTCTAGAGGAAAAAATATATAATATTAAATGATAAATTAATGATAAATATTAAATAATTAAAAATTGAACTAAAAATTAACCATTTAAATTGATTCTAAACATATATACATACACACACACACATACACACATACACACAATATGCTTGAGACAGTAGCCTTTTCTATTGTCACAAACAGTCTGCAGTTGTTTGGACAAAAGGAGCAAAGCCCACATAGAAAAATTTAACCCATAAAACTATGTTTAGCTTCTGTGATAGTACAATTTCATCTTTTAACACTTCATCTTCAAGTTATGATTCACATATTTGCAAAAGAAAAACAATTTTGATGCAAGAATATTAAAGAACAGTTAGTCTAGCAAAACAAAGATTTCTAAACTTCTACCAATGGAAATTATCCTAGCATATATTTACACTCTGATTAAATTTTTAAGAATTTTGCATGAGTTCAATACAATTCATGCTAAGGACTTGTGTAACCACTAAATTCTAAACCTTTAAAAATTTTTTTAACAACAACGAGAAGTTGCCAGACACCCACTGTATAGAGAGGCTATAAAACTTCTCTAAAGGAACTTTGTTGAACTAAAATTGACAATTTGTCTTTGAACTCCAAGTTTTAAACTAGGCAGTTTTACTAGATTTTCTTGCCTCGAGGAAAATAGCAAAACTGACTCAAGGAACAACAGTACAAATTTCATTTCAACTCAGTCCTACTGAAAACAATTTAATTTAAGCAATTATGAAGAAATGAGGAAATCATCACACAAAGTACTGTTTTATCATTTGACAACTCCTTTTCGAATCAATTAATGATGAAATAACTTCCTCTTATATTTAAAAGTTAAAAAGAAAACTTTATACTAATTCAATTTTACTACATGGAATTTTTAGAATAGGGAAGCAGAAAGTTATGCTGGGTACTAATTTCAGTTAAAGTTATTTATTATCAATATATAAAACAATACAAGCATGAAATTTAAAAACTTTCAAAATTTTGTGTAAATCACATGAAGTTAATATAAGCAAAGGTAAAAACTTTTCAGAAACAAATATACACTTTACTTTTCATTTATATTCAAATTCTTCAATTTCCCAGAATACCAAAATAAACATTAAATTAAAAAAAAATTTACTCTAGTTCAATATCAAATAAAAAGTTTGGTCTTTTTTAAATCAAGAAATATAACTTTACAAAATGCCAAGATAAATTCCAGAAATTACACATTAAACTATATGATTCTTAGACAATACTGAAAAAGATTCAACCATTTTCTGTATATGATTAAATATAATGAGAATAAGGAAACTATACAACTAAACAGATGCTAAATACAGCATTTTGGTAGTTTCATTTTGTTTCAACGTTAGTCTGAATCAAAGCACTGACCATACTTCAGAGAGATATACTAACAACATAATAACAATTACCTGCTTTGGGCTGAGAATAACAATAACTACATAAAGGAAGAGAAGATGGGGAGAAGACTATTTTGTATGAGGGACTTAGGAAATTACAATCTCTGGAAATAAGCAACTCTAGGCTACTAAACTGATAAACCACTCTGTTGGAAGATGACTTGGTAGAAATTAGTAGAAAGCAGAAAAAGAGGAGAAATTACACTTTTTAAGCCACTTCAAGAATATGTCGTAATATGGAACACATGTACAATAATGCTGTCAAATAAAGACAATGTCATCCATATCCCTTGCATTTCTTTACTATTTATTAGCACTGATGTGATTTGGCCAGACTAAAAAGGTTGTTTACTTAGTTGTTTCCACCCAAATATTCTCAGAATTTGCTTGAGTAAAAATGAGAGAGCTATCTTCCTGAGTCTTTTTCTTGGCATGTTTTCAAGATTCTAAAGGCTGATACCAGGATAAGTTGAAAGGAGAAAAAGAGCCCTATGTCTCTATCCCATATGCTGCATGTCCTAGTATCAGAACTGAGACAAAACTCTGAAGACCAAGAACTTCAAAGTCCTGAGCCATGGCTTTTTCTAGTTCTTATGCACCAATTAGAGAACAGTTGGAAGAAAGCTACCTTTTAATTCCATCCAATTTCTATGGCATCAATCTTTGTAGTATCTAGTGTCTTCAAGTAAGCTAAATGCAACATCTAACACAGTTTTTTCTCTAGACCTCAAGGTTTTTTTTTCCTTATTCAAGACTTAAGAGGTGAGATTTCTAAAACCGCAGCTAGATTACCCAACAGTATAAAAGGCAAATCGTTGAAAGAATGTGATTTTTCTTGAAAGTCAGTCCTAACCATTTGATGCATTCTTGTCAGTGAAAAGAATCGCAGCCTTCATATTTTAATCGGTGTCATTCCCAAGCATTTTCTGCAGAAATTCAACCTAGAAGCAATGAATATGTATCAAGGTTGCTAGGTATGAGTCTTGGACAAAACATGTAGTCTTCTGTAAAGTCAAAGTGAAAAGGTGCTTATGGACAGAGATGGCAAATGTATCTAAGACAAAGTAGGAAACTCTTTCTACTCTATGCTATCTTGTTGTAGGTTGTCAAACTTAGAATTAAAAGGAACCTTAGAAATAGAATGAGAGTCTCTCATTTTACAGATGAAGAAACTGAAGCCCAGAGAGGTTAAGTGACTTCCCCAGTCAGATGGCTAGTATCAGAGGCAAGATTTGAACCCAGATCTTCCTAACTCCAAGTCTAGTACCCTGTCCACTATACATGCTGCTTCTTAATCAAAGATTTCTAGCACCATGTAACTGTCTCAAAAGCCTTGCCCCCACCTATTAACATTACCTTAATGGGGCTGAGTTTGAGCCAGTTAGACTTCATTCCGGAGATTTCAGATAGACAATAAGACTTCTGGGGCACTGCTGCTCCTATATTAGATGAGAAGGAAAAGTATAGCTGGGTGTTGTTTGCTAACTAATCACTTCCACTTTAGCAGAAGATATAAAAGCATGGGACGTGCTATCAAGTTTCTGATGCAACTACACTTGCTTGCAAGTTTCTAACTTTAGAGTTTATTTAAATTAACTCAGTGATTAGACTTCTGTTTTCCCTCTCTCCATCTTCTGTATGAAGATTCTTTTCTGTTCAGTAAGGTTCCAAGAAGTTGTTCTAGCAAGGCACACATTTGAATGTGAAAACATGCAGTTCAGAGCATGATTCAAGCAAAAGAAAAACAATGTGATCTTCTTTAACATTGATGTTGCAGATTCACAGAAGAGGAAATTATTATTCATCTTTTGATATGTGGGACACACACACACACACACACACACACACACGTACCACTGCCATTGTTTGCATTTAAATTCATTCTGGGTTGTCAATAAGTCAAAAGGCAAGCCTATAATACACAATTTCTGTTAACTGTTCGAAGGACAGAAAGATGTTCAAATCTGCTAATTAAATCTTTCCACTAAGCAATTCATAACCCGATTGCTTTTCTTAGCAAACAAAATTTTTAAAAATAATCAAGCACCTAGAATATACAAAATTATATGGTTAAAAAAGAGAAATCTTGAGGAATTAAAAGAATGTACACTAATACTGCAAAAGACTCACAGGAAGCTAACATCTAATATCCAGCACTGTTCTACCAGGATTCACACAGAAAAATCAAAGCCTATGAACTTATTTTTAAAATTTCTAATATTACAGAGCAGTTTTACAGCTCACAAGCTTAGCAAAAGTGACATTCTTGACCTAAATAAAAATAACAAGAAATAACTGTCAGATCTTAAGTGAAATTTTCAGTCTGATCTTTTCCAAATTTTTAAGAAACTGTCATGTCTCAAAATTTCCTAAGGCAGAGGCGCCAGATAGATTCTAAAACCTGATGTAGCCTGGAAAACACTGTTCCTCCAAAACAGAGGCTGATTTCACATCAAAAACATGCACCTCACCAAACAGCAATATGAATCTTGAGGGTCTCTGGAAATTCCATTCACTTCTGAGCAGCATCAAACAAGTTTTCTTCATCCAGAGTCTGAGGCAGTCATACTGTGCAGTTCCAAAGTTTCTCTGCTTTCTGATTTTTTTCCAGCACATTTCAGAGTATAATCTCAAAGATTTTTATGAAAAATTAAACCATCTATTCTGTAAGCATTTGTTTATCATTCTTGCATTCTGCCCGTCAGTTGTTTGGATTCTTAAAGAAAAAGATCCAAGACAACATTTCATCTCAACAATCTACTACAATAGATCACTGCATAAACAGTGCTTGAACTAGCTGCTTATCAAAACCTTCATACCATTAAGAAAAAAGAGAGTCTATGGCTCTATTAACAGTACCTAACAACTATATGCAAAATATGACGAAATGTCCCATTTTAAAATTTTAAAAGAACATAAACAGCAGTATGCAGTATGCCTATAAAGGGGCATTAAAAATGTACTTTCATTAGGAGACTAGAACTTAATAGGTGATATGTTCATACCTTCAGTACACTGGTTCTCTTGTGAAATCATACTTCCTAGTTGCAGAGGACCAACAGAACTCTGTCCTTCCAAAAGCTGTCTCTTCTCAAAACTGAACTCTGGAAGTCTTGGAGCCTGAGGTCTAGTTTTTCTTGCAGGATTCAGAAAGAAACAATATGCACACCGAAATGCTACAAAGAATTGGAAAATTTACCTTCTTAGGTTTGTGGTTTAAGAAATGCATAATTCATAAGAATGAGTTTGCAAATATACAAGGTATACTTCAAAATTATTCCTTCTAAGGTTAATAAGTAAGATTTTGATATTAAGATAAAGATTTTAACCAAAGTATTTTAACCTAAGCAAGGCATTAAATTACAATACTAAGTATGAAATAAAAACATAAAACATTTGTAATAGTGTAATCAGTATCATCTAGCAAATAAATCTAGAATTGTATTAATTTTAGCACTGTGGAAAGCACATCATACTAATGGCTTAAGTGCATGATTATTTTGTATATATTCTGAAGAAGGAGTTAACTCATTCCTCCAAAATATGGCATACTCAAGAGAGGATTATTCAATAGTAGTTCATCTCACTAAGCTGTCTTCTCTGCTTTTTCTCTAACATCCAAATCTTGGGTATCTCAGCTTCTTCAATAAGGAAATAGAAAGGTCAACTTGCCTAGTACATATGTTCAGAGATACAATAAGCCACCATAATGAGGTAGCATCAGGCTAAGTGTTAATAGAACTAAAAGTAAAAAGCAATTAACTACCCAAAGCAGTTCTTACCAATGTATTCGAACTCTTCCTTCAAAGCCATGCCATTATGAGAAAAACACTGTTGACATATAAGAGCATACCTAAACCAATGAGAAAAAGGTTTATCAATTATAAATTTATGCAACTATAAACTATATCCTAGCATCATAACAAATATCTACTTTAATATAGCTAAATGTCTAATAACAAGGAACTGGATATAATTTCCATAAATATTCCAAAAGAAGATAAAATTCACTCATTTTAAGACATTTGGTAGCAAACAAGAAAAATTTAGCAACCAGATAATGTATAACAGCAATAACTAACAATCACATAACCCTTTAAAGTTTGTAAAGCCTGTCTGCAAAGAGATAGATTACCTCATTGGAAGCTCACAACAACCCTATAAGGTAAGTGCCACAAGTATTATTAGCCCCATTTTGAAGATTAGTTCTGTGACCATATGGAAGGCATGTAACCTCTCTGAACTTCAAAAAGGTTACATGACTTCCATACAGTCACAGAGCTAACAACTCTCTGACACAGGATCTAAACTCAGTTATGTTCTGACTCTAAGTCCAGTACCATGGCCATTATGCTACATAGTCTCTTTTCTTGATCTTTATTTGAAATTTCAAAGTTAGCACACAGGGACCATATTTCATAAAGTTTAAAAAAAATAACTAAAGGCTACGAAGAGGTGAAAAAAAGGGGAAAATCCAAATACCTGGGGGGGAATGCATTTATAAGTAAAATATAAAAAACTAAGTCATAAGAATCTTGAAAAGTATTCTCTTTGGTACACAAAGAATCAGAATCAAAGAATCTTAAGAACTGGAAAGGATCTCAGAGACTAGACAGCCCAAAACATATGTGAAACCTGGACTAAAGATAAGAGAATTTGCAGATTCACAAAATCAAAAGTAAAGAGGCGACCAACTAATCTAATGTCAAACTTAAAGAGACAAGAGGCCCAAATATATTAAATAATTTTCCTGAGAACAGAGAATAAACAAAAAATCCAACACTTGAACCCAGGTCTTCTGACTTCCGGTCCATTTTCCCCACCACTACCACCAATTATACTATCTGTAACAGTAATGAGATTTGAAGTTCCTTTTGTATTTATTGCTAAGCTAAGAGGTACTTTTCAGATTAAGCCTCAGTTAAAGAAACAGAAGGTATGAACTCCTGTCTCCTGTTGCTGATGTAACAGGAAGGGGCAATACTGTATACAAGGAAAAACCCAGAGAGGGAGAAGTCAGATCTTCTTGAAGCAAGTCCCCTGGAGGCAGAAGCTGCTGCCCCAGGGGAGGGTGAAGAGGAGCCAAAGAGGCTAAGGAGGAAAGCCTGCCTCCTCTTCCCCCCTCCACCCCCAGGCTAAAGAGAATGATTTTGATTTTCAAAACCTGGATAGAGTCATTTTGATTCGGGGAACCAGCTGAAACTTCTGATGAGTCTAAGGGCCAGCTGGAGCTGCTGAGGATTACTGAGAGCCAGTCAGAGCTAAGGGCCAGCCAGAGCTGCTGAGGATTTCCAAGGGCCAGCTGGAGCTGCCAAAAGATTGAGGAAGCATGACCATGATGCTGGTACTTTGCATGAACCTGTTGGTGGCTTTGTTAAGCCTTGTCTTCCCAGGAACAGAGACTGTGAAGGATCTGAGATGGACTGGACACTGTGAGCTCCAATGCGAAGCAGGAACTGCACAGAGAGCTGGACAAGGACCTAGGATCTATCTGCTTTTGAACCCAGGTGACAGTTTAGTGAATCTAGGTAGGATCTGGGACCATGAAAGGGGATCCAGGGAATCTGAGAAACCACTCTGAGTCAAGATGAAAGAAGACTTTACTTGGATACTGTGTACTGACTGAGAAATTGTAAATTTACTAGTGAGCTAGGGGTGGAAGGTCTATGTATTTTCTGATGACTGAATCGTGAATGATGAAGGATGACTGAATGATTAAGTTGACTGAATGACTGACTGACTAAATGACTGTACTTAAGTGACTGATTGAGTTAACTTAGTGTGCTCCATGAGTGGAGAACTTTTGACCATTGTACTTGGTGACTGAATTAAGGATTTTGTGAATGCTTGAGTTACTAAATGATTGTTCTTTGTTCAAAATTTTGTGACCACTGTAGTGGAAACTATGTGGCCATTTTCTGTGATAAGCTGTTATGAATGCTATATTTCTATTTTCTGTGATAAGTTGTAACATTGTGAATGATGTACCTTGATTTTCTGTGCATGTTTTGCCTTGATTTGTTATTGAATAAACAGAATGTTTGCTATACTGTGTAATCAGAACCTTAAAAGCTATTCACAGCAGCATTCTACTGGAAAGCTGCTCACGCTTGGCTTCACACTATGCTAGCTTTTTCCACAAAATAACACTACCTTAATTATTCCAGAAAAATCAACAACCAACTCATTTTAAAGAACTTCAAATATGGAGAAAGCACCACCTCTGACATTTCTTTTCAAGTTCATTTAAATTTTTTCATTACTATTGTAATTACTCATGTTCCATCCTCAGCATGCCAGGAACATCCACACCAGTCATCACTGTATAAACTCTTAATATGTTTGTAGATCATTAGCTTAGATGTTCATATATTTCACAGGTCATTTCTGGAAGTCAATGTGATGGAGCAGGGAAAGTTCTCAGCTTAGAACCAGAAGACTCAGGTCTGAATTCCCCTTCTGACTCTTCCTAACTGTGTGACCATGGCCAAAGCCCTTAAAGCCCCTGAACTCAGCTTCCTCTTTTGTAAAGTCATGGCACTGTACCTGCCTCACCAGGCTTGAAAATCTCAAAGCACTACCCAAGTGTAAGATATTATTTGTGTAGTCACACCTTAGCTCTTTCTCCTTCAAGATAATAACTTAAAGGTTTTTTTATGCTTCTTGTCTCCAGACCTTTAAATTCTTTAGTAAATCTTTTTTCCGAACCTTCTCAAAGTTCTCTCCATGTCTCCAAAGCAGTTGGAGCTCAAAATTAGAAAAAAGTAATCTAGTAAGAATTTAATTAATGCCAAATATTGCCAGTCTTTACTTACTTCTATTTATACAACTGTACACAGAGAAGCAGTATGGTATCAGAGAAAGAGAAATGAGCTAGATAATTCAGTAAAAGCACCTGGGTTCTAGTCTCAGCTCTACTACTAACTTACTATGTGCCCTCAGATATCTTTCTTAACTCTATGGGACTCAGATTCTTCACCTACGTAATGAATGGCTTGCACTAGATGACCTGGATAGCAGGGGCGAGGGGTCTAGAGGGGAGACGGACTAGTCTCCTATTACAGTTGCTTTGTGTTGTGTTTGTCTTTCATTTCTGAAGAGAACCATGGTATCAGGGAAATGATATGATATGCAGTTGACTTTAATTTGAGTGACAGAGGGCTGTGCAAGGTCACCAGCATCACTTAGCCTTCCAGAGCCATCTGGGTCCAGTGACCAGATATTCCTCAGGATGACTGGAGATGACCCAGGATGCAATGGGAGACCCTGACCCTTTTAGGCTAAGGTCTTCTCAATATTCACTTAGAGTGAGGTAATGCCCATTTAATGAATAGGCCTCTTTAAGAAATGAGTCAAGGGATGGCCCCTTTAATTAGAAAAAGAAATCAAGCTGGGGGGGTGAAAGGGGAGACCCTCAGGGTTGCTGTTCCAAAGAGAAACAGTTACCATTAACATTCACTGTAAGCCAGGAGGGCCCAAAATACAGTGGAGCTTGGGCAGGGACCTATTGTGGTCTAATCTACAAGCTTCAGAGTGAACTGGGTTCAAGGTTTTGAGGAAAGAAAGGAATAAAAAGAGAGGAAAGGAGGGAGGGAGGGAGGGAGGGAAAGGGAAGGAGGAAGGAAGGAAGGAAGGAAGGAAGGAAGGAAGGAAGGAAGGAAGGAAGGAAGGAAGGAAAGAAGGAATGAAGGAAGGAAGGAAGGAAAGAAGGAAAGAAGGAAAGAAGGAAGGAAGGAAGGAAGGAAGGAAGGAAGGAAGGAAAAAATCTAGCCAGTAAATCCCAGGTTAAGTGGGCAGCCTCTGGTCATCAAAATTTACCTTCCTATGGAGAGGAGAAGAAGAGGGAGTGAGAGAGGATGAGCTGAGTTACCTAGCTAGCTGGGTTCCCAATCAGGCAACTCGGTCTACTCACAGGTTGTTTGTCCTTCCTTTTTGAAGAGGTCCATGGCATCAGGGAACTGATGACGAGACTTGCAGCTGACTTTGATTTGAGTGACAGAGGGCTGTGCAAGGTCACCAGCCTCACTTTCTCCTTCAGAGTCATCTGGATCCAGTGACCAGATATTCATCAGGATGACTAGAGATGACCCAGGATGCAATGGGAGACCCTGGCCCTTTTAGCCTAAGGCCTTTTTATGTACTCACTTAGAGTGAGGTAACAAGTTCAACTGCTCCATCTTGTATTCATATGACAGGGTGAATGGTAAGGCTGAGTAACTTCACTGCTCTAAGCCTCAGTTTCCTTATCTATGAAAGGGAAGTAAAACTCGTATGACCCACCTCTAAGGTTTGCTAGGTAAAGAGCCCAGTTTGTAAGCCATATAGCAATATATGAATATGAGTTAGGAGCACTCTAAGAACAAAACTGTCTTTTTCCTCTCTGAATACCATTTGACCACCCCCCCCCCAATCTCACAACAGCAGCAGTACTTTTAGAGAGCTTTTCATCTGCGCAGTGCTTTCCATGCATTATTTCATTTGAGCTTCACTACAACATTTGGAAATAGGTGCTACTCCTATGCCTATTTTACAGAAGAGGAGATAAAAGTTAAGAGTTTAAGTGACTTACCCAAAGTCACAAAGCTATTCAATGTCTGAGAAAGGAGTCATGTATTAAGATAACTCTGACTAATCAAATATATTATATTTAATTTAAATTCTGATTCTATAATTCAAATATTAGGGCCACCTAAATGATTAAAACATATACTTCATTATTCAAAAATATCAATTAGTATCAAGCCCAGGACTGACTCTTATAGGGCACCATTTGTTATATCTTAAAAGACTGCCATAGTATTTTTCTAGATTCAAATGCTCTAATAAAAGATTATTCCATTTCTCTAACTTACCATAAAATCAAAGTGAAAGGAATCAATATAATCTTCAATCAGGGTTGATTTTTCACAAAAGAGATTTAAAATGTATTGTTATTCAAATTCAAAGGGAAAGCAATTGCCCTTTCCCCAGAATTGTAAAATACTGTACAAGATGTACTAATATTAAAGTTAGCAAATAGGAGTGACAGAATTCTAGAATTGGCACCCAGTAAAAACAAAGCTGACCATGATCTTTAAGCCCCTTATTCATCTGTAGTCCTAGTAAATATTACCTGTTCTGTGGACCATCACCAACAAGATACTCGACAACTCTATCCAGAGCACCTCGTTCTCGAGGGAGAATGGGTCTTGCTAAAGGTGGACCAGGAGGATGAAGACCTACCAAGAATTAAGTGAAATTATCAAACCGAGTAAAGCAGCTAAGTTATAATGCTTGTTTCAACAGTAAAGATTTTTCATACCCTCTAATAAGTTAATTTTTAAGTTTCCCTTAATTTAAATTTGTAATTAAATAAAAGGAGAGTTTAAAATGCCACTGATACTCACTTAAAAGTCAGCTGCAATTGGTAAACTACAAAGGTGGAAAGTAACCTAGACTATCTGTGAAAATCATACTACTGAGCAATTTTAGTGAACTGCTTTGGAGCAAGTGTTTTGTGAGAAAAGTCCAACAGTAATGTAAATGAGAAGATCTTTCCATCCATTAATAGGCCCATGTGACCCACTTGACTCACATGGAAGTCTGAGTCATATAAGTCTGTGGTGGGAGGAACTTGTTTAACACATATAACAGGAAGGGGTAGAGCAGGAAGGGTGGAACAGGAAGTTGGTCAGAGCTGGGACTGAGAGTAGTTAGAGCAGAGGGAGAAAGAGGAAGCAGGCAGCGAGCTGTATGTTCATTTGTGGGAAGGCCCTAGCAGGGAGAAGGCTTAGGGATCATGATGCCCTCTGCAGTGTTATGGTGTATACACTTCTTTGTTGCTATGATGGATTTGGCTTTCTGGTGTTTGGATAAATGTTTTGGTTCTGTCTTCCATGTTCAGAGTCTGTCATATTTTGTGATTCAAACTTGGGAAAATGCTGGCACATTCATAGCACCTGCTGTGGGTATCACACTGGCAAAATATCAGACCTCTATTTGGAAGCAGAAGGGCTTTAGAGAGAGAAATGGACACCCTAGGATGGGAGGATTTACCTTATTCTTCCCTAGCAAGATAACGGGTTAAAAGCACAGGGCTCTGTGAAAACTGGGAATCACATACATGCAACCCTTGCAAAGGCTGGGTCTGACTGTGGCCCAGACATCTTCAAGGAGGACACATGGGAGGAAAATGAAACAGACCACTGGGAAGAAGCATACCTCTAGCCAGAATGATGACCCCAAATCTGCATATTAGAAAACAACAAACACATAAGATCCTAAATATTGAGCATTGGGCCATAAGGCAAGATGTCCCAGCACTGAATCAGGAACACCTGGTTCCACAAAATATGATTTACATTGTTTAAAGGACTTTTGGATGGATAGAAAAGAAAAAAGAAAAATCTCTAATGGAATACATATGAGAATCCCTAAAAATCATTTTTTTGGATATTACCCAAATCAGGTTTAGCAGCTCGAGGAATACATGTATTAAATAGATTCTAATTATCAAGGAGAAATTATTCTGACATTCCAAAATTTAGGTGAAGAAGCTATACAGTTTTAGTTCAAGTGATCATTACTCCTTGTGAAAACTGACCATCCTTCCAAAATAAGTATCAGAGGAGCCGAAGGGTTTGGTTCTACTGACAGAATAAAACTGAAAGCTAAAGTATGGGTAAAGTGGAAGCCAGATGATGTTCCAAAGGCTGTGGAAATTACAGCTCATGGGAAAAGATAATACTGTAACTGTTGTTTATTCAGGAGAAGGTGGTTACTAAATTATACCCTTAACTCATATATTCTACTGTGAATGATGCTATGATAGTGGGTTCATGGACTCCAGAAGCACAGCTGACCTTATATTTACCCTGCTTCTAGTTATTGTCCCTTGTTTCTTTTTGACATTTTGTCTGTTAAACTTGTTTGCTAGATTTGTTTCCTGCAGGCTAAGTACTCTCCACCTGTAAATGCCCACTTGCTTAAGCTGCATGTCACCCCCTGTCCATGACTGTGATGTGTCACCCCTGGACCTGGCGTCAACCAAGCTCTGGATGCCAGCTACAGAACTGACCTCTCAAATGGGACCCCTTGGGGCAGGGACAGCTCTACATCCAATTTCAGCAGGAAGAAGCTATGAAAGAAGAGACCTTCACCCCTTACCCCAA
The DNA here is from genome assembly GCA_028627135.1 of Pseudochirops cupreus. Lineage (NCBI taxonomy): Eukaryota > Metazoa > Chordata > Mammalia > Diprotodontia > Pseudocheiridae > Pseudochirops > Pseudochirops cupreus. The sequence continues at coordinate 295,830,594 of CM053582.1, read as the reverse complement.
GAATTTTAGCCCCATTCATTCTAGGGGGGGAATTATGGGGTGCTTGTGCTCAAGACCCACCCTAAGATAATGTTTTATGTGCTTATTTTGTGTTATCCCTGTTATACTGTTGCAATGTTCTGCTGACACCAGTTACCCCTAAACTCTCATTAACCTATGTAATGGTTATAAAAGATCTTGGGGCTGAATGTAATAGTAATGTAAATCCAAAGATCTTTTCCATCCATTCATAGGTCCATGTGACCTGCTTGAATCACATGGAAGCCTGAGTCACATGAGTCTGTGGTGGGAGAAGCTTGCTTAACAGGTGTTACAGGAAGGGGTGGAGTAGGAAGGGTGGAACAGCAAGTTGGTCCAAGTAGTCAGAGTGAGAGTAGTTAGAGCAGAGGGAGAGAAAGGAAGCAGGTAGCAAGCTGTGGGTGTTCATTTATGGGAAGGCCCTAGCAGGGAGAAGGCTTGGGGATTATGGTGCCCTCTGCAGAGTTATGGTGTATACATTTCTTTGTTGCTATGATGGATCTGGCTTTCTGGTGTTGGGATTTGGCTTTCTGGTGTTTAAATAAATGTTTTGGTTCTGTCTTCCATGTTCAGAGTCTGTCATATTGTGTGATTGAAACCTGGGGATATGGCCGGCATATTCATAGCAGCTGCTGTGAGCTGCATTGGGGAAATAGAGGGTTATTTGGGTATTTTGAGAAACCTCATGTAAAAAGAAATGTATCAATAAAAAATGAAAACTAAGTTCTGATTTTTCTAAATTGGCTTTTAACTATGAAAATTTAAAAAATAGAAAGATGAAAAGTCTTAAAAATTCCACCATAATGATTTTCATTAAAACTACTGAGAAAACAAAATTTACTACAAATAAAACATATATACAATACCATTACCAAAACTGAACACTGATGAATGACATTATCCTAGGTCTAACATAAAGTAGTCAGCCAGCCTTTACCCCTTAAGAACTCACCAGTTAAACTAAACGAAAACCATGACAAATTTAAAAACAAAAAAATACTGCCAGAGGAAGTCCCAAAGAGCTACATATTGGTAATCACCAAATAAATGCTGTATGTTAATGTTTTATATAAGTATTTGAAAACTAATATGTTCTTATGATAGAGAATGAAAAATAAAATAAACACAAATCCACAATGAGAAGGGGGAAAGAAATGGTCTTCAGCATCAGGTTCTCAGGAAAACTTTCATGAAAACAGGTTTTCAAGAGAAGAGAATTAAAGGTAGTAAAAAAAAAAAAGATGGAAGGTAAATAATCATCTATTGAAGGTAAAGTTTCCCATTATGCGTCAGATAGAATGAAAAGAGGGTAGGCAGAGGGGGAACAAACTAATTTAGTGAAGCCTTAAGAGAAATCCTTGAAGCAGTTAGGAAATTGTCTCTAGATGTATAAGGCTAACCAGGCCAAGGTTTTCAACAAAGACATGGCAAAGTTAAAATGGTGGCAGCTGATACAACTTTAAAGGATTCAAGATGGCCTGAAGGGTAGCAGTATTGTATCTGAAGGAGGAAAAAAACGGAGTAATTTTGGAAATAAGAGAAAGAAAACTTATATGTTATCACTGTCCAGAAAAAGGCATCTAAAGTCAAAAGTACTTTCTATGAAGTTTAGATTCTGGAACAGTTGTAACTTCATAAACCAAGTGACTACCAAAAAAGTATATTCTTTTACTGAGGTTAGTAAACTCCTTCAATCATTATTATTAAATCTAAAAGCAAAATATTCCTCATCTAAGAGAAGATTATTGAGATTACTTGTGAGAGATTTGAGTTGAACAGGATACATATCAAAGTAAGCTGTTGAAGAAAAAACTTAAGATTACTGAAATATTTTCAAGCATGTTACTTTTATGTACAAATGATTAAAAATCCCACAAAAAAATCAAGACACATGAAACAATATGTTTCATGAGATTTTCTTCAATTATTTGCATACTAATAACTCTCAAACCAGGCATCTTCATACTCATGCTGTTATGAACAACAGTGATTAATATAAACATCAAAAGCAATCATTGTAGGAAGACTGGTCATTTTTGCAAAGCTTGGCAAACTCTCAATTACCTGCTGGTTATTAATTTTCAAACATATGGAAGCTCTGTGGTAATACATGTTAAATTAATTCTCTACCAAACACATTTAATAAAAAAAAGAATTATTAATCTTTTCTACTTTATTAAAAATCATTAAATCATATCCTTAAAAATTCTTATTTTTAAAACAATTCATAAACTTAAAAACAAACATAGCCTCTTTTGCAAAAATAGATTTGGACAACTTTGATAATGATATATTTCTACACACATGAAACTTAAGCCATAATTCCTAAACTAATCTCTTCATTATCATATAAACTTGTTAAAATTTCTCCAGCTTAAAATTAGCCTCTTATTCATGTACCTGAATTTTCTATCATGACTACTTCAAAAGAAACAAAAATTGGATATTATTTTGGCAAAAAAAGTACATGTATACTTAAAGACTTCATGCTGAAGTAGAAGTTCTCCCACTAAAATTTTAAATTGTGACAGTCTGAAGCAATTAATTAAAAAAAAATTTTTTTTTTCACTGGAGTTAAGGTTTAAAATATACTCCCCATAATGGGTTTCCTATATGCCAAGTATAAACATATTTTAGAGAATTGCCCTTAAAAATACAGTTCATATAATAGTCATCAAGACTTATAGTTGGGTGACTTTGTAATCCTCTTTTCAAACTTATCCATTAACCAATATTTTTCCAGTTTGCCAAAATATGATTCTACTCTTTGGAGATAAGAAAAAAAAAGCCACAGGTGAAGATACTAATCACATATTATTCACCAGAAGTATGTTGACTATTTAGTCAGAACTATTACTTGGCTTGAGGGACACTGAAAAAGCAATTAAGTTAGCTGTAAATGGCTTTGGAGAACTCCAGTTAACCAAACATAAAGTTAGTTAAAATAAAAAATACTAAAATGAAATTGTGACTGTTGTCAATTCTATAATCTAACATTAAAACCTAACATGAACCAATGGATTTCCACATTCTACTCACTATGCAAAAGCATATTTTAATTAAAACATACTTTCCCCAGATGCCATCAAATTTAATAAAGAACATGCAAATGAATTCAATAATTGTAAAAATATTATTAATTGATGAAAGCTATTACTAAAAATTTGGAAAAATTAAGTCTTCACCAGGTAGGTAGGTGGCACATTATGATAGTGCCAGTCCTGGAGTCTGGAGAACCCAAGTTCAAATCTGACCTCACACTTACTATCTGTGTGACCCTGGGCAAGTCCCGTAATCCAGTTTGCCTCAATTTTCTTATCTGTAAAATGAGCTGGAGAAGAAATGTCAAACAACTCCATTAACTTCGCCAAGAAAACCCTGGATGGATTCACAAAGAGTTGGACACAACTAACCAACTGACCAAAAAAAGACTTCACTATCTTGAAAAATAACTTCCAATACCACAACAAATAAAAATTAGGTAATGATTGAAAGAAAGGACTATGCACGATGTATAAACATCCTTCCTGAATTTAAATCTTAATTGTCAAAATTCATGTTAAAAAATATGTTCAAGGGTATAGGGAAAAAATCTGAATTTATTCCAAAAGTGTTGCTTCTCTGTCTGATTTATATAAATCTAGAGCTTTCCTAAACTTGGAACATAAAAAGATACACTATACTGTTGACTACAGAATACTGCAAAGTTTTATTGCCATTTAAACAAAGAAGCCATAACAGTTAAATGAGCTTAGGCAATAGGTTTCAGTATCACAAGGTGCCAGCTGTAAAGAGTTATAGCTAATTGAATATGGAACTCCCGCTTAATCAGATAACTGCTCTGCTATTTCCAAATGAAATGCCATTTCCATACTGTCTGAAAATGACCTGTTTTATTGGTAACCAGAGAAAACAATATAAACTGTAAATAACATTAAGTGCTCTGTTTACCCATTCCAGGCACTGAAGTAGCAGGGGATCCAAGACGCCTTGGTAACACATTTGACTGCAAGGCTGGAGCAACTGCTCTTTCCGGTGGTCCACCAGGAGCTGAAGTATCCTTCTGTGGACTGGGAGATCCTGGAACTTGTAGAGGTGTTCCTTGGTTCGGACTTGCTGGTGTTGATGGAGAAATGTTTCTTTGAGCGGTAGTACGCTGACGGATTTCTGACAGGAACAGGTATATGCTCAATTTAATGACCAATACCTTATTACAAGACACTAATTGACGAATACCACAAAACTCTTACCAATCAGTGATTTAAATTCTACTGTATAAATGTTAAGACATTATGAGGTCAGACAGAGTGCAACAGGAATCTATGCAAAATTATGCAGAAAAATTATCAAAAGGCAAGGAAGGTATCCTCATTTTAATGCTGTAGTACAAGTATTCATTATTTTCTCATCACACTTACTAAAAGATCACATATTGACAGTCAACTCTTTTCAAAATAAAAATAAGAAAACTATTAGTTCAATAACATCACATTATTCAGGTCATGAACTGATTATAAAAAAAATTCCTTAATGGAGTGCCTAGCATACAATCAGGTACTTAATAAAAACTTCTTGATTGATTTGTACATCTCACTAATTAATTTGTGATAATGGGGGGGAGGAGTCTGGATTAGTAAAAAAAAAAAAAGCAAACCCAAATTTTAGGGTTATTTTTTCTAAGAAAGTTTCATTTAAAGTAGGTTAAAAAAGATACATTCAATATCTTCTCTGCTTCCCTACCCAACCCACCCCGATTCTTTAGGGATAACAATAATTTGTAATTAGTATATTGCTTAAATGCAATTGAACAGAGCCAAGCATCTTTAAGAGTATGTTAACAAAGTCAAAGTCAAAGGCTGTCTGTTATTTTCAATAAGCTTTACACTATTAATTTGCTTACTCAGGATTCTCAGCACTTATTACAGTGCCTGCATGCAGTAAGTGCTTAATAAATGTTTACTCACTGACTAAAAAAAGTACATTTAATGAGTTTAACAAAAATTATTCTTTTCTCTTCATTATAGCATTCAGAATATATATTACCCAAGTCTGTTCTTTCCTCTCCTATCTTCTATTTGAATTTACGTTATTCTGTCAATGATCTGATCTCCTGTCAAGTATCCCTTGAAATTGTCTAATCTCACATACATGTCAAATAATCATAAATTTAAAATGAGTACAATTCAAATTACTGAAATTTTACTAAAATGGTCAAAATTAGTAGAAACACTTACTATTCCTTATATAGAACTATTACCTTGGAATATGAATAGTTATGCCAAAGTAAATATTAAGATAAAAAGGCAGTATATTTTTAGACCCGTCATTACAGAGAAAAAAATAACATTTTGTTGGAGCCTTCTTTACTTTCCAATTACTACAGTGAATTACAACTCTAGTCATAACTCAATATTGCAATAAGAAAACTTAATTTGTCTAAAGAATTTCCAATTAAAGTATCTATTTACTGGGGGGGGGGCATGGAGAGAGAGAAGGATAGGGGTTTTAACTCATTAATAATTTCCAATTAAGAAAGTTAAAATATAAAAGCTGAAATGACATGAACATTTTGGATGATCAGATAAAATTTAAGGATTAAATGGAGGATTGAGGAGAGGAGAATGACAATGGAAAATACTACTTCCATAGTCTATCTGAACAAGTGAAATGAACCATCTTTACACTTTGAAATTTCCCATGTTTATCTGAAGTAGAGAATTTCAGATTCCACCTGGACTAATTATCTCAAACATGTCTTGCAAAAAGCTAGTCATTTAATGTTTCCTATCCACAAGGAAATCATTGTTACTCAGTTAGGAAGCACATTAAATGCTCTGGAAACTAAGGCTTCTTACAAAGAGTTCCAAAATCAATATGGACACATGAGGATTGAGAAATTTAAATTGTTACTAAAAGAATGCATCAAAAACGCCAAATCTATTTTTGCCTCAATCTTTTGACAAAGTAGTTCTCAGATTTGTATTTTTACCTCAGATAACTGAGAACACTTCTCAAAGCATGCTAAGAGACTTTAAGTAGACTGTTACCTTTTTCATCTCTTCAGCAAGGACTATTCAGACATCTTTTTTTAAATGTATATTACAATACCTGAGACTAACCACATCACTTAACATCACTCACACTTCATTAAAAGGTGAAGACTATAACTGTTAACCTTTACTGAACAAAAGACATGATGTCTGGCATTCTACTAAACAGTTAAGTCACAGACTTTGCCTGATTATTTTAAAATCTGAATTGGACAATATATGAAAGAAAAGAAATAGGGGTGGGGGTGGAGGGAGAAAAAAGGAAAGTAGATACAGTTTCAGTATTTCCAAATGAAGGGCTGGTGAAAGTGGGAAATAATATTATCTACGGTATTTTCAATATCATCACAATGTATATTGGTATTACCCAAATTTCCAGTATTTTCAACTTAATCATTTCTGAATGTGTTGTTTTTTGTATCTGATCCACCATTATTTTTCATTGTAGCTTCAGAAATTATACATTAGCTAATCTTTAAAAAAAAAACTAGTACTCAACTAAAGTCCTATTTCAATCTTGTATTTAAAATAAATATTTTTACAAAAATCAGTGATCAACTTATTTATTGTCAGGGTAGAGAAATATGACAAATGTTATACCATAAAGCCCATTCTAAGTTGAGAACTAATTTAATAGTTCCATCAATTATCTAGAGATATAACCAAAAAAAGCTCATTAGATTGAAAAGGAGTCTGGTTTGGATTAGTTTTGAATTTAAATTGAAGTAGTCTGAATCAAACATGGGTCAAAAAGGGATGACTACAATTAGGCAGAAAGAAAAATAAAGTGGCAATGAATGGCTTTATGTTAAATGTCCAGGGAGATTTAGAAATAAGATAAAAAAAGCTTGTGGGCTTTTAAAAAAAAATAAGCCTAATACAGATATGAATACCAATTTTTAAACAACATGTTTCTGAAAAGTTGTGATTTTTTACAACTTTGTACATATACAAGAGCCAGACAGCTTGCTATTAGAGAAATGCTACAGCAAATCCTTCAGTAATTTAATGAACCAGGTTTTCTAAATACAGGTTTTTCATACCTTGTTTCGATTTCTCTTTTTTAAACCAAGGTACATTTTTTTAAAAAAACAGGAGGATTATCAGGTAGTCCCTAGTAAACCATTTAGTGCTATTCTAGTATTTTACTGAACACTGTTTTCAGGTCTGGGTTTCACATGGAAGTGTTACAATAACTAGAATTATTTTGTTCAAAGAAAAGAAAACTGGAAAATGCTTCTAAATTGTTCAGAGAGATTAAAAGCTATTTGTGAAAGTGGGGAATCTTCAGCCCAACGCTAGATAAAGCTGGCACTCTCCTCAATCTCATGTGCCATTCCCTCCTCCTCATAAGTGCTACTGCTTTGGGCAAAGGCAAATGGAGAAAGGCAAACCCTCCCCCCCAAATAAAAAAACCCAAAGGCAGCCCATGGGAAAAGCAATTTACCAGAGAAATATTCACCTCCCGGACCTTGAAAGCCCACTCCTTTTTCTCCTAACTCTATTCCTCATTCTTCTATCCCTCTATCTTTACATATTATTTTACTTTACTATTTGTTGCATTAATTGGTAATGTTTTATGTTTCTTACCTTTAATTTGAAAAGCACATGAGATGAACATTTTATACTTTAAACACAAAAAAACTAAAATTAAGTTGCTTTTTTACTTGCATATGGCCTTCAACTGATTTTTTTTCTCTTTGGGTCAGTGGCCCTCAATAGAAAACGTTCCCCACTCCTACATAGAGGGTTGTGAATCAATATTCTCTATCTCACTGAAGATAATGTGAGAACATGAGTATGAGTTGAAGCAAAAGATATTTAGCATAAATATAGGAAAAGCTGACAATGACTGACACACCAAAATGTCACACCCCAGAGGGTGTTTAATTATCTTCCCATTTTTTACAGTTGTATTTGGCACTAAAAAGAAAAACAAGACCTCCAGTCCAGTACAAATGCCAACTGGCAATGATGGATTGTGGGGTCCCCAAATGCTGGCATGCAAGCTGTGACCTTAAAGAGGTACCATGATATCTTGAATCCCTAGGGCAAGGTTGGGGTAGGACCTGTATCTATCCTACAGAATGGATCCAAGACCAGACTGATAGCTGGTCCCAAGGATTACCATGCATTTGATGGAAGGCTCTGTTTAGAAATTTCTCAAAATCACTCAGACCCGAGGATTATCACCTTCATACCTCTAAGACTAGCACAAAGGGTCCCTTGGATAGTTACATGCAATAAGTGGGAAATCTAGATCAAAAGCTTAAAAAAAATACTACTACCTGTAGGCAGTCCCAAGTGTAGTCAAACCAGAGTAAAATTTAACTGCGAAAAATATTTAATAAAATAAATAAAAATATAACAGAACACAAATAATGTTAACATGTGGTTTACACAGTTTAGTAGCCCCATTTCTACTTGAGTTTGACAATACTGTTCCAGATGCATAAAGGTTTAAGGGTATGGATTAATATTATTTGCCCCTTTTTACTACAGAATTCTCTAAATATGGTTAACCAAGTAGATCTCACCACTCAGGTAGCTTATTGAAGTCATTTCCTTGTCTACTAGTCTTTATCAAGATGGTTCTAATATAATCCTGCTTTAAAGTATAAAAATGAACTAGATATTTCAAGAATTTTTAGCACCCAAATTCTACAGCCAAATCACGTAACAAACGATATCCCAAAACTAGACATAGTAAGATTTCCATTAACCAGAATGCTAGAGAAAAGGACATTTTAAGTGACTTTTATCAACTGTACCCCCCAATCCTTTGCTTTCCACCCATGTTGAAAAGCTATATCTACTAAAATCACACAAGGGCAGTTTCTAACTTTCAATACATAATTACAGAATCTAAGAGTTGGAAGGGACCATAGAGGCAGTGTGGTACAGTAGAAAGAGTGCTGGACTTGTAGTTAGGAAAGACCTCTGGCATCCCATCTCTGACATGATGGATATCACTTCCAAGTCACTATATGTCACTTAGCCATAACCTCAGTTTATGCATCTGTAAAATCAGGATGATAATACCTACAATATTAATGTCACAGGGTTGTTGTGGGGACCAACTGTCATTGAATTCAAACCATAACTAAGGTTCTATGGTTTACCCTTAAAGATCTCCTGTGAAGGCAAATCCATTGCCTCCTAAAATAGCCTATTCTGCTTCTGAACAATTCTAAAAATTGCGAAGTTTTTCCTTTCATCAAACCTAAAACTTCCTCCTTACATCTTCAACCACTGCTCTTTTCTCTGCCCTCTGAAGACAAGAAGATCAAGCCTAAACATTCTTCCATAGAAGGCCCCTTCAAATACTTCAAAGCTAGTATTCCCCTCATTCTTCTTTTCTCCAGGTTAAACAACCCCAGTTCCTTCAAATGATCCTCACACGACACATTCTTTAGTCCTCCCCTTGCAAGTTTCCTACCTAAATTGAGAGGTGAGCCCATGTGGAATAAGGGATAGAGAGTTGGCTTTCTAAGTCAGGAAAACTGCAAAACTTGAATTTCTGCCTCTGATACATATGAAAATGTGACCCTGGACAATTCACCTGACCATTGTTCTAGGTAAACCCCTAACACTGCAACTGTAAGTTGCAGAGAAGATATAGACCTGAATTGGTAAAAGGAGTTACCTTATCCAAAAAGTTCAATAATATACTAACAAAATCACAAGTGCAGGTCCTATCCCAGCCCTATAATATGACCAGAACTGAATACAATATTCCAAATGGTATTGGACCACAGCAAAGTAGAGGAGAACTATAATTTATCCTCTTCTAAACAGTATAGCTCTCAAAGCAGCTTACAATAGCATTAGCTTTTTTAGTGCAAAGTCAAACAATTGACTCCTATTGGGCCCTAAAACCAGTTTTTAACCTCCAGCTCCTTTTCATGCAATCCAATCAACAAGCATTTCCTAAAAGTCATTCTCCAAATGGAAAATTATTAAAGGATATGAATAAGCTATCAATAACCAAATAAAAAATGCTTTCAATGAGGAACAGAGAAATGCAAGTTAAAATAACTCCGAGGTTCCATTTTACACTCATCAGACTAGGAAAGCTGACAAAAAAGGAAAATGGCAAATGGTTGGAGAGACTACCAGAAAACAGGTACATGAATGCATTGTTGTGGGAGTCATGATTTGGCCCTGCCATTCTGAGAAGCAATTTGGAACTATGCCCCAAAATATATTAAACTGTGCATATCCTTTGACCCTCTTTCTTGACATAAAAAATAAATAAAAGGACCCCATATACAACAAAAGCAATTTTTGTGGTGGCAAAAAACTGGAAACTAAGTGGGTAATCATCAACTGGGGAAGAGTTAAAATAAATTATGACTGTAATAGAATATCATTATGTCAGAAGAAATGACAAAAGGGATGCTTTCAGAGAAACTTGAGAAGACTTGTATGAACTGATGCAAAGTAAAGTGAGCAGAACCAGGAAAAAAAATCCATAATGAGAACAATAATATAAAGACAACAACTTTCAAAGACTTAAGAACTCTAATCAATGCAATGATTGACCAACCATGATTCCACAAGATTGATGGTGAAAAACACTTCATACCAACTGACAAAAAATTGATTAACTCGGGGGGCGGAGCCAAGTTGGCGGCGTAGCAGCAGCAACATATCGCAGATCTCACATAGCCACCCCAAAATACCCATAAAATAGGACTCTGAACCAATCCTAGAACTCCAAAACGCACACAAAGATACCTCCCACTAAACTCAGCTCGGCTACGAGGACCCATATCAGCACTGCGAACCGAAACCAGCCTGGCCTGAAGCCGTGGTTGTGCCCCGGGGGCGGCTGGACTGGAGGAGCGGAGGAGCCTCTCTGGTGAGTGGATTAGCAGCAGCTGCGAGCAGCTCAGTGGGACTTGCGAATTTGGGAGGGGAGCAGTCCGGCCGAAAGGCCTCCGGAAGGGAAAAGTGAAAGGCAGAGGTTTTGCACCCGCCTCCGCGTTGTAGTTTCCCGCCTGTGGCCTGCAGACAGCAGGGGGACTAAGCGATTGTTCTGAGGCCAGTGCTCTCGCGTGGAGTGGCCTTGATCCGGATCGCGGTCTTGGGCTTTTGGTTCTAGAGTCTTTGCTATCCAGTCAGCCAGAAGTAAATAGGAAGGGTCCCAGCACCTTCCTGAGAGCTACGGCAGCCAGGAGGACCCCAGCGATTTGGGACAGAGCTTTCCCTTCTGGAAGCAGAGCCCCACAGAGATTTTAAAAAAAAATCACGGTCTGAAGAACCATGAGTAAGAATAAGCATAAGAAGCAAAGTAAGAACAGCTCCCAAACCCTAGAATACTTCGTTGGGGAAAAGAAAGATCATGGGAGAGAGAGGGAGGAGGAGAGCACAGCCAGAGCACCCCCCACCAGAGGCCTCCAATAAACATGAAGAATGCCTTAAAGCTAGAGATGAGCTGAAGAAGGATTTTCAAAACCAAATAAGGGAAGTGGAAGAAAAATTGGGAAGAGAAATAAGAATGTTG
>CM053582.1:295789981-295818517 GCA_028627135.1 Pseudochirops cupreus | reverse complement strand
TATTATTATTATTATTGACTACATCCAACTGGAACTTGAGATACACAGGCACTGTGGTTGGGAGATCCATCCTGCCCTACCGAAAAGTGACATAGGAGAGAATAGACTGGGGGAGGGGGGACACACTGGGATGGCTGTTTTGGGGTGGTGGGTGGGGGAAAGAGGGGGAGAAAATATGTAACTCAAAATCTTGTGGAAACGAATGATGCAAACTAAAATAAAATTAAAATACATAGATATTTCAAAAAAAATTGATTAACTCAAGGTACAGACTGAGACAAATAATTTTTGAACATATCTAATGCAGAAAATTTTCTTTTGCTTGACTATATGTATTTGTAACAAGAGTTTGCAGGAGCCAGAAGAAGCCTGAGGGAGCTGTGTCAGTACTGTCCCCTGCACCACTGATCCTTTCATCCCAGTCCCCCATCATTCCCCAGCCAAACCTGGTCCAGCCCAAGGCATACTGGCTACAGGGACCCAAGCACCTGGATGGAAATCATAGGGTGTAGAGTGTTTGGGTGACATCTACTTGACAGATCCTCAAGAAACTGAATCATATGAAAAAGCTAGACATTGAAACACCTACCAATACCACTGTGCCATTCCTGCATGCAAAAAGGCAAATCTTGTGGTTACAAATAGGGAAGTGTTCTTTGTAAAGGAAGTGGAAATCTTAGGCCACATGTCCATAGAATGGCAACACCTATTTGAAGATTCTGTATTACCTCCAAGTGTTGATGACAATCTTCTAAAAATCTCACTTAAGGATCATGGGTTGTTCTACTAAAAAGACGTCTATCAAGTTTGTCTATGAAAAGTTTATCTTCAAGATCCAATGATAGCAATGAGAGCGTGAAATGCCATTGATGATGCCCAGTCAACAAAACAATAGCAAAAACTAGTGAAGCAATCATCATCATTGAAATTAGTTAGGCAGTAAATACTACCTTAATTATTCTACCAGATACTGGGTTGATGCTATTCTTCCACTTTATGATCATCTTGTCAGAAATGAATTAGATGTCATGGCTGTCTTGTAGGGAAGTCAGAACTTTCATCATATTCTAAAAGAATGTAACCAAGATAATCTTTCATTTAAGAAATCAATTGACTCAACTTGCCAGATGATTCTTTTTTTTCTCAAGGGCTAAATTAATTTTTTAAGCAGTTACACGATATACATGTATTTCTTTATTGAGTAGCACACTAAATACCTCTAGATGAGTCTGTTACTATAAAATTTTTCAAATTTGGAGTGGGAAGAATAAATTCAAATGAACAAAGAACAAAAGGCCCGGTTATGGGCGGAGCCAAGATGGAAGCTTAGAAGCAGGAAAACTCCTTGGGCTCCCCCATGACAACCTCAAATACCTATAAAATATGACTCTAAACAAACTTTAGAGCTACAGGACCCACAAAGTGACTGAGAGAAACAAATCTCCCATTGAAGACAGCTCAGCAGAAAGGGTCCATTGCAGCGAACTGGGAGCTGAACCCAGCCCCATGTGAGCCTGAAGTTTTAGCTCCAGGCTGGCCCCAACCAGCTGCAGCTGGAGGGACTTCAGGAGAGTGGATCACCAGCAGCTGTGGCCATTTCCAGAATTATCAACCCATAAATGCCAAAGGCAAAGTAAAAGGTCATTGTGGACTTTGGGAACAGGGGGACCAAGAGCACAGTCCGGTCTTTTCCCCTGGAAGAGAGAAGCAGATCAGGCGTGGCAGCCATGCAGCCACCTCCACACCACTGCTTCAGAGCTCCGGGCCTGCAGATCATAGGTGGACCAAGCCACCATTCTGCGGGGTAATCACTCTTCCTTTTAGCTGCTTGGATCTGGATTGCTGTCTTGGAGTGTGTGACCAGGTGCCAGAGCCTGTGGGGGCTTCAAAGAGGGCACCCAACTAACAGCTCCAGCAGCTGCGAAAACCCCAGCGATTTGGGACAAAGATCTCCTCTCCAGAAGCATAGGTCTACTGTGGCAAAAAGCTCAAAATTCAAGTAACTGAGTAGCAACGCGTGCAAGCAAAGGAAGCAAAGCAAGCACAGCAATCCAACTTTAGATTCCTTTTTTAGGGACAAAAAGGATCAAAGCACGGAATGGCAGGAAGACAATGAAGTCAGAACTCCAGCACCAAAAGCTTCCAAGAAAAATATGAACTGGTTACAGGCCATAGAGGAGCTTAAGGATTTTGAAAACCAAATAAGAGAAGTGGAGGAAAAATTGGGAAGAGAAATGAGAATGATGCAAGAAACTCATGAAAAGAGGGTCAACAACCTGACTGAAAAAAATAACACCTTAAAAAAATAGACTAACTCAAATGGCAAAAGAGGCTCAAAATGCCAGTGAGGAGAGGAATGCCTTAAAAAGCCAAATTTGCCAGATGGAAAAAGAATTTCAAAAGCTCACTGAAGAGAATAATTCCTTCAGAATTAGACTGGAACAAATGGAAACTGATGACTTTGAGAAATCAAGATACAAACAAATGAACGGATCCAAACAAATGAAAAAATAGAAGGCAATGTGAAATATCTCATTGGAAAAACCACTGATCTGGAAATAGATCCAGGAGAGACTATTTAAAAATTATTGGACTACCTGAAAGCCATGATCAAAAAAAGAACCTAGAAAACATCCTTCAAGAAATTCTCAAGGAAAATTGACCTGATGTTTTAGAACCAGAGGGGCAAATAGAAATTTAAAGAATTCACCTCTTGAAAAAGATCCCAAAAAGAAAACTCTTAGGAATATTATACCCAGGTTCCAGAGTTCCCAGATCAAGGAGAAAATATTACAAGCAACCAAGAAGAAACAATTTGAATACTGTGAAAACACAATCAGGATAATACAGGATCTGGCAGCTTCTACACTGAGGGATCCAAGGGCTTGGAATATAATATTCCAGAGGTCAAATGAGCTGAGATTAAAACCAAGAATCACCTACCCAGCAAAACTGAGTATAACATTTCAAGGGAAAATATGGCCATTCAATGAAATAGAGGACTTTCAAGCTTTCTTGATGAAAAAACCAGAGTTGAATAGAAAATTTGACATTCAGATAGAAGAAGCAAGAGAAGCATGAGAAGGTAAACAGGGAAAAGAAATCATAAGGAACTTATCAAAGTTGAACTATTTACATTCCTACATGGAAAAATGATGATTGTAACTTATGAAACTTTTCTCAGAATGAGGATAGGTAAAGGGAATATAAATGTGTGTGTGCATATACATACATATATGTCTATATAGGAGGGTATATGGGCATATGAATACATATGTGAGTGTGTGTATATACGTGTACAGGTATACATAGACAGAGGGCACAGGATCAATTGAATAAGAAGGGATGATAAAAGGTGAAATTGAGAGATGAGAGAAGAATATAATGAGAGGAGATGGAGAGAGACAGAATGGGGTAAATTATCTCATACAGAAGAGGCAAGGGAAAACTTACAATGGAGGGGAAGAACAGGAAGGCAAAAGTGAATGGGTCAACCTTACTCTCATTGAATTTGGCTTAGGGAGGGAATGACATACACACTAAATGGGGGTCTCACCTTACAGGAGAGTAGGGAGGAAGGGGATGTAAGGGAGGATGATGGAGGGAAGGGTAGGTTGGGGGCGAGGGTACTTAGAAGCACACACTTTTGAAAAGGGACAGGGTCAAAGTAGAAAATAGAACAAGTGCAAGGCAGGATAGGATGAAGGGAAATATAGTCAGTCTTTCACAATATATCCACTATGGAAATGTTTTGTATAACTACACATGTACAACCTATACTGAATTGCTTATCTTCCCAGTAAGGGTGGGTGATGAGTGAGGAAGGGAAAGAATCTGGAATTCAAAGTTTTAAAATCAAATGTTTAAAAAATATATTATTATTATTATTATTATTATTATTATTATTTTACCTGCAACTGAGAAATAAGATATACAGGCATTGGAGTAAAGAGATCTATCTTGCCCTACCAGAAAGTCAGAGGGGGTATAGGGGAGGATATAGGAGAGAGCAGATTGGGGGAGGGAGTATACAATGGGATCACTGTTTGGGGGTGGGTAGGGGAAAGATGGGGAGAAAATGTGTACCTTAAAATCTTGTGGAAATGAATGATGTAAACTAAAAATAAAGATAAAATTTAATTTAAAAAAAAAGACCTGGCTGTAAATTTTAATCGTGAGACATGAGAAAGAGAACTTTATAGATGATCACTGCTTTCTTTAGTGGTTTTTAAGAAAAAAATAAATGTTTGGCACTCATAAGTTTTATTTAGCCGTTCTAAATAAATGAAATAGAGATAAATTTCACATAAATCTTGTAATTGTGAACAAAAAAAAAAATCCATGGAGGGGATGGATCCAAGATGGCAGAGTAAGAGCAGGGACTTGCTTGAACTCTCCCCCAAACCCCTCCAAATACCTATAAAAAATTACTCAAAACAAATTCTAGAGTTACAGAACCTGCAAAATGACAGAATGAAGCAAATCTCCAGCCCAAGACAACCTGGAAGGATGACAGGAAGGATATATCGCACTGGGACGGGAGCGGAGTACAGTCCAGTGTGGGATGCGCTGGAACAGACTGAAAAGGGGGGGGAGGGGCAGAGGGTGGGAGGCAGCAGGCCTCAGGGGACTGAATCATTGCAGATATGGTGGTTTCCAGGCTTCTCAATCTACAAACACCAAAGACAGCATAGAAGATCAGTAGGAAAACTCTGTGGGACCTGGATGGAAGAAGAGGTCTGACCCCAGATCCAGGGTGGCAGTGTGAGTGGCAGCAGGAAGGGCAGCAGCACATGCTCCCAGAGCCCTTGGCCCACAGAGAGTGGAGGATTGAGTAGCTGATATAAAACCCCTGAAGCCTAGGGTAGGACACTCACACCCACACCCACTGGAAGCAGAGTCCTACCATGACAAAGAGCTAGAAAGTTAACTATCTGGCGGGGAAGATGAATAAAAAAGTACAAAAAAAGTCAGAATATAGAATCTTACTTTGGTGGCAAAGAAGGTCAAAACACACAGCCAGAAGAAGACAACAAAGTCAAAGCTCCTGCAAGCCTCCAAGAAAAATATGAATTGGTCAGAGGCCGTGGAAGAGCTCAAAAAGGATGTCGAAAATTGAGTAAGAAAAGTAGAAGTAAAATTGGGAAGAAAAATGAGAGTGATGTGAGAAAATCATGAAAAATGAGTCAACAGCTTGCTAAACGAGACCCCCAAAAATACTGAAGACAATAATACTTTAAAAAATAGATTAACCCAAATGGCAAAAGAGGTCCAAAAAAACAATGAGAAGAATGCCTGGCCAAATGGAAAAGGAGATCCAAAAGCTCAATGAAGAAAATAATTTCTTCAAAATTAGAATGGAGCAAATGGAAGCTAATAACTTTATGAAAAATCAAGAAATTATACAACAGAACCAAAAGAATGAAAAAATAAAAGACAATATGAAATATCTCATTGGAAAAACCAATGACCTGAAAAATTGATACAGGAGAGATAATTTCAAAATTATTGGACTACTTGAAAGCCATGATCAAAAAAAGAACCTTGACGTCATCTTTCAAGAAATTATCAACGAAAACCACCTTGATATTCTAGAACCAGAGGAGAAAATAAAAATCGAAAGAATCCACCAATTGCCTCTTGAAAGAGATCCCAAAAGAAAAACTCCTAGGGGGATCACAGCCAAATTCCAGAGTTCCCAGGTCAAGAAAATATTGCAAGCAACCAGAAAAAAACAATTTAAGTATTTTGGAAATACAATCAGGATAACACAAGATCTAGCAGCTTCTACATTGAGGAATCAAAGGGCTTAGAATATGATATTTCAGAGGTCAGAGGATCTAGGATTAAAACCAAGAATCACCTACCCAGCAGAAATGAGTATAATACTTCAGGGGGGAAAATGGACATTCAATGAAATAAAGGACTTTCAAGCATTCTTGAAAGGAGAGTAGAACAGAAAACATGACTTCCAAATAAAAGAATCAAAAGAAGCATGAAAAGGTAAACAGGAAGGAGGAATCATAAGGGACTTATTAAAGTTGAACTTTTATATTCCTACATGGAAAGATGATATTTGTAACTCATGAGACCTTTCTCAATATTAGGGTAGTTGGAGGAAAGATAGATAGATAGATGGACAGACAGATAGATATATAGACAGACAGATAGATAGACAGACAGACATATAAAGGGCACAGAGTGAGTTGAATGTGAAGGGATGCTATCCAAAAAATAAAATTAAGGAGAGGAATGTATTGGGAGAAGGAAAAAGGGAGAGATAGAATGGGGTAAATTATCTCACAAGAAAAAGGTTTCACAATAGAGGGGAAGAGCAGGGAGGTGAAAGGGAATGAGTGGATCTTACTCTCATCAGATTTGGCTTAAGGAGGCAATAATATACACACTCAATTGGGCATCTTACCCTACAGGAAAATAAGGGGGAAAAAGATGGGGGTGGGGGAATGATAGAAGGGAGGGCAGACTGGGGGAGCTGGTAGTCAGAAGTAAACACTTTAGAAAAGGGATGGGGTCAAAGGAGAAAACAGAATAAGTGGGGGGCAGGATAGGATGGAGGGAAATACAATTAGTTTTTCACAATATGACTGTTATGGAAGTCTTTTGCATAACTAAGCATGTATAACCTACACTGAACTGCTTGCTTTTTCAATGAGGGTAGGTGAGGGAAGATGGGAAAGAATTTGAAATACAAAGTTTTAAAAGCAAATGTTAAAAACTGTTTTTACATGCAATTGGAAAATAAGACATACAGGCAATGGAATACAGAAATCTATCTTGTCCTATGAGAAAATAAGGGGGAAGGAGAAAGTGGGGGCGGGCTGATGGAAGGAAGGGCAGACTTGGAGATGGAGTAATCAGAATGCACTCCATCTTGGGGTGAGGTGGGGAGGGAGAGATGGGAAAAAAATTTGGACTTCAAAATCTTGTGGAAATGAACGTTGAAAACTAAAAATAAATTAAAAAAGGAAAAAATCCATGAAATGAAAAAATTACAAGAATTTTTTCCCACTTACTAATGAAATCAATCATACTTTTTATCCATCTTTTTCCTTCGAAAGCCTTTTCTTCTCTACATTATAAAATGATGAATCTGGGATAAGGTACAGTATTAAATTCTACAGTGGCCTATATTCTCTTTTCCATGTTGAATATCTCATACACTGAAGGAAACTTTGTATGCCTGTCCCAGAAAAAGTGATTTGGCAGAAGTTGTAGGTACTGGTATATGAAAATATTGCACTTTAATTTGTTTTAGGGTTTTTATGTAATACATTGAATGTTTAGCAGTATCCCAAAGAGTATCATTAAAAAATTATAAAAGATTTTAAGGAAGTAAAAAAAAATTAACATTTAATTATCACATGTGACCAGAAATATTTTTGAAGTACTGATTAAAAGGAACTATTAAATCCCAACAATTCATATGTATAAATTAAAAACAAACCCAACGGGCAACAGATTTTTAAAAAGAAAAGTATTCTTTGAAGAGGTGATCTTGTCAATACAATATTCTTTTTTTAAGCTTGATCTGACTAAAGTTCACTGTTAATGCACTGTTTATTTATTAAACCTTCCAGGAAAAAAAGTAATTGAGATTTCTTAATTTAATTGGAATAAAACTATTGCATTTTAAAGAGTTTATTATCAGTCATCTGTCTCATAAAATAACGAAATAAAATTGAACTTTGGTTCAATAATGCACAAAATTTGATATTGTTTTATTTTTGTTTACATAAGGAATGGAGATCTGAAATTTTGCACTGTCCTGTTGCCAAGTAGGTTTTTTATATGGATCATTTCTCTAGCATTATTTAGCATGTCCTCAAAAATTGAGGTTAACCACAATTTATTTCAAAAACAGAAAATAATCAGTACCTTTATTCTGTGATACCATATATGCCTTTTCATCATCATTTTTTTTCCATTAAGAAAATCATCATTGGTAAAATCTGCATCTTTGAACAAATTTTCTGTACTAATGAACAGTGATAGTTTTAAAAAGGCATAAAGAAATATTGCAAAAAAAAGTATGCTACCAGTATTTTTCATTAAAACTTTCTCAATCATGACTTTGAGATACCCTATTATTTTATCCAAAGGAAAGTCATTTCTTAGGAAAAGCTCATTTTTGAGTCATTGAACTAATGGCTTATTCTAAAATGACATAGCTATCATATTATACTATGCAAAAATCAGGTTTCAAATTCACCAAACTCACCAACACTACTGCTTTAAATGTTTAAGTTTTCTAACCTTTATTATAAAATTGTTTTGAGTTAATCCTCCATTTCATCATTGATCAGAATGTTTTGCTCTGCTTTTCTGTGGTGTTATATTGTCAGTGACTGTGCGTAAATTTCTCAAAGAAATAACATACTTGATGTAAAAAAAAAGTTTGGGTGCTTTTCTCAATGGGGAGGAAAGAAAATAGAACTTTGTAACCAAAAAGAAAAAATTTTTAAGAGAAAAATAAACAAAAATTTAAGTGCCTACATGTATCAAGCACTAATACTAGGTACTTCAAAACCAAAAAAAAAAAAAATCTCTTCCCTCAAGGACCTTACACTTTATTATGGGGGATAAGGTATGGGAGACAGAAGGGCAGGGCACTAGCAGCTTGAAGAAATGGAGAAAGACTTCAAACAGAACATTCTTCTTATAGAAATACTACATATCTAGCTTCCTACAAAACAGAGGAAAGGCAGGGGCTTAGCATAAGGCATAACATGTGAAGAATATTAAGAAGTATGTTTGGCTGGACCATAGACTTAGACAACTTAATGTGACTTAAAACTAGAAAGATACATTCGGGTCATGCTGTGAAGGAATTTAATTAATCATGACAAACATTTCTGAAGATCCTACTGCATGCTAAAAAGTGTGTTACATGGCAGAAAGGAAAGAAACAAGTGCCTATAACGTGTCAGGCACTTCACTAAGCACTTTACAAATATTATTTCCTTTGATCCTTACAACAACCCTGGAAAGTTAGTACCATTATTTTCCCCATTTTACAGTTGAGGAAACTGAGACAGACATCTAGAGGTTAAGTGACTTGCCCTGGGACAGAAAGTTAGGAAGCATCTGAGGCAGGATTTGACCTTAGGGCTTCCCGACTCCAGGTCTAAAACTCCATCCATCCAGCTGCCTCTCAGATGCCTGCTGAGGATAAAAAAAACAAAAACTAAAGTAGGCCCAGCTCTCGCAGAGTTTACACTTCACAGAGTAAGCAGCATATACGTGTACAAAGATGCACAGAATAAATAAAAGGTACTTTAGGTAAAGGTAATTGGAGAAGATCAGGAAGGACTTACGGAAGGGGATTCTAAGAGGCAGGGGAAGAAAAGCATTCCACGGGCTAATCAGTTATTATGAATTATAAAACACTGGTAAGTTCAGGTCCATTACAAAATAGTGCTGCCACTAAACTCGGGAACTCCTTTATGTCTCATTAATTCCTTATTATATTCCCCACAAATGGCTATTTGCAACTTTTTCAAGTGTCCTTAATTCCTCAACTTCATCCAAGTCCGCTTAATTCAAACAAAAGTCAAACATTTAAGTGCCTAGAATATATATGTCAATAGTGATAAAACTGTTTTGATGTACAGTGTAGTAAAGGGTTAAATACAGATAACCGTAAGAAACATTGCATGATGAATATATTAGAAAGCTGCTGAACAATTTGAACTCTCTCAATTTCCCTCCTCTCAATCTTGCACACCTCAAAATTACCTTATGTTCATCTATCCCCAACCTTCTACCGTGACTCAGAAGAAATCCCTTCCTTTCAGACAATGATCCCTTCCCATAATTCCACTCCCTTCTCTCTCTTTAGGGACCTATTTCACCAATGCAATACCCACAGCAGCTGCTATGAACATGCCGGCATATTCCCAGATTTGAATTGCAAGATATAACAGACTCTCTATATGGAAGACAGAACCAAAATATTTATTCAAACCAGAAAGCCGAATTCCAACACCAGAAAGTCAAATCCAACATAGCAACAAGGAAATCTATACACAATAACATTGCAGAGGGAACTAAAATCCCCAAGCCTTCCCCCTGCTATGGTCTTCCCACAAATAACATTCAAAACACACTGCCTGCTTCCTCTCTCTCCCTCAACTCTAACTGCTCTCACCAACTTCCTCTAGGCTCTGCTCCACCCTTCCTGTTCCACCCACCTGGCTAGCTCTTCTCACTACAGACTCATGTGACTCAGGCACCTATGTGACTCAAGCAAGTCACATGGGTCTATCAATGGATGGGAAAGATCTTCCCATTAAGCAAAAATACATTAACGATACATCAGGCCGGCGGCAGCTGGGTGGCAAAGTGAATAGTTCACTGGCTCTGGAGTTAGGAGGACCTGACGTCAAATCTGGCCTTAGACACTTAACATAAAACTAGCCATGTGACCTTGGACAAGTCAGTTAACCCCAATTGCCTTACCTTCCCCCCTCCAAAAAGCAAAAAAACCCAAAAAACAAAAAACAAACCAATACATTAGGCCCCAAGATCTTTCGTATCCATTACATAGGTTAATGGGAATGTAAGGGTAATGTGTCGATAGAACTTTATGGCAATATAACAGAGCTAACACAAAATAAGCACATAAAACAATATCTTAGGGTGGCACTTAAACACAAGCGCCCCATCATTACCCCCTGGAACTAAAAAGGCTAAAAATCTTGGGATAAGGGGTGAAGATCTCTTCTTCCAGAGCTACTTCCTGCTGAAATTGGACGAAGAGCTGTCCCCGCCCCAAGAGGTCAGTTCTTTTTTTTTTTTGCTTTTTTGGGGGGCATTTGGGGTTAAGTGACTTGCCCAAAGTTACACAACTAGTAAGTGTGTCAAGTGTCTGAAGCCACATTTGAACTCAGGTCCTCCTACCTCCAGGGGTGGTGCTCTATTCACTGTACCACCTAGCTACCCCAGAGAGGTCAGTTCTTTAGCTGGCATCCAGAGCTTGGCTGACGCCAAGTCCAGGGTGACACATCAGTCATGGACGGGGGTGACATCCAGCTTAAGCAAGTAGGCATCTACAGGTGGAGAGTACTTAGCCTGCAGGAAACAAATCTAGCAAACAAGTTTAACAAACAAAAAGAAACAAGGGAGACAATAACCAGAAGCAGGGTAAATATAAGGTCAGCTGTGCTTCTAGAGTCCATGAACCCCACTATCATAGCATCATTCACAGTAGACTATATGAGTTAAAGGTGCAACTTAGTAATAACCTTCTCCTGAATAAACAACAGTTACAGTATTATCTTTCCCATGTGATATAATTTCCACAGCCTTTGGAACATCATCTGGCTTCCTCTTTACCCATATATTAACTCCCAATCTGATTCTGTCAGTAGAACCAAACTCTTCAGTTCCTCTGATAGTTATTTCAGAAGGAGGATCAGTTTTCACAAGGGGTATTGTTTCACAAGGAATAATAATCACTTGAACTATTCTATCGTTTTTATAAAACTGTATGGGTTCTTCAGTCAAATTCTGAAATACCACAATAATTTCTCCTTGATAATTAGAATCTATTACTTTAACCAATACATGTATTCCTCAGGCTACTAAACCTGATTTGGGTAATATCCATCCAAAACAATTTTTTGGGATTCTCACACATATTCCAGTAGTGATTTTTCTAATTTCTTTTCTATCCATCCAAAAGTCCTCTGAACAACGTAAATCGTATCCTGCTGAACCAGGTGTTCCTGGATACAGTGCTGGGCTGGGACATCTGGCCTCACAGTCCAATTCTCAATATTTAGGATCTTATGTTTTTGTTGTTTTCTAATATGCAGATTTGGGGTCATCATTCTGGTTAGAGGTATATTTCATCCCAATGGTTTATTATTTAAATTACCTAAAGCAGTGAACAAATTATCCTTCCAACGTTGATACAAATTATTCGAACTTAACTTCCTTAACTCTTCTTTCAATAATCCATTCATTCTTTCAATTAGCCCAGATACTTATGGATAATATAGAATATGATATCTTCATTCTATATTGTTTAATATATAATATCTCTTGATTTTATTACCTTTGAAATGTGATCCACTGTCACTCTGAATTTACATTGGAGTTCTATAATTAGACTTATGATATCTAGAGTTTTGCAGGTGCTTTTCTGGGTTGCATTCTTATAAAGACAAACCACAATTACACCTGAATAGGTGTCAAGACAAGTACATATAAATTTGCATCCTTTATCTTGGAGCGGGAGACCAATACAATCTATCTGCCAAATTGGGGCTAGGAGTTGTCCCCTTGTTATCTCTCCAGTTACTACCCAAGGAACAGTTCATTCCTTTTCCACTTGACATATATGACATTCTTCTGCTATTTGTTTTAACAATGAATATGAGATACTAATACCTCGTCCTTGTGCCCACCGGTGTGTGACCTGTCTTACTGGCCGGCCATCTGATGGACCCATTTTGCTAGTACTGAATCATTAGTTGGTTTCAGAGTACGGACAATATGTTGAGTAGCAATCTCTGCTAGCTGATCAGCATGTGCACTGTACTCACATTTGGCATGATGAGGGCCATGTGAGCATCTACATGAAAAACTGACAAATTAGTAACCAAAGACATGTCCCATAATCTTCCCATAATCCTTTGCCCCAGACTTGTTTACCACGAATTTCTCAATTTTGATTTTTCCACATAGGCATCCATGTAGCTAACCCATTAGCTACTGCTCATGAATCAGTGAATATATGACACTATCCTCATTCCATTTTGATAGCTTGATATACTGTCATATATTCAGCATATTGACTACTTCCATCTTTCCCAGTACTTTCCAAAGTCCACCTAGTACATGGGTTACAGGCTACCGCTTTCCAGTGTCTTTTGTGACCCAAATAATGCCTCATCAGTAAACCATGCGTGTTTCTTTTGTTCTTCAGTTAATCCATCATATCCCTCATTCCCTTTTACCAAGGATTATAACAACTGTTGCTTTGATTCAAGGGGTGTATTACTTTCTTCAGTATCGATGTTTGCTATAAATTCATATACAGCAGAAACTCCATTTTTGCCTGTTTTAGATCTATTTTGAATATATCATTTCCATTTAATTATACTAGCCTCTTGTGCATGTCCAACTCTGTGAGAAGCTGGGGTACTCATTACCCAGGTCGTAATTGAGATTCCAGCCATTAATATTACTTCATGCCCCAGAGTTCAGTTTCTCTACCAATGCCCAATATGTAGTTAACAACTGCTTTTCAAAAGGGGTATATTCAACTCCAGATGAAGGGAGTTTCCTAGACCAAAATCCTAAGGGTACATTTTGACTTTGTTGTTTTTTCCATAAACTACAGTTTGCCTATTCATCCTGTATAGTCATTTGTAATTGCTCCGGGCCATTTTGCATAGGCCATGAATCTAGAGCCAATTGTAGAGCAGCTCTGACTCCTTCAAAAGCTTTACTCTGCTCAAGTACCCAATCAGATTCATATTTCTTCTAAGTAACTTTATAGAAGGGTTTCAAAATCTGTCCCAGACACAGAATGTGATGCCTCCAATATCCAAAAAACCCTATAAACTTTTGGGCCTCTTTCTTATTGGTAGGGATAGGAAAACCCTGAATCTTTTGTCAAGCTTGAGGAAGACTCTCTCACAGCCCCTTATTCCATTGTATACCCCAAAATTTTATAGTTTGGGCTGACCCTTGAATCTTTGCAGGGTTAATTTCTCACCCTTTGCTTTTCATATGCTCAATTAAAAGGGTCAAACTCTTCTGCACTTCTTTTATATATTTTTCCTGTATCATAATATCATCTATGTAGTAAGCAGGTAAGCTGTACACCAGGTAGCTCTAATTCATCCAAATGTTCAGTCACAATCCTCTGACAAATAGTGGGGCTATGCAGATATCCTTGTGGCAAGCAGGTATGAAAGTATATTGTCTGCCCTGCCAAGTGAAAGCAAACTAGTCCCATTATTTAGAGTCTATTGGGATAGTAAAGAAAGTATTGACTAAATCAATAACTGCATACCAGGTCCCATCATATTTCTAGATTCTTTCTATTAAGGTGACAGTACCTGAAATAGCAGCATACAAAGGAAGAGTCATCTTATTCAATTGTCTATAATCCACTGTCATTCTCCATATCCCATCTGATTTCCATACTGGCCAGACAAGATTATTCCATTGAGTGGTTGTAGGGACTAACATTCCTGCCTCAACATATTCTTTTATAGCAGTGGTTCTCAACCTTCCAAATGCCGCGACCCTTTAATACTCGTATGTGGGCATATCTGCATGTGGGCAGACTCGCCTGGAGATGGATAGAGGAGTGGTGTCTCAGTTCCTAAGACCATGGGAAATATGTGTTTTCTGATGGTCTTAGGCTACCCCTGTGACCCCTGTGAAAAGGTTATTCAACCCCCAAAGGGGCCATGACCCACAGGTTGAGAACTGCTGTTTTATAGTATTGGTAATTTCATCTTGCCCATCTGGCACACAATACTGCTTTGATTACTTCAGAAGGTTCAGGTAAAGTGATTGGGTACATTTTTATTTTTCCCCACTAAAACTGTATTAATTCCTATCTTCCTTACTGCAAATTGGTATCTCCCCTCAGGTAAATTTAGACTCGTATCTCTCACTATATCTATTCCAATGATGTATTTAGGAATCAGTACAATTACCACAGTATATTCTTAGATAATTGTAAATTTTCATCGTTGGTTTGACTTGTCTGGCTGATATTTCAGCCCCTCTCAGTCCTATGATGGCAAAAGGAGTTCCATGCTTGAATTTATCAGGGTTCTCATATATAAAGGAGGCCTCCACCCCAGTATCTATCAATACCCTAGTTATAGTATTTGATCCATTTTTCCAATATATAGCCAAATTGATATGGGGTCTGTAATCCGGTCCATGCATTTCTTTAATCTGAGGCTTGGCCAATTTCCTATTCTCCCTGAAAATATGACAAACTTAGATACAAGAATTCAGGAGGATCTGTAGGGAAAGTTCTTACTTCCCTATTCTATCTAATATTAAGCCCCTTTTCTCAGTACATTTGATATAATTCATTACTTGGAATACCATCTATTCTTCTAAAATCTACCCCTGCTCTCAAAAGAGCAGTAAACAATTCTTTTCTTGTCAATTTATTCTGATTCTGAATCCACTGGCTATTTGTTCTTCTCTTTCAAGGAGATTTATCTTTTCCCCATTCCCCCAAGTCAGTTAACTGTGAAATCTTATGCAGAACCTCTGAAAGAGGGTGCCCTATCCCACCAATTATTAGAGTCAGAATTAGATGCTTATAAGCAGGAGGAGCTATTTTCACTATGATATTTCTGTGAGAAACTGCTAAGGGAACACTATGATAAGCATCAGCCTCTCTGACCATGATGGCAGTTTTCATTATCTCTTCCTTTAACTTTCTCATACAGCCTCTAAGCAAGTACCAGGGTCTAACTCCACTAACTCACACAGAGTCAGTGGGATACATTTTACTGCATCCCTAGGCAGCTAAAGCTAACAGATTAGTTTCACTATTACCTCTTTGCATATGGTAATGCCTAAGTTTGCTATACAAATGGACTCTGACTAATAACTATAAATTTCAAGCAATCTATGTTATCTATTGATACTCCTCCAGCCCCTTCATAACTGATTCTCACCATCCAAGACACTAAGGATTCTCCCATCCTTTGGGTGAATTGACTTAATATATCAATGACCTAATGCTGAGTAAAATCCTCAACTACTTCCCTAAACAGGATGTGGTCCCCCTGGTTCTCCTGCTTTCTTCTTAATATGGGGCAAATGTCTACACTTGTAAAAGCCTCCTCATTTAACTCTGTTCCATTTTCCTCCCATCTGTCCTCCTCCCAGGTGTTTGGGCACCAATCAGGCCCAGCCTGTGCAAGGGCTGCATGCACTTTCCTCTTGTTAATTTTTTTCTTCTTTTTTTTGAGCCAAATACACACCAACCTTCTCTTCTACCACGAGACTTTCCAGCTTGCTCTTCTAAAGGAAAGCTCGCAACTGTAACACAGAAAGTTTCTCATGCAAATCAGCTAACGTCCTTTCCATGTGAGTTTTCTCTTCCAGCAGCTTGTCTCTGCTTTTACACATAACGTGATAACTTGTTAGAAAGACCCAGCCTCTCCTATACACACCTGCCAGTTCCTGCCCCAGTTCTACTGGTATTCCTTGCAAACATCTTTCTAAATCTCTAGGTTCTCCCTTCTGTAGCCTTGATTCTAAGTTTTCACAGAGTCCTGTACTTTCAGCTCATTCTCTTGCTAGGGAAGAATCAGGCAAATAGTCCCATCCTGGGATATCTACTTCTCTTTCTAAAGCCCCTTCTGCCTCCAAAGAGGTCTGATATTTTGTGATCCTCTTTGCAACGCCAAATATTTTGCCAACGTGATACCCACAGCAGCTGCTATGAATATGCTGGTGTATTCCCAGGTTTGAATCACAAAATATAACAGACTCTCTACATGGAAGACATAACCAAAACATTTATTCAACCGCAAAAAAAAAACCGAATTCCAGCACCAGAAAGTCAAATCCATCACAGCAACAAGAAAATCTATACACAATAACACTGCAAAGGGCACTAAAATGCCCAAGCCCTCCCCCTGCTAGGGCCTTCCCACAAAAACACTCAAAGTTGACTACCTGCTTCCTCTCTCTCTCTCTCAGCTCTAACTGCTCTCACCAACTTCCTCTGGGCTCTGCTCCACTGTTCCTGTTCCACGTGTTTGGCAAGTTCTTCCCACCACAGACTCATGTGATTCAGGCATCCATGTGACTCAAGCAGGTCACATGGGCCTATTAATGGATGGGAAAGATCTTCCCATTAAGCAAAAATACATTAACAACACAAAACCTTGCTCAAACAACTATCCTCCCAATCCCACAATTTAATCTGTCCTCCTTTTCATTGTCTCCCATAAATATGTTCAAATTTCCTTTTATGCTTTATTTTTTAAAAAAATCTTCCCTATTTCCTGCTATTCCTTTTAATTACTAACCAAGATCTTTCCTTCTTTACTTATCAAATTTCTCAAAAAAGCAGTCTAAACTTCCCATTTCCATTTGTACATCATGAATAATCAATCAACAAACATTTATTAAGCACCCACTATATCCCACGCACTGTGTTAATCTCAACCCTTGATAATCTCACTTCTAACACTACCACTCAGCTAAAACTGTTCTTTTCAAAGTCACTTTTCCTCAGTCCTACTTCTGACTTTTCTGTAGTACTCAACACCACTGACTATAGAAGTCTTCCCTGAAATACTCTTCCCTTGGTTTCTGTACCATTTAAACCTGGTTCTCCTATCTCTTACCTGTTGTTTTTCTTTTGCCAGATTAGCTATACCACCTCCCATCCTCTAAATGTAAGTCATCTTCTTTTGCTACCTGTCTGGATTATCTCTCCTGGTCATCACTCCTGGCAAGCATTTGTCTCTGTTCTATGCCTCACTTGATAAAATAATCAGGTCCCTGAACAAAGTTCTCTCTGTCATTACAGATGAGGAATGACAGAAGGAATTATGATGGAATCATAAGATTTAAACATATATATGGGAGACACTTTATTAGAGGGAAGTCTTTAAGGCAGCATTCTGTTATAACAAATAAAAGATTTTTCAAATAAGCACAGTAAGATTTTGTCTTCTCTGTACCTTTCAGTCTATAACATACAAAACATAATTTGACCTTACTTGATGATTCAAGGTCATCATTAAGAAGTTCCACTATTGTACTCTGCTATCCATAGTATATTTCTGTCTTAATTTTTCTGCCTAATCTACTATATCAGTTGTTATTTCTAAACTATTATTGTCTTTGCCTCTAACAACCCTCCACTAAATATTCCTATTTTACTACTGGCTCAGAAAAGAGACAGCTGTATTTGTTTAAAAAAAACAAAACAAAATTCCATTGTATGTAAAATATCTGCAAATACTGTCCAAATGAGCTATGGAGGGTTTCTAATGTAGGTAGTTGTGTGATAGGGTTTTATGACAGATATTTCAAAGGTCTTTTTCATTTACTTCTGAGTTCACTGATACATTCCAGAGGATGAACATTGTCAGAAACGTGATAAGTAGAATACCGCTATAATAGCTTGCATTCAGATAAGCATTTAAAAATTTTTTCAAAGTGCTTTCACATTCATTATCTTATGCGACGATCCTCATTAATGAAATAGAGCATTATTAGATTTTACTATAAAAAGGAAAATAAATGCTCTGTACCAGTAAACACTGCTCTTGAAATTATATTCTTTTTAAATTAAGTTTCAAGGAACTTAAAATATCGGTGACATTAAACAGTCTTTCTTAATTGCCAAATTAACCTAATTAACTATTCACATCAATACAGCACTTTAAGGTTTAACAAACTTCTTTCCTCACAACCACCTCGAGAGGTAGGCAAGATATTCTCTGCTCCCTTTTAGAGATCAGGCGACTGAAGCCAAGAAGATTAAGTGATTTACCTAATATCCCATAGATAGCAAATAGGAGAGGTGGGATTAAAATTCAGATTATCTAACTCAAAACCCAGCATTCTTTTCTATGCTATCTACTGCAGTAGTGAATAACTTCAAGGCAGTGGATTCTACAGAATTGTCACAACTCTATGCACTGTTACAAAACATCCTATGCCATCCAATTTCATGTGTTTTTCCTTTACATCCAAATAGCTTTTCAAAACATTTTTTTTCCTAAGTGAACTATAGAAAGGGTTAAGTAGTTTCTTACTCTTATTCAGGCAAAACCTGAGTAAGTGAAGGGATATTATAGTCAACATTCATAAAAGCACCATATTAAAAATTTTATATGTAAAGGATACAAATAAAGGCCTGGAAAAATTTCTATCCTACATATGTCACTTATAACCAAGTCTTACGTCCAACCGTGTAAGACATATAACAATATTGCAAGTAGGTAACAATAATATCCCAAGTCGGACAGAGCTATGAATGGATCACATGTACACATTCTTCAGTTTGTCAAACAAAATGAAAAAGCAGTTAATAGTCAAATGAAGAAATATATTTAATTTTAAAACCATTCACAAAGAGAGTATAAAGTCATAGAGCAGCATGCCAGACACCAGTGACAAATGCCTAGTGTTTTTGTAACACTCAAAGACAACGGAAAGAACATGACAAACTAGGTATATAGAGATCAACATCTCACAGCTTATAGAGAGATGACTGAGACATAAAACATAGTATCACAAACAAACTAGAAGAATAAGGAAGAAATTATCTTTTGGATATGATAGGGGATCGTTTATGACCAAAGAGAAAATTGCACAAGATAAAATAGAGAATTTTGATTATATAAAATTTCAAAGATCTTAAGCAAACAAAATCAATACAGTTAAAATTAGAAGGGAAATAGTTAACTGAGGAAAAAAAAAATCTTTGCAGCATGCTTCTCTCATAAAGGTCTCGATTCTAAGAGATATAAGGAACTGATTCAAATTTGTAAGAATAAGAGCTTTTCCCAACAGAACAGACAATTCTCAAGGGCAGAAATCCAAACTATCAACAGCATGTGGAAAAAAATGCTCCAAATCACCATGAGAGAAATGCCTATTAAAACATCAAAAGCAGATACTGAGGTCAGCCTTCATACCCATTAGACGGACAAAAAGGGAAAATGAGAAATGCTGGAGAGGCTGCAGGAAAACAGGCACATTAAAGTACTGCTGGTAGATCTCTGACGTGGTTCAGACATTCCAGAAGACAATTTAGAGCTATGCTCCCAAAAAAGTTACTAAGCTAAGCAAACCCTCTGAACCAGAGATATCACTATAGCTATAGCCCAAAAATATCAAAGAAAAAAGAAAAGGAGCCATGTGTACAAAAATATTTACAGTAGCTCTTTTTGTGGTGACAAAAAAATTGGAAACTAAGAGAGTACTCATCAATTAGGAAATAGCTGAATAAATTGTGGTATAAGGAAGCAATACAAAATACTATTTTGCTGTAAGAAATGATCAAGGCAATAATTTTAGAGAAACTTAGGAAAACCTGTGTGAACTGATGAATTTAAAATGCAGAAAGAGATACATTTATGGACATGGTTAAGATGGGAATTTGTTTTGCCAGACTATATAGATATGCATTTATGGATTCGTTTTTCAGGTTTTTTTTTTTAATTTGTTCAGTGGGAGAGTGAGAAAATGGAAGGCTGAGAATAATCTTTCAAAATACCTGTTACATGAAAAACAAAAAAATAATTAAAAAAAACTGATCCAGAGTGAAGCAAACACTTCATACAGTAACACTAAAGACAAGTAACTCTGAAAGACTCAAGAACTGTGATCAATAAAATGCTACCCACTTCCTGATAGGTAATGAACTCAGGGTGCTGACTGAAATACATAATTTTTGGATTTGGCCAATGGGAGAATCTATTTTGTTTAACTACTCATATTTGTTACAAGGGTTTTCTTTTGTTTTTTCTCCCGCTTAGGGGAAGAAAGAGAAAAAATTGGAATTTTAATTGAAAATCATTTTTTTAAAAAGAAAGTAACATTCCACAGCACTCAAAAAACAATTGAGAATCAATCAGAATAGCAAATAAGGTTTGAAGAAAACTGGGCAAAAACGAATCATTATGTATATAAGAAAACAGGAAAACTGAATTTAGAATTAGAAAGAAAATTAGGAAATGAACCCAACTCATTTTATAGATGAGGAAATCAATTAGTCCCACATAAGCAAAATGATTTGTCCCTAGTCATACAGGTAAGTGTTAGTGCTAGGATTTGAATCTAAATTATAAACTCCAAATCCAAATTCCTGACTCCAAATGCAGGGGTTTATCCACTATATTGGGGATGTAGGTGGCATAAATAAATGAACGGACAGATAGACAGACAAATAGAGAGAAAGAAAGATAAAATAAATAAAGTGCTGGACTTTGAGTTAAAAAGACTTGCGTTCATATCCTGCCTTAGACACTTCCCAGGTATGTGACCCTGCATAAGTCCCTTAACTTCTCTCAGCCTCAGTTTCATCATCTATAAAACAGGTATAATAATAGCACCAACATCCTAGAGTTTATTTCTGGGATCAAATGCGATGATGTTGAGTGCTTTGCAAACCTCAAAACATTGCATAAATGTTAGTTGCTATTATTGTTATACCATAGTGCTTCCCCTGTCAGAGATAAATACAACCAAATCGACTCTGTTATTATGTCTGATTATCACCTCTGAAATTATTTATTTCCTAACTACATGGAAGTTGTGCCCAGGAATACAAACACCTAAAGAACAGGGATATACATTCTAAGTCTAGAATTAAGCCAAAACAAAAACAGAGAACATCACTGGTTATTCTAAAATTAAAACATGACATCCCAAGTGGGGAATTTATCCAGTTTTCAAAAAGTATACTGAGAAAGAGAACACTGGCTTCTTAAAATATCTTGGGCATGCTACATAAATGTTGCTAAATCATTAAGAACAGTTATGTCAGTAAATGAGACCAAAAGTCTGTTGATTTTTTTTAAAATTAAACAAAGAAAGAATAAAGAAACATACAGCAACAAGATAAAATCACATGAATGGCTCAAACCAAGGCTAATCTCTTAGAAATTATAAACTAACAGCTCTCCTGTACCTTGAAATGGAACATGCATATTTTATCTATTTTCCCTAAAATAAGGGCTATTCCTTGAAGTTCATCATATATTTTATCACACAAAACTTCAAATCCCTTCAAGTATAAAGGACTATATGGAAATGAAACAGGGTTTTCAATTGCCAAGGCAACCTGAGAAGCAGCTTGAACCAACTAGTTAAATTCAGATAGGTGTAGCTGGAATTCTGTTCACTCTCTGAGACTGTCCAAGTGCAATTACTAAAATAACAACTGTAGGCACATAGCCAAAGGGGGTAACATTTATAAAAAATTTCTCCCCTAAAGGAGAAGGCACATCTATCCCTGCTTCTACTCTTCTCCCCTCTCTCTAACCTGCTCTAAGTTAAAGTGAAATTAAGCCTGAAAGAGTAGACAGAAAAATCATGGAGCTTAGGTACAAGGAAAGGGGATCAAAATATCAGTTACCAGAAATCATTGTACATTGTTGCCAATAGTGGGTCACTTCACGGCAATTTATTCTTCTCATTTTAAGAAATAATGGAGTGATGCTAACAGTGTCATAACAGGTCTGAATAGTTGCAATACCTTTGTGCCAATCCTAGAAATAAATTCATAAAAAAATTTAACAAATACTTTTCTTGAGATATTAAGAATCAGATATAACTGCATTTGGTATTTACAGGTTTGTGATCTGTTGCTGCACGTTAAAAAATGTAAAGATTAATTTGACCCTTTCCAATGAAAGACACAATGTACTATTTAACAAAAATGTACTGCCTCTCCAACTTTTCTGGGGATTATGGGAAAATACTTTAAAAGGCACACACAAGTATAGAGGAGCAGAAAAAAATTGCTAGGACACTACTGTTAAGTTTTCATACAAATAATAAAATACTGCACGCACTAGACAAAGTAATTATTGATTCTCAAAAGTAAGCAACTGCCCTAATATTACAGGCAAGAATTACATATCCTTTTATTTATTTTTAATAACTACTTTCAGAATGCTTACTAGTGCAACTGCCCAGAACACAATTCCAACGTTGTTATGCATTTTGTTAACAAACTATATGGAAATTTCTCTTGTGAGACTGTCTTAAGGGAGAAATGCTCATCTGAACACTTACTGGCTACTTAGATAGGAGACAGATAGCTTTTCAAATCAAATTTCACAAAAAGACAATAGAGATATTTACTAAGAATCTCTGAGAAAAGTATAAAATGCAGGAAATACTGTAAAAATTCCTGGAACTTTATATGAGCAACAAAAAAAATTTTATTTCCTTTAAAGGAATAATAAATTACAGGAAAATTTAAATTATAATTATGTAAACTCACTGCATATTAATTTCTGCTAAATTATGAATTTTCAGTATTATGAAAGAAAATAGAAAGCACAGGATAGGTAAAAGTCCTGGGTTTGGAAACAAGACTTGAGTTTTCTGTGTGACATTCTTTTGGCAAGTCATTTAACTCTTCGGTGCCTTATTTTCAGCATCAATAAAACAAAGAAAGAGGATTAGAAGATGCCCAAAG
This sequence comes from Pseudochirops cupreus, assembly GCA_028627135.1. Taxonomy (NCBI): domain Eukaryota; kingdom Metazoa; phylum Chordata; class Mammalia; order Diprotodontia; family Pseudocheiridae; genus Pseudochirops; species Pseudochirops cupreus. Next base: position 295,795,320 of record CM053582.1, on the reverse strand, counting down.
GTTCTTTCCAACTCTAAATGGATTATCTCCAATATGGAAAAATTATTAATATGTTTAAAAATCTATTATTTTTCTCAGTATTTATGAAAGCATTTTTTTTAAAAAAGCAAGTTTCTCTCACAAGTGCCTTCCAAACACTATCAGAAGTTCATGAGAAAAACAGATAACTCTGAGTGCTATATTTAAAAAGAGAAGACTGAAGACAAAAACCTCCAGGTTGTACAGCACTAGCACCACTGGAATCAGGGAGGAGAGCAGAGTCATAACCTGCTCAAAACTCAGTCTTCTTTTAAATGATCACTTTAAGGAAAACTTGGTATACCTCACCAGATGACAAATTTTCAAACTTACTTAGTACTAAGATGATATGGAATTAATAGTTTTCCTTGTGCTACGCAATAGAAAGTTTTACAACAATTTTAAGAACGGTTGCTTCAATTTTCTTATTTATGTGTTTGTCTAATTCTTAAACTCACAAAAGACATAAACGCAAAAAAAAGCTGTACAGGAAAATGAGTCAATATAAAGATTCAAAGACTTCTGCTATAATCAAACTGCCAAATAACTAAAAACAAAACAAAATAAACTTGTACTAAAGTCTCAAGCAAGGTTACTCAAATTTCAAGAGGTTAAAATCAATTCCAGATTTCCAGATCCTCAATAGGTATTAACACTCCAGAAGTAACCTCATTCATCAAACCATTCACATAAAGATCTACCATCATCAGGTAAAATAAGCACCCACCCCAAACTGTATTCCAAAACAAATGTAAAAACACAAAAACATTCCATGTAGATTTTCACATGTTTCCATCACACTTCAGAACTCACTTGTATAAATATGGATCTTTCCAACAGCAGCAGCAGTTTCTACAAAGTTATTTACCTTGTCCAGGCCTTGCAGTTGCTCCTAAAGATGATGGCTCAAGCTCCTGTTAATTATAGGAAATTGTAAGTGTTGTAAGAGTTTTGCTATACAGTATATTTTATAATAAATGATTACTCCTATCAGGGGCCTACCTTTGCCTTCTTTGATTCAGGATCAAATCTTTCAAGAATTAATTTAGCAGTCTTATAAGTTTCTTTTTCCATGACTTCTTCAAGCTGTGAAAAAAAATTTCCATAAGTTGTCATTTTTCAATTTTAACTGCTTATAAATGTTATTTTCACAAGTCTGATTTAAAATTCATTACTGTGAAAAGCTGAGTAAAAACACACCACATAATACATCTACACAGTATTGAGAGACTACATTCAAAAATTTAGATTTTATATAAGTTTCTAACATCTAATATGCTTCTTGTATTTTACAGCTTTATTGGAAAGAACCACCAAATATTACTAATTGTTTACATATAATGAGGAGAATAATTACATGCACCAACTTCAATAATGGAATGTGCAAAAATCTATCAGCCATCATTATTGGAAGTTATTAGACATGACAAGCAAATGACAGGCAATTCCTCAGATTTATTTCCTCATAGCACTTAATGCTATTAATTTAAAGAAGGTCGTTAGCCAAGTGCTTTACAGAATAAAGTCTCTGTGCCAATTAACTGCTGTCAGCATCGATTTTAGATTATTTATTAGCAGAAGCAATTAGCTTGCTGCAAATGCTGTGAAAACTTACTAACTGGGAGAACAGCCATGGAATTTGCTCAAATGACTTTAAGGGCTAAATTCCATTTTTACAGTTAGATTCAAACAACTTCTGAAGAGGAAAAAATGTACATGGTAAGAATTTAAATAAAAAATTTACTGAGTTCTATACATATTTTAGAAGTTGTAACTAGTCCACTCCATTATTATAGTAGTTTATTTACAATGAACTCAGGTTACATTATAACTTTAATATTTAATACTAAAAGTAATCACTAGTAAAAATAATTTTAGCAGTTAAAAGGCTATGTTAGAAAGTTTAACTCTAATATGCCGATATTCTGTTATAATTAATCTGCAGAACAAATGAAACACTTCTAAAAATTTTAACTGGACATCACCCTTCCAAATAACTACTTATGACAACTTTTTAGATTCATCACCTTATATATATTCAAAAGACCATATATATTTTAAAATACAACTCCAAGTATACTTACTAAATTGTAAAAACAATTAAAAAGACATTACCATAAGAGGAGTTAATACACTTTTCATTAATCACTCAATTCTGCATGTAAGAAACCAACTGCCTTAGTTGGGTGATTCCCAATTTTACTTTCATGTCATACCTCTGAAAAGACCGAGAATTGCTCACCAAGATTAGAATTTTATTACTTTGGGGTAAATCAAATGAGCATTAAGCACTAGAAAGTGTACTAGGCACTGGGAATATAAAGACAAAAACGAAACAATTCTTGCCTTTAAAGAGCTTAGTGATACATCTTCGCAGATAAATCAATGCTGTACATACACAAGAAAAAAAATACCCATTGATGAGTGGCACTAGCAATAGAGCGAAGCAGGAAAGCCCTCTTGGAGGAAATTGCAATGAAGGTTGAGTCTTGAAGGGAATCTTAAGAGTTTTATAAGGTAGAGGGGAGGAGGGAAAGCATTTTATGCATGGGGAAACAGGCACTGAGGTGAGATCTAAAAGTTCATGATTGGGGAACAGCAAATCTGGTTTGACAGGCTCTAAGAGAATGAGGGAACAATGTATGAGCACCCTGGAAAATTAGGCCAATACAATGGAAAAGGAGGGAAGAGATGGGTAGGTACTTAAGAGAGACAGAACAGATATAGATGGGGTATAAAGAAACAGGGAATGGTTGCCAGGTTTTAGTCTAAGAAATCTACTGAGATTCTTTGCAAAGCCGTATGACAGTAGGTTATTATATTCTTCCCAGTAACTACAGTAACACTTTAGGAAGATAGAAAGGGGATGGGGATTTGTGGCGAAATAACTACAGTGGAAGGCAACTGGCAAGATGCCCAAGCTGCTTAGGCCCTGCTGTCCTGACTAGATGGCTGGAACCTATAAAACACAGAGGGTTGAGGGTAAATTTCATTTATTCATCTCTCTAATCCAGAACTAGGGCAACCAGGCAAGTCCCAGAGATGAATGAATTAACTCCTACAGTGTGAGCAAAAAGGTGCAATGTCATCCTTTTAAAGTAAGTTTCAGAAACCAAAACACAACAATGGACTAGATTAAAACTTAGGTGAACAGATTTCATTAGTCCAACTAACCATCCTATTAGGAAGGCAAAAAAGGCAAAGAATCATAATGCTAGTTCTAAGGATCATAGCCTATGGCGAAAATGATTTTTGACTGTCAAGACAGGAACTGCAGGAAGAAATTTCCTAAAAGTTTATGTGATTATCATGGGCAACTAAATTTAGAATACTGTAAATTTGATCCCAGGCAGTCCTGAGCCTTATTTGTAATTCCCAACTATAAGACAGGTTAGGGACAGAGCCTTTTTTAGCTACTTCCATACTGTCTTCTAGTAAACACATGAACTTAGTATGGGGGAGACCACCTAAGAGCCTTCTACCAGTTTCAGCTACAACTGGCTTCTACCAGGGTTCATATTCCCCAATCCCACATCCTCCATTGATTCAAAAAGCTTTTACTAAGCTTTCACTATGCATACAACATTGTTCTATGTGCTAAGGGGCATATAAAAGATGTATAAATAGTTAATAATGCTAGGCAGTATGTAATTAAATTTCAAAAGTTTACATAATGTTATGAGATTACAGAGAAAGGAGAAACCAGTGAGGGCTAAGGAAGGAGTCAGGGAAGACTCAGAATTAAGAAGAAGAAGAATTTAACATTTATATGGCACTTACTATGTACCATGTACTGTGCTAAAACCCTTTAGAAATATTATCTCAGAAGACAAATCTCAGGTTGAGGTTTGTCCCTATGAAGAGCAAACATCTCCAGGCTAGGGTCCACTTTAACAACAAGCAACAAGGCCTAGGGTTAGTTAGTTTGAGAGGTTGCCTCGGCCCCAGCCACAGGAACTCCCCCTTCACCTCCCCATAATGAGAGGAGTTGGGGATCTGAGCCAAGAAGATCAAGGGAACCTCTGCTGACAAGGAACACCAGAACCAGCTGTGCTGAAAGGAACAAAGAGCAGTGGGGGTGTGAAGAGCACACATCCAGTGAGTGCAGAAACATTGGAGAAGAATGCCCCTGGCTGTGGGCACTTACAGGAGGTTGGAGGTTTGGCTTTGGTTTCAGGCTAGAGGGGAGAACTGAAGATCTGCGGCAAGAGGCATCATTCCCCATACCCCAGGGCTGGAGGTGTTTACAAAAATTAAGCTATTACCGCAAAAGATGCACAGGCAAAGGAGAAAGAATCCAACCACAGAAAGCTATTATGGGAATAGAGAAGACCAGGGTTCATCTTAAGAGGAAGATATTGAAGTGAATATCAGTTCTCCCCTCTAGCCTCAAATAGTAATGTCAAATGGTCACCTGCCCAAAAAGAATTCAGAGAAGATTTTAATAATCAAATGAGAGATGGAGGAAAAACTAAAAAAAAAAAAAAAAAAAGAATAATCCAAGAAAAACAAGAAGATTATGAAAGGAAAGTCAACCAATTAGAAAAGAAGATCGAGAATCTTAAGAAAGAAAATAACTCCTTGAAATTAGAATTGGGCAAGGTGAAATCAGCAAAATTATAAGAGAACAAGAGATAATTAAATAGTCTGAGAGTTGATCAGATGTTCTTTTTTTTTTTTCCATTCAAGATTATGCTTAACTTTGCTGGGTATGATATTTTTGGTCAGAGTCTCAGTTCTTTTGCTCTTCGATATATAATGTTCCAAGACCTGTGGTCCTTCAATGTTTCTGCTGCTAGGTCTTGTGTGATTCTTATTGTGGCACCATTATATTTAAATTGTTTTATTCTTGTTACTTTTAATATTTTATCCTTGAGCTGGGGGTTTTGGAATTTGACTATAACATTCCTATGAGTTTTCCTCATAGGACCTCTTTTAAGTGGTGATCAATGGATTTTTTCTGTTTCTACTTTCCCCCTGTGTTCTAATGCTTCAGGACAATTTTCTTTAATTATTTCTTGTATTATTGTATCAAGATTCTTTTTTTGATCATAGCTTTCAGGTAGTCTGATTATTCCTATGTTTTCTCTTCTTGATCTATTTTCCAGATCTGCTGTTTTTCTTGTGAGATGTTTCACTTTCTCTTCTATTTTTTCATTATTCATATTTTGTTTAATTATTTCTTGATCTTTTATAATTTTGCTGGTTTCACCTTGCAAAATTCTAATTTTCAAGGAGTTATTTTCTTTCTTAAGATTCTCAATCTTCTTTTCTAATTGGTTGACTTTCCTTTCATAATCTTCTTGTTTTTCTTGGATTAT
>CM053582.1:295759459-295789481 GCA_028627135.1 Pseudochirops cupreus | reverse complement strand
AAGATGAACCCTGGTCTTCTCTATTCCCATAATAGCTTTTTGTGGTTGGATTCTTTCTCCTTTGCCTGTGCATCTTTTGCGGTAATAGCTTAATTTTTGTAAACACCTCCAGCCCTGGGGTATGGGGAATGGTGCCTCTTGCCGCAGATCTTCAGTTCTCCCCTCTAGCCTGAAACCAAAGTCAAACCTCCAGCCTCCTGTAAGTGCCCACAGCCAGGGGCATTCTTCTCCAATGTTTCTGCACTCACTGGATGTGTGCTCTTTCCTTCACACCCCCACTGCTCTTTGCTCTTTTCAGTTCTTTCCTTGTCAGAAGAGATTTCCTTGATCTTCCTGCCCAATTCAAGTGAACCCTACACTAGAAGTGTTTACTCTTCACAAGAACCAAACCTCATCCCAGAATTTTTCTTCACAAGAACCAAACCCCATCCCAGAATTTTTCTTCTGATCTTTTCAAATTATCCCAGGAAGACCCCTGTCGTGCTCCTATTCTTATTTTGCCCACACGATGACTGCACTAAGGTGCTATTTTATCTCTTTTGTGAGAGAGAATCTTGAGAGTTTGGAATTTTCTGGACTATTCCACCATCTTCCCAGAATCCTCTTTCCTACTGCCCTCATTTCCAAAAAGAAAAAAAATTACTGTGTCTCCTGTAAATCTATTTTTTAATGACATCTTAAATTTAATAATTTCTTGTAAATTTGTGGATGTTTTGAAAATTGAAATTTTGATCATGCAATATTGCATTATATAACTGATAGTATCACATTGTATCATTACACACACATATTCCTGCTGATGTACGCTGGACTTCCTGCAATGCACAACACACTTGCCTGCCAACACTTCCTTGTTAAGACCTGTCAGTGGACTTGATCACTGATAGGTTATAACTTGCATTTTGTGTGTTTATTTGGAAAATAATGCAATCATTATGATTTTAACTCTGTTATACAACAGATGAAACATGTATGAATAGTTTTGCAAAATTTTCTTATCTTTTCTTCTTTCCTTATGCTCCCACTGCCCCCTCACTACTCACCTCCCTGGATCATTCCAGTGCCCCCCAAAGGGGATGGTATCGCCCACTTTGGGGATCTATGATCTAGACTAATTCATCATACATGACAAGAATATCCACTATGGGATGCCAAGGAGGAGCTATTCAGTTGCTGCTTTATGACTTCCAAAGAGGAGGAACTCATTATCTATTAAAGCAGCCCATTCAACTTCTGGACAATTCAAATCGTTAGAAAGTTGCCATGATATCAAAACTAAATTTCCTTCTTTGCGATTTCTACCCAGTGTTCCTGGTTCTGCCCCCTGGGACAAAACAGAATAAATCTAATCCCTCCTCCACAAGACAGTCCTCCAAATACCCCAAGAAAATTCTCACATTGCTCTCCAGACCTTCGCTTCTTTAACTTAAACATCATCATCCTAATAACAGATGCTCATTTCACAGATTCAGAGCCATTCACATTCTGGTTGTAGTTTCTAGCTGACCAACAACGTCTTTCTTATGCTGTAGTGCCCAGAACTGAACACAGTACTCAAGGCGATGTCTGATAAGGTCAAAGTATAGTGGAACTATTACTTGCCTATTTCTGGAAACCATACTTCTGTTAATGAAACCCAACCCCACTTAGCTTTTTTTGGCTACCACCATAACATTGACTCATACTAAGTTTGAAGTCCACTAAAAGAACCAAGATCTTTTTTCCAGATCAAATGCTGACTAATCATGCCTCTACCATCTTGCAGCTGTGAAGCTGATTTTTACATCTACACATGGCACTCTAGTGTTCATTCATACTGATTTTTATCATATCCAGCCCAATGTTCCAAACTGTCAAGACAGTTTTGGATCCTCTTAATGTGTTGGTTAGCCTACCAGGATTTCCAGATGAATAGCATGACATCCATACCATTATCCAAGTTATGGTCAAGAATGTTAAATACTAAATAGCACAGGGTCAAGCACAGATCCTTAGAGCTCTCTCCTGGAGACCTCTTGCCTTGTTAGAACTGAATCATTAAGAACTATGCTTTGAATATGGACATTCAACTATTTCTGAATCTATTTCATTATATTATTGCCTAGTCCAGGAGCTGGCAGCTATGGGCCAAAACTGACCCACCCCTACCTGTTTTTGTTATAGCCCATGAGCTAAAACTGTTTTTTTATAAACCATTAACTGTTTATATGGTGTTTAATCCCTAGTCTAGTCTATCTCTCAATTTTCTCCAAAAGAATAGTATAAGATACTTTATCAAAAGTTTTACTAAAATCTAGGTGAACTATATCTTTAGCATTCCCTATCTCACCTACACAAACTTTTTTGTAAATCTTATTTTGTCACAACAAGCCTCTTACACCACACCCATTTCTCAAATGAAGATCTTTCCTTACTTTACTGAGAAAATGGAATCCATCTGATATGGATTCATTTTCTCCCATTCTCTTAATCTCAAAAACCCTTAATATCATGCCCCTTTTTTGCTCTTTTCTCCCAGTTTTTCACAATGTGGTGATCCTTCTCCTCACCAAGACTAACTCTTCTACATGTCTTTGATCCCCATCCCCGCATATTACCATCAGCAGATTACTACACGGATCATTCACATTATCTCAAATCTTCAATCTACTTGTTTCCTACCTACTTGCCTTCCAACATGGTCAAATCGAGATGTGCCAGAGCCAGCTCATGCCAGCTTGCAAGCAACAATTGTTAACTTTTTCAGTATGAATAATTATGCCTCAGAAATTGGCAAACACAAATCGGGATGTAATTTATTGTTCTGTTAATATATATTACTATAAGACTAGGGTGGCATTTCAGCTAGTTCTCAATGGCCTTTAATGAAGTTTATTTCTTCCAAAGTTAAATTAATTTCCTCACATGGGCTATAGTATACATTTTGAGCTACATTATAAAGTACTTGTCAACTACCTTGTCCTATCATTTATTCACCAGTTGTTTCATGTACATGTCCTATTTCTCACCTAACTAAACCATAAACTTTTGAGAATAGTGAGGTCTTTTTACTTCTTTTGTATCCTCCACAGTCCCTAGAAGTCACTGAATAGTAATAACAAAAATACTATTCTTTTTATACGAAAATATTACAACACAATTATAGCATACATCTTTACTTATTCTTCTGAGTGGGAATAGATTTGTTTATACTGTCATCTGATCAGCCTTGGATCCAATGATTTGCAACATATGGAACTGTAAGAGATCAGAGAGTTTTAGCCTATTCCCATGGCACTGGAAAAATTAACTGGCTCTGGCTCATATTGGGATTAAAATCTAAAGTTGGTACTTTATGAGATGAGGCCTAGTGTAATAGAGAAAGTACAAGACTCGGTGATGAATACCACCCAAGTCTGAATCCCACCCCTGGCATTTAGTAGCTCTGTGAACACAAACAAGTTGGTTAATCTCTCCAAGTTTCATTTTTCTCATATGTAAATGGAGATAAGACCTATAGGATCACCTTGCCAAGTTGTTGTAAGACTCAAACAAGATAATACATGTAAAACAACACATTAATATCACTTATTATCATGATCAGGGGACATGCTCTAACAAAATGAGCTAGTCGGCTATAGCATTCCATAAGTGCAAGGATGGTGTCTTGTATAGAACTAAAGAAACCTCTTAGTAGAAAGAACAACACAATTATATTTTAATTGTCCTTCAAAAAGTTAACTTTGTAACAATAATGACAAAGTCAAGGAACTTACTAAGACAGTGAAGATACAATAAAAATCTATTTCCTTCAGGAAGCTAAACTGTTCACATAATAAATGTTTATTGACAGAGAACAAACTAGAGTAAATTTCTACATAATATACATTCAGATAATAGGAGACTATATGTACTTGTATAAACCATAAGACACTAAAGAACTTCAACTATTTTTGTGAGAAATAAAATTCAAGCTTATATGCCAGCCTTTTCCCTCTCATATATTTAGCTCTTCAAGATTCTACTTAAACTATTTTACAATTATGTTTCATCAAATGAGAAGAAACATGAAGACAAATAAAGAAAAATACCATGCTATTTGCAACTTTACACCAAAAAGTAGTAAAAGATAACTCATATGTATATGTATACTTGCATGTATAGGTTCACAAAAGATTTGGAATCACTCATGAATCAATAAATCATGGAGGATACTCTCCCACAAAAAAAAAATCAACTGATAACTCTTTCAAAGATAGAAAAGAGGTCTGACAACTCTAAAAGTCTCAGGGTGGAAGGAGACGTCTATATTCAGAGAAAGATCTTCAAAGAACAGAGTTTAAATGAAGACTGAAGCAATCTACATGCTCTCATTCTTTTCCATGTTTGGTTTTGTTTCCTCTTTCCCATTGTTCATCCCTTCGGTTACAAATCCGTTCGGTTACAATGCTTCTATACAACCAGACTAATGCTCAATGTGAAAGTATTTGCAGATCCTATACTTAATTGCATGCCACCATGGGGAGGGGCGGTGGGGAAGGGAGAAAATTTGAAACTCAAGGGATTGTGGAACTGAATCTTGTAACCTAAAAGTAAATAAATAAATCAATTAATTTAAAAAATGCGTTAAAAAAAAAGGAGGTCTGAATAGAAAATTAGTATGACCAAGAATGGTATTCTTACGTAAGAATTTGGTGCTATGTTATTTGTACTTAGCAAAAGGCAAAGAACTGAACAGAGCAATAAACAAACTAAGTTACAGGGCTGTTATTCTTCTCCCAAGCAATAAATCCCACCTTCAATTCTCCTCACCTATTCCCCATCATACAGAGTTCAACCAGCCCACCAAAAATACACCCGCAGTCCAAAACATTCCAGAAACTGACATAATAATATCCAAAAAATGGAAATGGAAAAGGGTGGAATATTATCTATATTATCCTACTTTCTCCTACTAAGTTCATTACACCTTTTTTCACTTGCTACTTCGCTACACACTACATACGAGGAAATGATTTTAATTCATTAAAATGTAATTATACTTAAACTATTTGCATTTTCTTTTCATTTTTATCAGTTTGTTATTATGGGGTACTACTATTTTCATCTTGCCTGTTCTTATTAAGTATAATTTTTAAAAAAAGTATATTGGAGTCTCTCTATAATGTTTATACTATGGGGGCAAAATCTAGAAGTTGATATAAGTATTTTCTGAACCCAATCCAAAGGAGTTTTAGTTGCTAAAAAATAGAAAATAATAGTACTGACTCAACTATAAATACATGATTTGGCACTGACCCCAAGAATACAATTAAATCATAACCTCAATCCATTTTGTATTATTTAACACGAATAGCAATATGTTGGTGTTACGGGAATCTGAAGATCTTCCCTGCCCCTAGGCCCTTTGCTAAAGTGGCTAGTGACTCTGAGAATCTTCCCTGATTTGAAAGTATATTCTGCCCCTTAATAGGCTGAATGTGGTCACATGGAACCTGTGGCCCCAGGCTTGTTTTTCGGGAATGCCCGCACCTTGTAGCTTTGTGACTGGGCAGTGGGTCAAGAGGGCTGTGACATTCTCCAAGACAGGAGCAGGCTGTATATATGCCCTGATGTGAGGTTTTGCTTGGGGGCTCACTTTGAGAAGAGCTGTATGATTTGACCAGATGAGACTCTGGGAAGCCGTTGAGCCCCCCTGGCTTTGAAAAACCCAGATGTTGGTGCTTCCCTCTCTGGTAACTGACTAGGTATGGATGTAATGGTCAGATGATTGGAAGCCCATCTGCTGATCTGTTTCTCTATCTGCTTGTAACTTCTGCTTCTTAACTTGTGTTTGTATTCTGTTTGCATTCTCTGAAGTTCAGGGCGCTGACTTTTTCCCCTGAACTAGGTAAATGATATTTGTTTAATTGATTAAAGTGAGACTATTAACCAATTTTGAGTTGCTTTCCTTTAGAAAAACAGATCTAAGAACCTGTGCGAGCAGCCATCCTGGGCATGCCAGGGTGCTTGCTGATACAATTGGTTATAAAGTTGACCTTGGTGAACAGAACTGAAATTTAAATTCACCTTAATTCCTGTAAGACCTAAACCCAGTTAATGTGCAGTATCTTTAATGTGACTGTAAAACCTTAAACAATCATGAATCTTAACAGTGAAGTATTTCACTGTAAAAAAAGGACAAACAGAAGGATCATAGATCAAGGGTTGGAAAGGTGAACAAAGCCCAACTTTAATATAAAGTTCAAAGTCAAGAAATAAGCGAGGGAAAATGAGTAAATAACGACAACAAAAATCTGACCATAATAAGCTACTACAGCGGCAGGAAAGACCAAGACATAAACTCAGAAAAAGATAACAATGTGAAAACAGCTACCAAAAATTTTCAAAGGGAGAGAATAAAAAAAGAGAGGGAAAAATAAACAGAAGATAATGGGATGGAGGGAAATACACAGCTAGTAAACATTACTGTGAATGATATGAGCTCAACCATAAAATGAAAGCAGATAAAAGACTGGATAAGAAACCAGAATCAATGTTGCTTACAAGAGACACACTTAAAACTGAAAGACACACAGAATTAAAATAAAGAACTGGAGCAGAATGCTTCAGCAGAAGTTAAAAAAAAAAAAGGCAGGGGTAGCAACCGTGTTGTACAACTAAGCAAAAGCAAAATTGACCTAATCAAAAGAGATAACCCAGTAAACTACATTTTGCTAAAAGATACCACAGACAATGCATACCAAAAAAACTTTTCCAGAGAGTTTCTCTGATAAAGACTTCATTTCTCAAATATATACTGAATATGGAACTGAGTCAAATTTATAAAAATAAGAGCCACTCCCAAATGGTAAGTGGTCAAATGACATAAACAGGCAGCTTTGTGAAGAAATCAAAAATATCTGGTCACATGCAAATAATGCTCCAAATCACTATTGATTAAAGAAATGCAAATTAAAACAACTCTGAAGTACCATCTCATACCTATCAGAAAAAGACAAATGCTAGAGGAGATGGGGGGAAAAACAGTACACTAATAAACTGTTAAGAATTATGAACCGGTCCAACAATTCTAGAGAATAATTTGGATCTACACCAAAGGACTATAAAGCTGTGCGTACTCCTTGGCCCAGCACTGGTAGGTCTGTATCCCAAAGAGATTAAAGAAAAAGGAAAAGGACCTATATGTTTAAAAAAGATGTATTATGGCAGCTATTTTTGTGGTGGCAAAGAATTGGAAGTTGAGGGGATACTTATCAATTGGGAAATGGCTTAACAAGTTGTGGTGTATGATTGTGATGGACTATTTTTGTGCTATAAGAAATGATGAGAGCATAGTTTCAGAAAATCATGGCAAGACCTAAACTGAGGCAAAATACAGTGAGAAGAGCTAGGAGATCACCATGCACAAAAACAGCAATGCTGTAGTGATGATCAACTATGAAAGACCTGGGTATCTGATGAATACAATGATCCAAGGCAATTCCAAAGGACTCATAAGGAAAAAATACTATCCACCCCCCAGAAAAGGAACTGATGAACCTTGAGTGCAAAAGAAAGTATAACTTTATCTCTATTTTTCTTACTTTTTTTGAAATACAGTTAATACGAAAATGTTTTACATGATTTCACATTGTATAACTGATATGCTACTTACCTTCTCAAAGGGCAAGGAAGAAGAGAATTTGGAACTCAAAAATTAAAAATAAAAGAATGTTAAAAATATTTAAAAGGAAAAAAAAGAGGCAGCTAATAGCACAGTGGATAGAGTGCTGGGTCTGCAGTCAGGAAGACCTGAATTCAAAATATAGCCTCAGATACTTACTAGTCCTGTGACCACAGAGAAGTCACTCATCCTCTCTTTACCTCAGTTTCCTCAACTATAAACATGGAAATAATAACAGCACCTATTTTGTAAAAAAAAACCTTAGCTATGATGCTTCAATGGCTATTAGGTGTCTTTAAACTGTCTGATCCTAACCTGAATGCCTCCAAAACTATTCTACCATTCTGTTTCTTCTCAGTCTTAGTATACAGACATCTCTGTTCTTGACTTTTACTTCTTATCCCTATCACTGGGTTTGTTTCTCATCACTATCATCACTTCTAACTCTTGGCCATTACTTTTCATTTCCACTACAGGTTTCCTTCTTATCTTCAGCTTCTTTCTTTCTTCTTCCTAATCTTCTCTCTCACTTTTTCCTGAAGTATATTTGCCTTGGAACCAACAGAGTCTGGCTTTGACAGGCACTACTGGACAATGAAAATACTCCTTTCTTCTGGGCCAACAGACCAATCATATTATAGCTTCTGAATCTGAATTTTATCATTCACAGATCTGAGTATGGATCAGACCAATTACAGTAAGTACTATAAGGGGCACTGTAGTGTAATAGAGCTGGCCTCAGCATCAGGAAGACCTGGGTTCAAGCTATCTCTCTGACACAAATTTGCTGTATGACCACAAGCAAGTCAATTAACATGGAAATGCTACCAGGAAATTCTCTAAAACTAAGTTTCAGGGAAGGTGCTAGTTCACACTGGTAGAGGAAGTCCAAAGAATCACAAGAATTTGAGAGTTAAAATGGACCCTCATGGGTCATTTAGACCAATCTTATACAGGAGTTCCCTAAACTGATTAAATCACAGACCTCTAAAACTTTTTCCTATTAGAGCACTCAAGTCTAAACCTTAACTGCTGACCATATGCCAATAGCATAGTCTGTTAGTACACCAAAAGTCCATCTTAACCATTCTTTTCCCCACTCACTCACCATTACTCAGTAGCAAACCTCATCACTTACTGTTATCATTCAGCTACTTGTCTAAAAGAATACTCTTTCTTATGAAGACCATTAACCCCCAACCTCTGTAAGTCACTCATCCAATTTTGACCTTTTCATGTGAAAGCAGTCTTATTGAAGTTAATCTGTCCAAAACATTGATAAAAGCTTACTTACTATTTTTTTCTTCTGTGATTTTAAATCATCCAATGCTTCATCTAAAAAAAAAAAAACCGTAAGATGTCGATCAACATTAGTGATTTTTAAAAACTTAGATATATTGAATAGAAGGGGAAAGATGCTAAATGCTACATATTGACCAGTTTTTTTTTTAATTCTCCTACTTAAATATAACATATGAAAAATTCATCGACTATAAATCACCCACATTGCATGAGTTTCTTTTGTAAAAGCTTTTAACTTTTTAACATTCTTTAAAACAAAATAAACTTCACTTAACAAAAATATTTCTTTCCTAATTTGCTTCCCCATATTTCATGGGTGAAGCAAAAAATACAAAAGCACATCACTCACTCATGCTTTTAAAAATATATATACTTTCTATTATTTTTTCCCTATCCTTTAAATGAAAAATTTTAAACATTTCACATATCTCTATAATAAAGAAATACAAAATGCCTTTTTGCTTGTTTTACAACTAATGACCTCTACACTAGTAGAGAAAACTTTTTAAAGGATAATGATATAAATATTATGGAGGTATTATTAATTAATTTTAAGTTCCCAGAGTTTACCTGTTCATATTGTACTTAAATTTATGCACTGTCTAATAATGAATATTTTAAATGGTAATTCCAAATGCAGACAGAACTCTTCAAATACATATATGAATTTTCCAATTTTCTATAGAAAATTAACTAAATTGACACAAAAATGAGTAGTCATAACTACCAAAGACATTTGTATCATTGTTGGAAATTATCTGTTGGAAAATTGGTAGGACATAATTAGAACATGCTAACTTTGTAACAAACATCATTAAATAAATGCTTTTGCACTTAACTAAAGCTGTAAGTATTTAAATACAGAATCAGGACTAGTCCTAGGTTAAAAGAGCAAGATGCCTAAGACACAACAAGAGTAATACACTTTTTGATAAATGAATGTTTTTAACACAAATTCAAACAATATCTACAATGTGAATGTCACTGTGCTAATACCATAAAATTCCACTTTTCATGACACCTAATTTATTTTAAGGCAGTATCATGTAGTATGAAGAACACTGGACCTAGCATCAAGAGACCTGGGTCTATAATGTAGCTTGGATACACACTAAGTGTAAATCACAACCTCACTACACCTCAAGTTTCCCTGTGAGCAAAGTACAGATAATAATACTTATGCTGCCTATCTCAAACAGTTGCTCTGAGAAGAACCACTTTGTAAAGCTCAAAGTACTGAATAGATCCAACTATCAATACTGTAATAAGTAAAACTGCATGTATTACAGTGAATGCTTACTGCTTCCAATGGACAAGAACATAATTTTCATCCCTTATTTTGTTTGCATAAATGCCTCATCTCCCCTCTACCCCTGAGTACATGACTTTCTCATTGAATGCATAAAGCAACAAAACAGTTTATCCTATTTAAAGAAAAACACAAATTCATCAAAAATACAAAATTACTGAAATATGGGATTTTTTCTTGCACTACAAAAAGCAAAGTACCCAAAAGGTCAAATATCCATTAAAGTGCTAACAAATCAAAATGGCAGAAGTGTTCAAGAAATAAGAGACTGAAAAGGCAGGCAGGATTACAAATATATAGTACTTTGCTTTATAAAATAGATATTAACTTGAAAAGTTAAAATTATATTTTTAAAATCTTATTTTAAAATTACTAAGTGAATTAATGGAAGTCCTTCTGGAAACAATGATTTATCATTATTAGCATGAATCACCCTGATTTATCTAATTTTTAAAGTTTAATTGTTCATGTATTGGATTTTCCTAAAAAGGACATAGCTGTACTTACTTAAATTATAGAGTGAATTGAATATGTCTATATTTAAAGGGTAATGAAATGAAAGGAACATGTTTTATGTCTCTTATCACAACAAAGCTTCTCAAAGGCAGGAAGCAAGTCTTTGTACCTTCATAGTATGTAGCAGAAAACTGTGAAATACCCAAAACTTCCAGTTTACAAAATACTTTCACATACATTGTGAATGCATTTGATCCTTACAATAGCCCTGTGAAGCAGTTAATGAAAGCATGGTTATCTCTATCAGGCAAATGAGGAAAGTAAACATTAGTTAAAAAAGGCTTGTCCAAAGTCATAATGCCTCTATCAGTGTGACAAAAAAAAACCATAAAACTTACATCTATTTGCACTAAAATTATTGTTTTTTGGTTAAATAATAATACAGCCAAAGGTTACTTTGTATGGTAATGAAGGTACCCTTTGCTTCATATGATAGATGTGCTCAGAGATAATGAAATCTCACTGACTTTTTACAAAATTAGGCATGAGCCATAACCTACTTCAATATATGAAATCTGTGATTCATGTAGGTATATAGGGGGAAAAAGTCTTCCAATTGCTGACAAGGAAGTTATGATTACAATAGTGCCCTACCCAGGTCAATGCCATCCATGTAGTATTAATAGTATTCCTAGTAGTATCCTTTTGGGTTGTTTCAGAAATTTACAACATTTTCCTACACCTACAATATGGCCTCTTCACTGAAAGAAACTTCTCCCATTCCTGGAATCACATGAAAAAACAGGTACAGATGCCAAAATTTTGTTTCCCTATTTACTTTATATTAGCTAATAAAACTGTTGTCATGTAAATTTGTTTTAGTAAATATTTGTTTCAGCTTGAGCATTCCTTAAATTTCACTTAAACTTTAGTAATTCTTCAAGCTTGAAATTTTTATAACAGGAGCAAAATGAAGTGCTCTGTGTAAAGATTTATTAGTAATCTATAGTTTTTAAGATCTGCAAATATGCAGAGATGGAATAAATATTAAAAATCTATTTTGCAATGGGTTAGTGGATTTGAATATGAACCAAAAGTCTATGATTATAAGGCTAGATCTAAATGTGTTATTAATGGGATCAGAGATGGTGATGTCAATAAATAAAAAATCTTTAGAGTAACAATATTCAAGACTTTTTATTCTTTCAGAATTAGGTTACTTGCTAAAGACAATAAAGTCTACTGATCTAAACCAAGTTCTTTTTACATCTCTCATAATTTAGAAGGGTTTTTTTAAATTAAAAAAAAGTCCTACAGTAGGAGGAAGACCCAAATGTACAAAAATATTTATTGCAGCTCTCTTTGTGGTGGCAAAAAACTGGAAATTTAGGGGATGCCCGTCAATTGGGGAATGGCTAAACAAGTTGTGGTATATGAATGTAATGGAATACTATTGTGCTATAAGAAATGGGAAGGAGATGGACTGCATAATTACCTGGAGAGGCTTATACAAACTGATGCTAAGTGAGAAGAGCAGAACCAGGAGAAATTTGTACACAATGACAGATACAATGTATGTATGACAACCGACTTTGATAAACTGGACTCTTCTCAGCAATGCACAGTTATAAGACAACTCTACAAGTCTCAGGATAGAAGGAGATATCTACGTTCAGAGAAAGATCTAGAAAGAACAGAATTTAAATGGAGACTGAAGCTATCTACACGCTATCGTTCTTTTCCATGTTTGGTTTTCTATCTTTTTTCCCATTGTTCACTCCATTGGTTACAACCCTTCTATGCAACCAGACTAATGTCCAATGTGAAAGTATTTGCAGATTCTATACTTGACTGCATGCCACCATGGGGGGAAAGGGGGGAGGGAGGGGAGAAAATTTGAAACTCAAGGGATTGTGGAACTGAATCTTGTAAACTAAAAGTAAGTAAACAAATCAATTTAATAAAAAAATAAAATAAAATAAAGAAAGTCCTATACATTAGGCAACACAGAAATATAGCTAATGAAAATTCTTATCCAAAGATGTCATCATATACAAAGACATTTAAATGTTTTTCTAGATTTAGGTCCAAATACTATCTCTGAACCTTGTACCAGTGACCATGAACAAATTCCTTGGACTAATTAGTATACATTTCAGTTTGTTCATCAGTAAAATGGTCATAATTATACCCAGAGTAACATTTAATCTCAAAGAGTTGTAAAGATCAAATATGATTATATATTAAAAAGCTTTACAAATGTTAACATATTATAAATCCAGTTATTATTTTACATTGATTATTCAACAGTCATTTCTAAACTTAAGTTCTCATGTAACATACCACTAGTTATGTCAGTTATAAATTAGAACTTCTATAAAAAAAGAATTTACTTTATTTATAAAAGTTAAGAGAAACAGACTTACTATTTCTTTCTGTTCTCTTGGAAAAGAAGAAAATAAGCACTGTTCTTATGGTCCATATGCTGTGAGAGAAAAATAATTTAGAAATCAAAATTATCTTTGGAATAGATGAACAACACAAATATTAATACAGAGATTCATGAAAAGAACATAAGCACGTATTTTACATTTAGAGATATCCAAGTTCAAAAGAACAACTTTTGTTTCCTCTATTTTACAATAATCAAAAGGGATACCATGTCAAAAAACCACCTAAGGTCAAACCAGAAGCCTACTACTTTTAAAGAATCCCTTTTAGTATACATTCCCCCTAGAAAAAACACACCTAAACTGGGACAATGCAGTTTTTAAAAAAAATAATAACACTCCATATCCTTACCTAGCTTTCTTCTAATAGATCTTCTTCCATTCAATATAGGTTAAGTATCTGCAATTCCATTACTGAAATATATATATAATATATGTATATTACGAAAGTATTAATCTCCCCAAAAGAAGAGCTATCTGTACAAAGATTTCCAGAGAAGTATTATATGTAATTATAAAAAACTTCAAACAACCTAAATGCATAATAGCATAGGAACTGTGAAATAAAGCATAGTATATTAACGAAATGGAATACTATAAGGTCATCAAGACTGACAAGTATGAGACCTATAAAGAAATCTGGACAGAACTTAAGGAAATAATGCAAAGTGAAAAAAGCAGAACCAGAAGAATAGAATGTATACCATGACCATGTAAATAGAAAATTGAATAAAAATGAACAAAAAGAGACTTCCAGGCCACATGAGCAACAAGTTGGAAAAATAGATATTTCTTCCAACCCCCACAACTTCTCAAAGCTCTCCAAAACAGAAATTATGCACCAACAATAAAGCAACCTCAGGTGTCTCTTTGGTCTAGAACACTCAGAATCCAAAAGATGGTTTAAAAAAAAAAAACATGAACTGCCACTCACTGACTCAGCTCACTCAATACCCCTTCGCCCACCTCCTACAGCCAGACTGAATTAGCAGACCAAAAGCCCCCTGCTAAGATTTGCAGCAAAACCCAAACCAATCCCATACCCTGTCCCCTTCCTCTCCTCTTTCCAGTACCACAGAGACTCCAGTTTGAGACTGAGAAAACATGCTTAGTCAGTGATGGATAGGACCTTTAGGAGCAAAAGCCTGCTAGGGGTCACAACCCCATAGCACCAACTCAGCAAGGCTACCCAAAAGAGAGTGGGATAGGACAGAGAGAGAGGGAAAGAGAGGAAGAGAGAGAGAGAAAAAAAGAGAGAGAGAGAGAGAGAGAGAGAGAGTGTGTGTGTGTGTGTGTGTGTGTGTGTGTGTGTGTGTGTGTGTGTGTGTGTGTGTGCAGGCCAGGGGAGTGGGAATTGTACAGCACTCCCCTAAGGCTGAGGCAAAGGCAAAGTATACAAATGGGGCCAATTCTGATAACCCAAAAATTACTTGGAGGTCACTGAACTGTGTGGGAAGAGGCTAAGATACTTGAGATCCAATCCCCAAAGAAAATCACCATCAGAGAGAACAAAATCAGTGAGTAAACAAACACAGAAAACTGCAGGTGGGGGTAAGGCAGTAGGAGGGCTAAAATTACCAAAAATCTCAGGCAGAAGAAAATTAAGACTTTGAACATAAGAAAATAAATCAACAGGAAAAACAGAAATCAAAACAATAAATCAAACAGGGAAAACAACAGAAGAAAATATGGTCTCTAGATCTGTTCCTTAGTGATTCAAAAGAGAAATGAGAATTATGAAAGCAGAATGTATGATCTGAACAAAAATAATGTGCAGAACTAGAATCCATAAAGGCAAGTCTCACCAAAAAAACAAGAGAAAGCAATATATTGGGAATGCAAATATACAGAAGAGAAAGGAAAATCTAGAAGAGAAGCAAAAACCAATAACATTAAAAGGAAATATACTATTTATGCAAGCAAAACAAAAAAAAAGCATAGACAACCAACGGATCACAAGTCTCCCAGACACAAAAGGACAAAAATCATTAATGCTACAATGTTGGAAATCATAAAAGAGAATTGCCCAGAACTTTCAAACATAGAAAATAAATACCAATTAAAAGAATTCACAAGTCATCTCCAGAGGAAAAAAAAACACCAAGGCTGAAAACTCCAAGACGCATAGTAGTTAAATTTAACAATTTTATTCAGGAACAAGTTCTTCAAGCAATCACAGAAGAGACTTTCAAATATAAATGAAAGGAAATTCAAATAATGCAAGACTATTCTGCACCCACCAGAAAACACCAGAGGGAATGGAATAATGTGTTCTGAAGAGCAACAGAGCTCAATTTGACCAACCTTGCAAATCTGATCTTAACTATACATGAGAAAAGATAACAAATCAATGTCTGAAACATTTTTAGAAGGAAAACCACAACTGAAGAGAATGCTTGGTTCTCCAAGACCCCAAACAAAAAGAAATGCAGGAGTGACTAAATATAGAAACCAAGGACAGCAATAGCAACAAATTGGCAGCAGAGACATTTTTTCCAAAGGTGCCCAAGGACACGGGGGTGAAGGCATAAATCTGGTAGAAGTAACAGTGAAGAAACAGGCCCGGGCTGGGGCACTATAGAAAGAACACGACAACACATTCTGCCTGTAGGTGAATCAATGTTGTTGCTTTCTTTACCTTTCAGGAAATATATTACAACACTGAGTGGAGGAGGGAGGTAGAAAAGACACGAAAGTAGCTGGGAGGAAATGAGCAAGGGTATCAAGAAAAGCGTATGATATACCAAGGTCAAATCTAGAGTTAGCATGACCTCTGCTATTTCAGAAAGAGAAGATCCTATAGGACAGTGGGTGAAGTGGAGGAAGGATTGAAAAAAAGGGAAGAAGAAGGAAGCCTTGCTTCGGTGATGAGAAGAGGACCCACTGATGAAAGCTCCTCTGGATGAAGAGAAATAGTCTGTGAAGGAAGATGGGTACCTTGTGTGCTGGGTATGCCCTGGGGGATTTGTTGCTTAAAAAGTCTAGTTGTCCTACCTCAGGAAGACAAGGAATTAAAACTCCTGGGAGACAAGTGGCAACTGAGGGAATAGTGAGAGTATGGACCTAGGGAGGAGATTCTGATACAAATGGGGGTGGAGGGTATGGGAGAGACATTAACCAAGAGTATAGGGGAGAGGTCCTACCACCCAAAAGCATCCTCTCAGACCCCTGCAATAATTGGTATTGTTCTGGGAGTGAGGCATGATGAAAAAGAGAAATTCAGGAGGCATGCTCTACAAGTCAGTAGCAGAAACAACCTAGAAGGAAAAGCCTAGAATAGGTATCTTGGAGGGTTTTTTTTTTAATTGCATGTTATTTTTTCCCAATTACATGTAAAGAAAGTTTTCAAAATTCATTTTTTTAAGATTTTGAGTTCCAAACTTTCTTTTTCTCCCTCCCTCTCCTCTCTCCTCCCAAGAGAGAAAGCAATTCAATATAGGTTATACAAGTACAATCATATTAAACCTATTTCCAAATTAGTCATGTTGTAAAAGAACAATCAGAACAACAGGAAAAAACCAAGAGAAAAGGAAAAAAAGGTGAACATAATAAGTATGCTTTGATCTTCATTCAGACTCAACAGTTCTTTCTCTGGAAGTGGATAGCATTTTCCATCATGAATCTTTTGGAATTGTCTCAGATCACTGTACTGCTGAGAAGAGCCAAGTCTATCAAAATTAATCATTGCACAATGTTGCTATTACTCTGTACAATGTTCTCCTGGTTCTGCTCACTACCCTCAGCATCATTTCAAGTAAGTCCTTCCAGATTTTTCTGAAATCTGCCTGCTCATTTCTTATAGCACAATAGTATTCCCATTACATTCATATACCATAACTTGTTCAGCCATTCCCCAATAGATGGGCATCTCCTCGATTTCCAACTTTTTACTATCATAAATATTTTTATACATGCAGGTCTTTTTCCCTTTGGAGGCTTTGATTGCATAAGTAATATAGAGAAAAGAGAGAGAACAGATAATTAGAGGTCATTAGTCAGAGAATAAGGGTCTAGAGTAGATAGAGAGGACAGACAATGAAATGAATGAGAAAATATGGATAAAGAATCCTTATCAGGATTTATAAGAGGATGACAGTGAAAAAATTTCCAGATATTTAGTGAATACTGAAGTTAATTTAAGCAGTTACTATGCAAGTTAAATTAGTTATACTACTATTCAATGTTAAATTTTTAATAAAATATTCCATTTAAAATCTAGAAAGGCAGTAGTAAAAATTCCTATCATTAAAAACATTAAGCTATCTGAAAAATAAAATTCCACATAAGATAAAAATGAGTACTTGATAAGTAAATTTGACCAAATATCTCTTTACAAAAATCCCATGAGCAAACTACTTTTGGAGCCAACTCTGAGACTACTAAGAATTGAACTTTACCATAATCAGGCTCCAGTCTTAAGTTTTTTTAAAAATGTAACAAAACTGTTCCTTTTGAGAACATTTTAGAATTTAGTAGAAATATCAGCAAATAGGGTCTCCTTTTGGAACATCCTGCCATGCCAGCACCCTTCTCCCACTGTTGAGTTCCTCCTGGGACTCCATTTTGGGGAGGGGCCCAGGCCAGTCAAATGTCATTTTCCTTCTGGTTCTGCTTCTGATTTTCTGGACATTAACATCATGCCACTATATAGGTTATCTTCTCCCTCTTCCCCCAGCCCCACTTAAGGACAGAGCCTATCTTTCTTTTTGCTTATGGTTGTAACCCCAGTGCTTTGTATAGTCTCTAGCACATAGGAGACTCTAGTAAGCGCTTCATAAATGTTTGCTGTCTTGTTATCTACACCTGGAGTCAGGAAGACTTCAAATTTTGATACTTACTAGCTCAGTAACCATGGGAAAGTCATAACATATCTAAGCCTGAATTTTCTCATCTATAGAAAACTGGATTAAAACCTGAAATATTCACCTTGAGATTATTGTGAGTTTCCAATTTAAAAAAAAAGTACGTGAAGCAGTTTATAAATGTGTACCATAAAAACGTCAATATCATTATTCCTATCACAAAAACTTTTTCTCCAAAGCATAGAAGAATAAACATTACAATAGCCACATTCAACAATGGGATAATTTAAATTTAAAACACTAAAACATGGGAAAATTAGCAATAGGGACTTAATACAATACTCAATGACTAGACAAGTCATCTAAGTCCAAGCACTGCACATCTATATTAAGTAGGACACTTCACCCACTCTTTGAAGAGAGGAAGAAGACCACTAAGGCAGAATGCTGTATATAGCCACTGTGTTGCTATTTTCCCCTAACTATGTTTGTTGTTGCTGTTATAAGAAAGAACTCAATGGGGGTAAGGAGAAATCCAGAAATTACTAATACAAAAACAAAAAAGTTGTATTGATATGCATGTATTTATCTTTACATAATACGTTAGGATAAAGAAGGGATTTGACCATTCTGTTCACAACCCTCAAATTCTCTACAATAACAGAGAATCTCAGTCTGCTCCAAATCTCTACTACCGAGAAATACAAGAGTAGGAAGAAAGGGAATGGACAAGACAAGAAGAAAAAGCCCCCAAAATGTCACTGCTCTCTAATCCCTACAGATGACACTATACCTCTTTCTACAACTCCTAGAACGATCAAACTGGTCAGTGTGTCTCATAATGCTACGTGGTGAACTATCAATAGAATTGTTTAGCTGAAAAACTAGTTTCCCCAGTGTTTTTTTTTTCAGATGTGTTGTTTATTTATAGACCTAAGGGATACTCATAATTTGTCTTGCCTAAAGGTCAATTTTTATTTAAAGAGTAAGATCATTTTGTTCTCATAGACTAAAAGTTTAAAGGCATGTATATACAAAGTTCTATAGGAAACTGGGATTCAGTGTAATGGAAAAATTACTGGAATTATTTGTAGTCAAAAGATCTATATCAAAGGCCCAACTCTGCCACTCACTAGTATTGCAAACATAAACGCCTTAATCTGTCCTTTTCAGGCCTACTCTGTAAAATGAGGGTAACAATACATGCAATACCCCACAGATGGGAGAAAAAGCAATGTAAAATGTAAAACATTTCATACATTATTATTGTATAACAATCTATAAGAATACAAACATGCTACTTTATACACCTGAAATTCAGAAACACTATCCTTTTGGCAGGAAATTTTTAAATCTACAAGTCAAAATGAATTCTGAGTATTTGAAAGAAGATTGATACATAGGGTAATCACATAATGTACAAAGTTTCTCTGTGTCAACAAAAGGATGTTTTCCATGTCTCTGAAAGACTTGAAAATAATGTAAATTTAGGGTTAAATTAATGTTTTCAATATTACTAAATTGGAATTCTTTCAGACAAAAAAATTTACAAGAGCAAATGAGGCACTTCTGAAACATGCATTGCTATCTATATGACAGATGGATATATTTCAGTCTTTCTACAGCACCAAAATCTCTAGAGTTGATAAAAGGTATATAGTACTTCTGTAAATTAAAACGCAACAAATACTTGCAATTACTTGCCACTGATAACTAGGAAAAAATACAACCAAAAAAAAAAGAAAAGGTGAGTGCTAAATTCTAAAGAAAAATTTTAAAAATACAAGTTACAAGTAACTAAATATAAACAGGAGTCTCTACTGGCTCTATCAAATACATCTAAGCTACAGAAGAAAATTTTTCTTTTGGTTTTTTTTTTACAGACCTAATCCCCTAAACCCAGAAGATTCCAGAGTCTCTTTATTAACTCGTTTCAGTGTTTAATACTATTCACCACGAGTTTAAAACAATGGATGCGTGACCCAAAATCTTGATAAGGCAATCATTCAAGAGCAGAGTTTGCTAAATTGAAAACAGAAAATAAGTTCAGTTATATAATGAACAAAGTGCTCCAAACAAATCCCCTTAAATTCTGAAACGAATATATATAATTCTTCAATAAATGAAATAAATTATTTTTAAAAAATATTTCTATAAAGTAGATTTCAGGTAAATAAGCCTTATTTTCTAACGACTAGCATGAAAAACATGCCTGATATAAAAACATTTCCACATGAAGTACTTCTCATGGTATATTAAAATCACACAAGAATGCAACTAACTTTTTTCCAATCAGATTATGAAAAGAAAAATGATTATTTTTAAAAGCTTAATAACATGTAACACTATATATGCTCAAAGTAAACCTATATGTGTTAAATGTATCAAATATAAAATAAATATAATAAAAATATACTTATATAAATATATTAAAATATAATATATAAAGTATAGTATTTTAAAAGAGGAATTTGTTTGCCTTACTGTAGAGGTAGCAATAAATAAACTTTTAGCAATTTATTTTTCACCAGCTGCAAGCTGCTAATATCTCTTACTCTTTTGACATTTACCATATCACTTAACCCTGAGCAGCCTCCTTCTAGTCATCTTTACCTAATAAAACCCATTCAAGTTTGTTACCGTACTTTCAGCAGTAGATGGCTGAGCACAAAGTTCAGGAATAATTTGTCCCATCTTCACTTACTAGAAGACCAGACATTTCCTGAGGTACATTTTTCTAATAAGAATTTAATCCAAAGCTCATGCTTGTATTCATATCTCATCTCTGAGATCCCTCCCAGGTCCAGATCTAAATAATCCTATGATTCTCTGATTTAGTGGTTGATCAACTATACATCAAAATGCATTTTAAAAAATCAAAAACTGCCTGACAAAATACAAATGGAAAGATAGCTTGGTATAGAGCAAAGAGCATTGGGATTGGAATCAGGAGAGACCTGGGACTAATTTCCTGGGTACCGATGGCCAAGTCACAACTTCTTGAAGCCTCAGTTTCCTTATCATTGTCGTTAAAAAGCTAGGTGCTTTGTGAACCTTACAAATGTTAGCTCTTTTTATCCTCACAAAGGCCTGGGAAGGTAGGAGCTGTCATCATCAAGAAGTTAAATGACTAACCCCTCCATAAAAGGGGGGGAATGTGGAAGCTAAGTGGCACAGTGGATAGAGCACCAGCCCAGGAGTCTGGAGGACTTGAGTTCAAATGTGGCCTCAGACTAGACACTTGATACTTATTAGCTGTGTGACCCTGGGCAAGTCACTTAACCCCACTTGCCTCAAGAGGGGAAAAAAAGACTAGCCCAAGATCACACAATCAGTAATCGACTGAGAAGGGCCTTGAACTCAGGTCTTCATGAGCCCAGGTCCAGTGCTCTTTCCACAGTCCCACCCTGATACACTTTCTTAATAATTGTCATCTTAGAGAGTTGCCTGAAGCCCATTTCTTTTTTAAAATGGAAACAATAAAAGCTACTATACTTATCTCATACAGTTAGAGTAAAATGAAATCAACAAACACTTAATAAGTGCCTACTACTATATGCCAGACCCTATGCCAAGCAGCGGAAATACAAAGGCAAAAGCAAGGTGTCCCTGTCCTCAAAGAGTTTATGTTCTCACCTGGGAAACAAGTGCTTACATAGTCATATGTAATATATATTTATGTATCCATATCAATATGGAGATACATACATATATACAGAGTAAATATAAGGCAGCCTTAAGGAAGAAGGCACTGCTAGGTGAATGAACCAAAAACTGACTCTTGAAGAAGATACTGCATGAGCTGAGTCTTGAAACTCAGAAATTGTAAAGGTGGAGATGAGCAGAGAGAGAACTTCAGGTAGGAGGGACAGCCTGCACAAAGGTCTCAAAATGGGAAATGAGTCTACTGTGCAAGCAACAGCAATTAAGGCCAATATGGCTCACTCACAGAGTGATTCAGTGGCTCTACCATATAAAAAAACTAGAGAGGCAGAAAGGGATCCATTTAAAGCCAGAAGAACTTTAAATGCCAAGCTGAAGAGTTTGAATTTAATTCTAGAGGAAATAAGGAATCATTAGAATGTATTAAGCAAATGTTGGCATGGTCTGATCCATGCTTTAGAAAAATCACTTTAATAGATGTGTGAATGAAAGAATGAAGTGGGGAGTTGCACTAATCTACAAGAGACAATAACAACTTGAATGAAGATAGTAGCTAGTTAACTGACAAAAAGGTACATAATAAAAAAGTTGTGGAAGTAGAAACAAGAAGATTTAGCAACAGATTTGGATGTGGGGAATAAGAAAGAGCAAGAAGGACACCAAGGTTGCAAACCTGAAATACTGGAAGAATAGTTGTGCCCTCAAGAGATTACTGTTGACATCAGGAAGGCACATTAGGAAGAAAGATGGCTGGGCATATAAAGACAATGAATTCTGTTGCAGATGTTTCAATGCTAAGATGCCTATAGGACACTATTTTTAAATGTCTCAATCAGTAGTTCAAAAGCAAAGAGTTTACTAGATTGACAAAAAAAGAAAAATATTACTATATAATGAACAAAGTGCTCCAAACAAGACAGTTTCTTAAAGTACACCCAGAGTTAATGAGTATGACTTGAATGAAGAACCATCAAAGGAGACTGAGAAGTAAGCTAACAGTAGGTAGAAGAAGAACCAATAAAGAATAGTCATGAAAACCCATAAAGAAAAGAATAAGTATCAAGGAAGAAAGACGGTCAATAGGCAGATGCTGCAGAAGGGTCAAGAAGGATAAGGACTGAGAAAAGACTATCTGATCTGGCAATTAGAAGACCACTGATAACTCTGTAGTAAACAGTTTCAGTTGTGTGATAAGGTCAACAGACTACAGAAGGTTTAGAAAAGAATGAAAGCTGAGGGAGTAGAGACAAAGTGTAAATCATTTTTTAAAAGAGAAGTTGAGAAGAAAGAAATGATAATAATAGTATGCAGGGAAAGTAGGATCTAATGGGAATTTGTTAAGGATGCACATATTAAAATAATACATATCAAGTACTCAGTAAAGTACTCAGTAAAGTGAGAGATGTACATGCCAAACGTCAGTATTAGTATTTACTGAGTGCTGGCTCGATGTCAGGAAAACCGAACTCTGAATTCTACCTCAGATGCCCACTTCAGCCTCAGTTTTTTCATCTGTACAATGACTAAAATAATAGTACATATACTTTGCAGGGTTGCTCTGCAGATCAGAAAACATGTAGACAGCTTTATAAATCTTAAAGTGCTATACAAATGTTAATTTTCATATATATTCATCATTAACGAATGCATATAAATAAGGCGTTCCAACCTGAAACACTTGCAAGGACAATGCTATAATTCTGAAACAGTAGGGCAGGATTCCCCAGCATCTGCAGGCTGCCGAGGGTTCTGTTCAATATTTATGTAAAATCAGTAAGATAAAGTAGAAAAAACATTAGATTGAGAGTCAGAAAACCTTGGTTGGAATTCCACCTCTGCCATAGGCCAACTGTGTCCATAGACAATCACTTAAAAGCTGAGGAAAAGGAAACGAGTGGGCATTTATACAGCACGACTACGTGCCAGGCACTATACGAAGCACTTTACAAATATCTCATCTAATAATTAACCTCTTTTGGCCTCTGATTCCTCATCCATAAAATGAAGGGGTGGATTTCATCTTTCAATCTCCTTGGTTCTTTCTTAAAATTTCTATTGTTCTTAGTCATTACTATAGGGCTAAACAACAAACATTAACTGTCTTCCTCTTGTTCAGACTTTCAGTCAAGGTACAACTCTGCATGATTCCATCTGGGGTTTTCTTGGCAAAGATACTGTAGTGGTTTGCCATTTCTTCTCCAGTGGATTAAAGCAAATAGAGGTTAAATGACTTGTCCAGGGTCACACAGCTAGTTAGTATAAGAGGCTGGATTTGAACTTGGGTTTTCTTGACTCCAGGTCCAGTGCTCTATCCACTAAGTCACCCAGTTTGCCTCTATTGTTATTGTTCAGCCATTTCAATCATGTCTGACGCCTTGTAACCCCCATTTGAGATTTTCTTGGCAAAGATACTCGAATGGTTTTTACCATTTCCTTCTCCAGCTCATTTTACAGATGAGGAAACTGAGGAAAACAGAGGCTAAGGGATTTGCCTGGGGTCACATAGCTAATTAAGTGTCTGGAGACAGGATCTGAACTTAGGTCTTCCTGATTCCAAGTGCAGAGCTCTATTTACTGCCTCTGGCATAGTGTTAAGAACTGAGAATGAAAGACTTTGAAAAAGCAAGATAGTCCCAGCTCACAGACTAAAAGAAGGAAGTAACAGAGATAGAGGAACAGTGGCCAAGCAAGGGCTGCCAGGTACAGTCAAAGAGCAGCTAATTAACATCCCCTCGAAATCCCACCCCCTACCCCAAGTGAATGATAGTTCACAGATACATTACTGTTACCAGACCTAACAGTTTCAGGAGATAAGAGGGGTGGGGGAGGAGGGAAAACAGAAAGGAATACACTCATGCTTGTTGACTGTTGGCTGCTGTTGACATGGTGAAGATAAGAGAATAGCAGAGTAAAGGTTTGGTTCAGATCAGGGATGAAGCAAAGAAGATATGGCTCCAAACATACCATGGAGTCACGTTCTCCATGAAACCTTTCACAAGCCATCCAACTGACATCACCTGTTTCTTTTCCACCTCACACAGATTTTTAACACCATGTAACACATCTATGTAACATGTATTATATTTAATTATATGCATACAATATCTTCCTAATGTACATTAGAAATCTACAAGGACAAGGTTCCATCCTAAGTCAATTTTATTTCTCCAAATTCCCAAAACAGTGTTCTACACACAGGAAATACTTCTATGTGCTTAAAGAATTAAATTTGTTGCTGAACATATAGTTTTGGTTGGTTAATTAAGACTAACATTTTGTCAAATTAATTTAAGCGCAAGAGATACATCAACTGATTTCAATGTAGACAATTTCACATTTTCATAAAACTAAGAGCAAAACTTCTATTTGAATAGTTACTTCCTACATATTATCCAAGCACTACTTTTTGGTTTTTAAAGCCCTTCATAACCTGGCCTTTTCTTATCCTCACAGTCTTCTTACTCCTTATTTCCCCCTCCACCTACCCAAAACTCTAGCACAAAATATCTCCCAAATGAGGAATTTCACTAGCTGACTGTCCCCCAGACTTGGAATTCTCTCCCTCCTTATTTCCAACTCTTGTCCATTCTAGTTTCTGTCAAGTCTGCTACATACCAAGAAGTCTTTTCCTGGTCCTCAATGTTAGTGCCTCACTTCTGAGATCATTAACAATTTATCCTATACATTATCTTGTTTGCACAAAGTTGCTGTCTACCCTACTAGATCATAAGCTTCTTAAGGGAAGGAGCTGTTTTTACCTTTCCTATACCTTACCTTATCCCTAGCACTTAGTTCCAATACACTGAACATAACAGACCCTTAATAAATGCTTGCTGACTTCACTATATATGTATTCAGCATCAAAGCAGTAACGTGGGAGATGAAAAGTATTGGTTGGGGATGGGGAACCTTCAGCCTCAAGGCCACATGTGGCCTTCTAGGTCCTCAAGTGCAGCTCTTTGACTGAATCCAAACTTCACAGAACAAATTCTCTTAATAAAAGGAATTGTTCTGCAAAACTTGGACTTAGTCAACCTGTCCATAAGAATTGGACATAAGATCTAGTCAGGGAAACAAAAATACTAATATTAAAAAAATACTAATCATTAATAATAAAAAATTTAAAAAAGCAAATGAGGAACACAATCTCCTTACTTCCAATTGCCAATTCTAGGGCCTCCCTCAACCAAATTCACTGGGTCAGCCTCTCCTCTTTTGAGATTCAGGTTTATCTACATATATCATCCAATTCAGAATTTGGTGTCTATTATCTTCGGCAGCGAAGAAGCTTGGTGAATAGACTGCTGGGGCTGGAGTCAGGAAGACTCCAGTTAAAAACCAGTCTTAGCTATTTACTAGCTATGTGATGCTGGGCAAATCACTTAACCTTTGCCTCAGTTTCTTCCTCTGAAAATGGAGATGATAATAGCACTTATGTCCCAGAGTTGTATGAAGGTAAAACGAGGTGGCTGTAAAGCATTTCAAAAAACAAAGTGCTGTATAAATGCTGTCATCATCATCATTAGCCCTCAGGACATTTTCCTTCCTTCTTCAATGAGTTCAGGGCCTGATGCACAGTCTCTCTCCTCGCCATCTCCTGCCTGCAAAGGACTTAAATCTATATTCTAGTACTCTATTACTGAATTCTCATGACCTATTCCTCCACTTCACCTCCACTATATAAAGAGATGGTCATTTCTTTGACCTTGCTATCATCCACAAGAATTCTATGTTCACAAACTCCAATTCTTTTATCTAATCATTACCTATTATCATTCCATCTTTTCCTGTCTTAGCACCCCTAACCCAATTCTTCTTCCACATAGTGAACATCATTGCCTCCATCCCTCCTTCCCAGGTCATCATCCCAGCACTTACTACACTCTCCTCTCTTCCCTACATCTCTCTTACCTGCTGGTGAACTCATTCTATACTATACTAACCAGCTAACTCTATACCCTCAATCCCCTTGCCCTACCTCCAGATCATGCTTTGCCAAAGCTCAACCCTAGATTAATCTATCTACTTTCTTAGCTTGTATTCACATGTTGCTGAACAGAGCTTGAGAAAAATGATAAAACAATTTATATTTATTTTAGCTGATCTTAATTGGCTATGATTCAGGGAACAGCAGGGCAAACATTCTATTCTTCCCTAATTGATTCACTGTTCCACTCTAAGTGACTGTCCAAACTTTGTCTTTTCACAAGACTCCCAAGAGTACTTCCTATCCTCGCTATCTCAGATAAGGACCCTAACACTTGCATTTTAAAAATCTGAGAGCTCCCCCTTCTTCATCTTATATCACTCACACTCTCTTTTATCTTTAATTTCTATCTATGAGCATCTTATTTGATACCTAGAAATATACTCATTTTCCTCATCCTTTAAAAAAGCAAAACAAAACCTGACTTGCTCTGATCATCCCAGATCTCTCCTCTCCTTCTTAATT
Organism: Pseudochirops cupreus; assembly: GCA_028627135.1. Taxonomy (NCBI): domain Eukaryota; kingdom Metazoa; phylum Chordata; class Mammalia; order Diprotodontia; family Pseudocheiridae; genus Pseudochirops; species Pseudochirops cupreus. Next base: position 295,762,402 of record CM053582.1, on the reverse strand, counting down.
CAAACTTCTCTTCCTATCAGAATGTTAGCAATAAATCACTACACAGCTCCTTCCAATTACTGAAATAATCTTTTCTAGGTAATCCTGTACTCTTGTGTTTGTATTTCCAAGTTCCTACTCTTCTTTGGTCTTTTCATTAAAAATGCTTTAAAGTCTTCTATTCTATAAAGATTCATTATTCCTACTCTAGAAATATACATATATTACACATGTATATATAACACTGAATTTGCAGATAAAGTTATTCTTCATTGCAAGCCTATTTTCTTTTACCTTTCAGAATAGTAAATTCCAAGCTATCCTTTCATTTTTACTAGTATCTATTAGGTCTTGGGTGATCTTGGCTATAGGCTCATTGATACTTAAAAAGCCTCTTTCTGGGTGCTTGTAGTACTATTTCTTTAATGTGGGAGCTGTGGATTTTACAAATAACATTCTTAAGACCTTTCGTTTTGAGGTTTTCTTTCAAGAGGTGATTGATGGACTCTTCCACCTTCACTTTGTCCTGTAAGTTTAAAAAATCTGGGCCACTTTCATTTATTGTCTCTTGAAATAGTGTCCTGATTTTTAAAAATAATGGTTTTCAGGGAGTTCAATTCCTAAATGATCTCTTCTTCGACCTGGTTTCCAGGTCAATTATTTTTTATATCAGATGCATTTGATTTTCTTCAATTTCATTCAAATCTTTTGCTTTTGTTCAAAGATTTCTTGCTTTCTCATGGAATCACTGATTTCTGTTTGATCTATTCTAGTTTTCATAAAGGCCACTCCTTGGGTGAGAGATTTACCAATTTCCTTTTAAGCTATTTATTCTCCTAATTCTTTCCTCAAGAGCTTTCATATCCTTTTTAAAAATCTCTTGCTTCATTTCTTCTGGGCAGTCATATAGTCTTTATGAAAAATCTATTTTTCCCATGAGTCAATACCTAAAATTATTATCGAGTTACTGTCTCCCTTGGTAGAATCACTAGATCTATAATAATTTTTGATACTAGTAGGTGTTTCCTTTGAATTAGTCATCTCTTCAGACTCAGTTCCTGAACTGGGTCTTTGTGATAACCTTTGTTCAAGGGCCTGTGACAATTTTGGGAGAGTTATTAGCTCTACAAGTTGTCACTCTGAGTCCAATGGGTTCTTGTACACACCCTCAATCCTCCTAGGGTTGGGCCTCCTTGGTTTTCAGTACTGGCCCTTCAGGTCCCTTCTAGGGTATCTCAAAATAGTGGTAGGGACCTCAAAGCAATTAGAGCTGGGTTGTCCAGATTTAAATGTTGCCACATGGCATTGGTCTCTGACACTCCCCAAGGTCTCCAACATTCTCAACCCTGGCACTGTCTAAATACTCTGGTGCTTTCTGTGATGACATCCCATGCCCATCCCCTTGCTTTCTCTGGATACAGAGCCTTGCAAGCTGCATGTATCAGTTGGTTTTACTCAGAGGCTGTTGGTTTGTTTGCCTGCACTGGAACTAGTACAACTGGAGGCCCCTTTTCCTACTGTCCATAGGCTTCTCAGTGACTTTTTGTGCAGTTTTTTATGGGCAAGAAATCATTTATTAGATTTCTTAGATTTCCTTCTCATTAGATTTCTTAATTATTTGATCAGATGTGAATTTCAGGTTTTTGTTAGAGTAGGCACTTGGAGCTGGTTGCTCTGCCTTCATTCAGGTAGCTTTCTTGGCCAAGACTATCTTTTTAACAGCAAACTATTTACATCCCTATATGGGAAGCTGATACCTGTTAATATTGTGAACTCTATACCTATGGCAACATCTAAAAGGGACATAGACAAACAGAGAGTGTGGGTATAAACTATGCAAAATGATGATAAAAATCCTTATCAAGGGACTGTAATGGAAGAAGAGGAAAGAATGAAGCAGAAAAGGGTAAATTATGCTACACAAAGAGACGTAAAAACAATATAGTAAAGGGAAAGAAGGGAGGAAGATGAGAACTATATGAGCTTTTCCCTCACTGGTTCTGGTACAAGGAGGGTATAACACAACCAGTTAAAGACAAGACTCTATCAAGAAGAGACGTAAAACTTATCATAACAGAGGGAAAGAGGGGAGGGAGAGGAACATTGCATGAGATCTATTGTCGTCAGTCTTGGTCCAAGGAAGAAATAATGTACAACACTAAGTATAACAATCGATCATATCCTACAGGCAGTAGGAGGTGGGAAGGGCCAAGAAAGGTGAGGGGTTTAGAAGGGAGGGAAGAAGTAATAAGGGAGAAGGGTAGGAAAAGGAAGGGGGGCAGATGAGAAGGGACTACTGAGGGAGGCGGTGGTCAAAAGGAAAACTCTTAAGAAGGGAAGGGAGAAGGGGAAAAACAAAAGTATAAATAGGAGAGGAAATAGGATGGAGGGAAAGACACAGATAGTAATCATAACTGTGAATGTGAATGGGATGAACTCTCCCATAAAATGGAGGCAGATAGCAGAATGGATTAAAAACCATAATCCTACGATATGCTGTTTACAAGAAACACATCTGAAACAGAAGGATATACACAGAGCGAAGGTAAAAGGCTGGAGTAAAATATATCATGCCGCAGCTAAAGTAAAAAAAGCAGGGGAAGCAATCCTTATCTCAGATAAAGCAAAACCAAAAATAGACCTAATTAAAAGAGATAAAGGAGGAAACTATATCCTGCTAAAAGGCACCATCGAAAATGAGGCAATATCATTACTAAACATTTATGCACCAAGTGGTACAGCATCTACATTCCTAAATGAAAAATTAAGGAAGCTAGAGGAAGAAATAGATAGCAAAACTATACTAGTGGGGGACTTTAATCTCCCCCTCTCTGAGATCGATAAACCTAACCTCAAAATAAACAAGAAAGAAGTTAAGGAGGTAAATAGAATCTTAGAGAAGATAGATATGGTACACCTCTGGAGAAAACAGAATGGGGATAAAAAGGAATATACCTTCTTCTC
>CM053582.1:295732867-295758959 GCA_028627135.1 Pseudochirops cupreus | reverse complement strand
ATTGGGGAATGGCTAAATAAGTTGTGGTATATGAATGTAATGGAATACTATTGTGCTATAAGAAATGGGGAGGAAATGGATTTCATATTTACCTGGAGAGGCTTATACAAACTGATGCTAAGTGAGAAAAGCAGAACCAGGAGAAATGTGTACACAACACAGACACATCATATGTGTGATGACCAACCTTGATAAACTGGTCTCTTCTCAGCAATGCACAGCTATAAGACAACTCTACAAGTCTCAGGATGGAAGGAGATACCTACATTCAGAGAAAGATCTAGAAAGAACAGAGTTCAAATGGAGACTGAAGCAATCTACATGCTCTCGTTCTTTTCCATGTTTGGTTTTGTTTCCTTTTTCCTACTGTTCACTCCATTGGTTACAACCCTTCTATACAACCAGACTAAGGTCCAACGTGAAAGTATTTGCAGATCCTATACTTGACTGCATGCCTCCATGGGTGGGAGGGGAGAAATTTGAAACTCAAGGGAGTCTGGAACCAAATCCTGTAAACTAAAAGTAAATAAACAAATCAATTTTTTTTAAAAAAATGTATTATTTGCCTATCTTTAACATCCCTTTTGAAAGACTTTGAATTTCAAATTCTCTCCCTCTCTGCAGCCCTTCCCCCCCTCACTGAGAAGGCAAGTAATGTGACATCAATGAAACACGTAAAATATTTCTATATTAGCCATCTCACAAAAAAAGCAAGAAAAATAAAGTGAAAAAATTATACTTCAATTTGCATTTAGAATTCATCAGTTCTCTCTCTGGAGGTAGAAAGCATCTTTATCAAGAGTCCTTTGGACTGTATTGATCAGATCATCATTACAATAATGCTGTTACTATGTACAATGATCTCCTGGTTCTGCTCACTTCACTCGGCATCAGCTCATTTACAGGTTTTTCTGAAACCATCTCCCTTAATCATTTCTTATAGCACAATAGTATTCCATCACAATCATATATCACAACTTGTTCAACTAGTCCCCAGTTGTTGAGTATCAATTCTTTGCCACCACAGAAAGAGCTGCTATAAATATTTTCATACATATTAAGTCCTTTTATTTTTTCTTTGATCTCTTTGAGATACAGACCTAGTAGTGATATTTCTGGGTCAAAGGGTAGGCACAGTTTTATAGTGCATAGTTTGGACATGGCTCCAAACTGTTTTTCAGAATGGATGGACCAGCTGACAACTCCATCAGCGTTCATTAGCGTCTCTCTCTCTCTCCCCACCCCCTCCAGCATTTGTCATCTTCTTTCTCTCTAACGTTAGCCAATCTAACACTAGGTGGTACTTCAGACTTTTCTTTTCATTTGTATTTAGAGCATTTTTTGCTATAACTACAGATGGTTTTGATTTCTTCTTAAACCTGCCTGTTCATATCCCTTGACCATTTATCAACTGGAGAATATCTCTTATTTTCATAAATTTGACTCAGTTCCTTATATTTTAAGGTGAGTCAGCCAAAATTCCTCCTTATATTTTTGAGATGAGTTTGCCAAAATTCCCAATGGGAGATCTCCTTCCCTTCTTCCCTGTGCATTGTTTCCCCTTTCACTCTCCTCCAGCCCTCCTTTCTCTTTCTCTCTCTCCCTCTCTACTTCCATCATCTTTTGATTTTGCCCAGGCTGGAAGTAGAATAGCCACTTAGTACTGATCCCAATACTGATCCACACAGAAGTTTTTAAGCTGATCCATTTTCCTGACCTGGGTCAGTTTGTCTCTCCTTAGGCAACCCAATAACTCTCTGCTCTATACTGGGCTCACCATATTGCTTCCAGACTTACTGTAGATACCCAGCTGCTTTAATCAAAACTCCTGAACTCAATCAATAGCTCAGCTTTAGCCTCTCCCAGTAACAGAAGATAAAGGGGACACCACCACACCAGATGCCAAGGATCTCTTAATTACCAAATCTAATGGTCTTTTCTCAATCTTAATCCTCCCTGATCTCTCTATACCTTTTCACATTGTTATCTCTTTCTCTTCTTGATACCCCCATCCTACCCACCTCATCTCAGTGATTCCAAACCCCCATCTGCAATGGTTCATCCACCCAACCCCAACTGGTCCATCATTCACAACACCCTCAACCCACCTTTCCACTTTAAAACTGCTTCAGAGGTAACAAACTAGATTTCATCTTAAACCTTTTCCTTTCTTGCTCCCTCCACCTTCTTGCACTCAATGAGACCTGGCTCCACCTGATGACACAGGTTCTGACACTGGTTGCATTTTTACTCACATCAACCTGTCCTCAATCGAATTCACTGAGCCTTGTGAGGGAATTAGATTACTCCTTGCTCTTCACTGACACTTCCAGGCTATCCTCCACCAGTATCATTCAGTAACCTTTTCTTTGAGGTTCCTTTGATCCATATTTATCAAACAATCCATATTATGATATTTATTGCCTATGAACCTTCAAGACAGTCTCCTTCTTTTCTCAAATTGTTCAGTGCCTGGCTCAAAGTTCTCTCTTCCTCAACCCCTGATCTTATATTAAGAAACTTCAACATGTAAAGTGATATTCTCTCAAACACTCTACCAGGGGTGGGAAACCTGCAGTCTCAAGGTCACATGTAGTCTTTTAGGGATTTGTTCTGTAAAGTTTGGATTCAGTCAAAGGGCTGCAGTGGAGGACATAGAAGGCCACAGGTTTCCCCACCCCTGCTCTAAACTCTCAATTCCTCAACTTATTTGTTTCACATAACTAGTACTCCTCCACCAACCTCAACTATACCCAGATGATCATACCCTTTATCTTGCCACCACCACCACCAAGTGTTCTTCATCCATGTTCATGACTGTAATTCCTTTATCTCCTCAATTCCTTATTTCACATCATTCAGATATCTTCTGTCATCATCTCTTCATTCCCATTTTAGACGAAGAAGCAGCTGTCCTTGCCAAGGTAAATCCCTCTACATGCAAAAGTAATCCCACTCCATCTCGTCTTCTCCAACAGACTGTCCCCCCTATCATGCTCACTTTCTTATTTATCTTCAGAGTCTTCCTGTCAGCTACTTCCCTACTGCCTACAAAAATCCCCGTCTTTTCTATTCTCACTTGATCCATCCATGTCTGGTATCATCCTATGTCTCTCATCCTTTTTGTGTCTAAACTCCTTGAGAAGGCTGTCTAGAATAGATGCTGCCACTCCCTTCGTTTAACTGAAACTACTCTCTACAAAGTTATCTCTTAATTGCTAAATCTACTGGCCTTTTCTCAATCCTCACCCTTCTCTCTGACAGTGTCAATCACCTTCTTCTCCTTTATACTTTCTCTTTTCATGGTTTTCATGACACTACTCTCTTTCCTGATTCTTACTCCTACCTATAAGACTCCTCCTTCTCTTCTCCTTTGCCAGATCTTCATCCACATCACCATCCTTTAACAGTAAGGGTTGCCCACAACTCTGTGTTGGACCCTTTTTCCTTCTCCTTCTACACTTTATCTCTTGGTAATCTCAATAGCTCCCATGGATTCAACTGTCATTTCTATGCACATGATTCTTAGATCAATTTATCTAAGTAAGCCTTAACCTCTCTTATAACCTTGCAATCACATCTCTAAATGTCCATTGTACATCTAGAACTGGATATCCAAAACTGGATATCCAAAACTGAACTCATTATCTTTTCCAAAAAATTTCGCATCTTAACTCCATTATTATTGTCAGCAGCACCACTATCCCCCCCAGTTTACAACCTAGATGTCAATATTCCACTCCTCACTTTCAGTACCCCCGCCACCCAACATCCAATCAATTGACTAACCCTGTTATTTATACCTTTGTAACACCTTTTGCATATGGCCCCTTCTTTCCTCTAAAACTGTAACCACCCTGAAGCAGGCTCACATCACATCACACTTGGACTACTGCAACAGGCTCCTGGTTGGTCTCCCTGCCTCAAGTCTCTCCCCACTCCAATCCACCCTCCACTCAGTTATCAAATTGGTCTTCCAATTTGATTTGACCATATCGGCCTCATATTCAATAAACTCTAGTAGCTTATTGTTGCTTCCAAGAGCAAATCTAATATCCTGTTTGTTTTTTAAAGATCTTCACAACCTGGCCTCTCCCTACTTGCCAGTCTTCTTGTACCTTACTTACACTCACATGCTGTTTGCACTCACGCTCCATCCCCTGACTCTGAGTGTTTTCACTGGCTGTTCTCCACACCTGTAATACTCTCCCTCCTTATCCATGCCTCTTGCTTACCTGAACTTCTTCAGGTCTCAGATAAAGTTCCTCCTTCTACAAGCTTTTCCCAGGGCTCTTTAATCTTAGCACCTTCTTCCCTCTAACACCACTCCCAACTTATCCTGTATATATCTGTTTGTACACAGTTGCTTACATGTTTTCTCCCCCATTAGACTGTGAGCTCCTTGAGAGCAAAGTTGGGGGGGGGATGGGATTATGCCTTCCTTTGAACCCCCAGTACTTAGTGCCTGCCACATTTGTTGTTCAGTAGGTCAGTCACGTCCAACTCTTTGGGACCCTGTGGAACATATCCACTGGTCATGGAGTTTTCTTAGCAAAGATACTGGAGTGGTTTTCCACTTCCTTCTCCAATGAATTAAGGCAAACAGTTAAGTGATTTTCCCAGGGTCATACAGCTAGGAAGTGACTGAGGCCAAATCTGAACTCAGGTCCTCCTGACTCTAGCCCCAGCTCTCCATCCACTAAGCCATGTAACTGCCCATTTGTGCCTGACACATGCGAGGTGCTTGTAAGTGCAACTGACTGGTTATTTACATGTGGTCTGCCCCACTCAAATGTGTACTTCTTGAAGTCAGAAACTGTGGGTTGTGTTGGGTTTTTGGCCTCTCCTCATATCCCCATAATTTATCAGTGTCTGGAACATCCTGACTGACAATCACCTGGGCTCAGTTCCTCTGCCTAAAGTTTCTTTCCCAATAAATAAAAAAGAGTAGAAAACCACAGAGGAAATATATAACTAATTCTCCTGGGTACACTTTCTGTCCCTTGGGTAGAACTTATATGCACTGGAATTCTATAGCTTTGGAACTCACAAGAAAAGTGTTCAAGGGGAGAGTAGGACCTAGTTGAATTACATGTGAATATCAGTTACTGCAACATAGATGGAAGTTATCTCTACAACCAAAACCTTCTCTGACTACAAAGATTTTCTGTTATAAAGGTTATTTAATTTCTGGGTTTAGCACCACTTGAGAAGAGATGAGGGGAATAGATATTTTGCCCAGTCTCATCTTAAACATGAAAAGGAAGGAATAATGTTGAGAATAAGGAGCAAGATGAAAGCCAAGAGGTAAGAAAAGTAGGTTTAAATCAGATTATGTTTCTGGTCACTCTGTTCAGCTAATATTCCACAAGTTTTTGCTAGAGATATCACGTGTCCAATATTTTGCCTTGTCCCAAATTCAAATATTTTAATACTGAGAATCTGAACTGTTTGAAATGTAAAGGGAGCAGACCTTGGTTTTTTTTTTTTTACAGACATCGGGTATATCTAGGGATTCTGCAAAATACCACAAAACAGAAGCAGAAAATAAGGTAGAAATTGATGGGCCTTTTGCTGTTATTGTTGCTACAAACTTATCAAACTATTTCCAAACTTCAATTTCCAATGAAACCAGAAAACAAGCCTTATCCTGGAACGTGGCCCACATAACAAACACAGCAGAGTAGGGTGAAAAGACCTCCCTCACTTTCAAGTAATTTTTGTTTTCATTACTGTTTAAAACTACCATCAATGACAAAGTCAAACTCTACTCAATTTAGAGAAAAATTAGAAAGGAATTGCTGCTGGCTGCTTCCTATATTTGATATCACCGTGGAAGTTAAGAAATTACTGAAATTAAAACAAAGCTTCATCAATTGAGAACGGTAACAAATGTGAGACAACGTTAAGAATAGCTTTGGTATTTAACAAGCCAAAGGATAATTATAGAAAAGGAGATGAGGGCAAAAGGCAGTGCAATCACAGAGACACAGGAGGTACAGTAAAAACCTTGTACCTTGTAGTCGGAAGAGAGATCAGTCTAAATAATTCAGCATTTTTAAATTAAGTTTTGTTTCTCTCAAATATAAGGAGTTAAAATTTTAAAGGCATTAAAACCAATTTATTAGAGAAAATGTTTTTCAAAATAAGGATCTGTAGCACTTTGCTATTAAAACATTTTACACATTATCACAACTGAGCCCTAAAATATTCCCACTCAAGTATGTAGTGAAAATATTACTAACTAAAGTTTATAAGTAAAAAAACTAAGGCTCAAGAGCTGATTTGTCCAAGATCACAGATAATAAGTAATTAAGCTGGAATCCTGAATCCAGGCCTAATTCCTGGCTCCTTCCTTGATATTACACAACTAAAGAAAATACAATTGAACTCCCTACTTGGCAATATTAGCTTGCTTTTAATTAAAACTAACAAAGTAGAAGTCCTGCCACACCTTTTTTGAATAGAAATATTTTTAACCAGTGAAGTATATGGAAATAAATGCTGTTTAAAATAGTATAAGTTTAAAATTGCTTTTAAAAGTTTTACTTAGACGAACATATGCTGTGTAACCTTGTTTGCAGTATGTTTTCCTTTTTTTCATCATCAATATGGCACATGACTGAACCATCATAAACTCCAAATTAGGTTCCAAATTAGTGAGTTAACCAATTAAATTTTATTATATATAGAAATTCTGCTTCCCTACTTCCTAACTCTAGACTACAACAGAATTTCTAGATCAAAGTAAGTGACCTTCTCCCAGCTGTTAGCAACATGATTGCTCATGTTTTACATGTCACAATCAAGTGAAATCCAGCCACTTACTAGCTGGCATTCCCAAGGGACTGAGGAAGAAAGGTATAAGAGCTGGAGTCAGAAAAATCGGAGGCAGTTATTCCAAAGCAATGAAAGTGAAAAAAATCCCAAGTAAAAGGACAAGCCCTTTTTTTGAGACAGCTAATTTGCCCCATGCAGTACTCTGACCATAAACCTGGTTATTAAACCCATGCACACAACAAAAAGCAGCATAAAACATGCCAAAAAGTAGAAGCCATATGCCCTCAGCTCATTCAATCTGCCAGAGAAGGATGGAAAATACAAATATGATAAATGTTAAGTCAGGTATATAATGGAGAGGGTTTTGGAATTGAAGTGTGGAAGAGCTAAGTTTGAAACTTACCTAACATATCTAACATCTGTGGGACCCTGGGCAACTCACTTAATCTCTTTCTACTTCAATTTCTTCATTTATTAAAAACAAAAAAAGAGGGTCAGACTCAAAGATCTCTAAGGTTCTTTGAAGCTCTGAATCTAGGAGCCTATGTTTCCAATTGGGCTGGAAAGGAAATTCAATTAAGGAAAAGGATATTTTCCCCATCCTATCCCTTAGGGTATGGATTAGGACAATGGAGATCCTCCTTTTTGCCTTCCTCTCTTTCTTCCAGCAATATCATGGGCCACAGGAGCGAAGAAGGTTGGGTAAGCTGAAGACGCACAACTTGAGAATCTTGAATATGCCTTCTCTATAAACCTAATTACCCCTAAGAACTTTTTAGAGGATAAAAACATCTATGCAAAGTAATTATTTGGCAAACTGGCATATTTACCTATAAAAATGTCCCCAAAACAATAACAGTATATTTAATTATTGTATGTTCAATAGCTACATATCCTTGTTTTCATGGAGAAACTAGAGATATTGTGTACAATCTGCCAAGCTACATTATTGTCAGAGTCAAAAGATCCCAAGTTCACAGTACCAAGTACCCTTAAACATAAGCAAAACACATTTCAGTGGAAAGGCAATCTAATTCTGGTTTGAAAGAAAAGGAGGGAGAGGCCCCCAGACGAGGCCTGCTAATACCAACCACAAGGGCCACTGGAAGGCCTATCACTGAAGAGATAGGATCTGGGTAAAAGACAAAGGCAGGGCCCGCAGCAGGGGCAGCAGCTACTCCTGGGGCTACCCATCCACAGCCTGGAAATTTTAAAAGCCCCTATCTGAACTTCCAGGGACCAGTGTAGCAAAGTGAACCTCTGCAGCTCCAATTCCCCCTCCCCCACCTCCACCCTGAAAACACAGTAATTATTGCTCCAGAGAAAAAATTTTAAGCAGTAAAGGCTTAGGAACCCCAGAAGAAGGGTGTGGCTAAGGTCCTGCCTCAAAATGGGAAAAAAAAGCAGGCTACAAAGACAAAGACTCTGGAATCCTATTACTGTGAGAGGGAGGAACCAAATTCAGAAGGAGACAGTATTGACTCCACACCCACAGCTGAAGCCTTAACAAGCATCATGAACTGATCTCAGGCACAGAAAGTATTCCTAGATGAGCTCAAAACGAACTCTGAAATCCGAGTTAGAGAGGTGGAAGATAAAATCAACACTTCTTTTAAAATCAAAATTGCAAAATTAGAAAAACATTACAATGAAGAAAACAGCTCCTTAAAAAGTAAAATGTGTGAACTAAAAATGAAATCTGAATATATGGAAAAGGAGCTTCAAAAACTGAGGAAAATAATTCACTAAAAATTAGAATCAACCAAATTGAAGCTAATGACTCTATGAGGAACCAAGAATCAGTCAAACAAAACACCAAGACTGAAAAATTAGAAAAAGAGGTAAAATATCTCAATGGAAAAACAACTGACCTGGAAAACAGATCCAGGAGAGATAATCTGAGAATTATTGGTCTACCAGAAAATTATGATGAAAAAATGAGTCTGGACGATATCTTCCAAAAGATCATCAAGGAAAATTGCCCTGAGACCCTAGAACCAGAGGCTAAAATAGAAATCGAGAGAATCCACCAGACACTTCCTGAAAGAGATCCCAAAATGAAAAGTCCATGAAACGTTGTGGCCAAATTCCAGAACTATCAGGTAAAGGAGAAATTATTACAAGCAGCCAGAAAGAAACAATTCAGATATCACGGAACCACAGTGAGGATCACACAGTATCTGGCAGCTTCAATGTTGAAAGATTGGAGGAACTGGAATATGATTTTTCACAAGGCAAGAGCTCAGGTTACAACCAAGGATCACCTACCCAGAAAAACTGAGCATAATCTACCAGGCAAGGAGATGGACGTTCAGTGACATAACAGAATTCCAGAGCTTCCTGATGAAAAAGCCAGAGCTCGATGGAAAATTCAACCTCCAATTACAAGACTCAAGAGAGACATAGAAAGGTAAATAAGGAAAAAACACACATATATAACTTGTTATTTAATAAGAGCAAACTGTTTACATCCCTATATGGGAAGCTGATACCTGTTAATAATCATGAATTCTATACCTACCGTGATAGATAAATAGAGGGTGTGGATATAAATTACACAAAATGATAATAAGGAGGAAATCTTCATAACAGAGTTTCTCCATTTCCTGAGCACTACCATTTTTTACTTGTTTAAATATGCCTAAGGAGGGGCGGCTAGGCGGCACAGTGAACAGAGCACAGGCCCTGGAGTCAGGAGGACCTGAGTTCAAATCCAGCCTCAGACACTTAACACTTACTAGCCATGTGACCTTGGGCAAGTCACTTAACTCCAAATGCCCTGCCTTCCCCCCTCCAAAAAGCAAAAAATAAATATGCCTAAGGAAAGGAACTCAGGATTACTGATTATTATATTCAGTTACAGAATCATAGCTAGAATAAAAAGCACTAAAGAGAGACAAAATTTCAAAGAAAAAAATGGAAATAAGTAGGAATAATAAATAAGCTTTAAAGTACTATGCAAACGTTCAAAGGCCTATGGACACATTTGTAACAGTTGGGACAAGGTTAGTTCTTACAGGTTCACTAAAGACAGCATATAATGTTTAGGAGATGTTTCCTGCTCTAAATAGCTATTATGAAAGATATGGTTTTTACAAAGTAATATTCCTATTTAAAGATGAAAAACTAGTATTTTTATAACTGAATGAAAGTGATACCCATATCCTCTTTAACTTAACAGGCCAGTGCTAGCATAGTAAATGTCACTATTAAATTTTTTATTTAAAAGTTGGAAAGTGCACAAGCATCATCATATCATATCTTGTGAGCAAATTCCACAAAGTCTTTGGATACTAGGTGCTCCATTGGAAGGAGTTACCTAACACAAGATCTCTGCCATAAATACTGCTCTACTATTTAAAAAATAAACATAACAAATCTTCAAACTGTCAAAAAGCAAATCTAAACATTTAAATGCCTGTAAGAAGCCTCACTGATACTTTAATCCACAATAACCAGAGGAAACTGGCTATTTGAGGAAAAGAGAACACCAAAGAAATAATGAAATATATATATATTTACTTACATCAATGGAAATGCAAAAAACGGGAGTGTCATAGTGAGTCTTGCTGTAAATTCATCCGGAAGATACCACAAGTATACCACTATGCATGTAAACAGGTAAAGAAGTGAAGAGTAGAGGAGTAACCTTCCAACCCATAGTTTCTGTAATCTTTGATTTTTCTCTCTAAATTCTTCTAACGCTTGGATTTCCTATCAAGAGAAAATTGTCACTTGTTATTGAACCTCAAAACCAAAACATTAAACAATTACTGAAACATTAGAAAGAACTTTTCTCCTACTCATATTTCCATTTTAAAAAATACTTCTATTTAAATGTTTAATTATGCTTTATCCTCAGAAAAATTAATATATTTCTGTTTTATAATGACTAATACCATCTGATAATAGCTTAAAATCACACCTCAAGTTTTTACATACTTTTAAAAATCTGACTAATTGTTGTAAATCCATTATATTATTTTAAAAAAACAGAAAGAAATTTGGCTTTAGAAAATGTAATAAAAACTGACATTTTAAAAACCCACAAAACTGGTGTAGTTCTTCTGTCCACTCATTCTCTATATCCACAAAGCAAGCCTTTCTTACTAACCTTTCTTGTATCATGGACCCTGTTTCTGACAATCTAGTGAAATCTACAGACCCTTTCTCAGATTAACATCTTAAACACATAAACACTTGGGATTACAAGGGAACACCGTAATATTTAAAAAAATTCATCAAAATACTTTTTTTAAAAGCACAAGTTCACAAGTTAAGAACCCTTGCAATAAATATGGAATAATCAATATGGCCCTGGTAAAGGGATACTGAAAACTGTAAAAAGTGGAAATTTGTGTATACTTAGAGCTTAGTTTACCCTATCAGTAATCCTGATTTACACTATACTGAAGATCTGATTTCACTCTGACACGTTCCATTACCTGACACAGACTTCCAGACTGCATAGTACTGTTTGATTTTTTGAGATTGTGTTACATTAAGGTTTTTACCCAACTTATTTCTTACTAGTATAATTCTAATTTTGTAAATCAGGTTTTGTTCCCAAAAGAATGAATGTTACTTTACATACAATGAAGTAATTTTCTATTTAGGTCTGGAGATACTTGGGGAAAAGTATCTTAATAAAAAACATACCTTATCTATATTTTCCAGAACTTCTACTGTTGAAGGTTTGGCCTGTTTACAAGAAGGGAAAAAAAAGAATAATGGAGACTTAGAATTTGTCACAATATAAAACCTACTTTCACATTCAGTAAAAAAAAATTCAGTATCTATGTACCAGAAAATACTAACCAAAAAGACATTTCTCTTGATCCAAGTTTGAATCTTCCCAAATATCATAATGCAATAATATTGTCAATCTGTTTCTAAGTAATCATAGGCATTTATGAATCATTTGTGCTTACACAAAAATAACTATCAAAGAGAAATGTAGTGTTCTCTAGTAAACAAAAATTCTTATGACAACATGAAAAGCAATTTTATAGCCACTATCTTTTTCTTCAAGATACAAAAGATACTTAATTCTCAGAGAAACAAAATTAAGTCTATCTCAGTCTTTCTAGAAAACAATTTCACAACTGGAAAAATGAAATTGCTTAGTTTCTACAACAAAAACAAAAAGCTATTTAACATTTAAGTGATGTAAGCTTTAAGTAAGAGCCAATTCTTTAAAAGAATCTGATTTTCTGTAAGATCATTTAAAAATTTGCAAAACTTTGAAAACCAGTAAGTTAAATTCTGCCTAGTTTTTCTAAAATGTTCTTTAGTCGTTTTCCACAAGAAAAGAAATACTTATTTTGATTTTGAGGCAGTTAAATGCTGTAGTGGACAGAGCACCAGACCTGTCCTAAGAAAGACCGAGTTTGAATCATACTTTGATACCAACTAGCTGTTCGACCCTGGGAAGGTCACTTAACATCTCTCAGTCTGTTTCTTTATTTATAAAATAAGAATAATAATGACAATTTATTACAGTGTTATTGTGAGGAGCAAATGTACAGTGATATGAAAGTTTTAAAAACTATGTGAATGTTAGCTATTATTATTTTCATAAATGAATCAAGAACATTGTTAGGCAAGAGTTTGGGTTTCACAAATTTTAATAATCCACTGAAGAGTAAGAGAAATTCAAATCTGCCAAGATGCCTCATTCACCATTTGAGAAAACTCATGCCTTTAGCACTAAAGTGTCTGCCTCTAGTCTTTAGCTCAAAGCCTGAAACTTCATAGCAGGTACTTAAAATGTTTGTTGACTTGACTTGAGTATGACATATGAACGTTTGTAGCCTAGCTAATATTAAAATACAATCTGTTCTCATTGTCATAAAACACACAAGAAATGCAGGGTGAAGGGAAAGACAAGCAATGAAATTGGTAACTAGGCAGAAATGGGGTACATTTCCTTTTTGATATTTGTTGTATTTCTTCACTGCCAGTCACAGACTAGATCCCACATTATGAAGTTCATAGCCAGACATTCTTAACAGTAAGAATAAGCAAACTGCCTAATCATTCACTGCATAATGCCTGCTCTTGTATTTTAAAATGGAAACCATATAATTTAGAATTTACCAGATACAAATTTTATATACCTTCCCCAAATACGTGACCATTAAATAAAACTCCCTTACAAATATTGCTTTCTGAGGTTTTCTTAAAGTTATCACACACTTTTTAAATGGCCAAGATTTTTTTTTCTTGCCTTCAGTTTAATGAGGATTTTGCATATGCATTAAGTGGAAATAGGAGATCCAAATATTCAATTCCAAATACCTTTAAAATAAAGACCCAAAACATCTGAGAAGAGAACCAGACTTTTTTTAAGGATTATAAATAAAATGAAGTCAATAAGTACAAAGTATGGCATCCTGCCACTACCTATTTTAGGCGCTCTCTCTATTCACTCCCTCAGTCATTCAGAATTTTCTCCTTTGATTCACTCAATCCAAATCTTCCACCCAATAAAGCTTCCTGTAGCTGTTGTCTACCCACCTCCAAAATGTTCCCCTTCTTTCCTCAATAAGTTCAGAGCCTGGCTCAATTCTTCTCTTCTCCCCAACTCCTGCCCTTATACTAGGGGACTTCATAATATATACTGACACTCCCTAATCTCCTAATAGGCCTATGTGACCTATTTAAGTCACATGGAAGCCTGAGTCACATGAGTCTCAGTCACATGGAAAGGAAGGGGTGGAGTAGGAAGGGTGGAGCAGAACTGAGAGGAAGTGAGAAAGAGCAATTAGAGCTGATGGGGGAGAAGGAGGGAGAAGGGAGGGGGGGAGAGAGAGAGAGAGAAAAAGAGAGAGGTAGAGGGAAAGGGGGAGAGGGAAAGAGGGAGAGAGAGAGAGAGAGAGAGAAAGAGAGAGAGGGAAAGAGGAGAAAGGCAGTGAGTTGTGTTTGTGGAAAGGCTCTAGCAAGAGGAAGGCTTGGGGATGGCAGTACCCCCTGCATTGTTATCATGTATAAATTTCTTTGTTGCTATGATGGATTTGGCTTTCTGGTGTTGGGATTTGGCTTTCTGGCATTTGAATAATATTTTGGTTCTGTCTTCCATGTGGAGAGTCTGCCATATTTTGCTATTCAGAATTACACCAGTATATTCATAGGCACTGTGGGTACTGCAAATATCACATTGGCAATACACTTACTCAATTCCTGTGGTCTAGTCCTTCACTCCATGTAAGCCACACACAAAGATGGTCATACTTTTTAATCTTGCCATCTCCCACAAATGTACCATTTCCATGTTCATGAACTCTTATATTCTCTTATCTAATCACAATCTATTGTCTTTCCACCTCTCTCTCTCTGCTTTGTAAAAACTCAGTTCTTCCTTACACACCATGACCTCCAATTCCTCGATCCTTCAGTTCTTTCCAAGACATGGCTAGCTACATTCTCCTCCCTTCCCCATCTTACTTTAACTCTACATTATCCATTTCTATAATCTTTGGCCTCTTTATTATACTGCCAAAGGCAGTCTTAGATCACTCCCACCATTCACTGCCTTTGTTCTACACATGTATTACTGAATGAAGCTGAAGAAAATCACAAAACTGTGCTGACTG
Organism: Pseudochirops cupreus; assembly: GCA_028627135.1. Taxonomy (NCBI): domain Eukaryota; kingdom Metazoa; phylum Chordata; class Mammalia; order Diprotodontia; family Pseudocheiridae; genus Pseudochirops; species Pseudochirops cupreus. The sequence continues at coordinate 295,744,584 of CM053582.1, read as the reverse complement.
AAGCCACAGAGTCCACAAGTTTATGTTACATAATCTCAACTGGGCCCTCACTGTAACAATGCAATCCTTTTACACCTTCCAAATTGACTCACTTCTCCAACTTAAGACATATTTTCCAAACCTCATCTCTCAACAAACCTCTCTCCTCAAAACTCTCTTAGTTTCTCCCTCCCTATAGCCTCTCAGCTGAAAGCTTTGCCTTATATTTCACTGAAAAAACTGAGGCTTTTGCTAAGAGCTCCCTCTTAGCTCCCTATGAAAAGAGAATTGCCACATGTTACTGAACTCATCTGGTTACTGAATTCTTTATCTCTTATCACTTGAGATGGCTTCTGCCACCATCCCCTCTTTTACCTATTTCATGAGGCAACCCTTCTCCTTATCAAGGCAAACCCCTCTATACACACAAGTAATCCAAATCCATCCTGTCTTCTCCATAAAATTTCCCTTCTATCATCTCCAGTCTCACTTTTTTTCCTACTCTCTTCCTGCTTACCAGTTGCTTCCTTAAAGCTTACAAAAATTTCCATGTTTCCCCATCCTCAAAAAATCATTCACCTGATCCATCCATCTCCACTAGCTATCTATCACCCTAACTGTTCCCTCCCTTCTGAGCCTAAACTTAAGAATGCTGTCTACAATTTGACCTTTCATTTTCTTTCCTCTCACTCTCTTTTTAATTCTCTACAATCTGGCTTCTGACTTTATCATCCAACTGAAACTGCTCTCTCCAAATTTACCAATGATCTCTTAGTTGCCAAATTTAAATGGTCTTTTCTCAGTCATCAACCTTTTCTCTGATACTGTTATTTTCTTCTCCTCGATAACTCTCTTGTCTTTCCATGTCATTGCTTTCTCTCCCAATTCTCCTCCTACCTGTCTGACTGCTCCCTCTGTCTCCTTTGCTGGATCTTCATCCATATCACCATCCTTTAACGGTAAGGGTCCCCCAAGACTCTGTCCTGGGTCTTCTTCTCTTCTCTTTCCATAATATTTCTCTTGGTGATCTCAACAGCTTCAATTGTCCATTCAAGTGGATTCAATTGACATCTCTATGCAAATCTATTTATCCAGCCCTAACCTCAGGCTCAACATCTCCAACCACCTGTTGGATATCTAGAACTGGACATCCAAAACGGAACCTTTTCCAAAAATAATCTCCCTCTTCCTAACTTCCCTTTTACTACTGAAGGCACCACTATTCTCCCAGTAACCCAGGCTTACAATCTAGATGTACTATTCCACTCCTCACTCTCTCTCTCACCCCAACAGCCAATCAATTGGTTAGTCCTGTTATTTCTACCTTTGTAACATTTTTGATATATACCCCTTTTCTCCTCTGATACTGCAACCACCCTGATGCAGGCCCACATCACCTCACACCTAGACTACTGCAATAAGCAACTGGTTGGTCTTTCTGCCTCAAGTCTCTTGCCACTCCAGGCCATCCTCCACTCAGTTATCAAACTGATCTTCCTAAAGCACAAGTCTGACAATATCACTCCTCTGATTCAATAAACTCCAGTAGTTCCCTCTAACCTGCAGGCTCAAATCTAAAATCCTATATTTGGCTCCTAAATCCCTTCATAACCTGGCCCCTCTCGACCTTTCTGGTCTTCTTACATCTTGCTCCTCCAGCCCATGTACTCTCCAATCCAGTCACACTGATCTCCTAAATGTTCCTCTTGCATAACAATCCACCTCCATACTCTGCATTACCACTGGCTCTCCTCCTAGCCTAGAACTCTTGACCTCATCATCTCTGCCTCCTGGCTTCTCTACCTTCCTACAGTTCCCAGCTAAAATCCCACTACAAATCTTTCCCAATCTCCCTTAATAACTTCCCTGGAAGATTATCTCTGATTTATTCTACATAAGTCTTGAGTCTTAACTTTGTGACTCCAAGCAAGTCACTTCATTGCTGTGAGCTTTAGTTTCATTTCTGTAGAAAATCATTGTCTCCACCTCACAGGCTGTCATGAAGACCCAAATGAAGTGATATTGACAAATTGTTTTGAAAACTTTAAAGCATTATATAAACGTCAACTACTCATTGCATTAAATCAAGAGATGCCTGAGTTACCAGACAACTCTTCTGATCTGAATTTTCTTTTTTTTTAAAGCAAGGTTAATCAAACAGAAAGAGGCAGAAAGGAGAACACACACACACACACACACACAGGAAAATCAAGGCTTGGAGATAATATCCAACTAAAACTCTATTCTATACCACACAACAGACTTTTGTAAATAAGTTTTTTATGTCAGATTATTATCTCAGACTTAAGAACTAGTTTAAAGAATAAAAACTTACCCTCCATCGGGAAAATAATCCACCCATCTTTTATCTGTGAAGACAGGATAGGCTGATGCCTTTCATCAATTTTGTAATGGAATTCACAGCTAGAAATAAAGTATGTATTTATTTATTTTCATGTTAAATACACAAAATATAGCTATCATTTATTCTAAAATATTATGGCTATAATGCCAATAAACACTGTAAAAACTAAATAGTCATTTTGACTAAATACATTCCTTCTGACTAATTTGAAAATTTTGACAATTTAGAAATGAATGACCACTTATTAAGCAATTACTATATACCAGGAACTAACCTAAGGGGCTAGAGATACAAAGACAAAAAGCAAGATTCTCCCTACTCTCAAGGATCTTACATAGAAAAGGTAACAATGTGAAACATGTTCTCAGGTAAGTAAATACATGTAAAACCCATTTCCACTGAAGTCAAATTGCAAATAACTATTCTTAGCCACATTCTGGTATGTGGAGATGATACACAGGCAGAGTATAGACAAGTTATTTTCTTTTGGGGGGAACTTTTAAAAATATAATTTAAAATTATTTTGTATCAGTACCATATATTATTGTTTTATAAATGTAAAATTTTATCAGCCATTAAAGCATTTGCAAAAATTACACATCCTACTTCAGCTTTTATTACACAATATCTATATGAAAATATTAAATTTTAAATTAGAAAACATAAATTAGGCTTTCAATATAGAAGAGACAATCTGATTTTTTTTTAAGACAATAATGATAAGGTACAGGCTCTGGGAACTCCCTTGAGCTCTCCTTGAATCCTTGAGGTACAGGCTCTGGGAACCCCCTTGAACTCTGATAGAATCTTCCCATTTGATGAGGCATTTGCATGAGGCCATAAACCTTTCATTGTGCCTCTGCCTATATCTTTGTTATTAGCTTGGCCCTCTATTGTCCATCTACTTCTCACCCAGGAGCCTTATCAAAATATCTATACCCAAATCAACTGTTACACCCTTGAACTGGCCTAGCCCATCATTGTCTGTCCTCTCCAGGTAGCCTCCAGCAACTTCACTCATTTACTGGAGTCTGACCTCATTAATACCATATAAGAAAATCTACCCAGAAAAATAACCAACTTTCACAGGTTACCAAGCTCAACAGGTATTACAAAACGCCCAGTTTACAAAATGTTTAAAACCAGTACCAGGGAATCTTCATACAATTGTATCTCTGTATCCCATTATAATTCAAGTTGGTATTTAAAAAAAAAAGTTGAGACATTTTTTAGTGTAAGCAAGTATTCAAAGTGGCTTTTTTCCCTTACTAATAATAATAATTCCAATGTGACATCATTTGGCCCAATGAAATTCTGCAACCTATTCACACACTTACTCCTTCACATACTCAATTTCCAGCAACTTCACAGCCAGTGACCACCACTGTTATCTCTGTAATCATGAGGTTTTTCTAACCAATACAAAGTCTAAGACTCAGTCTTTCACAAAATCAAGTTTATATATTTGCATCACCAAAAAAAAATTAGACAAGTTACTTTCTAAGAGGGAGGTTATTAAGAGAAAGAGAAAGAGAGAATCAGTTTGAGAAGATTATAGACTCAAATAAAAATTTTTGCATACAAACACAGAGATTGCCCCTAACAGAATAATTTATCTTTTTCCTACTGCCCTCCGATCTAATACATTTATGGAGATGAGAAAAGACGTTAAGCTACTAGAGGGCAAGGACTATCTCTTGCTTCCTTTTGTATCCCTGGCACTTGGCACAAGATCTGGGACATACATAGTAGAAGCTAAATAAAAGTTGACTGACTAATTGTTCCAAGAAGTGATGTCATATTAAGTCTTGAAGGAAGCTAGGGATTCTAAGAAATGGAGATGAGGAGGGAATGCATTTCAAAGATGAAAGGTAACTTCTATAAAGGTAGAGAGAAAGAATACAGAAAGAATACAGATAATACTATGTGGAAGTCAATTTAAAGGAAATATAGACTAGATAATTTATATTTTATCCTAGAAATAAAAGGAAGCTACTGAATGTTTCTGAGGAGAGAAGTGACATAATCAGAGTTGGGCTTTAGGAAGATTATTTTAGCTGTTATATGGAGTATAGGCTGGAAAGGTAGACAGGACATGAATTAAGATATAGAAAATGAAAATCAAAAGGAGCTATCAGCCAGTTAGAAATATTACATATAGAGCTCAGAGCCACAAAATGCAAGTATAAAGACTGAAAATGGGTCAACAAACTTAAGAGATTACTGCTACCTTGGAAACAATAGTATCAATTAAGTGATGAGGTATGACATATCCTAGGGACTGAGGTACAGAAGAGAAAGTGTAAGTAGAACAGAGGTGTCAAACACTCAGACCACAAGGCATGATGCTCCCAAGTGCTGGCAGAACCCCATTAAAATATAGTTTCTCCCCGATTTTAATGTGTTAACACATAAATTTTAAAATAATAAATCTCTATGTAAACATATGTGGTTTTCTAAGGCAATACATGGCTCACAGGGATCCTGGATCCTTATGTTTGGTTTAGTGACCCCTTTTCTATTTGAGTTTGGCGCCACTGACGTAGAGAATTTTATTTCCTGGGAATTTGGCTAAGAGAGATTTGTTAGCTTGAAGAGATACTGGTATGGTCAAGTGAAGATTAAGCTTACAAAGGGCCTCTGGAGCAAGATTTGAATCTAATTTTTCCTGATTCAAGTCAGAGCTCTAACCACTACCGCAGGCTAACTCTCATAATATAATCCATTCCTCTAGACTAATGTGGGGAATGCCAATCTGAATTAGTAAAGAACATGAATTAGAAATTGTATGTAAAGATATGTCTATTTAAGCTTTAAAAAAAAGATTTCCAAAAAGAATTTATTTTTAATAAACAGAGAATGATCACTAGTATTAATACTTAATCACATACCCACAGCTAGGAACTTAAGGGCTTGAAAAAGTACATTCTCAGTTTTACTTCCCCTCATCTTCAGTTAAAAGTGCTTATTTATATTCCATATACTTAACAGGACTTAGATATCTCCACTTGGATGTTTCATGTCCAAAATTCAACATATCTAAAATAGAATTTTCCCCCTAAATCCATCCCTCTTCCCATATTTCTATCAATGGCATTACAATCTTTCTAGTCACCCAGATTTGCAACCTAACACTCATCCATTCTATTTGGTGGCCAAGTTCCAGCAATGCCTCCACTGTCTATGAATCATTCAGTTCCACAGTGATTCACTCCCTCTCATGACAAATACTCCAAGAACAGATCTGGTACCAGAACCAAAAACCTTCAAACACCCCAAGAGTCTGGATCAAAAGCAGAGAACTTGGGTTTTAATCCTAGCTCTGCTACATCCTCGCTTTGTGATGCTGGGCACAGTACTTAACCACTCTGAGCCTAAGTTTCCTCCTATTTTTGAAAACAAAGGATAATTAAACAATTCTCAAACCTCCTTGTTTCAGAATCTTTTTATATTCTTTAAAATTAATGGGGAGTCATTGCCTCAAAGAGCTTTTGTTTGTGGGTTACATCTATTGAAATTTACAGCATTAGAAACTTAAAAGTTTTAGTATTATAATAAAAATAATTTTGTCCCTGCCAACTCCAACAAAGAGTTTCAGGTGCCCCAACCGCAAGGGTCCTCAGACCACACTTAGAGAACAACTGGACTAGATAGATCATCCCTAAAGTACTTTTCCAGTTCTGAATACAGTGAATCCCTCTCCTTCGCCAGGCCCTGCCCTATCCCATGGAAATCTTTTTAAACCAGATGTCTAGATACATTTTAAAAGGAGAGATTGAACAAGTTACTACCAATGTTCAAGAACAGCTAATACTTCGATGATAAAGGATCAGCATATGTCACATTAATTTTTGCCAGTTCACAGATAAAAAAACAAATAAATAACATGATCCAGCTTTACAAATGTCCTGGACATTTCTATACAAAAGGAATAGAATAAACATATGAGCAGTCAATTTATAATCCACATGCAAGAACCAGTGCATTACTACACATATGAAAATAGAAAGTAGCTAAATAAGTGAAGCACTTTTCTTCTGCTTTATGTACACTTTCATCAATTCTGACATCCAGTTTTCTGTGTAGTCCAATCTAAAGGCTCACTCCGGTTTAACCACCTCATGGAAAATGTGCAGGATCAAATATCTCTACTATTTCAATGTTATGCACTAAATAATTCATTTATGCACTAAATAATTCATCATAAATCAGGAGATGAATAAATCCAATGACACTCTCCCTCAAGAACGTGCAGAGATTTTCTCTATTCCTGTTCAGGTGTCAGAGGACCTTGGAATGACAAGTTTTCAAATAATGCATTTTCCAATATGTAATACTATCCACTATATTAACTAAATATTTTAAGATGCTATTTACAAATTTTAGTTTGGGAACTATAATTCAAAATCTTGGGGTCTGGATATTCGTATTCTTAACCAATAAATATACTATTCAGAGTAGATCATTTACAGTATCTTCTAAAAGTACAAATTACTAAATGATAAAGCATGTTTAAGTTACATATATTTCACATATTAAATAAAATTGTTTTGCCTCTATTTTCTCTAATATAAAAAATAAAAGCAAAATAATACCCTATTTTATTAATATATTCTCATAGATCTTCTAGAGGAAAAAAAGGAAAGGAAACTTTTGGCTAGGTTCATTTAACTTACCAAATTTCAAATCTACTTTAACAGAGACTAAATAATCAGTACTTTCAGAATGCCCTGCAATACACCAGCATTCATTAGTACCCAAAATAAGATTCAAGGTGATTTGCCATAGAAGCCTAAACCTTCAAAAAGTAAATAGGCTATTAAAATTACTTACTGTAATACAATTCTGTGAATTTGTTGAAATCACCCTCACTTATCTAAAACTGTACATCAAAAGATCTTTTTAAAGGATATTCTGGGCTATTATGAAATGACTCAATTTTCAATAATGCAACAAATATGTACATGTTACCTCTTCCTTGTGGAGTTAAGGGAAAAAAGGAAATAAAGATTATTTGCTTTTTTAATAAATCATATATATGTACAAATGTATTGCATATGTCTTATACGTGTTGCACTGTGTATACTATACATTTTTATTGTATCATCTATGTCTATAAAACATAAACTTGTTTGATACCAGTTATGTATCTGTGAGCTATTAATATTATTTTACTTTAAGTCTGGTCATAACAGAATTACCTAACTTTGGTTTCACTGATGAGAGTGTGGCTACAAAATTTTAATTTTAAAATTAAACACACTCTCGCCACTGCAAAATTCATTTCTCCTAACTTGTGACACAGGTAAGATTAACTGATCCTTCCAGAGAAAGAACAAGAACGAGAAGGACAGAAGAGCAGTATTCCTGTACAGTTTGAGATACTAAAAGCAACACGTTCCTAAGGGAAGCTCCCTAGAGTAAGTCCAATCCAAGTTCATTCATACACTATCGCTGGTGGAACAAAAAAACAAAGCTGAAACAGTCCCTACCCACAAGGAGCTTACATTAACAGGGAAGCCAACTGACATATGAATAATGTATGTATCTATGTGTACACATACACAAACATACAAATATAGGTACATAAAATACACATGCAAAGCAGAAGGAAGTGGGGCGCCTTAAGTCTCAAAAAATTCCTAAGACTGCCAGACATGGTTTCAATGTTTCTTTTGAACAGTTTTTTCTTTATTTGTTTTACTAACGGAGCTTCTGTCTAAAGTGGTTTCTAGGATGTTCAAATAAGACACCTATAGGTGACCACATTTTAAATAGAATGATCAAGGAATCAAGGGATTTTTCTCGGTGTTTTTCTTCTATTGATAACAAAGGCCTGAGTTCTGAAGGTATTACTAAGAAATTATATTGTACAGGCAGAACCCTCAGAACCCTTAACCCGGGCAAGAATCCCCAAAGAACTGTCACTTTCCAAGCAACTTCTAAGAGATCGGTTGTCATGCACGGGGTATATGCTTGTCTCCAAGACCAGCAGTTAGCAACACGAAGTTGATCCGCCATCCCTCCTTTTCGCCCCCAAACAAAAAGTATCTCCCGAAGCCGAGCTGGGCTCCCCCTCCTCCCGCCCAGCTTCCTCCCCCTGGCCACGCCTACCCCCGAACCTACACAGCCTCCCCAGCTCGCCCCTCCCCCCAGCGGGGCTTCGCGACCAAATAAAGAGGCAAGTGGCTGGTCGCGGAGGCGCACACGCCCCGAGCCGCTCCCTCCGTCTCGGGGCTGTGCAGCATGACATTGACAGTTTTCAGCTCACTGGGTGGGGAGGCGGGAAGAGCACGCCCCTAAAGCAGCAGTACCGGCGCCGGACCTAAGAATCCCCCCTGTCCCACCTCCAGCCCCTACCCGCGGTGAGGCGATGCTCACATCAATCCACTCCATCTCCAGAAAGCTCCCGAGCACAGAAAGGGCGGGGCTGGGAAGGGCAACTCCCACCCCTGCCTCCGCCCGGGGATGGGAAGACCTCCACCACACACGCCCACATCCCGGGCCCGAGACCCTCTCCTTTACCCTCCCCTCCCCTTGGCCAGGGCGGCCCCGGGGTGCAGAGCATCAAAATGGAAAAAGGAGGAGGCGGGAATGGGTCAGCCCCCGGCTCAAGCTCCTCAGCAGCAACCGCCGCCACCTCAGCCTTTTTCTCTTTTAGGCCAACCGGTGCCAGGCGATCAGAGGGAGAGCTGGAGGGAGAAAGGATTCCCGGGCACCCACCACCCTGCTCCTACCCCGCCTCTGCCCCGCTCTACCTGCATGAAGAGGGCCGAACCTGGCGCTGACGCTCGCCTGCCGCCGCCGCCGCCGCTGCCGCGGTCGCTGGCAGCCTCCCCCCGCCCGGGCAGGCAGCAGCCACTAGTGACAGAGCACTCCAGCAGCCCCTTCCCATCAAACACCGCGCCCCCGCGATCCGACCAATCAGCAGCGACGCCTCGAGCGCCGCGCTCCCCTATCATGTGACAAGGGCGGGCAGTTGAGACGGTTGATGCTGGCGGCTGCTGTGGCGACGGAGGCTCTCTTCTCCCAGACGTCCTTTTCTCCCTTTGATTGAACTCAAAGTGGCCTAAGCTGTTTTTCCTATTTCTCCATGACTTCTCTCTACAATCCAGGTGCCCTGCGGATGAAAACGACGAACTATGAAGAGTGTTCTGGAGCTCTGCCGGCTTCCTAGGGGATCAGGGGGAAGAGAATGGGGCAGGATTGATGCCAGGCCTGAGGTGTCCCCAAATCAGATGTCTCCCAGAGGGCAACAAGGCAAACCAGATTCTTACCAGGCCAAGGGACAAATTCACTGCATATCCTGGAATCTTTGAGCCACCCACTCTTCTTTAGAGACTTCGGACTTCGAAATAGAACACCTGTCTGGAGGAATGTGACTGCGAATCCTTGTCTCCCTTGCCTTCAAATCGCAATTGGTGTTAATCTCTGGTTTTCTGAGTTCTTTTATTCCTTGGAGCCAGAGGAAAACAGGGCAACATAGTATAATCAATAAACCCTAATTAACGGTCTATCATATGCCAGGCACTGTGCTAAACGCTGGGATACCAAGAAAAATAAAAGAACATCCCTGGTCTCAGGGAGCTTATGGTTTAATGGGGGAGACAATATGCAAATGTGTACAAACATGATATATACAGGATAAATTGAAGATAATCAACAGAGGGAAGGCGGTAGCATTAAGAGGATCCAGGAAAGGCAGCCTGCAGAATTGGATTTTGCCTAGGACTTGAAGGAAGCCAAGAGGCAGAGATGAAGAAGCTTCTTGGGCACCGGGGACAGCCAGAGAAAATGCCCCCAAGTCAGTCAGGAGATGGAATGACTTGTTGGAGAAATATCGCGGAGGGTAGTATTCCAGAGTCATAGCAGAAAGGGGTATAAGTTGTAAGAAGACTGGAAAGGTGGAAGGACCTAAGCACCAAAAAAGATTTTGTTTTCGATCCTTGTGGTAACAGGGAGCCATTGGAGTTGAATGGGAGCGAGGGGAACATGATGAAATCTGAATTTTAGGAAGATCACATTGTCACCTGAATGGAGGACAGACATTGCAATAGTCCTGATATGAGGTGATAAGAGCTTGTGTGCTGAACTGGTGACAGTGTCAGAGATCAGGAAAGAGTGAATGCAAGAAATGTTATGAATGTAAAATTGCCAGCCTTAGCAACAGGTTATATTTGGAGGGTGAGAGAGAGAGTAAGAAGTCAAGGATGACCCCTGATTTGCAACCCTGGTGAAAGGAGTAGTAGATTTGGAAATAGAATATTTATTTGGCTTTGAGTTATGGTTCTGTCTAGGGTCACACCCTGTGTAACCTTGAGCACTGTGCTAAGTTCTTTATAAATATTGTCTTACACAACAACTCTGGGAGGTAGGTGCTGCTATTATCCTCATGTTACATATGAGTAAACTGAAGCAAAAAGGTTAAATTACTGGCCAACTGTCACACAGTTGGTAGGTATCTTGGGAAGGATGTGAACTCAGGTCTTCTGTCTTCAGGCCCACTGTACCATTTAACTGACCCTGATATCAGATTAAGCCAACATTTCATCACAAATTCTGTGATGACTCTTGGTCATCAAGGATCTTTTAAATCTGACCAAAAGTGTTGGGGTCACTCCTAACTATCTTGGGGAGGGTTTGGGGGGGTGGTTCTGGAGTTAGACCAACAGGTAAGGAAAAGTGAAATCTGGATAGGCTGGAGAACACAAATAACGTAGGCACCTCAAACTAGGAAATGAAATTCTGCCACCTCACTAATGTTCAGAGAAATCATCAGTTATGTTAATTTTAGCTATAAAGTAGAACCAGTCTTATTAGTAGCTGCCAAGTCACCCTGGGCAAAGTTTGAAAATTTGGTGCATTTATATTCACCAAAGGCTTTGATCCTTCTTGGAAATCTGATCTATCACAGAGTATGTGCAGTGGGAAGTAAAATGTTCTAACGTTTGAAATATGTGCCTTCATATGAAACTATTTCAAAAGTGTCTCATGTTGTGCAGCTACCTACCTTACTTTCTCCTAGTCTGGGCTCTGCATTTTTAATAATTTAAAGGCCATCAGGAAATGCCTTCCCCACCGTGATCTATTTTAGTTTTATTCCCTGATGCTTTTCTGTCTCTAGGGATGATGTAATATAGGGGAAGGAACAAGATTTAAATTCCAGAGAGCTGGATTCAAATCCTAGTTCTGCCAGGTGCTAGTTATATGAACAGTAGTGTGCTATAACTGTCTCATACTGTCTCTCAAGAGTCTATGTTTGAATTTTAGCTATAAATCAGGGCTTGATTTATTGTTTTGTTGATTATTTAGACTTAAGAAAGTGATGAAGAAAATAACAATAATGCAAATTAAACTTAGAGTCTAACCTGGG
>CM053582.1:295710090-295732367 GCA_028627135.1 Pseudochirops cupreus | reverse complement strand
AACAAGCCTGGCGCCACAGGCTCCACATGATCACATTCAGCCTATTAGGGAACAGAGTATACTTTCAAATATCCAAGGGTCCTCAGGGTCACGTAGCCACTTTAGCAAAGAGCCTAGGGGCAGGGAAGATCTTCAGATTCCCATAACAACACAATAGTTCAAGAAATCATAAATGAAAACTGCCTAGATTGTTTAGAATCAGAAGACAAAATGTAGAATCCACCAATCACTTCCTGAAAAGAATCCCAAAAGGAAAAGTCCTCAGGATGTTAGGCTCCCACATCAAAGAAAAATAGGCATCTGAGGGGGAAAAGTTCAATTACCAAGCAACTGATAATATTACCTAAGACCTGGCAACTTCTACAATAAAAGAGAGGAGATACTGGAATATTGAATTCCAGAAGATAAAAGACATAAGCTTACAACTAAAGAAATATACTGGTGTAAAGAAAGAGGAAGAAGTGGAGTGGAAGTTTCTATTTTGCATAATTAGAGTATGTGAGGAAAAAGTATAAATATATGGAAAGGATAGGAGGAATGAACATCAGATGAATTTCTTCTCTGAAATGAATAAAGGAGGCTTAAACACATATGGAGTTTGGTAGAAAGACACCAAACTCAACCAAAATACAAGCTGGGATTTGGGGTGGGGAGAGTGTTTGAGGGGGAGGGTAAAACCTTAAGGTATGGGGATGTCTTAGATTCTTCTTAGATAATTGAGAAATGGCTGGACCAATTCTGGTATATGGATATAATGGAATATTACAAGCCATAAAAAATTATGAAAGAGGTGATTTCAGAGAATCCCAGGTAGGTACGAACTGACTGCAGTGAACAGAATCAGAACACTTTATACAAGAATGGAAACAATGGTGAAGAAAAGCAAATTTGAAAGACTTAAGATCTTTGATCAATTAAGAAATTTGATCAATTTGATCAATGCAATGACCAACCACCTCCTTAGAAGTGATGTAATCAAATGCTGAGACATACAGTTTTGGACATGGTAACTGTGGACTTGTTTTGTTTGACTATGCTTATTTGTTACAAGGGCTTTTTTCCCTTTCTATTTCCTTTTCTCAGTTTTTAATTGGGTAAGGGGAGAGGATTTGTAGTAGTATTGTACCAAAAAAAAAAAAAGGTAGCCAACCAAAATAGTCTTGAAAGCATCAAGTGGAATTCTTTTAAGAAAAAAGACAGAATAAAGTAGAAATTAGAGGTTTCATGTGGAATCCCCTCGTTCCACTCAGTGTATGGAAATTCCCTCTCCCTCCCCCCCCCCCCACCTGTCTTTATCTCTCTCTCACTTTATCTATCCCAGCGGTTCTCAACCTGTGGGTCATGACCTTCGGAGGTTGAATGACCCTTTCACAGGGGTTATGGGGTTCACCTAAGACCATCGGAAAACATACCGCTCCTCTATCCATCTCCAGGCAGGTCTGCCCACATGCAGATATGCCCACATATGAGTATTAAAGGGTCACAGCATTAGGAAGGTTGGTTAATCTGGTCTATCCCCCCAACTTTTTTTGGTGGTTAAGTTCAAAATAAAAAATTGCTTGAAAAATTTTAAAAGAATATGTGACCAGATCATAAGCAATTATTTGGAAATACTAAAGAATTGGGAGCCCCTTTTGAAGATACTGGACAGAGTACAGCAGTCTTTAATTAACATGATAATAGGACTAAGGAAACAATCTTATGAATGAATGAGAAAGTATTAAGCACTATGTACCAAGCTTTAGGGATACAACTGCAAAAGTAAGGTCAGTTCTTGCCCTCTAAAAGTTTGTATTATTCTAATTAAGGGAGGTGACACATTTTGGGGAGTCATAAACCAGAAGGGATATTTTGGTTTGGAAAGTTATGGGAATGATGAGGGGAGGCAGAAGGGAATAGATTGGTGCAACTTTTCCAGAGACAATGAATGACAGAGTCAATTTAATCATGGTTCTAGAATTGCAAAGGGAAGAGAGGAGACATTAGACAGGGGTATGTACAAGGTGCCTGGAGAGAAGTCCTAGGAAGTATAGTGAAGCATGCTACATGGTGAGAAAAGGAGTAGATAGAGTGGTACACTGAGACAACCACCAATCAAAACCAAGGTGCAGATTCTGGTCAAATAAGAGTTAACTTCCTTTGTGTCATGTTATGTAGCAATAATTTACCTTATTATAATTCTTCACTCTCAAATTATATATTATATATCTTGCTAGAAAATCTTTCAGCTCTATTGCGTATTATAGTGATGATATGGCATAAAATTCTTATAGCATTTTCTTCGCACCATGCTTTTTCATTTTTCAATATGTTTTCTTTAATTGAAAATAAATTTTAACTAGCAACTGTAAGTAAAATAAATTTTTATTTGCCTTTCAATTTCCAGGTGGTTTTAATTACCTACCATTAAGGGCTTGTGATATAGTGGATAAATAGATGACTCTTTAGTCAAGAAGAATTGGGTTCAAGTTCCACCTCAGATACATACTGGCTATGTGACCCTGAGCAAATCATTTAAACTCTTAGTGCCCCAGGCAACTCAATAAAGTTCTAAACTGCTGAGCAGTTGTCCATATGCATTGGTAAAAGGAGTTACCTAGACCACTGAAATCACAAATCAGGATCCTCCTTCCCCTCCCCCCAAAAAAAGAAAGAGTATCACTACCTGGTCTTAGTCCACATGGTTCTAAGTTTCCCTGGACCCTGTTGATTGGTAAGTGAGAACTTGACTTTGAAAGTACTTCCAGTGTCAGAGCAAAATAAGAAAGAGAACCTTACCGACAAAAATATTCCAAGCTCCATTCAAATATTACAACAGTAAGGAAGTTATGGTTCAATCAAGAAAGAATCATGAAATACATTGAGGTTCACCAAAAGGGCAATGGAGACAAGTACAATGGACCTGGGTAGGTTACAACACACTCATTGTCAAGCACAAATTGCACAAGGGAAACTAAGTAAAGGTGTCACAAGAGAGACGCAGTCAGAAAAGAAGGTGGGCCAAGTCCTGTGGTGATCCAGCAAGGGAAGCCTATGTTTTCCATTGTTTTCCATATCATGTCAAAACTAAAAGAAGGCTCTCAACGTGCTGAGTAGACAGTTTATAGGAGGACCTGAACAAGAGTCTTCCAGTATGAGAGGGCATAGAGGGTGACTATTTATCACTAATGGTAGTACATAAGTAGCATCTCAGATCCCTCAAAATACTAACACAGTACCTAATGGAAAACTGATAATTACTGCCTTCAAGGAGTTTGCAAATTTATGGGGAAGAGGGAGAATATAAAATGTATACAAATATGTATGCTACAAAGTAAGACTTTGATATTTTAAAAGGCAAAGCACAATTGACTAGTAAAAAAAAAATTAAAAAAGACAAAACAGAAGGCATCACTTTTAGCTGTGGAGGTCAGGGAAGTATTTTCCTAGAAGGAAAAGTCAGGAATATATTCCGGAGTTGGAAGACCAGCCTGAACAAGTGCACAAATGAATATTGGAAGACAGTACAATTTTCTACATGAGGCCTTTTCTGATCCTCTAGCTTGTAGTAATCATCCTGCCCTTCTCTAAACCACCCCGAAAATAATTTATGTATTTTGTATCTATGTGTTACATAGCATTATACAAACTGAGAAGAATAAGGAAAATAAATTGTTGACATATAACAAAACTTTACAACTTGTAACATTCTCAAAAAAAACCTTCATATTCACTATGTCATAGCAATCATTGTTTTACATAGCTTGACACTGAGTTCACAAGATTTTGACACATTCTTTAATTCTTTATCATGAAACCACATTTTTATCATACTGCGTATTAAGCCTTCCTTTAATCAACAGCATTTTTCCAAGTCTAACCTTGACTATAACTGTAGGTTTCCAATGAGGTTTAAATCAGGAGAGTTCCCAGGTCATTGAGGTATGTTTATCTCCCTCTCTTGGATAAATGTTAGACTTAACCTTTGGCAGTGAGTATCATGATGAACTTCTGCGTTGCAGCATTCATCTCTATTTGGGAATTTCTAAAACTTCAGAATAATTCTGCTTCTCAGTATGCAAATATATTTTTCAGAATTCATCATTCCTTCAATGAGAAAATTTTTCCAGACACAATGGAAGTAAGAATATTTAGTGGGGGACAGATGTTTATAATCTGATGAAGCTGCCCAGATCTCATGGGCTCATCTGGACTTATTTCTTCTGACGACAGTGTTAGTACAGCTTTGAATGAAAAGGCCAATAAAATTACCTTTTCTCGATCTTTACTACTGCAGTCTTTGTATTGTCCTACCAAAAACATTCTTTTTCTTCATAGCAACTGTGTATAGCTGGAGTTTGTTTTGCTTTTGTTTTTTGGTTCTTCTTGATATTCTGCCGCGCTATAGAGTTATCACTAACAAGCCCCGCAGTGTCAGATCCCATTGAAGGTCTTTGCTTATTTTCTGAAAATTAGATAGGCTACTTTGTAGCAATCCTTTATTTTTCATTTTTGTTGTTGTTCATTTTTCAACTCAACTTTCTTTTGCATTTCCAGGGTGCAACTAATTGTTTCATAGTGAGCTTGAATGATCCTTGAAGTATTTTAATTTCCTTTGCCAAAAGCCACAGTGATTGAAGTGTGTTCTTTAAAAGTACTTTTGTACATTTCCTTGAAATATCCATTTTTTGAACCACAGAATTAAGAGAGAGAGAGCAATGAAACACATGTGAATGGCTCAAAATCTAGCACTCAACTAAGAGATAATTAAAGGGAGGCAAACCAATTCAATCTGGGTTCATCTGGTCAGGGTCAAAATCCTGAGTCAACCAAGAAGCATGCACCTATGGTCATTGCTATCCCAAAATGTAAGCATATTAAAATTACTGCTTGTCCCAAATAATTATCAACCTACTGCATATAAGTTTATATATATATACAATATTATCCCTCTTTAATAGAATATAAATACCTTGAAGGCAAGTTTTGTTTCATTTTGTCTTTGTATACTCAGAGCATAGCACAGTGACTGGTATGTAGCAGATGGTTAATAAATGTTTGTTGAGTAATTGAACTAATTGTTAATTCAGTTTGGCTAGAATAGAGAACATGAAGGAGAATAGGATAAAATAATGTTGGAAATTTTGATTGAAGCCAGATTGTGGTTAGCTTTAAATGCCAGACTAAAGAAATGTATAATTTATCCTATTGGCATTAGGGAGATACTGATGGTCCTTGAGCTGGGGAATGTAGAAGTCAGAAACATGCATTGGATAGATTCTATTGGCAGTTGTTTGATACATAAATTAGAGGGGAGAGAGACTGGAGGTATGGAAACCAATTAGGAAGTTTTTTATAACAAGCCAGGTGAGAGATGATAAGAACCTGAACTAAGGTGCTATAAAGTAAATGGCAAGAACTACAAAGTATGATATAATATACAATCGCATTCTCCTTAATGCTGAAGTACGTGAAAAAATCTAATTTGTAGAGTTGAATTATCTTTCAATAGTGTGTGACCCCTAGAAATAGATTGTGTTCTCTATGCATATATATTTAAAATACATTAAATACATTTTAATGCATATATAAAAATTCCTGAGTACTTGTTATATGTAAAGCACAGCGCTATTCATTGAGTATTATAAAAACACTGTGGTGATGGGTGGTTAGAGACAAATTTGGGTACAGGAAGTGACTATCCTTCTAACACAAGATTTTTACTGGGCAAAGTGAAAATAGATTCTTAAAAATAATTATTCATATGTTGTCCTAATATTATACTACATAGTTTTAATTTAGAATGATCACTGACAATGCTAAATACTAATGAAAAAATGTCAGTCTCAGCCCTCTAAGAATTGAATTTCAATGCAATGGTTTACATATATCTTGCAGACAAGTATTATACAAATTTATTACATTGGGTTAATTTTTCCTCTCTAATGTATTTTGTTTTGTTTTGTTTTCTGCTTCATTTTCATGATTTATTTGATAGACTCGATTCTGGACACAGAATTGGAAAGACAACTGAAAACAGGATTTTATTTTTTTCATGAATGTTTCACAGTATGCAAAAGGTTGTTTCAGAGTGCTACTAAAATTACATACGATTATTTTCAACCAAATGCTAAGAACTAGATCTCCTAATAAGCTTTGCCCAGCTTAGAAACCAAACTGAGCCATGTAGTACTAGAATGCCAGAAATAGGACAATAAATATTTTTGGCATGGTTTCAAAGCTGCATAATGCCAGACATAGACATGTAAAAGTAAATGGCAAGAACTACAAAGATTATAAAAGGAATAAAATCACAGTTCGTAATTCATATGATCATGTTAAATAGCCAGCTTATGCAACAATTCACATAATAAGATCCACATGTAAAAGCATCAGCTTATTTTACTCAAACAAGATAAAAAATATTCAGACTAATTTTAAAAGTTAAGTTTTGTCGAGAGCTTGCAAATTTGTATTTTGCAAGCTGAAAGACAGTAAGTGAAATTGTTTTTGTTTGTCTTCGAAGGCATAATCCCTGCTTCTCTTCTGCTCACACACAGTGACACTGAGCAAAAGTGAAGCAAAAGAAAACACAAACTTCAAAGTTGGCTGCACATAGTAACTTTTCTCCAGTGCAATCTGTACAAATTAAAACAAGGGTTTGGGGAAAACATGATTCCCCTTGTTAAAATAAAATAAATTGTGCATTACATATAGAGAAAAGGTGGAAGGAGCTGTGTTTGTTAAATGTTCAAACTTTGATTTGACTACTGGGTACAGATTATGGGGCTCAAAAATCAAGTTAAATAAAATTGCTCAAAGTAAAGTAGATTCGTTCTTCTTAAACCACTAGAAGGTAAAAGTTTCAAACTGTGTTTGGAGCCCAGGTATTCTACCAGACCTTTGTAATACAAATTGGAAGGCTAGAGTGTAGACAGGCAGAAGTCAGACTAAATTTAGTCAATGATGGGTTCAATTTTCAGAGATAAAAGTAGCACATTTCTGTATTTTCCTCTCATTTAGTTTATGGATGAGGAGTGGTCAGCCAGCAGGGTGGGCTAATGAAAAGCAAGACCGAGGGGGAAGGAAGGATAGAAGAAAACAGGATTGTCTGAGATAAACTGTTGGTCCCTTAGGCAAGATAAGTCAGAGCTCTACAGAGCCAAAGAACAGCTAGCTCTGCTCAGTTTTCAATCCCAATTAAAGAGTACAACCGATTTTATTCTCGATGAAATTTTAAAACTTACCAGAATGGAAGAATTATAGTAAAGTAAGCAAAAAAAATAATGGAATAGCATTTTCATATTTCATATTACAATCTCTTACACATAGTAGACACTTAAGGAATGTTTCATGAATTTAATTGAATCCAATTGTATTACTTTAGCCCTACTTTACACAGCAATGTTTTTACATATAGTATGGAAAATTAAATGGAAACATAACTTATCATTCATCGACTCATTGTAAGAAAAATATTTTGCACGTATACATTTTTGGTTTTTCCAAGATTATTTTTTCATTTAATTTTTAAATACCTTTATGGCACTGTGTTAATAAAATGCTGATTTTACGGCAATTTAATTTGTGATAATGGCATACACCTTCATCTTCCAAGTAGATGAAGATTTTACTAAGAAAATGTAGCTTCTATTACAGAATTCTCTCCCTCATTCATGCCTGGTAGGCTCAGGCCTTTTTATAGAAGTTGAGATTCATGATTTGGAACTCTTATTAGGTTAGTTTATGCTTTGCAAATCTCTACCTTTGAAATAAGAATGAAGTGATCCACCCATCTGCAGACAATTAAGACCAGCAGCCTAGTATAAAAGGGTGGAGAACTTTTAATGGGTGTTTATAGATTGGAAGCACCGACCCCCCTTTTAAGTGAAAGAAGCATAAGAAGAAATAGTAAGTGTTAAGGAGAACCATGAAATTCAGTTAACCCCCCAAGCAGAAGAGCTGTTATCAAAGAATTGGCAAGAATACTAGCCTTCTAAATTCAGCTCTTTATCTAGCAGTAGCAAAAGGGAAAATGAATGTTACCTTTAAAAGAAATACATTATTTAGAAGCATTTTATATTACAATTTCTTAGCTACTTTGACAGTTAAGGTCAAAACACATGCCAGCAAAAGGATCAACAGTAAGGTATGTGATGCAAAAGCAAATATTCTCTATAAAATCTTTGCACTAGCAAAAAGAGAAATTCTTAGTGTATTTAAGGTGGGAATTTAGGGAATAATATTTTTTTTTACAGGAAATACTGGTCAGGCGTTTTATATAGGGGGTTCTGCATTTGTGAAGGGATAATTTGCACTAAAATATGTGGGCAACCAGCCTAAATTCTCTAATTGAGTAGTTTGCTCATAACCCCAGGCCATTAGGTGAATGTAAACTGTTACAGGCTTAGTAAGAAAATAGTCCCATTAGGATTTTTGTATTTGTACGTGGTTGTGGGTTAAAGTGACTGTTTTCAAAATCATGGATTAATGAAAAGCTCTTTTTTTTTCCTGAGGTTGCAAATACCAGCTTTGAAATGGCCAAACTCAATTTAAGCCAAAGGGTTCTTTTTTTTTTCCCCCCCCTGGGGAGAGTGGGAAGGGGGAGGAAGGGGAATAACGGGGTGGGGGACGGATTGGAGAGAGGATGGAAAGAGCTTTACAAGATCAAGGCTTGACTGTAAGTTCCAGTGAGAGTTATCTAGGAAGAATTAGAGACATTTAGTTGGTGGATTGTTAATAAAAAAGGAACATAGCTTTTATTCTTCCTACCCTGTCATTCAACTACCTTATTCAACCTTACTTTCCTATTCTAAAATTCCCCTTAATCACAATTGCCAAGGATACAGAGAATATGAATAAGACTTAAAGAAAAGAAAAGACCCAGGCAGAAATGGAAGAAATGTTGTGTATGTGTATTTCATTTGCTAATGCTCAGATGTCACACAAGCTGCTTGTATGCTCGTATTTCTGTAACGGAGTAGACAACTTTATGTGCTGCTGCTTGCATTAAATCTTGGGTTCCCCTATACATAATGGATCTCCTCAGTTAAACAGTCTGCTCCCTTTCCTGTTCCCAGATTCCTTTTAGCCCATCACATTTTGTTTTTACTAAGTTTCATATAGTTGTGTATACTAGAAAAGTCAGAGGAAAAAAACCAAAAGAAAAAACTAATTTGTAGTAAAATTTATCAGGAGCAAAAATTATTTCAATGTAAATATATTAAAACTTAAATCCAGTGTTTAAAAATATCATTCAAAAATGTGTTACTTTTTTTCCAAAATTTACCAATTTTGCATCACTATCAACAAACTTCTTCCTATTTCCCAATTGATTATTAATATACTGCCTTAGCAAAAGTAACATGTGGGTTTGAGAATCCTGAACTTTAACTTATTTGTGTTATTTTTCTAATAACTAAAAAAAGGGGGGGAGGAGGAATCACAAACTGGAACTTCTACAGAAAGCTCTTGCTTCCTCACCTGAGAGAAAAAACACTACAGTGAGAAAATATTTTAAACGTTTTAGTCCATCAGATTTTTCTGTATTGAAACCCTTCTGAAAATGAGATTATGAGGGTTGCAGAAATATTCCTAAACACATTTTGCCTGAGAAATTCAGCTGAAGCAATAATAAAAAAATGTATCGATATATAGGAGAAAACACTAAAGGAAAAATCTACAAAAGCAAAAGTACTTAGAAATGAGACTGAAAGTGACATTCAACTTGCCTTAGAAAACATGAAGAATATTTTTTTATATCCCTAGAATAAATTGTCAAAAGAATCCCAAAACAACAGGTTAGTTTTTAATAGTGACTAAACTTTCCAAAGGACATCACAGAGAAAATTGGCTTGTACTCTTCCTTGATCTAGGTTCCAACACTAATGCTAGGAGGAAAAATGATGAAGGACCAAAAAAAGATAGGATTTTACAAAAGGATTGACAATACAGCAAATAATGTAAATTAACTAAAGCAGAAATGACAAAAATGAAAAATTTCTTTTCAAAATACTTTAGCTTCCTAATCACCCAAATAACAAAATTATACTAGATGAGAAGGAAATGATTCAATGGGATCTCTTATATACTGGTTTCTTAATATCTCCAATATTCTATGAAATTAAAGACTCTCTTATTTGACCCATAGATACAATAAGTTATAATATTTGAGATCTCATAAAGAAGATAAAAATAATAGATGTGATCATTAAAAAAAAACTATTTGAGCATTACAAATCTATATTACATACAGTTGGGGATACTTTCCCCCCAAAGCCCTAAAAAGTGAATCAAAAAACATATCTATGAAACTCTGAAAGAGTATCTTATTCGATGGAGAATTGTAATAATACAAGACCTACTTACTCTGTGAGGAGGGAGGGAAAATAATTCTAAAGCCTTACTGATTCTAACTTAACACTCAAAGTGTTCATGTAGTAGGTAAACTGGGATTTGTGAAGTCCATCTTTGGTTACTAACATTTGGACAATCATCTTAGGGTTCTATCTGCCAGAGAAGATTCATCTCGAAAGAACAGCAAACTAGTTATCCAGTTGAATGAAGCAGAAAGAAAGCACAAAAGTGACTATTTTAAGTCGGGTGGCTATTTTAAAATTAAAATAAGTTTTTTGTTATGATACTTTGCCACCTCATTAACCTATGTATCATTTTGAAATATTATGCCATGCTCTGATGATTAAAAAGAATTGCTAAGAATACAGCATGAAAAATTATCGTATAAATCCCATCTCTTCCTTGGAGTAGAAGTGAATTAATTTTCAATTAGCTTTCATTAATGTACTTTAATTTTATGGTCCCAACTACTGCCATGGCTATAGAAAGATTAGCAAGTGACATTTTTTATTATATGTACAGTACAAGAATACTCCTTTCCTCTAGGCCCTCTTCAGCAGCCCCAGGTGACTACCTTTTAAGTCATCGTCTAAAACAAAATAATTAAACCTAAATTAAAATTCAAGCACTAGCTCCTATTATCCAAGCAGTTTATCTGGTGTTTTCAAAGTCACATTCTCTTATTATATCAGATTCAAGTATTGTATAAAAAGTCAAACTTGTAATAGGAAAATGTCAAGTTAAGCAGGAGAAAGAGGAAAAGTACTCAAAAGTTCCAGATTATGACCTAAAGGAAAAATGATTTGTCTTTCAGAGAAAAGAGCAAGCCACAAATAACCAATATAAGTCATTTACAAACATTTTAGATAGAAATTTGGTAATAATTAGTGAGGCACAAAATGAAATAAACTTTTCAACCAAGCAATTTCATTGCTAAGAGTATTCAAAAAACAGCATAAGGATGGGGGGGGGGGGGGATGACTATCTGTTAAAAAAGAAAAGAAAAGAAAAGAAATCATAGCTGTTATAGCAATAAAATTGCAAATAACCTAAATATTCAACAATTGTACTATGACTGAGTAAATTATAGTATAGTAAGAGAATATTATGGTGCTATTAAAAAGGATAAATAGGAAATATACAAGGAAATGTAGGAAAATCTACATAAGGTAATTTAGAGCAAAATTATCATAATTAGAACTGGATACATGTTGACTACAACTGTATTAGGAAAGTGTAATGGGAATGGGAATTTGAAGATCTTCCCTGCCCTTAATAAGCCTAAGGAAATTTGAAGACCTTCCCTACTTTGAAAATAAACTCTGCCCACTAATAGGCTGAATGTAATCACATGGAGCCTATGGTGGGAGGAGTTTGCTAAAGGATGGAGAAAAGCCCACAGGAATCTGGGAGTCAGAGCCAGCTAGACAGGTAGGCGGAGAGCTCACTTCCGAGGGAGACAGGCTTGTGAGTAAATATTGGTCTTATGTTGGTTTATGAGAAGGCTAAAGGATGCTATGGCTCTCTATGCTGTTATGGTTTATTAACTTATTTGCTACCATGATGGAATCGGCTTACTGGTTTTGGAATTTGGTTTTCTGGTGTCTGAATAAATGTTTTTCTTCTGTTTTCTATATGGAGAGTCTGTTACATTTTGTGATTGAGCACTAGGCAGGTATATTTATAGTGATCGTGGGCACTGTAATATTGTATTGGCACTACAGAAGGAAAGAAGGAGGGAAGAAGAACAGGAACCAAAGTCCAAGGGCAGAATTTGGGGCAGGGCCAGAGAAGGTCACAAGACAATTTTCTTTGCTTATTTGTTAATTCCTCTGCTTCTGGCTAAGGGTTTAGGATAAGATTTTGTCCTTTATTTTGTATGTTTATTTGACTGGTTTTGTTGGTGACTATTATTTATAACAAAACTTATTGTAAAAAAAATAATAATCTTGGTATCTGCATTGAAGAAATGGAATGCCAACAGCTTGCTAATTTGGACTTCTCTACTATGAAAAAGTACTATGAATTTCAATCAACTAAAGATTTCCTTATTCTAAGAAAGAGAAGATTGCACACCATTTCTTTCTCTCTCTCTCTCTCAACTGAAAGCGTATTGTGTGTAGTATTCTTAATTTAATGACTTTTGGGGAAAAAACTAATTATTGTTGAATTGAATTGAAAGACGATATGATATAGAAAGTTTTTATTGGTTTTTAATATGTAATTTTCATTTATCTTTCATGTATAAATTCTATTCTGAATTTTTCTCTAAGGATTCTAATACTAAAATTCTAGCTAGAATATTTTAAAACTTATTAGTAAACCAATCTATTTAAGATTTAGATAACTTACATAAAATGAACATGACCTCAGGTAAAGCACCTTATTTATTTGGCCTCTGTTACCCATCTGTAAAATGAGGGGAATGGACTAAGAGATGTCTGTCTCTACCATTCTGTTTGTAAAGGCAGGACTATCTAATGAAGGTCCAGTCCCTTACAGCATTCGTGACATGCTCTGCCTGGTGCCAACCCACCAGAGGCTTGGCGATCTTGCTTCTGGAGTATATGGAGTGAGCAGACCCCTTTCCCCTGTTCAAATACCTGAAAGTATTCTTTGTTTCACATCAGCTTACTACATAGTGAGGGAAAGCCTTCTAATTGACTGTTGAGTGGGTGCAAAAGGTTCAAAGGAAAAAAAGAGCTTTCCTTCTCCCTTTAAATGAAGAGGCAGAAATGCTATAGGTCTCTAGGTGCTTAATTTGCCTTATCTCCACACCGAGACCACTGTGTGGTTGCACTGGCATTTGTGGCACTTATGTTTCTTTCATCCCTGTTGGGTCTATTCTTTACTGATCTTAGGTAAATGAATATCAAAGATGCAACAGACCAAATTATGATCTTGTGAGCTTCAGAAGGTCCAGCAAATGAAGTCCATACCAGAGTTTGCCAGTGGCCATGGCATCCAACCCTGCTGATGAACCTGCACTCTAGGAAACACCTGCCTGACTGAGTCTAATAGGGGAGCAACTCTATTACAGAGAACTTGCGGGCTTGGGGGGAAAGAGGGTATTGTAGTCACCACTTTGAGTCTACTGTCTCAAGGACCTAGGCAGCAGAGGAGAGTGGACCTCAGTTTCAGAAGTTTGGGGGATTTGGTTGCTGATATAAATATCCCTTTATAAAAGCCAACATACTGATTAATTGATATAATGAAGAAATTAGCCAGTCAGTAAGCATTTATCAAGCATCTACTATACACCAGGCATTGTGCTAAGCTGGAGATACAAGAAGAGGGAAAAGATAGCCCCTGCCCTCAAGAAGCTTACAATCTAGTGGGAGAGATGACTAACAAATATACACACACATGTATAAACAAGATAAATAGGAAATAATTTACAGAGGGAAGCTACTAGAATTAAAAGATGTTGGGAAAGTCTTCCCATAGAAAGTGGGGTTTTAGTTGGGACTTGAAAGAAGCCAGGGAAGTCAAGAAAGAAATGGTGACATGGAAGGAGAGTATTCTGGGCATAGGAGAAGTCCAAGAAAATGTTTGAAACTGAGAAATGGGAATGTTTTGTTCTGAGAATAGCCAGGAGGCCAGTGTGACTGGATCAAAGACCAACTAGTTAAAATTATTTTGGGCTGGGGCAGCTAGGTGGTGCAGTGAATAGGGCACCAGCCCTGAAGTCAGAAAGACCTGAATTCAAATCCAACCTCAGACACTTGGCACACTTACTAGCTGTGTGACCTTGGGCAGGTCACTTAACCCCAATTGCCTTCCTCTCTCCAAAAAAAAAAAAAAAATATATATATATATATATATATATATATATATATATATATGTATATGTATATGTATGTATGTGGCAGAAGCATTGGTTAGGTAATACTGAGTTGATGGTAACTGGATGATTGATATTAGAGCAGTAATCACTGGTTCTCTTATCTATCTATCTCTCTATCTCTCTATCCCTCTATCTTCTTTGCTGGTGCCTTATTCTTATGTTCTGTCTAGGGCCTTATTCTTTTCTCCTTGTACACTTTCTCCCTTAGTTGCCTCATAAATTTCCATGGGGTTTAACTATTATCTCTATGCACATGATCCACAGATCTATATATCTATCCCATCATCTCTCCTGAGTTTCATTTCTACATCAGCAATTGGCTACTGGACATTCAAAATAGTTTTATCCAAAAAAAAAAATCTCAAATTCAACGTGTTCAAAAAGTAATATTATATTTTCCCCAAAACACATCTGTCTTATAAACATCCCTGTTTATGTTGAAGGCACCCTTATTCTACCAATCTCCCAGGTTTAAAACCTTGGTATTATCCTCACCTCTTCAGTCTCCCTCACCCCATGTTTCTAAGCCAAATCTTGCCATTTCTGCCACCACAATATCTTTCTCTCACATCTGACCCTTTCTACTGACATTGCTACCACCTTAAATTTTGCTGGACATAATATATATGTATATGTGTGTACACACACACACACACACACACACACACACACACACACACACACACATAAACACACACAGCTGCAAAAGTAATATTCATTAAGTGCAGATCTAGCCCTGTCACTTCTCTACTCAATCAGCTCACGTGACTACCTATTGTCTTTAGGATATAATATAAAACTCTCTGTTTAGCTTTCAAAGTACTTTAGAGGAGGTCCCAATTGTTCTAGCCTCATTGAATATTACTCCTCCTTTTGTACTTCGTGACAGGGATAAAGTGTCCTTCCCTCTGTTCCTCACATACAGCAGTCCACCTCTCATCTCCATGCCTTTGCATTGGTCATCCCTCATACCTGGAATGCACTGGCACCTTACATCCACCTCAATAGAATTTCCACTCTTCATCCAAGAGGAAGCTCAAGTGTACCTTACACACAGATTCTTTTTTTTTTTGCTTTATTTTGGAGGGGGGAAGGTAGGGCAATTGGGGTTAAGTGACTTGCCAAAGCTCACACAGCTAGTAAGTGTGTCAAGTGTCAGGCCGCATTTAAACTTAGGTCCTCCTTGACTCCAGGGCCAGTGCTCTATTCACTGTGCCACCCAGCCTCCCATACATAGATTTTTCACTAATTGCTTTAAGTAACAGTGTCCTTCCTCCCAAACTGTCTTTTTATTTTGTACAAAATACAATTTGGGGTTAATTTTTTTAATGCATATCTATATATGCATGTATATATATATATATATATATGAATATATATGTATATACAGAATATGCATGTATATGTACTTATTTGTATGTATAATATATGTTTCCATGTGTATAATATGTGTGTATATGTTTGTGTATACACATAATTGTTATTCTCCCCATTAGAGTATGTTACTTGCTAGTAGGGATTATTTCATTCATTGTATTGATATCCCCAGAGTCTACCAAAGTACTTGGCAGTTAATAAATGCTTGTTGATTGAGTGATAATATAGCAAGAAATGTTTTTGTAAAAGTGGAGAGTACACAGAGGATTGATCAGAAGGGGTTAGGATTAATCAAGAAAGACTTTTTGGAGGATATAAGCTTTTTGGCCACCAGTATAATTAATTTAATATGGAATTTAATTATAAGTAGTAATATTAAACAATCTGTACATATAGACTATAGCATTATTTATTTCTTTTTTTCTCTATCTCATTAGGTCTGGAAGTCTAGAAGTCCATTGGCCACAGAAGTGGAGAGGGATGGCAGAGTTGCGATGTAAGTTTTGCGACATAAGAATAAGATTTAACCAGTGATTGGATGTGGAAGAGTCAAGGAAAGGGAAGAGTCAAAGTCAACTTCAAAGTTATGAACGTAGGTAACTGGGAAGATGATGGTATCGTGTTTAAAAGAGAGAGGTTACAGGAAAGGGAGGGTTAGAGGGGAAGATGAGCTCAGTTTTAGACCTGTGAATTTTGGGGTGCTAGAAGGACATTAAGTGAAAAGTTCCAACAGGCTTTTGGAAACATAGGACAAGAGGCTTAGAGAGAGGCAAGAAGTAATAATATAGATTGGGGAATGATTTGTATAGAGATGTTAATTCTTTAAATACAAAAAAAAAAAACTGCCATGTGTAGTGGCACATCTGTAATCCCTGCCACTGGGGAAACTGAGGTTGGTAAATGCCTTGAGCTCTAAATTCAGTCAGGTTCCCACACTGTCTGGCCCCAACATGAAGGAGGGAGTGGGGAAGTAGATTGCCTAAAGAGGGGCAAATCAGCCCAGGTTAGAAACAGAACAGATCAGAGCTTCTAAGAAGCCACTTGTACGGAGGAGGGTAGAATCTGACTTGTGAGTGACTGCTTTACTTCTAACTTGGATGAGATAAGAAGACTTAGTCTCAAAAAATAAAAAATAAACTACGGTACCAAAGCCATAGAACATGAATGATAGCTTTTTTGCAAAAATATTAATTAGATAAAGTTTGTAAAAATGGATAAAACCAGGGATTTGGATGGTTTTTCTCACATTCATAATTCTTTAGTAAAAGACTATACTCATACATCATGATTAAAACTGACAATTAAATTCTATTTCATTTAATGGTGTCAAAAGGGGGGAGAAGATATAGTTTCCTGGACTGCAATCTTTTTTCCATATAACAACAGAGGGACAGATTTCATCTTTTCCTGTCATAATGATATAATCAGTAGACTTTATTCCAAAATCTGAATAGTTTATTATGTAAGTTAGCAGGGTTTTGTTGTTGTTGTTGTTTTGGAATGAGGGGAAGGCAAGGCAATTGGGATTAAGTGACTTGCCCAAGGTCACACAGTTAATAAGTGTCAAGTGTCTGAGGCTGGATTTGAACTCAGCTCCTCCTGAGTCCAGGGCCAGTGCTCTATTCACTGTACTACCTAGCTGCCCCCTGTAAGGTAATTTTAGATATCCTAGTGTCACCATACAAATTGGAGTTTAATCTGTAAATATTTAAATAGAAAGCTTTTATTTACGTAACACTTTGCATTTACAAGTTAAGAGGTCAACAGTTCTTTCTCAATTGATCTTTGCAGCAATGTAATGATAATAATAATAATAATAATAATAATAACTAACACTTACATGGTTTTTACCGAGTGCTACGCACTGTGCTAAACACTTTACAACCACCTTATTTGATCCTCACAACATCCCTGGGAAGTAGGTGCTATTCTTATCCCTATTTTATTGTTCAGTAAACTGAGGCAAACAGAGGTTAAGTGACTTGCCCGTAGTTAGTGGGCACAATGGATAAGTGTCTGAAGCTGGATTTGAATTTATGTCTTCTTGACTCTGTTCCAGGACACTCTCTCTTTTAAGGAAAACAGTAGAGATTATCATCATTGATCTGATGAAGAAGTTGAGACTCAAAGAGGTTAAAGTGATTTGTCCAAGGTCACCCAGACAGTAAATTACAGAATCGTGAATTAAAGCCAGGTTTTCTGACTCCAAATCCAGTGCTCTCTCCTTTACAACACACCAACTCTTCCTTGAGGAACCTATGAATTACAAAACTGCATTTAAAAACATGAAGGAACCAAACTAGCCAAACTTAGAGGAGTAACTACCATATTTGCAATGAAGCATGATGATTTAAGAATAATTCATGAAGTCATTCTCAGAATAGCCTCCTTAATTTCTCTTAAGTTAACATGGTTCAGTATGAAATGGTTGTCAGTGAAATATTCACAAGCAAGACTGCCAAGGAATATCATTCAAAAAATAAGAGAAATTATCTTCTAGTTCATATCTTTGATTTCTCTATGATCTCATCCATGTTTCATGAGTATAGATCACCTGAGCCTACTTTAAAAATATTTTTTAAAATTTGAACCAGTCAACCTCCTTTAAAAAAAAAACATTTAAACCATAGAAGTGAATGAAAATACAACTAAGCAATTATTAAATGATGGTATTTTGTCTTCTAGCAACCAAATTAGGAAATCAGTGATAGCACTAGAATCCCAATTCTGTCTCATGAAAGGATCGAAAGTCCATCACTCAATACCTGATTATATTCAGAATTCAGTAAGGTACCAAGCAAATAATTGAATATCTTTTTATTCTAAATTATACAGAATATGCATGCCCTGTGACTTCCCATAAATAAAACATAAGGAGATATATGGGGTTTTTATTAGGTCAGCTGGGAAAAGAAACTCTCTTACAACGGTGCACCTGCTTTCAACACATTTGAGGATGGCAAACATGGACTTCCTAAAGAGAAGCAGGATGACACTGACTTCTGTGTATATGTTACTGAACTGAAAATGATTTTATCTCTTAAATGTGTTTAAAGCTAATCCTTTTTTCCAAAGATGGTCCAATATTTACTGGGGATTCTTTAATCTTATTTTTATTTCCCATATTTTTGTGAAGTATATTGTTTTGATTGCTTTAAGTCTTTTTTAAAAATCTTGAAGCAAATATTCAGCTTGGAACATAAGAAAGTCATAAAGAATCAATGATTATGAAGCGAGTAAAACTTGGAAATTCTAATGGTATTGCCTGTTCTTTTAGATCAACTACCTTCAAATTTTATATTTTTATATCTAATTACTAAGTGCTAGTGGAACAAGAACATCTCATCCAGATCTATCTAGTATTTCAGTTATTCTACAAATGTCTATTACCTATTGTAAAGCACTCTACCAGACACTGAGGAAGACAAAACATAATTGAGACATGGTCTCTGCCCTCAAGGAGTTTAGAAAATACTACTGCACACACACACTCGCATGAGTTTACATATATGTATACGCATATACACACATACATATGCACACATACATACACATATATGATAAAATTCATACTAAAACAATTTAAATAAACTTTATTTCTTCTATAGATAACATAAGAGCAAATTTTGAAGGTTTTAAAAAATTCCTTTAGAATGAACTATGAACGTAGTACTCCTTAAAATATTCATCTTTGTGTAGCATGATAATTTTCTCCACACTTACAAGTTCAAAATTTTGAAAATGAATGTTTTGTGTAGAATTTAAAGGGCCTAAAGCAAGTACTCAAAATATAAGAATATTTAGGGTACTCTCCTATCTTATATTATAGAACTTAACATTCTATAAAAGTTTTCTTATAGTTTTACTAATTTAATATTAATTGTTTATAACTAACATCTGGTTTAAATAAGTACTAAAATATATTTTTCATACTTTTTGAAATAAAAATTAATTATTAAAACCAGAAGATAATTGTGAGTAAGTAAATCTCTTTGGGGCCATAATATTGGTTTCAAATTATATTTTGTTTTTAGGCTTGGCAAAGGGGTTTATGCATACTGTATTGTATAAAAGCTATACAGTGTGATTTTAAAAAATATCCACATGCATAAACATCAGAATGTTTCAGTCATGACTGACAGAAACCAAAGGAGGCAAGGAAATGCACAATTAAACCAGAAAGATACCATGTCATCCAATACCCAAGCACCACAGGACATGTTAAGAGAGCCATTAAAACAGCATCCTGTTGTGTTAAGATGACATATGGTAAGCTTCCAAAATTAACAATGTATTTCACTGCTTACTGGTTTGTATCACAGTCATAACATAGTTTTGAGGTAAGGATGTCTTATTTTTTAAATGCTTCCTAATTTTGTAAAGTGCTTTTGTTAGATTACTTCTCTTGGATATATGGTACTCATTGTGGGAACAGGCCCATGGGCAATCATTTAACATTTTATTCCTCAGAAGTCCTTCCTCTATTCCATGCACATCATTTGGATTCTTCAGGTTCAAAGATATTTCCCATTGGTCATGTTTCTCATTCACTTACTTAATCATCTCCCCTTTTCTCCTCTCTTCTTATGATAGTGTTCTCAAAAGAAAATTAAAACTAGGTCAGAGAAACCCCAATTTTGTTATCTCAGTGTGTAGAGGTATCAGAGTTGGGCTTTCCTAGCATAAAGATGATCCTGAGTTCTTGAAGAGTAGATCAGCCCAGTACAAGTTTACAAGCATGTTATAACACACTAGAAAATCTTAAGAGTATAGCCCTAGGGATAGATCATGTCCATTTTTCCAAGGACCAGCTTAGTTGATCATAGAAAGGCACATCACTAGGAGACTGGAAACCCACTGAAGAAAGTTTTTGGTCATGACACCCCATGAAACAAAGAAAAATCAACTACAGGCAGCTCCCTTCTACTTCTGTGGTGATGGTGGGAAAGTGGAAGGAAAGAGAGCAAACAGTGCTGGAAATCACACAATTTTTAGACCATCAGTAAACTTGAATCTGACTAGTGGTACTCTGTGAAATTCTTATTCAGTGACCCATAAGTGAATATATTACTGGAAAAGTATAATCATATCAACCTTGACTTTTTTACCATAAATGAAACCAAAAAAAAAGAAGGAAGTTAAAAAAAAAAAAGGAGAAATGGCTCACAGGTTCTCCTTAAAAGAATGGAATTGGAAGAGTAGGTTTTATTGTATACACAAAAACTAAAAGAAATTTTATTTCATGAAACATTTGGTAATCACAGATTTTAGCACCAATGGTACTGAAAAAAGAGCACCATAAAAATACTCGCGGCTTATGTAATAGCAACAATTGCTAAGGGCAAAGTGGTAGAGAAATTCTGTGAAAATCTTGATGAGACCCTGCAAATACATCAGCATTGATCTTAATAATTGATGAGTTCAGTCCAAAAGTGGAGTAAAAATGAGAATGAAGGAAAGCATATGAAAAAGTATGGATCAGGGGAAAGAAATTAAAGAAGTCAAAATCTGTAGATTATATATCCTTACCCCTCTATATCATGACCATTTAAAAGAATCGACAGGCATTGGACATAGTAAATGTAGAATAACATCACAAAGAATGAAATTGAATACATCTTTTTTTTAATTGCTTGTATTTAGTTTTCAATATTCACTTCTGTAAGATTTTGAATTCTAAATTTTCTCTTCCTCCCTTTGCTCCCTCCTCCCAAGATACCATGCAATTTGAAATAGACTATACATATACAATGATATTAAACATAAAATTGAGTACATTTTAACAGACAGGAAAAGACTAATAATGGTTGTGGAAACTTTCCCTGAATCAGTTGTTTGTTCACAGACCATCAACTCCTCAGAGCTAAGATCAAAACTTATGATAAAGAAGAAAAAAGAATAGTAATAAAAATGTATACATTATATAATTATAATTTAGCCCTGAATTGTTTAAGTAACCTGTTAAAAATTAAAATGGGAAATGGACAAGAGAAATGAAATTGACATTGATTGTAACAGTTTCATCCAGAAGTTAAACCATTGTAAATTAATTGCCACAAGGATACCAAAGGAGCCTGAAAAGCACCTTAATCAGCAAACATTTGACTTCTTTATCAAAAGAAGAAAGGTAGATACCAAGTGTGATAAATGAAAAGTCCAAGAGACACAGTTTTCTGGGTAATAATCAATTTATTAATTATAGCTAGCAAATAATAAATTGAGACCAGTGGTGTCTCTTGGCAACAAAGATGCCCCTTGGAGAATGCTGAATGCTTAAAAGCCTTTGAAAAAGGGAGTGTGTCCCTGAGGGAGGGAATCAAGTCTGACTGGTTAACAATCAGTGAAGGGGTAGACATATTAATGAAGTGCTCAAAAAGTCTTCATCTCCTCCTACTGACAATATGGCCTAATCATGAGATTCCACCATCTCCAGAAATCTGGAAAAAAGAACCTATCTCTACCCAGAACACTCTGTTTGGTCTCCTTCATAAACTAGGTCACCCTAAATTCTAATGGAAAGTTCCAAAAACAGGGGCTTATTTCCTAAGGGTAAGAAAGAACTTGCCTAGACTGGATTCTGTTTGTATGATCTTCTAGTTGAGTGGGGTCCTTCCCAAGATCAGGAAGGATGTACCCAGAGGATTTGGACAATATCATCTATCAGCAATGTCCTTCAGATCCTGACTGAATAACCTACACGGGGTGGTTTTTGAATGAG
>CM053582.1:295661017-295709590 GCA_028627135.1 Pseudochirops cupreus | reverse complement strand
AAAAAAAAAACAACCAACTACTGAAAAACAATAAGAAATGAATACAAGAATAAACTTCCTCGGGGCAGTTAGGTGGTACAATAAATAGAGCACCAGCCCTGGAGTCAGGAGGACCTGAGTTCAAATGTGGCATCAGACCCTTAACAAAAAACTAGCCATGTGACCTTGGGCAAGTCACTTAACCCCAATTGCCCTACCTTCCCCCCTCTAGAAAGCAAAAAAAAAAAAAAAAAATAAACTTTCCTCCACACATAACCCCCTACCCTCCCCCAAAACAAAGAGCTGTAAGAAGACACTTCTCCTAAATCCTTTGCAGAGACAGAGCTCCCCAAGTATGGAACACTGCATGTAATATCCCATTTTTCAACGTATTTATGTTTTGCTAAAAATAAAAATTCATCTTCTCCCCCTCTTTCTTTTTTCAAAAGAATTCTTTGTTATATGCAGCAAGCTCTCTGAAAGAAGGATATAGGGGATGTTTAGACAATGTAAAAACACAAATTTCTTTTTAAAAACAAAGAATTATATATGCAACATGGTATAAAAGATCAGAGATATGTATGATCAGAGAAGGAGTTGGGCTAGTTATATAGTAAAAGAGAATGATAATCCACATGCATTATTGATATCCATGTAATATCAAAAGATCTAGATACATACCCTTAGCTTGCTGACTAGACCTACTGGGCAGGATTTATGATGGGACATTGATAACAATCTCAAAAGATGAAAAGGAATGGTTAGATTACAATCTGCACCACTGGAGAAAGTACCCACATTGAGGAGATCAAAGTGAATGAGATACATCAATGAGATCCATGGAAATATGTAAGGTTCTAGGCCCTGGGGATACAAAAAAAATGAAAACTATGACATCCCTGCCCTCAAGAATTTTATGCTGCATTAGGTGAATAAAGCAGTTAATCAAACTACTATTGTACAAATTAAAAAATAATTAGCAGACTCATAAAGGGAGGAATCACTTCTAACTTTGTGGAGTAGAGAGGGCATCATGGAAGAGTTGGGCTTTAGAGAAGAATAGATGAAGATATGGAATGAGTCTATTACATAACTGTAAAATAAGCACAGAACAACAGAAAGCACAGAAAAGAGTTCAATTTGACTAGACTAGAGTATTATATAATGCATTAAAGAAAGTATTATGAAATGAAGATGGAAAAGTGAAAATAGTGAAATCAGATTGTGAAGTACCTTGAATGACATGTTAAGTTTTATCTTTTGTCCGTGAGACCACAAAAGTCTTTTTTGACCAATAGAGTGGCTTGATCCTCCCTGTGCATTTTTTATTTTAAAAAAAAGAACCTGACTTGTTGCAATATCCACAGACGGAGTAAGTGCCATGCCTGGTCCAGCACCCTGAAGTATAGGCACAGACTACCATTCTCCCAGTTCAGTTACTCCAGCTAAGACTGGCAGAGGCAAAGCAAAGAAGCAAGGATCCCAAACTCAGTCATCTCATTCTGGGCCATGATCTCTCCCTAAGTGCCCCAACTTAAGTCTGTCAGAGAAGACCAGACTAAGAAGCTATTATCAAATAGTATTAAAGTCAATGGTGGTCACCGTATCTACTTATAGCGTTCCACTCCTTCTCCAGGTCTTACACTGAAAGGCCAGAGTGACCATATCTCTCAAAATTGTAGGACCAAGAGAAGTTTGTCTTTTGCCAGACAATCTTCAGAGTTTGAAGACATAAGCACACAGAAGAATACTCCTAATACAGGATATCTCCAAAGACTTAACTTTAAAAGTTTAAGACTGCACTAAGCTTTTTGGTACACCCTGTATAACAAAGAAATCCTGTGAGTAAGAGAATCCCAAGATAAAATTCGAGAAAAAGAAAATAATTCTACAATAATTATAAAAAGAAGCCCAGAAAATAGAATGGATTGGCCAAAAGGACTCCTAAAGTGGTTGGAAAAAATTAAAGAAGAGTTGGGAAAATATGCAAATAATTAAAATAGGACATTTAGAAGGAAAATAAATTGGTCAGAATGGAATATGGAAAGCCTTGCCCAAGTGGTAGACACCTTGAAAATTAGAATGAAGCCCACATAAAGCCATGGAAATATATGAAACTGACAAGGGAAATAGTATATTAAAAGTAGAGAAATCAGTCAAAGCTAGAACCTTGATAGACCTAGATACACTTATTAGATGGGAAGAAGAAATTAGTGAAGACAAGCAAGAAAAAATGAGCGGAAAGGTAGGAAGAGGTGTAAGAAAACGAGAAGCCAAGAGAGAATGCTAAGAGGGAATGGAGCACTCAGAAATCATGGCAATGTTTTTAATGTCACATTTTTTAAAAAAGAAACAACAAGAAGAGGGGGTAATCAACAGCATTAAATGATGCAAAAAAGGTCAAGGAATATGATGTTATTGTGGTACTCTTACTTGTTTCCAAATGAAATTAAATTTTTCAAAGAAGGATCTCAGGACTTAGAGCTAGAAGAAATCTTTAAGATCTAATCTAGTCCATTCCCCTAACTTTATACATGAAGAAATTAAGTCTTAAAGAAATAAATAGATATTCCCCAAAATCAGACAGTTCAAACAATAACTGTCCTCTGATTTCAAACCCAGTCAGAATTACACATGTAGTCTATTTTCTTAATATTGATTAGAAAGGTGCTAAGAATCACAGTTTTCTTGTCTTTTCTTTTTTTTTTTTTTGAGGAAGGCAAGGCAATTGGGGTTAAGTGACTTGCCCAAGGTCACAGTGATGGAATCCTAATAAAGCTGTCCCCAGCTCCAATATTCTAATTTCATTGTAGGCCTGGCCTCACTGAACAGCACGCCCACTGTACCTACCTAACCCCCCTGCCAATAGCCTAACTTCTCCATATATGCCTCACTGCTCAGTGGAACAACAGGTGTGTCCCTGAATTCTTAGTTCCCACAAAAACAGTAGGTGTGTCCATGTGACAGGAACCTAGCTACTGCCTCTGCCTGGTCACTGCCCCCAGACCAATTCCCACAGAAACAGGTGTGTTCTTGTATTCAATCACAATCACATCATCTATCTAGCCCAAGACAAGACCACAATACCTAACTATCTGTCTTAACCAGACAGGACCACAATAGCTAGCCAGTTGGAGGGCAGAATGACCAGAATGTTTAACCACCGAACCATAGGTGGGACCCCTCCTCCATTACCTAATTCCTTAATAAACTCCTCCTGCCTTTTTAATATTAATGATATTCTTCTATTCTATGTAAATTTCTGTTATTTAATTGCATCTTTACCCTATAAAAATCCATCTTGCTTTCTCTAAAATTGCTGGTTCCTCTTGGGACTTAGCCTGCTTCATGGGAGGCGTCAATCTCAATAAATGCCTATACTTGGATTAGAGGTGGTCTGACTCTGAATTCTTTGAGACGGTTCCACCACAACACATCATGAAACTGCAATCGTTTTTGGCGTCCCTGGGTTTAAACTGCAACAACAGGGTTAGTCTGTGTCAAGTGTCTGAGGTCACATTTGAACTCAAGTCCTCCTGACTCCAGGGCTGATGCTCTATTCACTGCGCCACCTAGCTGCATCCCTTTTCCCCCTCCCCCCAATTTCTTTATTTATTTCCAAAGTTTTATTTTAGACTCAAACACCAAAACACAAATACAGAATAAAGAAAAGAAACAAAAACATATCATAAACTTAAATATTGGAGCTTAAATACAAAGTTAGAAAGGAAAAAAGCATGTGATGTGCATAGCAGAACGTAAGAGAGGATTCAAAATATGCAACGATAAATTTTCCTTTCAAGAAAGCCTATATGATAAATAATACTCGCTGTGTTGAGAATTGTCCATTTTTTCTTTGCTTCCTTGTGAGTTTTCTTTTGTTCTCTGCTGTGCAGTTTTTTACTTTGTTCTTTTTTTCCCTCCCTTCAGTCCCCCCAGAAGGCCACAATAAAGTTTAGATATGTTTCTCTATGGCTAGAAATATATGCATACCCTCTCCCACCTACCCCACCCCGAATCACACAGTTTTCTACCACCCATAAACATTAAATTCTTAGTATCCTAAATGTAAAATGTGCATCCCAATGATCTGACATACTGGAAAAACAAAATTATATCAGTATTGCTGTTTATCCATGATAGAAGATAAGAGAACTCACAGACTCACCTTGAATAACAAGTTAAAGGAGTTGGTGAAGCAGATTGGATTAACTATGCCACCAAAGGCGAAAAGAAATACCATCACTTCATGAGACACTTGGTTATCTTGCTTTGCAATACTTATGATGAACATAAGCAAAAAGATCACTATGAAGATAATTGCAGTTGATATGCTAACATCTGTTGCAGTAGATGAAGAAATAGAGATGTTTACAAAAAGAACTCAACAAATCAGATCTTCTCAAATCAATATATACCTTAATACATAGTGACTTTAATGTAAAGGGGAAGTTGGCAAAAAAAAGTTGGAAAATAGACTCTGGATTAAGAAGTGTAAGAGTTCAAAGGCTATATAGAAGTTTAAAGTCATCACAAGTACTTGCTTCAAGAAGCGAGTTGAACGGTGCTACATATACAAACACACTATAAAAAATATAGTTACAAAGAATGAAAAAAAAAACCAACAAAAACAAAACCCACATTTCCTGGCCTCAAGGAGTTCACATTTTAATGGGGGGATGAAACATGTAAATTACTAGTTACATACAAAAAATTATATGCAGAGTAGATGGAAAGTAATCTCAGAGGAGAAGGCACTAGCTACTGGGAAGAATAAAAAAGGCCTAGTGTAGAAACTAGGAATTTGAGGTGAGTTTTAAGGAGACCTAGAAAATTAGTGAGGATGAAGAGAGCCAGCATTCTAAGCATGGGGAAAAGCTATACCTTGGAAATCTGCAAATGTTACAAATAATTGCTTAATGTATTGCAATGTTGATTATTTATTCTTAAGCCCATAATAGAAAAAGTTAATAATGAAGATTAAACTTTTAAAAATTAAAAAATTAAAAATTAAAATAAAAAATAAAATATGTATAAATAGGCAGAAAACAAGTCAACCATGTGTCAGTCATTTCTGCATCAACTGTCAATACAAAAACAGATCAGTTGCTTGTCTGCACAAAGATTAAAATTGACCCAAAATTAGGTCAAAGACTAGAAGATATTGCATGTAACTATATCATTGCCAATCTAACTTATTTAAATAAGTTATCAGTGGCCAGACCCAGCGAGCCAGGAAGCAAGTGGATGTCTGCCCGACCACCCACCACCCACCACCCACCACCGACGGTGGACGCCGGCTCCTTGCGCCATGTCCAGCAGTTCCAACATTGTCGCCATGAGGAAGGTGGTGCAGCAGCTCCGGCTCGAGGCTGGGCTCCACCGCGTGAAGGTTTCCCAAGCTGCTGCTGATCTGAAACAATTCTGTCTGCAAAATGCCCAAAATGATCCCCTGCTGACTGGGGTATCTTCCAGTACTAATCCTTTCCAGCCCCAGAAAGTCTGTTCGTTCCTGTAGCAAGATGATCTTAAGCTACTTGGGAAGGATCTCCGAATCCATCTTCATATGTGGATCTGTGACGTGGTGTGATGTTCTGTGATTTGAATTGTGACTATTCAAAGGAGAGAGAATTCTAAAGCCTGCACAAAAGTTTTATCTATATGTGCGTAACAATGTGCCAAGTTAATCATCCAAATTTCAACTTGTGTCAGACTTTCTCATCTACCTCTCTGAATTTTCATTGATTTCTGTTTTGTGCACTTGGCGAGAATACAATAAAGTATTTAGATGAAAATCAAAAACAAAAAAAGTTATCAGTGACAAAAAAATGAGAATTGGATAAAGGAACAAAAATCAACATGAATTACTAGTTTCCTATGGAAGGTTAATTGATTTAAAGCAATCACTATAACAAGGACACCATAAGGGCCTATGAGGTCACCTCAACCAGCAAACACTTGATCTTCTTGCTAAGTGTAGAGATGTGCCAGCCAGGGGCAACAACAGTGAAGACTATAAACTCATTTTCAAGATCTTACAAGAGAGAATGGTGAAGGACTATGAGCTAGTATCACCTCATAAGAGCATAAGAAGCAGCAGAAGGCCAAAGGGCTATAAAACTGGGCATACCCTTGATCCAGCAATACCATTACTACTAGGTCTGTACCCCAAAAAGATCACAAAAAAAGGAAAAGGACCCACAAGTACAAAAATATTTATAGCAGCTCTTTTTGTGGTGGCCAAGAATTGGACATTGATGGGATGTCCATCAGTTGGGGAATGGCTGGGCAAGTTGTGGTATAATGGAACACTACAGTTCCCTAAGAAATGGTGAACAGGCAGATTTCAGAAAAAATCTGGAAAGACTTGCATGAAATGATGCTGAGTGAAGTGAGCAAAACCAGGAGAACATTGTACACACTAACAGTAACATTGTACAGTGACCAACTTTGATAGACTTAGCTCTTCTCAGCAATGCAATGATCTAAGACAGTTCCAAAAGACTCATGGTGGAAAATTCTATACACATCCAGAGAAAGAACTATGGAATCTGAATACAGATTGAAGCATAATGTTTTCTCTCTTTTTTAATCTTTCTCACAGCTTTTCCTTTTTATTTTGATTCTTCTTTCACAACATGACTAATATGGAAATGTGTTTAATATGATTGTACATGTATAGCTTTATAAGATTTCATGCCATCTTGGAGAGGGAGGAAGAAAGGGAGAGGGAAGAAAGGGGGAAATTTAGAATTCAAAATCTTTAAAAGTAAATGTTGAAAACTAATAATTAGAATTTAAAAAATAAAAAGAAGCAGCAGAAGGAAAAATGAGTTTAGAGAAAGTTACAGAGATCCACGTCAATCAGATCACCCAAATAACACTTAGAGATGAAACTGGAAGGCCAAAAACAAAAGAAAGATGTGAAAGACATGTTCATGTCTCTTTTACAACCCCTTTTCTTTATTATGTGGAGCCAGCTCAAGTCCTGATCACTACATGAAGAAGCAGAAATGGAAATTAAGAAAACAAAAATGCAGTGAGTGGCTAGACCAGATCACATACATACCAAAGAGGTCCATGCCAGAGGTGACATAACTTTGAGAACATTGTAGGATTAATTCTCAAAACACCTGACAGAAGCTAAAATACCAAACTAATTTTTTTTAATCCTGGACAGTTCAAGCAACTGATAGAGCATTGAATAGAGCACTAGAACTGGAGTCAGGAAGACCTGAATTAAAATCCAATTTCAGAGACTTCTTAACTGTGTGACCTTGGGCAAGTCACTTAACCTTTGTTTGCCTCAGTTTCCTCAAATGTAAAATGCGGGTAACCACACCTTCCTAGAAGAGTTGTTATGAAGATCAAATGAGACATTTGTAAAGCACATAGCACAGTCCCTGACACATAGTAGGAGCAATATAAATGTTTATTTTATTTCTTTTCCCTCCTCTATATTACTACCAAAGACAATCAAAAGAACATCAGTTACTATAGACTCATCCACTTCCTCAACTTTATAAAATCTTCATGAAAAAAATTTATATATATACACACATGCATATCAAGGGAGTTTACAAAGAATATTCTATATCTGATTATACCTTTATGGACACACAATTTCCTAAAATTCCCTGTCATATTCAGAGAATACAATATCCTAGCATATTTATTGTTTTAACTATAAAAAGGCATTTGATTTGGCAGAACAAAATGAAGCTTTAAAGTCTCTCCTCTAACAAGGTCCCTCCCCTGAGTAGGTTAAGCTCATTCAAAAACAAAAAAGATAAATTTTGTTCAATGACTCTCTGATCACTAACATCAAACGGGGCATAAAAAAGAACGCATATGCCTTTGTAGAGGTGTTTGTCAACATTGTGGAAGACGTTCAGCAGAGAATCCAAATGGAACTGAAATGGTGAAGTCATCCGAATCTGTAGTTTACAAAGTGGTAGTTGAGTCATCATTCTAAAATGTGTGACTAACCAATCAGAGGTTGGGAAGATAGGTGCTACCCTTCCTATAATAGTCAATTGTAGGACTCAACTCCAACAGGACTACAACTAGCCTTATATTTTGTTAATATTCCCCCACTTCAGTCCCTCCCTCTGCTATGAAAGCTTCCAACTTCACCCCCATTCTAAGCCAAGGACCTACGTCAAGGGATGTATAACCTAATTCTTACCCAGGTTCCCATAGCAGCCTCTGTGCAGGTACCAATAGGAAAATAACCTTCTCCACACCATGCCCATTCTCATTGGTTGTAACAAGTGGCTTTGGGAAGGCAGGTTCTATGCTCCCAAGCAGTGACTGATAAGAACCATCCACCCCTTTTCATTTTGGATAGAACACAGTCAGTTATACCAGTTGCAATGTATCCTTGCTCTCTTTTCATTATATGTCCCCTGAAACCTACCCTTTCTGTACTACCATTAAAGGCATGGCCATGTTTTCTCAACCAGGTTTACAATCTCAGTCATCTTCAAATCTTCGCTCTACCTCACCCCACATTTCTAATTCGTTGCCAAACCTTGTCATTCCTCCCTCCTCAACACTTGTTGCATCTGTCCTCTTCTCTTAATTTGAACAGCCTCAGCCCTAATTCACAACCTTATCACCTCTCTCCTGGACTTAATTAATACCTCCTAATTGGTCTATCTGCCTCAAACTCTCTCCTTTCTTGTCTGGCCTGCACACAGGTGCTTGGGTGACTTTCTAAAGCATTGGTATTACCAAATTTTTTGTTTCTATTTTTATATGTTTTATATAGTACATATATCCAATTTAAAAATAAATGTCCACATACAGGAGATGCTGGCTTTTCTTTTTACTCATGGGGTAAGCAATCAAAAAAGTGTGGCTACTATTGTTTTAGATGATTCTGTTTGCAGATGCTACCATGCTGATTGCATCAAGCTCCAGAAAAAAAAAATATAGGGCTTCCTCTGTAAGTTTCATAATTCAAATGATATCCACTTAACAATCTATCTGGAAAAACAAAGTAAATGAACTATGCCTATTACAAAGACTATGATTTATAAGTGCATGAAGAGTTCATTAAACCAGTACAAAAATACATTGTTTTTCAGTCGTGTCAGACTCTTCATGACTCCATTTAGGGTTTTCTTGGCAAAGATACTGGAGTGGTTTGCCTTTTCCCTCTTCAGCTCATTTTGTAGATGAGGAAAGTGTGGCAAACAGGGTTAAGTGACTTGCCCAGGGTCACACAGCTAGTATATGTCTGAGGCCAGATTTGAAGACAGGAAGATGGGTTTTCCTTACTCTAAGCCTGGCACTCTACTCACTGCCCCATCTAGCTGCCCTGTACAAAAGTACATGTCTTTAAAAGAGACAGCAGGTACATAAGGGGTTAGGAGGCAAAGCAAGACCTGGATTGTCTTTGAGAAAGTATCTGGTGTTTTCAAAGACCCTAAGCTT
This sequence comes from Pseudochirops cupreus, assembly GCA_028627135.1. NCBI lineage: Eukaryota > Metazoa > Chordata > Mammalia > Diprotodontia > Pseudocheiridae > Pseudochirops > Pseudochirops cupreus. The sequence continues at coordinate 295,700,170 of CM053582.1, read as the reverse complement.
GTTACTGGAACAAAAAAACAAACAAGTGCATTTTTAGCCAATATTTTTTGTTAATGTTATGTGAATGCAAATCACGGAATATTATACTAACTAAGGAATAAAAAAATGAAGGTAACACAAGGGGCAATAGAGAGATGTCTCTTGGGTATAAATAGGCTACAGAAGAGGAGTTGAATATGGTGCCCACAGTGCAGCCCAAACTAGATTAAAATATAATTGGGAATCATGAACAAAATAAATAAAAACACAGTAAGACAGATAGTGTTAATATTTGTTTTTCTAAGACAATCCTTATATATGGCCTAGTGGCCTTCATTTCTATTTGGGTTTGACATCACTGGGCTACAGCACATTATAATATTGGGAGGTAAGAAGGTACAAATGACTTATACAATAAGAGGATCTGAGTTCATATCCTGCTTCTTATGCTTACTATCTGCGTGACCCTGAGCAAGTAACTTTACACCCTATGCCTCATTCCTCATCTGCAAAATGAAGGAGCTGGACTGGATGATCCTTGGGATCCTTTCTATCTCTAGACCTCTTACCTCTGATTCTGTGACTAACTGAATTCTCCGGGTTATTTCTTACAAATATCTGAAATGCTGTGCAGGCACAAGCTGAATATATTTCTACATTTTTTTAATTGGAATGTCTGTAGAAGTATCATTTTCTTGGAATTCCCTCATAAAGCCTTTTCTTTATTCTGCTCATTTTCCACCTTTTGCAGAGATCAAGATTATTCCATTCATTTATGGTAATGTGGAGATCAAAGAATTGAGAAAGGTAGTATTTGTTCTATAGAAATCTATTAATCAGCATTTTGTATGTGGTGAAGTGGGTTAGTCTACTCAATTGATCAATCTGATTTCCTTAGGCACTAGAGGAACTAAATCTCTGAACGAAAGCACTTGATTAAGAAAAGAAATCTCTATTTAATAGAATAGCTCCCTCTTTTAGAGCTGTGTAAAATGCTAAGCATTTTATTACCACCATCCTTCCAGTCACCCAATTTCACAACCTCAGTGTCTTCCTAGTCTCCTTCCAGTCTTTCATCCCATATATCCCATAGATCGCCAAGTTTTGTTGACTGTAACTCTACAGCATCTCTCATTTAAGTTCTTTCTCTCCATTAACACAGCCACTACCCTAGTTAAGATCTTCAGCACCACTCACAATGACTTTTTTGTTGATCTCCTGCATCCATTCTCTTCTCTCTCCAATTCATCTTCTCACAGTGATAAGCAACAACATTTAAGACAACTTGCATTATAACCTCAGCATTTTTTTTCAGTTAAAATAAGGGAGTCAGTTACATTAAGGTAATCAAAATGGTTTGACCATTTTTGTTGGTATCACAAGGATGAGCACTAAAGAGACAGTTTCTACTAAAATATTGGTGTGAATAAGCATCATTTGACATAAGGTCAATGGCATTAATATTTGCAAAATTTTATTCTTCAATTACAAATTTTATTTGAGAAGTGAATCAAAGTTAATGAAATAAATTTCAAACCACCAAGGATTAAAATTTTACTTTCCAAAACAGGGTTTTTTTCTCACTTATAATCATTGCCTTAACCTAAGTTTAAAAAAAATAAACTGTTTATATTCTCAAGTCTGTAAGTGTACATTTCATTTGTACTTTAAGAAAAATGGGATAGTCCTTATATGTACAAATATAGATAAAATTAGCCCTTCAATGAGAGATACCTTTGATAATGGAATAAATATAAAAGAATATTATCACTCATGACAAAAAATGTTTTAAATGTAAAACTTTGACATATCATTTATGATAACTGTAAGTGGGTTTAATCATTATAATTTCCATTTTGTCTTACCTCATGGTTCTTATCAATTTGTCAAGCTGTAGGCATAATTCTGAGTTCAGTACTTGTTTCTGGTATTATGACAATTTTGAGAATGATCTAAAATGATATTCTCCACTTTTGAGAAGGAATCAGAAGTTTAAGTTCAATGTTGTACAGTTTATCTACCTCCCCAATATAAATCCTCTATTCCAGTCTTATTCTTCAAGGTCCCTCAAGCAGGAAATGTTCTTTCCTAATTCTAAACCTTTCCTTGTGCTCTCTGACTTGCCCTATTCTCTATTCTCAATCAAACCAAATTCAACCCATGCTTCAAAATCCACTCAAGTACCACCACAACAACTTCTGTCCATATTCAGCTCTTCTTGTCTTTAAATTCCCAGACTACTTACTTTTAGCATATATCAATTCATTTTAGAATTTAGTCACATACTCTTTTGCACTGAGCTTATTACTTGACAGAGATTTCTCTTACCTCCACAATTAGATTATACATTACAAGAGGGCAGAAGCCATATATTTATTTCTTTCATATTTTCCTCAAAAGATAACATGGTGCAATGGATACAATGAAAACTTTGATAAGCGTTTGTTGAGTAAATGCATGTAAGATTATGAGTGGTATGTCCATATGAATTATGAAGCCAAAACAAGTCTATAGAACGCATTGCATGATATCCAACCAACTCATATCATCCCAAGTGAGTTCAGAGATGAAACTGGCAAGAAAACAACAAATTATATAAAATTATAGACTTATCAATACTTCTATAATGATCTATTTTCACCATTAATGAAAGGAACTACCAGATTTGGGATGCAATTAAGAGGCAACATGGTACCCAAAAAGAGCACTTACTAGAGAGTAATAGAACCTATGTTCAAATCCTGCCTCTGACAACTAGTAGTGACACAAGTAGTACTTGTGTGACCTTGACCAAGTCATTTAACTTTTCCTCAGTTTCCTCATCTGTAAAATGAAAGGGTTGGAAGAGAAAGGCTCTGAGATCTCTTCCATTTCTAGATCTATGATGCCATGATGCTAACATCTCAGCCATTTACGTGCTGTGTGTGTGAGACATTGAAAAAACACTTAAGAAGATAAAGTCATGAAGGCTAGCCAGACTAGACCAAGTATATAGACTAAGGATATCCAGGCTTATGACATGACAATTGCTAGGGCAGTGGTGATGATTTGACAAGTTACATAAAGAAGAGGATACAAGGGAATAGAAAAAATCATGGACAATTTTATTAAGCCCTCCCACCCCTTACTGCTACACAAAAGTAATCAGGACATCAAAAACTGCCAACCCATACACCTACGTTCCTACCTGTATATAAAACTTCTAAGTAATGGTCTGCACATATATCCAGAGTATCCATGATAAAAACATGACAACAGACTAGCAGGCTATTGCAAACAATTGTTTGCCAATCATATCTTTATAAACACAGAATTTACCAAGATGTACAGAGAATACAAGAGTCTGTTCTATTCCTTTGTTTATTACCAAAAAAAATGATTCAATAGAGCAAAGCAGTTTTATAAATGCTCTAACAGGGGTCTCATAAATATGTGAAAATAATACAGGATTCCTTAATTAATACAACAAGAAAATAATTATCTAGTTGTACTGATCATCCATGTCAAGCAAGGTAAAAAAAGAAATGGATATTTGTCAAAAGTGTTTGTGACTGTTGTGGAAAATGTCTTTTACAAAATTCAAATTGAAGGGAGATTCCCTGTAGATGGGTAGCTCCCAGATCTTTCTGTTTATGATTAAAAATTTGCTTAAACCTCTCCCATTTCTGATGTCAACTAAATATCCATTTCTCTAAGGTTATATTAATTCATTGCTTCCACCTCCTTCTTCATCTTTTCTTTTTATTCTTTTAGAGTTGAATGTATTCACAGTGGAGTACTGGTAAATGTTTAACAACCAGCTCACTGGGGGGAAATATATATATGACACACTTTTAAACTTAATCTGCATTGTTGGCATTTTTTCCTTCACTTTCTTAAGTCTAGAGAATGAACAAAAAATAACTCAAACCCTGATTTATATCATTCACTGATTTCTGAAGTGTAAATAAAAGTTCACACTAAAAATTTAACAATGGGTTCTCATAGGCCAGTTCTAGCTGGCTCCAGCATCTATTACTATCAGTCCTGATAAATTTATATATTTGCTTCCCTGTTACCTGCATCAATTTCTTATCTTACTGTGGCATAATATTGCACATCTGTTTTGCTTCTCTATTGATCCATAATGACTGTATCCAACAAACATGAAATAAAAGCACTATAGATGAGCAATGAGTGGTCTTATCCTAGAAGTCACTGAACAGAAGAAAGAACATGGGGTAAATTACATTTGGAAAATTGGGCAGGACTTTTAAAAATCATAGCACAAAGACCCAGCATAGATATTCTTCTGGCAATACTGTGTAGTTGCAAGTCTTGAAACATCACAGTCTCTCATCATTCAAAATCATAGATCACCCAAAGGGTAATGGAGAAACACATAATGGATACGAGTAGGTGACAGCTTATTTTCTGTGATGACTTACAGGCAGCAAGGGGCATAAGGGATATCATAGAGCAGCTTTGTGATGTAAGAACTCCTTTACACTCTTAAAAATTATTTAGGAGGATAGATCCCTGAAAAAAAATTTAAGACCTTCCTTCAAAGAGCTTTTGTTTATGTGAATTATAGCTACCAATATTTAGTGGATTAGAAATTGAAATATCTTAGTATTATTATGAAAGGAGTTTTTACTTCGTAGACTACCCCCTGAAAGGATCTCAAGGACTTCCAGGGATCCCCAGACTCCTTTGAGAATCACTGTCATAAAGCATAATTGGACAGCTAGGAGACTGGCCTTGTAGCAAAAGTGAGAGATGACACAGGGACAAATCGAGTGCTATACTGATACCCATGAAATGTAAAAAGTCCTAGAGTAAGGCCTCCAGCATATCAAGTGGATGATCTATGGAGACTATATGGAATAACACAGGTTAAAAACATACAGAATGGGAAGGTATGGATTGGCTGTGATCTGCACCAATGGAGGTGAAGTAACAATTGATAAGATCACAGATAGAAAAATAAGAATTGGAGGATGTAAGTTAGCAATTTTTACTTTAATGCTCAAAGAAACACATTCTTTCTTTGTTGTATTGATCATCAGAACCATCATTGGTTTGGAAGGATAAGGAGCTAATACCCATCTGAAATGCTGCCTGAGTGATTTATACATTAAGGCACTGAAGTGGTGGCATCAGGGAAGAGCTGTTTTAAAATATGAATTTATCTAAGTAGCTGCCTATTTATCAGTGATGAACTGACAGAATCTTTACCCTGTACTTGATTCTCTGCTCTTGCACAGGGTCTCCACCATGCTTTCTGCTCAAATACAGCTTTTTATGTTCCTCTGGAAACACACAGGAGGGTCTTTATTCAAATAGTACCATAGGTTTATCTCTCAGTTTTAACTACCTTAGTATACAGAATACATTTATTCTGCTTCCTTTATTTCAAACCTGAGTTAGAATTCACTGCAGGTAATGTTGAATATCCCTTAGGAAAGTAAATATGGCAAGTACTCATAGAGATTAAATGAGATTGTGTGTTGTTTTTTGTAAGCTGCAATTAGAGAGCCAACAGCTTTCGCTGTAAATATCAGACTTTAAAGGATAAAAGGCCAATGTCTGCTTCCTTCAATAAAATGTCCTATTGAAAGAGCATACACCTTTTTGCCAATTGAAGTGAAAAATTATTTCCGTGAAGCCCACCTAATTGGACATATGCCCACTTCACTATATTTCTTTATGCAGCATCAAACTGTTAAGCTATCCAAAGATATTGTTGCTAAGTTAGGGAAACTCAGAAAGCTCAAGTCTTCTATAAGGGACGATGTGTTTCTATAAGATGCATTCCAAGTAACAATGAAAGATGTTACAAATCCTCAAAAGCAACTAATTTGTGGTCCTCAGAGGCAAATAGAGGAACACATACAATGACCAAAATAATGTAAAATAAAACAACACTGAAGAGCCACTGAACTTATATTAAATTCAACGATCAATCCTGGTTCCAAAGGACAGAAAAAACACTTACCTCCTCTCTGTAAAGAGGTGGAGGACTATGGCCACTGAACACTACAGACTCAGCCTGTTAGTTGCTTTGCTCTTCTTCTTTTTTGCAAGGGAGGTATTAATTAATGGGAGGAAATGAATATAGAAATGATTGTGATGTAAAAAGAATAAATTGGCTTTTTAGAGAAGGTTCTATGGTGCTTTTCATTTTTGAAAAAGGGTAGCACAGAGGTAAGCATGATGTACAGCTATAAGGAACAAAGTCATGGCTTCTGGGGTAAATTAAAAACAAAACAAACAAACAAAAAAAGCTAAACCATGGCCAAGGGCAACTATTTGACAATGATCTAAATGATGATATAAACATAAAAGCCAATGTTTGAAAAAGAGCCTTTTCCCGGCAGTATAGAAGGCAAAGCTATTCTTTGGTTTGTCATCTGGCCACAGTTTGAAGAACTATTGCTTCATTTTGGTTTTGGTTTTTGCCATTCTGCTCACTAAAGTTTTTATGCATGCTGGAAACAATGACCTTTTACCTCAAGGCTACACACTATGTTTATGTCTATGTTGATCTTCTCATCAACCATAAATTCACATTGCTTCGGTGTGTCTTTGAAGCATTTCTTTGAGCCTTCCTGCATGTATTTTTCCCACATCTCTTTGCGAAGATGATAGCTACAGGTGGATATTTGGAGAAAAATAAAACCCTATTAGAATGAGTGCTATTACAAAAGAAGGTTCTGTAACTTGAGTTTCCACACTCGTTGTTTCTATCCAGCGAAAATTTTGTCTGCCTGCTTTCTTGGATCCCTTGATTGTGTTCTCAACTTCTTGGTTAGTCAGTGCATCATGAAGATGGTCTAGCAGCACAGTTTAGGGGGTAGCTTTCCACTCTCTATCATCAATAAAGATTTTCAACATGTGCAGACCTTCCCTGTTTGAGGTCCCTACAGGAGTCCATAGAAACTTGTGGACTTCTGAGAAAGCATTCGGAAATTTTAAGAGGAAAGGACTACGTTCATTCAGAGACACAGGATTATTTTTGTAGTTAGTAGTTGTTACCATTACGATTGTTGTGTCACTTGTTTGCTTACTTGTAATCTGAGTGCCTTATGGGAGTAACCCTCCTGTATCATTATCAGCAACCCCTGAAAAACTAGTGAATAGTCCCTGAAGAACGAATACCTCTTCTAAAATGTTCAAATGGCATCAAAGACTGAGAATGAACCATACTACCTACCTCCTGACAAAGAGGTGATATATGCAAGATGCAGAATGATATATATTTTTGGATATGACCAGTTCATGAATTTGTTTTACTTGACTACACAAGTCAAGGGGGAAGGAGAGGAAGGGAAAGAAAATAAATTTTTGTTCATTAAAAAAAATCAAATAACACCAAATATGGACAGAATCATTGATCAGAACTTCACCTAGGACTTGGGAAGAGAAGCACTGCTAGTCATTTCTTAGCTATTCCAAATACTAGGTGAAGTAACAAAGAAAATGCATATGTGTCTTTTTGCAAAAAGAAGCAGCATGGAGTAAGAGGGATCTTGAGACTGGGAGTCAGGGATCCTAGGTTCCAATTTCATGTCTGACACTAATTACCTGTGTGACCTCTGGCAAGTCACTTTCCTTCTCTGGGCCTCATTTTCCTTATATGTTAAATGGAAGAAATTTTGACTAGATTCCTAAAACACTTTCCTTCTCTAAAATTCTCTGTTCCAAGGACAAAAAAACATACTTATGGAAAATCTAGGTGCTGGGTGGCCAAAATTTTTGAAATAATAGAACCAAAGCCAGGACTAACATATTTTAGAACTCATTGTAAAAGCATTTTCACCTGGCTACATCAATTAGATCCCTTCCAATCTCCTTCCCATTATTAATACCCACAATATACAGGAGAAATGTGGACCTCTGAAGAGTTTGGAGCAGGGGACATTTGACTCCACCAGCAGAAGGCAGAGTCCTATGAAGGAATAATTTCCAATCAAGAATAGTGAGCAGAAGATCTACAGATAGTCTTTCCAAGACTACCCTAGACTCCTATGAAGAAAAATGCTTTGGCAAGAGAGGGCACTGCAACAAATAGTAGACCCACCTACATGAGCAGAACTTCCTTTAAAAAATGGTAGATAAATTTGATGTCCTTTGAGGGACAATAGTAAGCTGCCACTAATGTATTTGGCTAGCCTATCTGTTACAACTTCCTATCCCTTCTTTTTTTTTTTCTTTCTCAGGATCTTGTGCCTAACATTGGAAAGGGTAAAGTCTGGGATTCTCCAGGAGGATAGATAGTCTAGGTTTATGGGTAGAGACTCAAACCAAAGAAAGGGTGACTGCATTAAAATATACCAGCCCTCCTGCCAGCATTGACTCTGATATAAGATTGAATTCTCTATTTTCAAAGAACTTGTCCTAGATCTAGAAAACTACTTATTCAGTAGTACTGACTCTTATGGGGAAACAGTTAAGGGGGGGAGGTGGAATTCTTTGCACATGCTTCTTCGTTAAAGGTATCATTTCTATGATATATAGATACCTAGTTCAAATGTGTAAGAGCAATCCCACTCCCCAGGTGATAAATGATCAAAGTTTATGAACAGTCAGTTCTCAAGGAAAGAAATCCAAGCTATCAATAGTCATATTTTTTTTAAACTGCCCCAAATTACAAACAATTAGGGACTTGCAAGTTAAAACAACTCTGAGGTTCTACCTCACACCTACTAGACTGGCAAAGATGACCAAACAAAGGAAAATAACAAATGTGCCACAAGAAAACAGATAGATTAATATTTTGTTGGTGGAGCTTCAAGTCAGTCTATCCATTCTGGAAAGTAATTTGGAACGATGTCCCAAAAGTTACTAAACTGTGCATAGCCTTTGACCTAGCAATATTACTAGATCTATATCTCAAAGAGATGAAAGAAAGAGGAAAAGGTCCTATACATACAAAATAGGTCTAGAAATAATTTTGTGGAGGGAAAGAAATGGAAATTCAGTAGGGTGCCCATCCATTAGAGGATGTTTGGACAAGCTATGGCATATGAATTTGATGGAATGTTTAGAATACCATTGTTGTACCATAAAAAATGATGAGACCATTTCAGAGAAAACTGGAAAGGCTTGTAAGATGCATGGTGAAATGAGCACAATTAGGGGAAATAATATATATTAAATATAACATTTAAAAATAAAGAATCCGAAAGACTCAAAAAACTCTAAGCAATGCAATACTAAACATGATTCTAGAGGCTGAAAATGAAGAATTATCCCCACCTCCTGACAAGACACAGAAAGGAACATGGACAATACGGGGATTTGTTTTGCTTGACTACATATATTTGTTACCAGATTCTCCACTCCCACTCCCAAGAGCTAAAGAGAAAACTGAAGAAGAGAGAGAAAATAAATGTTGATTGATTTGGGGGGGGGGGGGAATTTCTGAAGAGTGATTCTTATTATTTTGACCAAGATACAAAGAAGCTTTTCTCTCTGAAGTGAATTCCTTCTGGTTAAAAACAAAAAAAAAGATTTACCTCTCCAGTCTCATTGTACATTATTCCCCCCTCTCAAATTGGCCATCCATTTACTCCCCAAAACTAACACACCATTTCCGATCTCCATGCCTTTGTAATGACCGTGCCCCATGATTTTTTCCTCATCACTGCCTCATGGAATACCTCTCTTCCTTCAAGCCCAGCTCAAGTGCCATTTACTCCATGAAATCTTTCCTGGCTCCCACAACTGTCAGTGCCCTCCTTCCTGAACCATATCATTGCTAATTTCTTTGGGTTTGTTGTTGTTGTTCAGTCATTTGTGATTCTTCATGATCCTGTTTGGGATTTTCTTGAGAAAGAAACTGGAATGGTTGACCATCTCCTTCTCCAGCTCATCTTATAGATGAGGAAAGTAAGGTAAACAGGGTTGAATTGACTTGCCCAAGGTTACACAGCTAGTAAGTGTACGAGGCCAGATTTGAACTCACAAAAAAGAATCTTCCTGCCTTCAGGTCCTACACTCTATCCACTGTATAACCTTTAGCTGAATACCTTCCAACTACAAAAAAGTTCTTTTCATTCAATTCAGCCAGCACTCATTGATGTGGTACTTAATGCCAGTTAGTAAGTCACTTAATAATTTATTACTCCCCTTCTATGTGCTGGGCACTGTGCTAAAAGCACTGGAAATACAAAGAAAGGTAAATGACAGTCCCTGCCTTCAAGGAACTTATAACTGAATGGGGAATGTAAACATCTATGCACAAACAAAGTATTGACTGAATAAATTGGAGATGTCAGAGGGAAGGCAAACATTAGAAGAAAAGGAAAGACTTCTTGTAGAAGATGGGATTTTATCTGGGCCTTGAAGAAAGCCATAGAAGCCAAGAAGCAGAGATAAGGAGGGAGACAATTCTAGGAATGAGAGTCTCAACGGGATGGAATTGGTCTCTAATCTGTGTATGGCCAGAACTGAACAGAGCAAGTTAGGGACAGGAGAGCAAGGAATCAAACAGAAGTTTAATTTCAAAGTGAGGGAAATAGCTTGCAAGCAAGAACACATGTGCTGGAGGCCCTCCCCTAGTGGGGGGACGACTCAAGATAGTATGAGGAGATCTCAGTACTGATACCAATGGCTGTGAAGTGAACTGTAGCCTTGATAAGGATGGGTAACAGTAATAATAAGACACATTCAGAGCACCTTCCACAATCTGGTTCCAGTCTGCCTTTATAGCCTTATCTCATAGACAAACTAGCCTACTACTTACTATCTGTTCCCTGAACATCTGTTCCTCTATCATTTCCATGCATTCTTACAATATCTCTTCTTCACATATTCATATGCTGATTCATAGCAGGGCTTCATGACCAGAACATGAGTATTTGTTCAGTGCTTGTCTGAGCTCAGAGGACACCTGGTGCTGGTCAAAGCATTACCATCATTATATGATTTCACCAGAGAGTGAGATCATTCAGAGGGTGAGCACAAAGTATTGTTGTTAGGCCAAACTCAAGGCACAGCCTGCTTGCCGGGTCTTAGCTCTAGAAAAACAGGGTGTTTCCTGATATCTTGACAGGGGCCAGAGCCAATGAAAATGGCTGGAGTCAGGAAATGGCATGTCATGGTTGAAGTACAGTGTCACTGAGTCACAGAGTAAATGGGGGTAGGAACAAGTGGCAGTGGGGAGTGGAGATGGGGGGGTAAGGGAATTAAGTTTATCGACAGTTTTGAATTACAGTGGATTTTCTACTTGATCCTTAAGTAATAGGAGCCGCTGGAGTCTATTGAATATGGGGTGGCATGGTTAGATCTGTCTTTTTCTCCCCTTGGGAAAGTCACTTTAGAGGCTAAATGGAGGATGGATTAGAGTAGGGAGAAGCTTGAAGCAGGCAGACACACAAGTAGGCTATTGTAACAGTCCAGGATGAGGTGATGAGGGCCTGTACCAGAGTGGTTGTAGTGTCAGAGGAGGGGAAGGGGGAATATACAAGAGATGTTACAGTGATAATATCAGCCGGTCTTGGCAACAGTTTAGATGTGGGAGGGTAAGAGAGAGTGAGGAGGAGAGGATAACACTGAAGTTGCAAGCCTAGGTACCTGCGAAGATGATGACACTCTCAAGAGTAAGAGGAATGTTAGAAAGAGGAGAAGGGTTGGGGCCATATCAATTAGTCAATACTCTGAATAAAGAAAAACTTTCATTTGACCCTGCTAGTGCATCTCTGTCCTCCCTTTCATTACTAAATCCTAGGAAAAGCTATCTCCGTACATTACTAAATCTACATCCTCTTCTCTCACTCACTTTTCAGTCCCTTGCTGTTTGACTTCATATCCTACCACTCAATTGAACATGCTCTGTCTAAGGTTACCAATAAAAAGTCAGAGAATGGCCTTCTATCATCATTCATCCTTCTTGACCTGTCTGTAGCTTTCAACACTGTTGACCATTCTTTCCTTCTAATCAAATCACCAAACACTTATTAAGGACCTACTGTGTGTGTATACATATATATATACAAAATTATATATCATTATATATATATGCATGTGTGTGTGTGCCTGGTATGTGCTAAACCCTAGAGATATAAATAAAGGCAAAAAACAGTCTCTGTTCTTACATCTAGCTCTAGCTTCTCATGACCTATAACCAATAACTCTATTCAGCCACATATAAAATTGTAGAATATAAATTGAATCTATAGAATTTGGTTCCTGCAAATGCCACTAACATTTCATCTCCTGACTTTTTTCTAATGTGGTAGACATTCCTATTCATGTGCTAACCCCATATTTGAAAACTGGAAAACATAGATTTTGACAGATTTCCAGATTGTAGCAAATATTCTTAATTAAATCTTTACATGGTAGGAAGCACTACAATCAAGTATTGCCTCTCCTCTTCCTCCTTAGAACAAGTAAAATGGTTGGTTCATTGTTGCTCTTCATGCTTAAAGAGGATCAAAATGATATCACTGTGTTGGGATCAAGGTACGGTGTGCACTGCTATGACTGCTCAGACCAATATGAGCTTGGAAGGCTCTATCACAGGTTAGGCACAAATACTCCATGGGAACATTTGAAGGTGTCTCTAAATTTGTGCATTTCACACTTTTTCTGAGCTGCTGCAATTCTATTTTGATCATATTGCAAAGCACCTTCTTTGATGTGGTGCAAGTAAAATAATATTAAAATAGAAGTCTGACTATATCACATCTCTGCTCAAGCAGCTTCAGTGGCTCCCTAGTGCTCCTAGGATAAAATACAAGCTCTCAGCCTGACATTCAGAGCACCTTCCACAATCTGGTTCCAGTCTGCCTTTATAGCCTTATCTCATAGACAAACTAGCCTACTACTTACTATCTGTTCCCTGAACATCTGTTCCTCTATCATTTCCATGCATTCTTACAATATCTCTTCTTCACATATTCATATGTTGGCCTGCCCTCTAAAATGTCTGAAATGTGTTCCCACCTCACCTTTGTCTCTCAGAATCCTTATCAAATGCTTAATCAAGTGCCATCTCTATCTGCTGGCAAGCCTTCCCTGAGACCCTAGTTATTAATGTTCTCATATTTACTCATCTGTATCCATGTCATATATCTCCAGTAGAGTATAAACAACTTGAGGGTAGGGACTGACTCAAATGATCATAGGATCAAAGATTTAGAGTTGAAATGACCCTAGAAGCCAGAGGTTACATGATTTGCCCAAGGCCACACCACAAGTTTCTGAAACAGGATTGAACTCAGGTCTTTCTGATTCCTAGTCCAGTAGCCTATCCACTTTTCATACCACTGAACAAGGTAGGCACTTAACAAATGTTGAATGTAATTGTATACCATCCTTACAAGACTACTACCATCCACAATAGCATCAGAGGATTCCAATCTGTCCCAGCATTTTTGAGGAACCAGTTCTCTGAAGTACACCTGTATGTTTAAAGTTTTGTAATCTAGTAGCCCAATTTGACCAATCAGTAGAATATCAGAAGAATAACAATATGCATTAACTCTGGGTAGGCAGGATGAAGATAGACTCTGATGGTCCTTAAATTTCAAACTGATAAATTTCCATGTTATACTAGAAGCAATAGGGTGCCATTGAAGCTTCTTGAGTAGGACATGACCTGTACCTTTGAATTTTGGCTACTATTTGGAGAATGAATCTGGAAGACAATACTTAATGATATTGCCTGTCACATTATAAATACGTAATCAAGAGCAATATAAAATTGGTTTGGTTTTAAAGTTGTCATCAGAACCATGATTTCCTTTATGATCCTGTTCCTGGGAAAGGGAATCCCTAAGAGTTCATAATTGGTTAAGAAAACAAGAATAGAATAAAGTCAAACAGTGATTTGTTAAATTAATAACACGATTGCATCTATTTTGTTGTGGTTTAGTAGATTAGTTGTATCTGATTCTTCATGACCCCATTTGGAGTTTTCTTGACAGAGATACTGGAATGGTTTGCCATTTCCTTCTGCAGTTCATTTTATAGATGAGGAAACTGAGGCAAACAGAATTAAGTGACTTGCCCAGGGTAGCAAAGCTGATAAGTATCTGAGGTCAGATTTGAACTGATGTCCTCCTGATTTCAGACCTGGAACTCTATCTACTGCACCACCTACCTGCCCTTTTGTATAGTTTTGTATTTTTTTATGTATGCTTTATTACATACTCTCAGAGTTGGAAGGGATCTCAGGGGCCACCTAGTCCAACCCATACCTGAATAAGACTCCCTACCACTCCCACCATTCCACCTGCCTGCCTTCACCATAACCCAAAAAGAGGTTTGCAAGTCTTTGCTTCAAAATCACCAGTGAAGGAATGCCCAGGCAGCCTATTCCACCTTGGGATAGCTCTAATTGTTAGGAAATATTTCCTCACATCAGGCTTAAATCAATCTCTTTTCAACTTGCCCCACTGTTCCCCACTAGGGTTAAATAGAGTAAGTCCATTTTCTCTCTCATTTCGACAGTCCTTCAAACACTCCAAGTCAAGCAATCTTTTTGAATCTTGTCACAATTCTGTGAGAAAGATGGGGCAGAGATCATTTGCCATTTTAGATATATGTGGAAGCTGAGACACCGAAGCTTATATGATTTGTTCAGTCACACTGCTAATTAGTGACATGGACAGAACAAGAAACAAGATCTCCTGGCTAGTTATCTATCTCTTGACTAGACCAGTTTCTTTCTTTCATAATTATCACATATTTCAACATAATAAAGCAGCTAGGTGGTACAGTGGATAGAGAGCCAGGCCTGGAGTCAAGAGGACCTGAGTTTAAATCTGACCTCAGACACGCTAGTTGTGTGATCCTAGGCAAGTCACTTAATCCTGCTTGACTCAGTTTCCTCATCTATAAAATGAACTGAAGTAGGAAATGGCAAACCACTCCAGTATCTCTGCCAAGAAACCTAAAATGGAGTCATGAAGAGTGGGACATAACTGAATGACAACTTCTATATTCCAAGTAATAGTCCTAGAACTTCATATGATTTTACCAAAAGTAACAACCCCAAATTTCTCTTGGTAACATGGCAGAACTATAAAACTCTACTTATGGCAGTCATTTAAACTGTGGCACAACATACCAGAAAGCAATTTTGTTTGCCGGGTGTAGGCGGGAAAGGATGATCCTCAAATTAGCACCTTTTCCCAGGTAAGCAAATGACTTTCTAAGAAGACCCCATCTGGATCTCAACAGATATTTTCCATGTCATTTACCTGTTCAGAATAATCTTTATTAGTAATTAGATTATTCTTATTAGGAAATGGATAACCATGGGAAATGTATATTTATTCCCCCAAAAAAATATGAAAGAGAAAATGTGGAATCAGTTTTATTTCATGGGGAAGGGCTTGAATATCATCAAAAGAGTCCTAGCCATTTCTTACCATGGAGACAAGTTCTTTCTTCTAGATGTGGGCAATAGCAAACTTGTGTCAAATTATCCAATTGGTATTTAAAGTTGTCTTCTTGTAATCTCCCCTGCGTATTGTGATAGTAATATAATTTGAAATTGAGATCCCTTTGTATTGGCAAAGGGAACAGGTACTTAGCACTTAGTAATTAATCAAGTCTCTGTTAAAGAAACAGAAGGTATGAATCCCTGTTGCTAACATAACAGGAAGTGGTTGGCTGAAACAGGAAGAGAAGCTAATGCTGTCAATATATGAGGAAAAGCCTCAGAGAGGGAGAGACAGATCTTCTTGGAGCAAGCTCTGTGGAGGCAGAAGCTGCTGCTGCTGGGGAGGCTGAAGAGAAGCCGAGGAGGCTGTAGAGAATGATTTTGATTTTGAAAACCTGGATGGAGTGATTTTGATTCTGGGAACCAGCTGGAGCTGCTGAGGATTTCTGAGAGCCAGTCAGAGCTAACTGCCAGCTGGAATTGCTGAGGCTGTTGAGGATTTTCAAGGGCCAGCTGGAGCTGCCAGAAGACTGAGGAAGCATGACTGTGATGCTGGTATTTTGAATGAATCTGTTGGTGGCTTTATTAAGCCTTGTCTTTCCAGGAACAGAGACTGTGAAGGATTTGAGATGGATTAGACACTGTGAGCTCCAATGTAAATCAGGAACTGCACAGACAGCTGGACAAGGACCTGAGAGTTGTTTGCCTTTGAACCCAGGTGACAGTTTGTTGAATCCAGGTAGGATCTGGGACCATGGAAGGGGATTCAGGGAGTCTGGGAGACCACCCCAAGTCAAGCTGAAAGAAGACTTTACTTGGATACTGTGTACTAAGAAATTGTAATTTACTAGTGACCTAGGGGTAGAGGGCTTGTGTATTTTCTGATCATAGAATAGTGATTGATGACTGAATAAGTGACTGATTAAGTTAACTTAGTGTGCCCCATGAGTGAATAACTTTTACTATTGTACTTGGTGATTGAATTAAGGATTTTGTGAATGCTTTAGTTGCTAAATGATTATTCTTTGTTCAAAACTTTGTGACCACTGTAGTGAAAACTATGTGGCCATTTTAGTGATAAGCTG
Organism: Pseudochirops cupreus; assembly: GCA_028627135.1. Lineage (NCBI taxonomy): Eukaryota > Metazoa > Chordata > Mammalia > Diprotodontia > Pseudocheiridae > Pseudochirops > Pseudochirops cupreus. The sequence goes on along the minus strand of CM053582.1, from coordinate 295,683,727 downwards.
TTGTGAATACTATATTTTGATTTTCTGTGATAAGTTATAATATTGTGTATGCTGTACCTTGATTTTCTGTGAATGTTTTGCCTTGATTTGCTATTGAATAGAGTGTTCACTATACTGTGTAATCAGAACCTTAAAAGCTGTTCACAGTAGCATTCTGCTGGAAAGTTACTCATGCGTGGCATTACACATATTTAAACAAGAAAACTGGAGTTGTATCCACAGAAATAATAACTTAACTAAACCAGGTACCCCTCTTAAATTCAAATTGCACTGAATCAGTCAACAAGCATTTATTAGGTACCTACTATATGCTAGCAGACACTGTGCTGGGAACTAGATATACAAAGACAAAAGTGAAATATATTGTAGGTACCTAATAACTTTTGTACCTATACAACTAGGTCCCAATTAGCACAAATAATGAATCCCTTTGAAGTAGTCACATATTGCATAGTTCCATTGGGCTGGAACCAATTACCATATTTTTCATGATTATAATTCAAATAGTACAAATTAGAATACTTGTGACCACTTCAGGATTCATTGTTCACACTGATCAGAACCTAGTTGGATATATGCATATTAGAGTAGTATCTTAAATTCATTCATTCAACAAACATTTATTGACTTCTTACCTTAGGCAGGGCACTGGATTAAGCATTAAGTGGTATGTAAAGATGAATAAGATGAATCACCATTCCAGAGGACTGATAAAGAAACATGTTACACTTTTTCTGACAGTATGAAAATGAACTCAAGGTGAAGAATGAAGCATATTTTTAGACATGACCAATGTGAGGATTCATTTTGCTGGACTATGCATATTTAATACAAGGGTTTTGTTTTTCTTCCTCTCAGTTGAAAAAGATAGAGTGATAGGGTTAAAAAAAATAGAGGAATAAGAAAAGAGAGACATTGAAGTATTTTTAATATGCACAAGATAAGAACAGAAGGAAGATCAATAGGAAATAGACAAAGCAGGACAGCTTTGAAAAGAACATGTTGAATTTGTTGTATACTTTGAGAAAGAAGCAAGTTATACATGGTGTAGAATCATGCCTGCACATGCAGTGCTCTTTTTTCTGTTCCACTGTGTATATCGAAATGCTCATCTAGCCATGTCAGCCCCCACCTCCAACTCAATAAACTGCAGGAGCTCCATGTCTGTCACCTTAGGAATTAGATCTAAAATCCTCTTTTTGGCATTCAAAGGCCTTCATAACTTGACCCTGCCACATGCATGCACACGTGCACACATACACATAAACACACACCCCTTTCCAGTCTTCTTACACCTTATGCCTCCATCTCACCTCCTCAGTGCCCTGCCATCCAGTGACACCAGTTTCCTTGCTATTGATAACACAAGATACTCCATCTCCTAACTCTGGGCATTTTTTCTGGTTGTCCTCATGCCTGGAATGTTCCCTCTCCTCATTCCTGCCTCCTAGCTCGTCTGGCTTCCTTCAAATCCCAGTCAATATATGACATTCCATAGGAAACCTTTTCTGTTTTCCCTTTATTCCAGTGTCTTCTCTCTGTTGATTATTTCAAATTTATCTTTAAATAACTTGTTTGCACATAGTTGTTTGCATGTTGTTTCCTCCACTACACTGAGCTCCTAAAAGGACAGTCTTTTACCCTTTTTTTGTATCCCCAGTGCTTAGTACAATGCCTGGTGCGTAGTTTGTGCTTAACAAATGTTTATGGACTGACCAACTGACTGACATTTGTCAATTTTTAAAATATAATTTATTTATTTTTAGTTTTCAACATTCATTTCCATAAGATTTTGAGTTTCAAATTTTCTCTCCCCTTCCCCCTCCAGATGGCATGCAATATGATATAGGTGCTACTTATGCATTCATGTTAAACATATTTTCAAATTAGTCATGATGCAAAGAAGAATCAGAACTAATAGGAGGAACCATGAGAAAGAAGAAACAAAACTGAACAACAAAAGAAAAAGAGAGCAAATAATATGCTTCCATCCAAATTCAAACTCCAAAGTTCATTCTCTGGATGTGCATAGTATTTTCCATCATGAGTCTTTTGGAGTTGTCTTAGATCCTTGTGTTGCTGAGAAGAGCCAAGGCTATCAAAGTCAGTCACCACATAATGTGGTTATTACTGTGTAAAATATTCTCCTGCTTCTGCTCATTTCACTCAGCATTAGTTCATATAAGTCTTTCCAGGTTTTTCTGACATTCGCCTGCTCCTCATTTCTTATAGCACATAGTATTCCATTACATTCATATACCACATCTTGTTCAGCCATTCCTCAACTGATGAGCATCCCCTCAGTTTCCAGTTTTTGGCCACCACAAAAAAGAGTTGCTATAAATATTTTTGTACATGTACATCCTCTTCCTGTTTTTATTATCTCTTTGGGATGCAGACCTAGAAGCAGTATTGCTGGGCCAAAGGGTATGCACAGTTTTATAGCCCTTTGGGCATAACTCCAAATTGCTCTACAGAATGGTTGGATCAGCTTACAACTCCACCAATTAGTCTTCCAACTTTCCCACATCTTCTCTAACATTTATCATTTTCCTGTTTTGTCATGTTAGCCAATCTGATAGGTATGATGTTATGCATCAGAGTTGTTTTGATTTGCATCTCTCTAATCAACAGTGATTTAGAACATTTTTTTCATATGACTACAGATAGCTTTAATTCATCTGAAAAGTGCCTGTTTATATCCTTTGACCATTTATCAATTGGATAATGATTTGTATTCTTATAAAAAATATAGAATGCTTCTGCATGTCGTCCTTGTGCAGGGGCCATGCTAATCTTCTCTGTATCATTCCCATTGTACTGTATGTGCTGCTGAAGGGAGCATGGCATTTGTCATTTTTAAAAACTATTTTTAAGATTTTAAAAAGATGAACAAAACATAAATTAGAGGAGCAAGGAATAGTTTATCTGTCAGATTTATGGAGAATGGAGGAATTTATGACCAAGCAAGAGATAGAGAACATTATGAAATGCAAAATGGATAATTTTGATGACATTAAATTAAAAAATTTTTTTGCACAAACAAAGCCAATGCAACCAAGATTAGGAGGGAAGCAGAAAACTGGGAAAGAATTTTTACAACTAGTGTCTCTGATAAAGGCCTCATTTCTAAAATATATAGAGAACTGAGTCAAATTTACAAGAATATAAGTCATTCCCCCAATTGATAAATGGCCAAAGAATATGAATATGCAATTTTCAGAGGAAGAAATTAAAGCTATCTGTAGTCATATGAAAAAATGTTCTAAATCACTATTGATTAGAGAGATGTAAATCAAAACAACTCTGATACATAATATCACACCTATCAGATTGGCTAACAAGACAAAACAGGAAAATGATAAATGTTGGAGAAGATGTGGGAAAGTTGGAAGATGAATTCATTGTTGGTGGAGTTGTAAGCTGATCCAACCATTCTGTAGAGCAATTTGGAATTATGCCCAAAGGGCTATAAAACTGTGCATACCCTTTGACCCAGCAATACTGCTTCTAGGTCTGTATCCCAAAAAGATCATAAAAACAGGAAGAGGATCCACATGTACAAAAAATATTTATAGCGGCTCTTTTTGTGGTGGCGGAGAACTGGAAATTGAGCTGTAATAGTAATGTAATTTGATCCCTTTTTATTGGCAAAGCTAACAGGCACTTAGCACCTAGTTTGAAATTAATTAGATCAAGCCTCTGTTAAGAGACAAAAGGTATGAACCCTGTTGCTGATAACAGGAAGGGGCAGAACAGGGAGGAACTAATAGGTATACAAGGAGAAGCCCTAGCTGGAATTTCAGATCTTCTTGGAGCCAGGTTCTGGAGGCTGAGGAAGAGAAGCTCAGGCTGGAGAGAATGGTTTTTATTTTGAGAACCTGGATGAAGTGATTTTGATTCTGGGAACCAGCTGAAACTTCTGCTGAGTCCGAGGGCCAGCTGGAGCTGCTGAGAAGCTGCTAAAGAGCTGCTGAGGATTTCTGAGAACCAGCCGGAGCTGCAAAAGGCTGAGGAAGCATGACTGTGATGTCGATATTTTGTCTGTTTGTGGCTTCGTTAAGCTTTGACTTCCTGGGAACAGAGACTGTAAAGGATATAAGGTGGACTGGACACCGTGAGCTTCAGTGTGGAATGGGGACTGCATGGAGAGCTGGACAAGGAGCTAAAAGCTATTTGCCTTTGAACCCAGGTGACAGTTTAGTGAATCCAGATAGGAGCTGGGACCATAGAAGGGGATCCAGGTAATCTGAGAGCCTACCTCAGGTCAAGATGAAGAGATCTCTTTGTGGATACTGAGTTGTGACTGATTGAAGTTGTAACTTACTTATGACCTTGAAATTGTAACTTATTTGTGACTGAGGGGTGGATGGCCTGCATATTTTACACTATCCTTTAAGAGAGTGCCGAGTAGTGACTGATATTGTAACTTAGTGTGCCCCATAAGTGGAGAACTTTGGCTTTTGTATTTTGTGACCCTTAAGGAGGGAAACCTCCTTAAGGATGATTGAATGATTGAGTTGGTTGAATGACCGAGTTACTGAGTGATTGACTGAATAAATGATTATACTTTGTTCAAAACTATGTGACAACTGTGGTGAAGACTATGTGGCCATTTTAGTAATAAATCTTGTGAATGCTAAATGTGAATGCTACCTTGATTTTCTGTGAATGTTTTGCTCTGATTTGTTTTTGAATAAATAGAGTGTTCACTATACTGTGGAATCAGAACCTTGAAAAGCTGTTCACAACAGCATTCCTCTGGAAAGCTGCACGTTCTTAGCTTTACATGAGGGGATGCCCATCAGTTGAGGAATGACTGAACAAGATGTGGTATATGAATGTAACAGAATATTATTGTGCTATAAGAAACAATGAACAGGCAGATATCAGAAAAACCTGGAGACTTACATGAACTGATGCTGAGTGAAGTGGGCAGAACCAGGAGAACATTGTACATAGTAACAGCCACAATGTGGGATGACTGATTTTGATAGACATAGCCCTTCTCAGCAATGCAAGAACCTAAAACAATTCCAAAGGACTCATAGTAGAAAACGCCAATCACATCCAGAAAAAGAACTATGGAGTCAGAATGCAGAGTGAAGCAAATACTTTTCTCTTTCATTTTGTTTTGTTTTGATTTTTCTTTCTCTTGGTTTCTCCTATTTGTTATAATTCTTCTATGCAACATGGCCAATGTGAAAATGTGTTTAATAGGAATGTATTTGTAGAGCCCATGTTAGATTGCGTGCCATCTTGGGGAGGGAGGGAGGAGAAAATTGAAAACTTATTGAAGTCAATGTTGAAATCTAAAAATAAATAAATTAATTAATTGGTGAGGGAAATTTAAGATTTTTTTTAAAAATAAATAAAACATAGTCCCTTACGCAAGGATCTGTATTAAGCCCTAAGTGCTGTACAGAGATGAATAAGTCATGACTTTTGCCCTTAAGGAAATTACAACCTATTTTGAGAAAAAAGACACAAATAACCATAATACCAGGGCAACTAGGTGGTACAGTAGATAGAGTGTTGGGTCTGGAGTCAAGTAAACTCATCTTCCTGAGTTTAAATCTGGTCTTAGACATTTACTAGCTGTGGGACCCTGTGTAAGTCACTTAACCCTGTTTGCCTCAGTTTCTTCCTCTGTAAAATGAGCCTTAAAAGAAAATGGCAAACCACTTCAGTACTTTTGCCAAGAGATCCCCAAATATATCACAAAGAGTTGGACTTGACTGAAACAACTGAACACCAAATCATAATAACAAGTACTTGCAAATGAACTGCTATATAAATTGCTATAAGTTGCTAAACATCTACTTAGAATGGGGGAGGTAGCAGGGAAAGTTTGGTGAAAAAATTATTATTTGAATGGAGTCTCAAAGGTGTAGATGTGGAAACAACATAGTCTAGGGTTGGGCAACACTCAAGGTAAGTCATACAAGCTGCCCTGGGGGAATGAAATAACTTAGTATGACTGAAGCATTGCTTATGTTAATGGTAGTAGTGTGACATAAGACAGGAAGAAAATAATGGAGCCTGCTTATAGATGGCCTCAAACACCAGACTGAAGGGTTTCTACTATATGGAGTCAGTAATGGAGAGTCAATCACACTTTTGGCACTGGAGAACAACATAGCCAGAGTGGTTAGGAAGACCAATATTTCTGGCAGTTGTGTGCAGAATAGGTAGGAAACAGGAAAAAGGCTAACTATAGGGAGACTAGGTTTTTACAGTAGCCTAGATGAGAGATAGTGAGGGTCAGAATTAGGGTGGTGGTAGTAGTGGGGGGTGGGGAAGAGGAAGGCAAGGAGATATTAGAGAACTAATTAGAGAATTAATTCCAGTGGTCAAATGGATAGCATTGGATGGGGGGAAAAAAGATAAATAAGTCAAGTTCTAAATGTATCAGATGGGTATGTGCCCAAAAACATACTGCCCTTTTCTCTCAGTGACCCTGTGAAAAACCAACAATGATGAAAACAATATAATTCAAACTCAGATATTACCGTCAGTCGTGATTTGAAACTCCATGTTGATTCATCACCCTCTCCCCCTTAGTGTTTGGTGCAAAAAAAGGGGGGGGAGAGTGTTCAAGGAAGAAAAAAGTCCAGAGCCTAAAACACAATAACAATGCGAACCACAGTTTTCTAATTCTTAGTGTACGGTAGAGAACATCTGTTTACCAGCTAAATATACTGCCATTTAAATGAGTAAGTACATTTAATGGATGAAGGATTAAGATCACTGAAGGGTGACATTTTATATTTGCAATACATAAAGGCCAAACAGAGTGTAACCACACACTTCCTAGCCAATGCTCATTTCTGAAATAACCAGAGAGAATCACTAGCTTCCTACTACACTCTGAATTCTTACTTCCTCCAGGCAAATGAGGTCAAGAATTCTAATACGACAGATCAGATTGGAGATTCTTAATTTTCACAGCTACAGATCCTTAGATCCTTAGTCACACACACACACACACACACACACACACACACACACACACACACACACACACACACACCCCTTCATGTTGAGAATCTTCTAGCCTTTTTTTTTTAACACTAAGGAACTACAGATTCTGTGGCCTTGAAAGCCAGGGTTTAATGACTTTACTTTGAGTATTTATGGTAATTTCAATCATAATTTAAAGAAGACAAGGATGGAAAGATCTTTCTTCAACACCTTAACTAATAAATTGTCAGTGTTTAAGTAACAATCAAGTTATGAAATTGAAATTAGCTAATATGATCAAACTGTATGGCTAATATAATTGATTTGTTCACATTATTAATAGATTAAAAAGCCTTAGTAGCTTAATAGAATATATAAAATTAAATAGGGATGATGTGTGCTATTAAGATTGTAAATAATGCTTCCTTTGTTTTTAGTGGGATGATGAGAAACTTAGAGAGTCTTCATTAACATTGATTTTGAATGAAAAATCTTTGGATCAAGAAATAGAAGACAGTGAAAAGAGTAGTTGTATTTGAACATGCTTGAAGAAAAACTAAAAACGAAAGTTCTTTGAGGGCAGAGATTTTGGTTTTTTGTCTTTTTTCCCTAGTGCCTAGCACAATGATTCAAATAAAATGGGTATTTAATGTTTGTGGAATTTAATAGAATGAAGTTTTGTATGACTGTCTAAAATGATATGAAAATGAATGGGAAAAATGTCAACTATGCAAACTTTGAATCATGCCAGAGGTATGATAAGAACCAAATGATTCAGCCTCCTTTTTATTCATTTTAATAAGCCTGATTTAATTACTACTATTATAGAAAAGTGAATCTCAAACCAGATTGTAATTTCTATTCCATTTTTTAAGATCTAAACATTGATCAGAGCTGCAAACACAGAGGTTTTCCAAACGGCACACATATGCCCCAAAGTCATTTCTTTTTGCAGAAAAATATCTTAAACCCAAAGAAAACAAGTTATCTGTGAGTCAGCTCTGATTCCAGCAACAGAGCAGTATCAATCAACCTGGCCCCTCCTAAACTCATTCTAAGGAGATTATCAGTCTGATGAGACACCTTGTTTTCTCTTCTCCAACTCAGACTAGATAAAACAGGCCAGAATAAACTGGAGATTCTGTGTATCCCTGGATTTTTATCAGTTTCTCAATTCTTCTTTAGTTATTTGTCCTATATGTGAGTAATTTAAAAGGGAGCTAATTGAAAGGGGAGGGGGAGAGAAACTTTTCCCCCTGGAAAGCAAGGTCTTTGGGGCTATTTTAATTTTATTCTTTTTTTAAAAAAAAATTTATGTCTCATTGATGTCTTTTATTTTGGAATCACTGTCATTTCTGTTTAAATGTCCCTCCCCCCATCCATTAAACCCTCCCTGGTAATAAAGAAAAGCAATTAAGCATTAGCTTTTAAAGAAAAGAAAGAACAAGGTTTTCCTAATTAAAAAGCAAAGAGAGCAAACAAAAACCCTAAACATCCGGTTGCCCCTTAAGTTTCTTCTCAGAAGCAAAAGGAGTCCAACTCTACCTAATTAGTAGATAAGAGTCTTTCTTTTCTTGCTCTTACTGCCAGTGTGGTTGCATGCCAACCTCACCACCGCCTTATTCATTTGAGGCCATTTACACTCAGTGTCAATCACTGTACTAATGTTTGATCCCTCCTGGTTCTGGAGCTGGAAGGGATATTGAGGGACTTGTCCCTCCTGGTTTGTTTTTAAAATAGAGAAGATTTTTATTTTAAGCTGAGCTCTTTGAAAACAGATGGAAGCAAGGTTAACAGTAAAGTTCCAGATTATTTGCTTCTTCCTGAAGAAGCACGCTGAGGATGTCTCTTTTCTCATCAAATCAATTGGAAAAGTGACTGACGGGTAATTGCAGCCTATGCTGGAAGGAGGGAACAGATCTGTTTGGTTCCCGTTTGCATTTGGGCAGATATATTGTCCTAGCGTATATTTGCATCCTGATCGCAAAGGTCCTGGAAATTGTATTCAAGATGTTAACCACGAAGACAAAGTCCAAGGTGCCCCTTGCTGACCACTCAGTGAGTTCCTCGGAGATGAATTGCATGGCCTAAAGTAGCAGCAGACCAAGATCAACTCCGTCGAGTTTTTTCCCAGTACCTCTGGGAACTACAGCTGTACCTACTCGCTAACTTTCAGCGGCAAGACTGCTTTGAAGGTGTAGTTAGGGGATGATAAAGGATCATTATTTCTCCCTTAGTGTTCCTTAGCTGCTGGGCTCGGGGAGGGTGGGGAGAACTGAGAAAGAAGAGAGATGGAAGGACAGAAAAAGGAGTTAGTGGAGTGAAGGATAATGGAATATGAGGGAAAAAGGAAGGGAGAGGAGATTAGGATGGTGAGGTTAATTTAAATGAGTAAGAAGAGACAGAAAGAGCAAAGGAGAAAGGAAAGAGGGAAAGAAAGGGGATCAGAAAATCAGATCTAGAGCAGGAAGGGAACTTATCTTGAAGTCTAACGTCCTCATTTTACAGGTAAGAAAACAGATTATGTGACTTGCCAAAGGTATCTAAGTATCTGAGGGGGGAATTTGAATACCGTTCTTCCTGTCTAGTGCCTTAGCAATTATACTACTGTAAAGAAAAGAGTGGGAGCAAAGCGGGGTGAGGAGGGATGAAATAATCAGTGAAAGAGACAAGGAAAAGGGAGGGAACCAAAAAGAAACAAGAAAGAAGGCAGGAAACCGAGAGAATTAGAAAGATGAAAATAACACTCTCTGGTCCTTCTAGTAAATCAAATCTCTCTTTCTCTTTTTTTAATGGGACGCTGTAGGAGGGGTTCAAAAGAACGTCTTCATACTCTATGGCTAAGTGCAAAAGGAAATGTCAGACGAAAACCGTATTATTCTATCCAAAGCCCAGCTGCTTTGCCTGCAGGACACCAAAAGTCTTAGAAGTGATTCTCAGGAAGAAAAAAAAAACTTTTTTTTTTTTACTATATATTTTGCTTTTACTCCAGATGTTTGGCGTCCTGTAGACTATGTCTGTTTGTGGGACCCCCTTCTGTTTACTAGAACCTACAAATTCCCCCAACCCCAGAGACTTCAGAGACATTGACAATGCCTTTTAATATAGCTTGGTATATAGGTGCTGTTGGGGGAGGTCTAGGGTGTGTGTGTGTGTGTGTGTGTGTGTGTAAGAGAGAAACAGAGAGAGAGACAGAGACAGAGAGAGAGACAGAGACAGAGACAGAGGCAGAGACAGAGACAGAGACAGAGAGAGAGAAGTTTTTCCCGGGCTGCTGGTAACTTTGCTAGATGCCTTAACTAGCTTTTATTGTCTCCTGTCACTGTTCTTAGAGAAGTCATACCGGAAACCGGACCTAACGGGACCAAATTACTATATATAAACTGCAGGGAAACAGCTGCAGGCGTTAACCATGGCTTGTGTACCCTTGCCGGCCCTAGACCTCACTGGACGACGACCGCTGCTGCCGCCTCTGCAATTCAAACTTCAGCTGCAGAAGCAAAAGCGGCCACAGGGGCATGATTCCTTCTGGGTTAGAAAGCTATCGACAAAATGATTCTTTCTGATCCATTCAAGCATCTTCATTTTGGAAAAACAGAACATTCTTATTGTTGTTTCGGAGATGTAACCAAGGTGGTCAAATGTCAACATTGAGAGAAAGAATTTATCATAAGATCATGAATTCCTCTTTTCTTTATTAAAAAAAAAAGTCCTACTCCTCTTCCTCATCTTCTTTACCCTCTCCTGCACCACAAAAACTCTCAAGATTCAACAGTTGCTCCGGGAGAAATTCATCTGACTGTCACGGAGTCGTTGTAATGAATTCCATTCCCTTCAAAATAGACTATCGTTATGCTACTTGCTAACTGTTCTCTGAACTTGACCGTACTTCTCCAATCAGCAGTGCTTTTACCAAGGCTGCCTCCATGCTTAGGAGGGACCTCTAGCTTTTTTCAAGGTTCAGTTCATAGACCACCTCCTCACAGGAAGGCATCCTTTATCCTCTCTCTCTACTTAATGCTCCCTCCTTCCTCCTACTACCTTGTAATTACTTACCTATGTACATGCTATATATACCCTCTGTGTCTACAAGTTTTTATCCTTTTTCGTGTGTGGCATCGTGGTGACTATAAGTGACTAACCTTTTGGTAGTCAAATGAGGCTTATAGACCTAATTTCAGGATAATGTTTTAAAGTGCATAAAAAAAAAGAATACATAGGATTACAATGGAAACCAATCAAGCTGAAATATATTGTTAAAAAATTTTAAGCTCACGGATCCCAGGTTCAGAACCACTGCCCTAATAAAAATGTAAATTACTTTGAGGGCAGTTAAAGGGGTTTTTATTGTTTTTGTTTAGTCTTTTTTTTTTGGAGGGGGGAAGGCAAAGTAATTGGAGTTCAGTGACTTGCCCAAGGTCACACAACTGGTGTGTCAAGTGTCTGAGGCCGTATTTGAACTCAGGTCCTCCTGACTCCAGGGCCTTGCTCTATTCACTGGGCTACCTCAGTGCCCCTTGTTTAGTCTTTGAAAATGAAAATGACAATTATTGGAAGGGCTGAAGGAAAATAGGCATGCTAATGCACTGTTAGTGGAATTGTGAATTGGTTGAGCCATTCTGGAAAGCAATTTGGAGTTCTGCCTCAAAAGTTCCTAACCTCTGCTTACCTGTTGACCCAAAGATACCACTCATAGGAGGTATCTATACCTTAAAAAGATAAAATAAAGGAAAGGGGTCATATGTATAAAAATATTTATAGCAGCTTTTTTGTAGAGTCAAGGAAGTGGAAACTAAGGGAGTACCTAAGAGAAATGGCTAAGCAAATTATGACATATAAATGTAATGACATAATTACACTGTAATAAATGAGTAAAATGACAGTTTCAGAGAAACCAGAAAAGTTGAGCTGATTCTAGGTGAAATGAGCGGAACCAAGAGAATAATGCATACAATAACACTGTAAAAACAAACAAATTTGGAAGCCATAAAATTCTGATCAACACAACATGATGACCAACCATGATTAGAGAAAATTGTCAGTGATAAATTATACCCACCTCCTGATTGACAGGTGATGGACTAAAGATGCAGGACAATACATACAATTGTTAGTTGTGGCCAATTCAGTAATATTATCTAGCCCTAACCTCTCTACTAACCTCTAGTTTTGCATCTCCAGTTGCCTATTGGACATCTTAAACTCGATATCCCATACATGTCTTAAACTCATCCCAAAATATCCAAAACTGAACTTATTATCTTTTTCCCCAAACCTTTCCCTTTTCCTGACTTATTGTTATTGTTGAGAGTACCACAATCTTTCCAGTTACCCAAGCTCACAACCTGTGTCATCCTCAATTCCAAACTCTTTCTTACCTCCTATGTCCAATATGTTGCCAAAGCCTCTTGATTTTACCTTCCCAAAATCTCTTAAATATGCCTCCCTTCTCTACTCAGAGACTTCCACCACCCTGGTAAAGGCCCTATCATATCATGCCTGGACTATAACCTGCTGCTTTTTCTCCCTTCCACAAGTCTCTCCCCATTCCAATCTATCCACCAGTCAACTGTCAAAGCATTCTTCCTAAAGCACAGGTCCAACTATGTCACACCCCAACTTAATAAATGCCACTGTCTCCCTACACCTCAAGAATGAAATATAAAATCATCTATTTGGTATTCAAAGTCCTTCATAACCCGGTGTCACACACACACACACACACACACACACACACACACACACACACACACATATACACACACACATCCTTTCCTTTCCAGCCTTCTTGGACCTTACACCATCACTCATTCCCCTCCCTCCTACATATTCTTTGATCTAATTAATAGTATTTTATTTGCTGTTCCTGGAACAGGACAATCTATCTCCAATTCTGGAAATTTTCAATGGCATTCCTCCATGCCTTGAATGTTCTCTCTCCTTATTCCCACCTACTGGCTTTCCTGGTTTTCTTCAAATAATACCTACAACCTAACCTTCTGCAAGATATCCAAACGCGTTTAATTCTAGTGCCTTCTTTCTGTCGATTAATTCAAATTTATGTTGTATATAGCTTGTTTGTACATAACTTTTTGCATACTGTCTCTCCAATAGAATGTGAGCTCCTTGAGAGTAGTGCATATCTTTGCCTTTCCTTGTATCCCCAGCACTTAGCACATAGTCACTTGCACATAAGAGACACTTAATTAATGTTTATTTACTACTAGTAATTTGTTATTCTTGTTGTGCATATCAGGTTTTAGTTTTTCAAGGGTGGGGTGAGTGGAAAAGGTGTTGGGTAAATACACCACCCAGAAAAAAAAAAGAACCACAGGAAGACCAAAAAGAATCACAGCAAGGACATCTTCAAAAGTTATGAGTTGAATTTATCATCTCTCAAAAAAGAATATATTTATAACAAAGATTCCTAGTTTCATGTACAATCAATCCTCTCCTCATATTACACAAGGTATATAGAAGTTCTCTATCTCTCTCTTTTTGGTATTTGCTAAGTGCATAATGTTAAAAACATTACTTTGGAAACAGTGAGAGATAATGAAGATATTAACTCAAATTAAGGTAACGTAAGTAAAAAAATGAGGTGCCCTGTTTTGAACTGAATGTAAGAACTGGATTCACTACTAGGTCCCAAAGATATGGAAGAAAGATCCTATATGTATAAAAAATATTTATAGCAGCCCTTTTGTGGAAGCAAAGAACTAGAAACTAAGGGAAGTTCAATCAATTGAAGAATGGCTGGATAAATGGTGACATGTTGTTGTTATTGTTGCTGTGTTTGTCCTTTGTTCTTGAAGAGGACCATGACTTCAGGAAAGTGATGCCATGACTTGCAAGTCAATTGGGTTTAAGTGAGGGAGGGATATAGAAAGTCACCAGCCTCACTTTCTCATCAGGAGTCATCTGAATCCAGTGGCAAGACAGAGATCAGGATAACTGGAGATAGCCCCAGATACAGTGGGAGACTTTGACCTTTTTAACCTAAGGTCTTTCCCAGGTCTCAGTTTGACTAAAGCAATGCCCATTCAGTGATTAAGGCTAGGTAAGAAATTAGGCAAAGAATGACCTCTTTTACCTAGTCCAAAAAAAAAATCTGAGAGCAGAAGATCCTCAGGGTTTCTGGTCAAAACAGAAATTGTGACATATGAATGTGATGGAATGCTATTCTGCCATAAGAAATAATGAGGGAGATGGTTTCAGAGAAACTTTGCAGGACTTATATAAACTGAAAAAGGGTTAAGTGAGCAGAACCAGAAGAACCATTTATACAACATCATAAAGACAACCAACCTTGAAAGAACTCAACAAAATGACCAACCCCAATTGTAGAGAACCCATGTTGAAGCATGCCATCCACTTCCTGACAAGAAAGTAATGGATTCAGGGTGTATAATGAGACATATATTTTGGGGCGTAGCCAATCTAGTAATTTGTTTGGCTTGACTATGCATATTTATCGCAAGGGTTTTGCTTTTCCTTTTTTACCAATGGAGAAGGGAAGGAAGGGAGAAAATCCTGATTATTGCTCATGAAAAACAAAATTAAATTTAAAAAAAGCAAGGTGCTTGGGAGGGAGTATTGGTTTTATCTCCCAAAATCAACCTAAGTTATTGTTCTCTTAGAAATACACATTGCTTAGTAAGAACCTGCAGAGGATACTGGAGGCTCTCAAACCAATCTTATAGTGGTTGCATATACATGCATACCTAATCTCCTCCCAAGTAGAATTACTTGTCTTAGTTTAGAATCTGAGTTTCAGAGTGAATCAATTGGGGCAGTGAGGTGGTACAGTGAATAGAGCGTCTGCCCTGGAGTCAGGAGGACCTGAGTTCAAATCCAACCTCAGACACTTGACACACTAGCTGTGTGACCTTGGACAAGTCATTTAACCCCAATTGCCTTGCCTTCCCCCCTCCAAAAAAAAAGAAAGAAAGTAAAAAGAAAATACAGAGTGAATCAATCAACAGTATATCCTAATGGAAGAGTGCTAAATGTTGAACATCCCCTCAAAACCTTTACCCAGTCTTTGAGGCACTATCACAGCAACCATGCTGTCCTTGGCACCTGCACCTATGACATCTGGCTAACAACTGTCACAGTCAAAAATCAATGTAGCAGAAAAAACTCTGTACGCAGAATCAATAGGCATGGGTTCAAATCTGGGTTTAACTTGCCCCTTTGGTCAAGTCACTTAACCTCCTAAGCCTCAATTTCCTCATTTATATAAGTAAGAGTGTTGAAATAGATGATTTCTAAGCTCTTAATCCTGTGTAGGAATCTTAAAAATGGGAAACAGGGCTATATCCCACTTAGCATCCTGCAAAAACAAAAAACAAAAGTAAAGGATTCATTAAAGGCCAAAGATGGACTGCTGAACTTACCCCCTAAGTAAATAATTATAATCCCTTTAAGTCAAGGTCGACAACACAAAGAAAACTAGAAGAAATGGAAGGTAATCCCATGAACATCAGTTAAGGAGAAATCAGTCCCACTGGAGAGATAGAAATGTCCCTATCCTACATGGTTAAGAAATAATACAAATACATTGTTGGTGGAGCTGTGAACTGATTCAACCATTCTGGAGAGCAATCTGGAACTATGCCCAAAGGACTATAAATAATTGCATATCCTTTGACCCAGTAATACCACTTCTGGGGTTGTATCCCAAAGAGATCATAGAAGTGGGAGGAAGACCCCTATGTACAAAAATATTTATTGCACCTCTCTTTGTGGTGGCAAAAAACTGGAAATTAAGGGGATATCCATCAATTGGGGAATGGCTAAACAAGTTGTATACGAATGTAATGGAATGCTATGAGAAATGGGGAGGAGATGGACTTCATATTTACCTGGAGAGGCTTATACAAATTGATGCTAAGTGAGAAGAGCAGAACCAGGAGAAATTTGTACACAATCACAGACACAACGTATGTGTGATGACCAACTTTGATAAACTGGACTCTTCTCAACAACTCACATTTATAAGACAACTCTACAAGTGTCAGGGTGGAAGGAGATATCTACATTCAGAGAAAGGTCTAGAAAGAACAGAGTTTAAATGGAGACTGAAGCAATCTACATGCTATCGTTCTTTTTCATGTTTGGCTTTGTTTCTTCTTTCCCACTGTTCACTCCATTGGTCATGACCCTTCTATATAACCAGACTAATGTCCAATGTGAAAGTATTTGCAGATCCTATAATTGCTTGCATGCCATCATGGTGGGGGGGAAAGGGAGGGGATAAAATTTGAAACTCAAGGGACTTCAAAACTGAATCTTGTAAACTAAAAGTAAATAAACAAATAAATTAATTATTAAATTAATTAATTATTAAAAAAGATATATTCCAGAAAAAATAAATAATACAAATAATCCCTACAAGATTAGTGAGGAAAAAACTGTTTAAAATAAACATAAAATGACAATTTAAAAAATACTTTATGCTCCAAGTAGCATAATATTTTCCTATCAAATCAGCAACATTCTGAAATTAGAAATTTTGAGTACAAAGGAATCAATGATGCGCTAACTACAATATGGAAAGTTAAAGTAAGTCCTCTTTTTATATACTGTATGGCTTTTATGCCCACCTTAGCTCTCCTCCAGAGGGCTTGTCTGATAGGTTCCCAAAAGATGTTACAAATTGGTCCTTTGTACCCACCACTGAAATCCAGAATAGAGTCTACCTGACCCTAACTCAGCAGGCTGGCTCCAAGCTCTGTCTCAGTGCCAGCCACAGCTCCAATCTCTGTCTCCTCTGTCTCAATGCCAGCCTGGCTCCAAGCTCTGTCTCAGTGCCAGTCATAGCTCCAAGCTCTGCCTCATTGCCAGCCTGGCTCCAAGCTCTTTCTCAATGCCAGCCACAGCTCCAAGTTCTTTCTCAGTGCCAGCCTGTCTTCCCTTTCTTTTTATGGTGTCTCCCATTCTCTGGTCTTCTTTTACTGCCCAATTTCCTCCTGACTGATGATGTAGAGTGGGTTCAAGCCCAAGCAGGACAGCTCTTTCTTTGAGGAGTTAAATGATCGGTGGGTTGTTTGCACTAAAGCCTTGAAGCAGACCTGAATTTCATGTCTTTTTTTGAGTCAAGGGATGTGAGACTCAGAAACTCCATCCTTAGTCAGGCCTTCGTAGTAGAACAGATCCTGTGGTACAATCAGTCCTTTGGCACTCTTTGGTCCCTACAAAGATGCCTAGGACCTTTTTGTCTTTCCCTCTAACCACAAGTTGTGACATGGTCAGCTTTGTCCCCTTTCCTTTTACCTAGTGAGGGTGCCTGGCCCTTTTCCTACCTAGTTTTACAAGGTTCTGGTGGCAGCTAGGTGAAATGGATCAAACCTTTCTCTGAAATGACCCATCACTAAGGTCCCAGGAAGGGCCACTTTGACTTCCTACTTGCCCATCCCCCCTCTTCCTAAAGACATCTTGCCTGGGGGCAGCTAGATAGTACAGAGAATAGAGCATCTGCCCTGGAGTCAGGAGGACCTGAGTTCAAATTCGATCTCAGACATTTGACACACTTACTAGCTATGTGACCTTGGGCAAGTCACTTAACCCCAATTGCCCTGCCCCCCCCCCTCCAAAAAGAAAAAAAAGACATCTTGCCTGGATACCCAAGACTCTCTACCTGATAGAGCCTGTGGATTCGGGAAAAGACCCCATTTCCAGAACAGCCCAGTTGCAGAAGAGTGATTCGTGGAAAAGGCAGGCAGAGTTCTTAATTCCCTGCTGCACACCAGCAAGGAAGTTTGATAGAAATCTCCCCATAAACACACACACACACACACACACACACACACACACACACACACACACACACACACAAACACTGCCCACGGAAAAGGCAGGATGATGAAGTAGAAAGCACACTGAGAAGTCATGGGAACATGAGTGTAAATAATGCCTTGGCCACTTACTAGCTGTGTGAACTGAGACAAATCACTTAACCTCTCTGAGTTGTTTTCTCATCTGTAAAATGAGGAACTTGGATTTGATGACCTCCAAAGTCCCTTCCATATTTAGATGGAAACCTCTAAAATCCTAAATGACCTCTCTCTTCTTCGGCTTCCAAATGGAGTTCCAAATGAACAGCCCCAGTTTGACCAGGGCTTAGGAAGCAAGGAAAGATGTCCCTGCCCTCTATATGGATGAGAGTTGTACTTTCAGGTAGAGAAATGAATTGCTACTGAGTAACTTCAAAATGTCTCCTGGGACTTTGGGGGATGTTTTTAAACATACTCTAGTGGGGGCCCACCCTTTCTAGGGAGACTATCTTAGGAGGACCTTTCGGGGGTTGGCAAACAGAGCCTCACCCAGGCCTACCTAGCATCCTTATGACACAATAGAGAACATCTAGCCCAAACCTTTCACCTTAAAGATAAGAAAATAGAGCTATTTGGAGGGTATTGGGGGACACCTGGAGAAAGAGAAAGTCTTTCCCCATACCTCTCTTTTCTGAAGGAGGGGAGGAGAGAGGATCAGAGGAGAGAGAAAGGGAAGGAATTTCACCTCTCAGGGCATCGACAACTCTGTAATACTCTAAATTAAAGACCATTGTTGATCTGTATCAGTGGAGGAAGTTTCTATGTGGAGAGTTCCCCATACAGATGAAATCATAGGTATGGAACTCTTATTATTAAAGCACCCTTATTGAAGACTCTCATTTAGTTGAAAAGAGGCTGCTAATCCTGAGCCCAATTCACAGATTGGCAATGTCTCCCTATACTTATGGCCTAAAGTACTGCATTCCAATTTCCTTTTGGTCATTTGTCAGTTTCCATGCTTCCTGGGATACACTGGGTCTAGTTTAGACTTACAACTACCTGGTAACCCTTTGGGAAAAATTATATTGTAAAATTTCCATCATTCTTTCAAGTGCCTTCCACCCCTGCCTTGGAGTTTAGAATAGAAAGACTAATTTTGTCAAGGTTTTTAGCTACTTCCCCTCTCATTCCCTTTTCATTCTTCCTTTCCTCTTCTCTTGCCTGCCTTCCCTTCCCTCGCTTTCTCTTCCCTTCCTCTCCCTTCTCTTCCCTTTTGATCCTCTTTCTTCCTTCTTTTTTCCTTCCATTCTCCACCCTTCCCCTCCCTATACATCCCTTCCCCCATCCTGAGTCAACAGCAAATTCCCTGATGAATTCCAGCAGTCTGGTTGCAGCAGCCTGTTTCTCTGCCCTCAGTCCGTCAGGTTGTGCCTGACTAATTTGGGGCCTCCATGATCCCCATGGTAGCCCCTTAGTAGCTGAGGCTTCTCCCTCACTCCACCCCCACCCCTGCCCCCTACTCTGTCTCCGAGGGCTGCTGCAGCTGATTTACCCAGTACATTTCAATCATTGCTCACAGATTCTAGTGGATTCCCTTTAAGCCAGGGTGTTATGTTCACCAAGGCCCTCAGGGGCCACCTGAGGGCTCCTGAAAATAATTGCTGGGGATCCAAGTCTCAGCTTACTTCATTAAAGCAGGCAGATAAGGGTTATCTCAGCTAGGTATTTTCTCTATTGCAGACCAAATTGTCCCCTGTCTCTTGCCAGTATTTCTCCCCTCTTCTGTCCACCTACCTTCTCATGTTCAAATAATAATAAGTCACATTGTCATAGTGCTTTACATCTTAGGAAACTCTGCTGTCACATCAATTTTAGAAGTAGTACAAGTAAAACTACCAATTTAAAGATGAGGGAACTGAGGTTTAGAAAGGTTAAGTCGCTTGTCCAAGATAAAGATAGCTACTATGACTGAAAACTGGCAGAATACTCATTCCTGGGGCATCTGACTCCAGGTCTAGTTCTCTTGCTAGAACCTCATGCTGTTTAAGAAGCAGCTATGCTTTGGGGGACCCATTTCCCACCCACTTCCTTTTCCTTGAGACTAGAAAATGTCAAAGTTTAAATAAGTTTAGCCCCTTCTTCTTCCTTCTCTATCTTTCTACCCTCAGGCTTTCATTCCCAAAATCACTCTTTGTTATATGAAGTTTGGAAGACCCTTCACTAAGAGTCAAAATTTTCCTCAGTAGACATTTTTTTCTTACTGTCTGCATGTGTCCTTTCCTCTTTCACTCTTTTTCTTCCCACTTCTCTTAGGTCATTCCTTTCCTTACCCTAAATATGTTGTAAACCTTAGGAGATATAAAGTGAGCCATTCAAAGTTAAGTCATTGGAATGAAAACTTTCAAAGTTTTCTGGTTTTAGATCTGAACCAAAAGTCAAAACGTAAAGCTATCCTTTTATTCGGATGGAATAGTAACCCTCTTTCCATAGCTGTGTGTTTCAGGGTGGGGAATGAAGTGGTAGTGAAATGAAGATGAGACCCTCACAATTAACTGCCTCACCAGAGAGTGGAAACTAGGATGCACATCACTTAGTCTAAGAGCTTTCCACTCAACCAGAAGGCATTAAAGCTTTGGGAGACAACTTACAAATTCAAGATTGATCCATGTCCTAACTAGCCTCAACCAAGGCAGCTTCTCTTCCCCCAAGGTCATATAACAGTCAGAAAAATTACTCAACTCAATGAAAATGAAGACAGGAGGCTTTCCCAACTTCTATATCAAGTTGAGAAAAGGCTTTAGTGGAAGCCTTGAACCCTCTCCCTCTCTCAATTTTTCTGTTAAGGAAATGGAAAATGCAAATTTCAGAGATGATCTTTTTGTTCCAGTTGCTAAGACCCCAGTCTCTGGTGACTATGAAAGCTCTCAGGATGTGTTGTCTCAGTAGGTGGAACAAAGAGATTCAACAGACTGAGAGGTCCCCCTAGGCTTAGATAGCTCCCAGATTGGGACCATATGTCCAATGGAGGGCCTTTTTCTGCTGACACACATAACTGACAGCTCTGAGTTCCAGTTCAATGGAAGAGTTGAATATACTTAGGTGGCATGACCTGTGTCAATAGTCACCCTGAATAATTAAAATGAACTAGAAACACCTATGTTTTCTTCAATATCAAGCTCTTGGAGCTGGGGAGCAGTATTTGCTTTAGAGAGGGAAAGCAAACTGAATTATTCACATCATCACTGTCCACCTCACCTTGTCTAAGAATACAGAAATAAATATCAACATAAAATTAAAAGTATTTTATACTGGCCCACAGTGTTTAGGCCTCATGCTTGTCCCCTTTCCCCTCCCCCACCATTACCACCACAGCTAGTGGTAATGAATTTCTCTGAATCATCCATACTATCAGTTTCTTTGTATTAGATTATAAATTCTAAGAGGGCCAGATCCATATCTGACTTGTTCTAGTATCTCCCCCAGTGACTAACATACTGCATTGCATATAAAAAGGGCTGAATAAATGGTTGTTGAATGAATGATTAAACCATTTCTTATCAGCCCCCATTGATAGGGGTTAATGGTGGAGCAACATAGCTAGAACATATTAAGAAGCTGTTGGTTTAAAACCATTCTCTTATCTGAAACTCTCTGCTCAGAAAGATGAATATGATTAGTCTTGAATTTACCAACAGGAACTTCAAGACAATTTGCTTTTAAAATCAAAGCAACAAGAATTTATCAAGCACCTCCTCTATGCATCAGAATATCATAGATATAAAGTAGCTTAACCTAGGCCCCTGATCCTAAGGAGCTTACACTTCATTTGGAGAGAGGAGGGACAAACACAGAAAAAAACAACATTTACACTCCAATCATAGGCAGACCATCAGAAGGATTCCTATGGCCATGAACCTATGTCACAAAATCCCACACGGTCTGGGTGTGGGACAGAAAGAGCTGAAATTGAGGTTTAAAGTTGCTAGGAGGCAGTCTTCTGACCTGCTTAGATATTCACTATAAAGCCAAAGAGAAAGTGTGAGCCCCAGTCAGCATAATCCTCTCCATAATTGAATTTTCTCACTTAAAGAGTAAATCCCCATTTCTAAAACGGTGTTCCTGTGGAAAGACCACTTAGGCGAAAACTGTCTTTGAGGACTGCGAATAATTACATCCTGGGAAAACAGAAGAAAGTAGGAGTTAGTGCCTTCATTGAAAGGGCTCTCCAGTCGCTGGCGAACGATTAATAGGAGTCTCTCCAAAGGAGGAGGTTCTCTGTTTATCAAACGCCGGTACGCTACTGCCGACTCGTTTCTTTGGTAAACACTCTTTAAACAAACATCCTCTCTGCTCTATTATTGCCAAAGCTGCTGAGAGCTTTAATAAAAGCACAGGGAAGATCAGAACCCGCGTCCAAGGCTGCCGCTTAATCCAATGAAGGCAATTTCCGAGGATAATTGCGAACATGTTTTAATGCATATGCATGAAAAAGGATTTTTTTCCGAGAGACCGACTTTACATGCTTATGTAATTGATTGAGGCGCTGACCCGCTATTCAAAATGTTATTTGAGAACCATCAGAATGCGTAAACTTGCAAATTGCCCAGCTTGTATCTGAATTAATACCTCATTCATCATCATTATGGGTTGATAAGTTAATTTAACCATTTCTTTCTGCCTTAATGAGCTATAGTTAAATTAATGCCACATAATATATGAAAGTAACATTTAAATAGAAGCACTGGGCTGAGACAAGCAGAGGCTGCTGCTATTTGGGCTGAAATAAGGTGACATAAATCTTTTCTTCATTACAGGAGCCAGTCTGTTCTACCAGCAGTTATGAAGTATTTATTCATTCACTTTCTTTTTCAAAGTTGCTTTGCCAAATAGCATAGGTAAATTATGTGTGCTTGTAAATAATGCCGAAGGATGTATTTATTAAAATAAGATTGTGGGGGATGGGAGGTCT
>CM053582.1:295548517-295656017 GCA_028627135.1 Pseudochirops cupreus | reverse complement strand
GTACCGAGTCTCTTATCTGTCTCTTCTAATGACTTCCCTTAGCGGGTTGTTAGTACTTGACAGCAGGTCTCTGTGCGGGGAACTTTTTTTCCAATTCCACATTCAAAGGAGGTCCATCAGAGAACATGATTGGCAATTTTCGTCATAATCTGCACATTATTAGCATCAAAATTGACATGGCAGTAACACTGGTGGTTTTTGATGTGCCTTTCTTCAAGTTCAAGGAAGTCCCTCCAGTAGCAGTGGTTTGGTATAGCAGGTCTCAGTTACCCAGTGGTGGCTTTTCAGAGGCAAAGGCTCAATAGACATGCGTGAGAAATAATGCTAAGAGCCAAGAGGGAAGGAAGAGGGAAAAGGGGGGGGGGGAAAGAGGGTGGGGGCAAGAATTCAAATTTTTAAAAGTGTCTATAAGGTAAATGTTTCAGGATAATATCATATACCTAAAAATTCAAGTATTTCCCAGATAGCGTGGAATACGGTGTTAGAAAGCTGGGCTTTAAAATGCCTCTTAAGATCCTATAGCAAGTAGCCTGTCAATCTCTCACTTTCTCACACTTTACTGGCCCATCCGCAGCCACCTCATTAGATACCTCTCTTTTGCATAAAATATGCAAAGACGTGTTCAATTCATTGGGACTGAAACTAAAGATAGGAAAGAAAGGAAAGATGGTAGAGGGGAAGAGGCCCACCGGTATCACTCTTTCCCATTTTCGTCTTATTTTGCAAAGGCGGCAAAAATGCCCCCAAATCTTCTACATCTTTCCCTTTCTGTCCTTCC
This sequence comes from Pseudochirops cupreus, assembly GCA_028627135.1. NCBI lineage: Eukaryota > Metazoa > Chordata > Mammalia > Diprotodontia > Pseudocheiridae > Pseudochirops > Pseudochirops cupreus. Next base: position 295,655,239 of record CM053582.1, on the reverse strand, counting down.
CCACGCACCCCCAAATAGGTAAACACATTCACAAACACCAGCAGGCGAGCAGCCGCCACTTCTACCTTCCTAATCTTTTTCCAAACCTCCATTCCTTTGCCTTTTCTCTCTCTTCCTGGACTGAAGACGATGGGCCGCACCTCCGCCAAGAAGTTCAAATTCAAAGAAAAATCCCAACCGTTTCCCAACCCCAAACAAACTAAACCAAAAACAACGCTAGGACTGAAGGTCAATCTCTCTCTCTCTTTCTCTCTTTCTCTCTCTCTCTTTCTGTTTTCCCTCTCCTCTCCTATCCTCTCTGACGCAATAAAATAAATAATTCCCTTTTTCTTTGTTATTCCTCTTTGCTTCTGGGCCACCTATGTTCATCATTATATATTCAAGATTAACACAAGCACGAGCTGAAAGTCACTAATAACTCAATTGAGGGTTGGGTTTCTGCCGTCGAGCGTAGAGTTCATTTCATGTGTGTGAAGGAGGAGCCGGGGTGGAGATGGGGTGGGAGTGAAGGGAAGGAAAGAAGGAAGAGGGCGAACTGAGAATAAAAAAATAGAAAGAACTTTTCAGAAACGAGTCGCGGCTCTTGCCCCATCCGCCTCCTTTCTTCTCTCACTTTCCCCCGCTGCCCCTCGACCTCCCCCTAGCGGCGGCCCCGGGCACGGGGTAGGAAAAGGTGTGGGCGGCGGGGAGTTCAGTCCCGCCCTGGTAGCACAGCGGGCTAGTTTAGTTATCTGGTGAGCGGGGCCTCCTCCCTCTGGTCCGGGGGGCTGACAGCCGTCTTGCTGAGCACTGCGGCCGAATAGGGTAGGAAACTACTCTCGGACCGCTGCGAGGCAGCGCTGCAGGCGAAGTCCGAGCTGCTTCCACCGCCCCCTCCACCGCCTCCACGGGAACCCAGGGCCGCGGCCGCCGCAGCTGCGGCTGCGGCCGCCGATTGGCTGCTGTGACAGCTGAGGCAAGAGCAGGGCGCGGAGCCGCCGCTGGGGGGCGCCCCGGCCGCCGCCGCAGAGGAGGCCGCAGCGGCCGCGGCCGCAGCTGCCGCCGCGGCCGAAGCAGCGCTGTTAAGCCCGGCGGCCGTAGCCGGAGACTGGTAAAGGCCAGGATGGCGGAAGCTGCAGAGCAGCTCGGGCCGTGAATAAGGGTGAGAGAGGGCGCGGAAGGTGTCCAGGGGGCGGATGGAGGTGGCGAAAGGTGACGAGGCCGCCGCCGCTGCTCCTGAGGCCGCGGCCGCGGCGGCCGCCGCTGTGACACCCACATGGGGGTAGTAGTGGAGTGGCACGTGCGAATGGAAGGGATAGGGCAGGCTTCCGGTGGCGGCCGCGTGCGTCATCATGTAAGTGTAGAAGCTGGGGTCGGCCGGGTGGGGCCACGACATTGCCAGGCGCTGTCTCTTGTCCTTCATCCGTCGGTTCTGGAACCACACCTTGGAGGGGCAGAGGGGAAAGGAGGAACGGATGGAGGGAAAGACGAGAAGTACACCCAGGTTAGAGACCTAGGCCACTCTTGGCAGCTAATTATAAGCTAATTATATAAAATAATTATATATATTATTATATTGCCCCCAACCCGGTATACACATGCACGATTTCACACAATCATCCCTCATCTCACAATACACGCAGCCTTGCTGCGAATACCATTGACATCAATAATATGCATTCTGACCTCAGGAAGTCGATATCCATCCTCCTTTTGCTTTCCATAAACACACCTGCCCGCCTGTCCTCATATCGCCCCTGTCCCAAGCCTAGCCTTTCGTTCTAGCCTTAATCACAGCTGGAGGCAATTCAGCCAGCTGCCGACAGATGTACACAGCCCCCTCACCTCTCTCTCTCTGTCTCTCTCTCTCTCCCCCCCCCCATCCCCACCCCCACATTTGCACTGATTAACTCTCACCCGCCAGGTCTCGGGTTGTCCTGGCCAGTTGCTTGTTTATTTATATGTGCTTTTCTGACCTCCACACTTAAGTGTACGCTACAGAAGTCCTTTCCCACCCACACCCATACCCTTCCACCATCCCAGTACACAACTTGGAGGTACCTCTTTATAATTGAAGGATTTACGAATGGATGTTTGACTAGGATGCTCAAAGAAGTAGCCGTGGCAGCTTTTACTCGAGGGGCATAGGCGCAGCATTTGAAGCATATATACTTGATACCGCTGTGCCCAGCTTTAGACACTAATTTAATTACTAATTTAATACAAAAGAAGCGGTTTTGTTGAGGTTTGTTCTATGTGTGTACTTTGAATCGCCGTATTGCTGCCCCTTACAGACAGACATCTTTCCTTTGCCTAACGATACACCGTTCAAGATGACCTACATAGTTCGTCGTTGCCTCCATTAAAGAATGATCCAGGTCAAATTAGAGGGAGAAATTCTCCCCACTCAATACAATACTTCCTGTCACTGTGCTTACGGGGCTTCTTTCTTTTTCTGGTGTATCTCAGATACCTAAAAAGGCCATCAAATCACTCAGCGACCCAAACGTTTCACCTAGTACACTAACAAAAAACAAAACAGAACAAAACCTATCTCCTCTAGGGGAAAACATCTCACTACAGACATTTGACTGGAGAAAACAATTGTTCCCCTCAAATGTTTCCCGTAGCAATATTATGTAAAAAAGAAAGGGACACATAGAAAGGAGCAACATCGAAATCCACTTTCTCTTAGCGATAAATTTTTAAAACGGAATTAATTTTCTTTTTTAGCGTTGTAAAGAGTGCCATGGAAAAGAAACCTTCCATATCAAGAACAAATGAAAAGTTTCACTTTAGATCGATCATTAGAGAGACAAAGAGCACGCTTTTCACTGGACAAAGGTGGGGGAGGGGGGTTGGGAGAAGACAATTCCTAATTTGTTGGCATCATTCAATACATCCATGGCTGTTTTTTTCCCTATTATTGCTGCCATCCCAAATCAGTGCCCTTTGGGAGGATAGAAGAGGTAAATACCCCCATTAGGCTTATCTTTTAGGTTATACACAATGCAGGAATAAGGAAGGATCGAGCTTAGTTGCCAGCATTTTTTGACTTCCACCCCAAACTGTCACCCAAAGAGACCAACAGAAAGGTCAGATGATACCCAGCAATGCCCTTGTAGTAGTTCAGAGATAGCAGTACCTTGATGGTAGTTTCCGGCAGGTTGAGCGCTGCGGCCAGTTCGCATCTTCTGGGCCGAGAGACATAGTTCTCGCGGTAGAACTCCTTCTCCAGTCGGGCTATCTGCTCCCGGGTGAAGGCTGTACGGTAGCGTCTCACCTGATCGGCCCCGGAGCCCGAACTACCAAGGGCATTGCTGCTGTGCAGGTTGGTTAAGCCGGAACCTGAGGAAGAAGGGGTAGTAGTAGCAGCTGAGCTGCTCTCGGAATATCCTAGAAAACAAACCAACAAATATACATGAAATATATCTGTATATGTATATTCACGTGTGTGTGTGTGTTTGGCCTTGGAACCTCCACGCACAATAGGTTGCGAGTGGATTAAATAAAGACGCCTAAGAAGGGGGGACCACTGAGTCTCTGGACTGATGTAATTGATAGTGGTTGTCATTGTTACAAATTGCTGCTGTTAATAGAATCAATAAAGTTTTGGGATCCCTTCATAAGCAAATAATTCTAAGTAAATTAGGTAGTTTTTAATAATTATAGAATTGTTAGGCTGGGACAAATTGAACCAAAGAAGAATAGACACCTCAAGGCTCGGTTTGGGAGGCTAGAGGACTCAGCTAAAACCATATCTCTCTAACTTGGACCAGTTTCTCCAGTTCAGCTTTGTTGTTTCTTAATTGTTTGTAAGACTAGCAAAGTAACAGTCACTAGAACTAAAAATTTAATTAGGACAGGATCTACCTTGCCTCTCATTCTCTCTCAGATTCATCCAACACTGCTAGCACAATCTTAAGAACCAAAAGGATTCTCTTACCAGTCTCTCTCCGTATAACCAAAAAAGAAATAAATCTACATATACATGTTACGCATACATACACTCCCAATCCCATTAAAATGGGACATGCTGTAATGGTGACCAGTTTAATAGCCAGTGTATTAAAAATGAAGCTGAATGATATCCATTTTTCATGAGTGGGAATTGAGCTATAATTATTTTGAGGTGAATTCTGCAAACATTTTAAATCCCCTCCCCATATTTGTGTATTACAGAATCTGACTCAAATTGTTTGGTGTAAGCCTACAGCAGAGGAAACATACATTTTTGATCTAGGTAACCACGAACTCTACTCCTTTGGTGGATTTGGGTGTGTGTTTGTTTTTATTGTGAGTCTGTATTGTACATACTCATACAATGAATATGTTTGTGTGTATACACACTCACACTCACAAACACACAAATATACAGAGAGACTTATACAAATGTCTCCGATCCCCCCGTACATGGATGCACTTTAACAGATAAACACACCCAAGACTCTCTCATTCCTGGACTCACAAGCCAGAGATAAGAGCTTTCTTACAGCTCGGACAGTGTTGATAACTGAGCAGGTAAAAGTACCTCTATTGGCTAGCGAGTTACCTCCGGAATAACCCGTAAGACCAGAGAGGAGAGAGAAACACTAAGAGAGGGAGAGGGGAAAAAGGCAGGCAGAAGCCCGAGTTACCTTTGTTATTGTTTTCCTTCAACTGGGAGGCACTGAGGCTGGCTGGAGAGCGGAGAGCGGAGCAGCCCACCTCCACATCACTGTTCATATCTGCTTCTGGAGCAACTTCAGAATAATGGCCCGTTTTCTTCCTGCTTTCTGCCGGAGGGATTTCCGAGGAGACCGTGCTTTCGCTGCTCGGGTGTTGCAGGTTGAATAAAGTGTCTATTTCGAATTTCCCTTTGGCAGGGATGTCCCCTATAGCGCTATGCAGGGAGGCGGAAGTCAGTCTCGGGCTGAGGCGACCACCGTGCTGCGAATTTTCAAGGGCCTCCAGCACCGCATTTCCAGCTGAGTCGGACAAATTCGAAAACCTTTTGCCAGCTGTAGGGCTGTGCAGACCTCTTTCCATCAGAATCATCTCTTTTCTTATTCTTTCCATCATCTCAGCTTTATAAAAAATGTCAAAGTTGCAGGGCTGGTCCTTTCCTAATGATAAGCTGCAGCAGGGGCTAATTCACATTCAGCCACAGCGAGCGGCTCTAAATATTATTATCTCTTTTTGAGGGAGGCGTAAAAATTGTGGGATGCCAAAGCGAGAGAATGACTGGTCAAAATGACCCATACATCCTTTCTAGCCCGAAATGTCATTCATCAAAAAGTAGCGCTCGTCATTAAGGTAGGAATGACGCTGTTCGAATAATCATTTATTGTAACAGGTTTATAAGCAAATAAATACGAGCTCTTGTCAGTGGGTAATGAAGGCGGCTTCGGAGCAGACAAATATATCCAGGTGGAAAGAAAGGAAAGAGGAGAAGTGAAGAGGCAAGCTCTTGTCCTTTGCCTGATCAGATCTTGCTTCAATTGCTCTGGGGTTTGGCCTCTGGGGGTGAAATTGACAGTCTGATTAATAAAATGAGCAGCGCCACATTTCCCCCTTCATTTAGGGACATCATTATGCTCTGATTTTTGTTTTGTTGCCTTTTAGGTCCTAATGATGCAGCTTCTTCCTCATTTTTTCTCGGACAGAGCCACATGTTAAATAATAGATAATGCTTTTATTTTTCCAGGGCAGATTGTCTAGGATTAAAAAAAAAAAAAACATTTACAAGCAGAAGTGGGGGTGGGGTGGGGGGGGGAGGTTGCAATAGGGGTTGCGTAAGGAAAGGATCATTCTCTCTAGATCTGGCTCTGTGATTGAAAAGCCAAATATATATATTTTTTTCCTTTTAGCAAAGAGGACTCTTAGCTCTCTCTTGTCCATCCCCTTCTCCACCTCGCTCAAGCCACCTTACCCGGTAAAATCTTCCTTGGTGGAGAGTTTCAGAAAACTCTCGCTGTTCACTAAAAGAGTGCATTTTCGCTTGTGTGTCCAAATGGAAATAATTACGAAAGCTATTACTTTCTAATACATTTTGGTTATTGAATTCTGAACTCTGGGTCTAGGGTTTTTACTTTTATAATCCTGCTGATTGATGGTCCTCTCGCCTTACGATTTGTCCTCTGGGGAAAATACACTCTGCTGTATGATTTGATAGCAAGACTCGACAAATAACTTTAAACACATTGTGATTTAAGGCACCCTATGAGCCGACCCTTTACATTTTCTACTTTCTCTCCTTTTTCTTCTCGAATCAAATGATTTTCGGCACAGTAACTGAGTTTTCAGGACGGTAACCAAAAAATAATTTGTTTCCTCACCGTCTTCCCTCTCTTTTCCCTTTCCCCAGTCCCTTACCCCTCCCTCTTACTACCTTCCTCCCCGTCTTTCTGCCCCTCTTTCTACCTCCTCGCCCTCCTTCTCCTCCTCACCTTCCTCTTCCCCTTCTCCTTATTCCATTCCAGCCACGTTACCTGTAGCTACTGGATCTTCCCGAAGCTAATCCCAGGCGCAGAGAATTAAAGAAATGCCTCCCGGCTACTCTAAGGTACCGCGGTCTCCAAGCGGAGCCCCTCTCTGTGATAAGTTTGATAGTCATAATGACGCCGATGGCAACCATCTTAAGGAAGATAAATCCTCAGACTTGAACATCTCTGGAGTCGCCTTCAAGCCCACAACACAAACCACTCTCCATCCCCCCAACCCTACCTCACAAACACACAAGCTCCTCCGAAGAATCAACTAAAACTAAGTTTCCTGGGCTCCCTCATGTGCTGGCTCAAGGAGAAAATAATGGCAACATTCCACCACCTTCTCTGGAATGGTAGATGCTCGCGATGGCTACTGGTCAAGTGAAAGCTAATCTCTTGATTCTCACACGTTCCATGTCCTGTGCACATCCACCTATATAATCCAGACTCACTCTCCAGAACGCTCAAAATCATTGAGGCAAATAAAAGGGCGGTTTGCCTATCTTAATCAATTCACATTTTTCTTTTTATCTTCGTCAAGTTAGGAATATTTCTGAAACTGGGGAGGAAATCGTGTGTACGTGTAAACTTTTCAATAATAGACAATTATACCAAAGTGTCGATACCAAAGTGTTCAGCCTGAACTTTTCCGTTAGCGACTCACTAGAAAGTCATAGGCCTTTCTTTTAAAATCCAGTCATTTAAAAAAATGAATAGCCCCAGCTTTGTCAAAGGTGAGGAATTTAAAGAAGTGGGAGAGAACATATAAAATGGAAACCATAGGCATCTAAGCGGAGTAAAGGGAAGAAATCTCTCTCTCACACACATATACACAAACACACACCCCTCTGCTATCTTAACACTTCCACCACACTCCTTTTCCACCCATAAATTGCCCCACCAATGGCAACCGACTTTCCTTTCTTCCCTCCCACCCCCACCCCCAGTTCAGGCCTGGACCACTGTTACGGTCTTGCTCTGCTGAAAACTCAGGTTCCGCTTTGCGAATTAATACCAAAGCTCAAAGACTCTGCCTGGTTCCTCCAGTTGCTCCTGCATTTACGATCTTACACCCCTCCCGCATCCCGCCCCTCCCCCCCCCCCACGGCCACGCGTACATATCCCCACTCTTTCCTGAAGCCTTCAAAGGCTTCAGAGATAGGAACTTGGATCTGTTGATATCTGTAAGTTGAGATAGATACCCCAAACAAGTGACTGCTTTACAAAAACTTGGGTTCCCTCTTATACATCCTGAAAAACTCTCTCCAATACATAGGAAAACTTTATCCGTTTTTCCCAGGGGTACGAACTGCAAATAATGACAGGTTACATGGTGCCTCAAGTCCTTGAACCAAACACGCAGTCCAAAGGCCATTTGGTCCAGGCTGCGAAGTGAAAGACCAATTATGGTAAGAGAAGCGGAAGTCTGCGGGCAGCTTTATTGCTGTCGTTTGGCGCCCCCATCTGTTTTCTTAAATGCCTTGACTTCTCTGAAGAGCTTTCCATTTTTTCAAACCACAGCTAGAGAATCAGTCTCCCTCAGAGCCACTGGTACGTGTGCGAAATCCAAGGCCTCACAGCCTGAGAGCCCTGGGATATAAGGGGTCAGTCACTGCAGGGAGAGAGCGCCTTTTCCTGAGGAACTACAGGGAAAGTGTAGCTAAGCCCAACGTCTTATGGAAAGGAAAAACAAAACTCCTTTCGTGAGGGCCACCAATGAGAGAGCTTTATTGGTGGTTTAAAAACTATTTTGCACCTTTTAAAGAATGCTAATATTTCGTTCTATGGGGGCATTTATTGAGAGGAATACATTCAAGTTCATGTTAAGGAAATTACTCACTATAAAATACATCAGTCATCTTGCACTAAACCGTGTTTTGAAAGCCCAAATAGTACACAGAATGTGTTTAATAATCCATCCTCACATTTAATATCAGATCAGATTTTAAGGAATTATATGACATTTCTATTCCTGGTGACTTCCCCATGTGGGTTTTGTCTTTTTGGATATATTTTTGTTAAATATAACCATTCTGGAAAAATACAATATGTGTTTAAAAATTATACCAAAAAAAAGTCAATTTGAAAATTGGTTAATCTTACCCAAACCCGAAGTTCTCCACCTCAACTCTTTACAATTTTAGAGTCAACATGATTGTTCTTTTAAATGGATACAACCATTAAGAGTGCATAACTATATTCCCGCCCAAACCTTTATTTCCTTGGAATTTATAGGGGGATAAAATCTCCAAAGAAATGTTTCAATAACATTTTTCACGGATCTGAGAAACTTCATCCAATATATTGAAAGACACTTTTTTTTTACCTAAAATTCAAGTTTTAAAGAAGTAGCTTTTAACTCAGTCGAAAATTGTGAGGAATCCAGACTAAATATTTGTTTCTTGGTCAACTGCGTGTCCTCCAAGGTGAAGTGGCAAGCCATTACTGTGATTGTAGGTAATAAAACGCCCTACTAGAAGATGCACTGAAAACGAGAAGGCTCCCATAAACATGGGGGTCTTCTTTAAACGCACGAGAGGATCTTAGGGTTGGACTTGACTGCTTCATTGTTTCCCCAAGGGCATTAGGGATCCGTTGGTGTACAATCCATTAACTTTAATTATTCTTTACAGAGCTGAGGAGGAAAGAAGCACTCACCACTCCAAGAGGATGTAGACTAACGCATCATAGCCTTCCTGACTTTGTCCTCCACTTCGCTGCTGAACCGAGAGTCTGTGTAGCATTTTATTTACTTAGTATGCTGAAGGAATCATCAGAGGTCTTGAAAGAGAGAAAGGAACTAAGTGATGATGACCAATAATAATAATAAGAAGCGTTTGTGTAATGATTTAAGATTTGCAAATCGCTTTACATAATTCATTGGATATGAGTATGATTATTTTTTTCTTAAAAGCAGAGTTCGATATAGTTTCTTAAAAGTTCTCCCCACTCCCTCCCTCTCTTTAGCACAAGGAAGATGACTGAGGAGGTCTGGGCGGTGGTGGGAGGCTAAGGAGGACTTTCGACTCAAACACTGGAAGCTAGAAAATAATTTTCTGCCTTAGGCAGCACCTTGATTCAAAACCCAAGCATTTACTTTCCTGAGGAAAACTTGTAGAGCCATCTAGTGATGGAACCCCAGTACTGCATAAAGAACTATAATGAAATGCTGAATGAAGCAATTTAAGAACTATTTTACCCTGTGTCTTTGCTTATGGCTCTGCTCTTGCAGAATTTTGTTAATAAGTGTTTCCAAAACCTTTATTCTGTATAAAACACTAACATTAATTTTTCCTCACAAATAACTCAGGTATTTAAGAACCTATGTTGTAATCTTTCACTTGTATGAAATACCCACATATGTGTTCACTTACACTTTCCTTACTAGCTGAAAGATTGGTCAGAGCTGGCACTTGGATCTGGAATTAAGGAAAACCGTTTTAAAAGACCAATGATTTGGTGTTGTTGTTTTTTTTTAATCAGAAGGCAACTATATCGTGATAGGGTTAATGACCCCAAATGTTAATGACTCCCTTAAGTTCATATTATCTTGTTTCCATGAATCCACAAGTTGCAAAAAAAAAAAAAAAACCTCCGCATCTAGCCACACCTTAATTAATTCATTTGCCTACATATTTTTTTACCTCATGTAGATAGCAACTGTAGTTTAAGATAATCACCCGCATTTAATTCACCTTGGCAATGAAGCAGGTATTTAAAAGTCTACACAGGGTGGGTGATTGTAGTGCATGCTAATGTAGTTTTGATATAGAACACACTAATACCACAACTGCTGGGTTAAACGTCGCAGATTCTGCCTGGGACTGCCTACTCAACCTGAAGTTTTCTTTCTTTATTCTTTCTCCCCATTAACTGTTTTAAAGTTCCAGCTGTACTTTAAAACAACAACAAGCTTTTGCTTTAAGAGAGAAAAAATTAGCAAGAACTAACTATAGCATACGCAAAGAAGGACTCTGACTGGCATGGTTCTCTTGCAATTGCTTTTTTATTCGCTTCAGAATGCCATAGAAAATCGACTGTCTCCCCCGTAGTATATCTACTGAAATACTTCCAAAGGAAGTTTGTTTTGTTTTGAACACAACTCCGAGACTGTAGGGGGACTATTGTTATCATTATTTTCATCAAATTATTCACGTGTATCTTTCACCAACAATTTGCCAGAGTGAATAGAGGATATTTTGGGGTAGTTTTTCCTCCAAGCAGGAAAATGCTTTGAGAGATAGTCTACAATGAAGAAAGAGGGAAAAATCTTTGACAGAACAAAAGTGCAATTTTAGGAGAGAAGAATGACAAAAATAAAAGTGTGTATAAGTCGAGGTAGGGACTAGATCGAAAACGCTTAAGAAAGTAGTTTGCTTTCTTTACTAATCGCATGTAATGATTGTATTAAAAGTTTGAATACGTCAAAATTAATCTCCCCCAGTTCTCAGTCAAGCTTCTATTTAAACACTACAAAGAGTATCTTAAAATGATTGTAACCAAGATTACACAATTGGTTATCTAGTGATACATGCTTATGTATATGGTTATCTATAATTTGCGAATATACGTGTAAATGAATACGTGTATATACACAAACTAAACAGCTACAAGGTTGCTCTGAGGCTGGGTTTTGTTGTATTGTTTTGCATCATTTTCGCTAGAGGTCATTTATTTCACAGTATTGTTTGCCGAATCTTTTGGATACAGACACAAGATTCGTTGTTGCAGCAAGAAACTAAAGGTAGTTTCAAATTTGTGAATGGCTACACTTTGTGAGACTATTTTGACGTCCGGTTGTCTTGTTAAGGCTCCCAAACGCCAATCTCAGAAAAAGTACTCAGTAGTCATTGTTGCTGTAGACATGGTGTTTTTATACACACTCTGCAAACTGTTACTCTTGTCATTGTGTTCCACATACATTCTCCAAAATGACCAAATTACTGGAGTGATGCTGCTAAACTGAAGTCTCTGTGCCAAAGGGAAGCGGTCAGAGGCTGGCCGAGAGTCGAACTGGTCAATTTTATTTTCTTATAATAGGAATCAATTTTTTTTTTTTTGTAGCGCAATTTAACTTTCTTGCCTGGAGAATACAATGAAAAAAAGATAAAATCTTTAAAATGGTAGCCTCTTTTCGCTCTTGGTTTTAGGACATGAAAAGTCATTCCAATTTTGTTAGAGCAAAAATATAGCCGACACAAAGGGCAAAAATGCAGCTAATGGCTAGATTTTCAGAACTTCTGAATTAGTTTGCTCTGACTAGTACAGTAGCTGTTATAGATTTAAGTTGTTTCTTCGAATTCAGGGAAACTGATTGTTTTGAACCTCCCCATCCCACGACAGCAGAGAGAGACTAAAAGAGAAAAAAGAAGGGAAAAAAATTTAGGTGTCATTGCTAATAGGAAAGCATTTGTTTGGCCCTTGTTGGTTTGTTTGGTCCTTGGGATTTCTTAACTGCTGATCAAAATGGATGAGATTTAAGTGCTCTCCATATAACCGTCTATTTCTTATTATTAATAGGTATTAGTGATTGTAAATATTGACACTGGCCTTTCTTCAACTCCTCTCCCCAAACAAGTCAATAACTTCTTTCAGAAAGAGAGCTGTCGGCATTCTAAAAGCAGGTCGCCAAACTGCAAATCCTGTCATATTTCTGCAATTCGCCAAGCCCCTCCGGCCAGAAATTTGATAATGAACACGGCCAAGACTTCAAAAAGGTCGAAGAAAGTATCTACCTTCTCCTTCTCACCTTCTCCTCCCATAACTTTCCCCTTTATTTGAGTCTTTTATGGTTACTGCATTATGCGTGTCAACATACAAAATACGATCAATGTAACCAATTCCATTCTTGAGGAACTATCTCCCTCTTTCTCGCAACTGGGGGGACGACAGGAATACTTTTGACTTTTCTTATGTCCGGGAGCAGTAGGAGTGTGCAACAAGTAGGCACCGGCCAATCAAAGGCTAGTGAAATGGGTTTGCATGGAAATGGGCTGGACTGAAGGGGATTTATGCCAAAGGAAAGTGGAAAAAGTGGTGATTGATTTTCAGGCCACTGACCAATACCAACACACTATCACCCTATTCCCATCGGAACTCTAGTTTCTCTTAGTGCAGTGCTTTTAAAACTTCAACATTAGGCCGCCTTTCGAACCCATTCCCGTCTCCAAAGGTTGATGGTACTTTCGAGGAACAGTTAAACTAAACTTCCCAAACAACAAACAGAAACCAATCTTCTCAGCAGGCGTTTGAATCACGGCAAGAGGGCTGGTGTGTCTTGCTTTAAGCTTTAGTAGCTGGCTATTTCTGAGGCACCGAACAATGTACAGTTCTTTTTGGGAAAGCTCTTTACTTATCGCCAACCCCAGAGGAATGTGAGTGTTTTTAGCCCTGCCGAGAGATAGATTTGCTAGAGTTCTAACCCTAGGGCACAGGGAGGTGCTGAGCCCACTTTCCTATCAAAGTTGGGCTCCATTGCTCCAGTGTCAGCAGGACCTACCAAACCCCACTTCAAAACCTTGGCTTCCTTCTTTATTTACTGCATATGTTGTATCCCATTCACAACTATGAAAAGAAAGTGAAACAAATTTTCTGAGAAAGTGAAATTTCTTATTGAATTGGCATCTGTAATATGAAGGGACGACAAGATGCCCTCAATACAGTGGCTTTGGCAATCCCCTGTAAAAAATAATGTGAGGAAGAAATCCTTATGAGGTTCGTTTTCTTCCTCAAATGACTCCCAGAATTGGGACAAATGGAAATGAGCTTTGAGAGAATTGTCGAAGAAAGCAAAATCTGCTTCTAGATTACTAGTGTGCATGAAGAAACTCTTTACATTGTGTGGAAATGCATCTCGATATGGTGAGTCTGGGTGGATGCAGATATCTCTGAGGCACGTTCGGTATCTGTTCAAGTGTATGGAATAGGGCAATTTGGCCCCACGGGGGGCTAGTGCAGTTTGGCGTTTGGGGATATAAAGTCAACAATCCAAACGGGATAAACAAGGTGGAAAATTGGATTTTTTTTTCCTCCCTGAATTCCTTCCTCCTTCTCTCTGTCTCTGTCCCTCTCTTATCCAGTTACTTGTAGTCCGTGGAGCCAAGGAAATTCGAAATCGCCAAATGAAAAACTCAAGCCCTTTAGAGCCTCAGTTACAAAAAGCGGCCCAGACAGCCCTCAGCATAATCAACTTGGTGGTGCTGTTAGGAAGCAAACGCCTTGGTCAAGGGCTGTGGGAGGAGGAGGCAGATGAGAGCTCTGGGAGAAGAGGTGGAAAAGGGAGGAGGTAGGCTAAGGGGTGGGTCTAGACCGAGATGGGGTACTGTGGGAGGGGGAGTTGGGAGCAGTTCTGGCTCCCCTGCACCGCCGCCTCCACGTGTCCAGGAGCAGCCAATGGCTCAACCCTTGGCAACTACACTCTACCCTGGAGCCGGCCCCCAGCAGCAGCCCCGGCCCCCTCCCAACCTGAACTTCGTTTTTATAAACGTCCCGCAATGAGCTAACCTGTTGGAGGGAGGGCGGGAGGGAGGGAGGCACGAGAGAGGGGAAGAGAGAGAGAGAGAGAAAGAGGGCGGGAGCCAAACCGAGTGGGAGGGAGGGGAGGCGGAAAGCCGTTCACCGAGTCATGGTGTCCAGCACCGGGGCCGGGCCAGGGCCGGGCCGGGCCGGGCCATGAGCCGGGCTGTGAGCTGGGACATGGACGGGCTGAGAACTGACGGCGGCGCGGCCAGCGGGGGCGCCCCCTCCTCCGCGGCCGCCACTGCGGGGCAATGCCGAGGCTTCCTCCCTTCGCCAGTGTTCGGCACACACTCTGGCCGGGCGGCCGCGGCGGCTGCGGCGGCGGCCGCAGCAGCAGCAGCAGCTTCGGGTTTCTCCTATCCCGGAGCTGCGGAACGCTCCGGCTCATCCTCTTCCTCCTCGTCGTCCGCAGTGGCCGCAGCAGCAACTGCTGTAGCGCGTCCCGAAGCACCCCCTACCAAGGATTGTCCCGGCTCCACTCCAGCTCCGACTCCAGCTGCAGCGCCCCCGGCCGCTCCGACACTGGGCTATGGCTATCATTTTGGCAATGGATACTACAGCTGCCGCATGTCCCACGGAGTGGGGATCCAGCAGAACGCACTCAAGTCCTCCCCCCACGCCTCTCTGGGGGGCTTTCCCGTGGAAAAATACATGGACGTCTCCAGTCTGGCCAGCACCAGTGTCCCAGCCAACGAGGTCCCCTCCCGGGCTAAGGAAGTGTCCTTTTACCAGGGCTACACCAACCCTTACCAGCACGTCCCCGGGTATATAGACATGGTCTCCACCTTTGGCTCAGGGGAACCGAGACACGAAACGTACATATCCATGGAGGGTTACCAGTCCTGGACTCTGGCGAATGGCTGGAACAGTCAGGTTTACTGTGCTAAAGACCAGTCCCAGAGCTCACATTTTTGGAAATCTTCCTTTCCAGGTACGGCCGAGAGAAAGAGAGAGAGAGAGAGAGAGAGAGAGAGAGAGAGAGAGAGAGAGAGAGAGAGAGAGAGAGAGAGAATGATTGATAGCCATATATCCCTATATAATTGTTGATTGTCACAACATCCGAGCTCCTCCCACTCCCACCCCCCCATATCGATGTACCCATAGCGAAAATTCAGGTTGATCAATGATTTTTTAAAGGCAGTATAGAGTTGGTACGGTTTGTGTCAGATCCTCCACGATTTCAGCTCTTAACCATTGCCTGTGGATCTACAGTCTCTCTCTCAGTCTCTCTCTCTCTCCTTTTCTCTCTCTTCTCTCTCCTCTCTCCTTTTTTTCTCTCTCCTCTCTGTCTGCCTCTGTGTATTTCTGTGTATAATTTATAAAATGGGATCACTCAGTGACTGTGGGAAAAGACTTGTGCTTTGATTGGGTCCCCCTGTTCCATCGGTTACATTTATTGTCTTAAAAGACGAGGAAAAGATTTTCCTAGCACTTTTCAGGATAATAATTGCCCCCACGGTGGCTTCAATGCTGCCTTATAACCAGAACACATATACACTCACCCACATACACACTCCATAATACCAGGAGATCAAACACAAAAGGACATTAAGATGTGCATTTGTGTATGTCCATATAGATAGAAGAACCTACAGAGAAATTGTCCATGTGAAAACTTCTTAAAAAGACACCGTAAAATTGCAGACTTGTTAAGATGCCGGTTTGGAAAATAATAACATCCATCAAATTAGCCTTCACTTTGAAGTGCAAATAATCTTTCTTTAATAACGTGTAAATAATATGTCCGTGTAAATAATTATAAAGTGGAAACAACTGGATATTCTTTATCTCCCCCTCCCCCTTACATCCCCATGAAATGCAGGACTCTCTCGCACTTACCCATTTGCGATTTAAACGCCTGTAATAAAAGTCTAATTTTTCCACATAATGTCGTTTACAATAGGGGATGTAGCTCTAAACCAGCCTGATATGTGTGTCTACAGACGTGGAAGGAAGAAAAGAGTTCCATATACCAAACTGCAGCTGAAAGAACTGGAGAACGAATACGCCATTAACAAGTTCATTAACAAGGACAAGAGGAGAAGGATATCCGCAGCCACAAACCTGTCTGAGAGACAAGTGACCATTTGGTTTCAGAACAGAAGAGTGAAGGACAAGAAAATAGTCTCCAAACTCAAAGACAATGTCTCCTGATCCCGAGCCGAGGACAAATATGCTTCATTCACAAGCCTTATGTTATCTTCCTCTCAGAAACTTTTGGAAAGACTTGAATATATATTTAATTCCTCCTTCCTCCCCCTTTCTGCCGGCGGCGGCGAAATTTTGTGAATCGTTTTCCGCCCCTCACCGCATTTTGGCTCTAAAACATAATGCTGTCCGACTTGACTTTGTAATTCCTGTTGTTATTGCTCCTGTTGGTTTCTGTTTTCGTTTTATTTTTAATGTTCTGTTTCTCCCTCCAGGCCAGTATAAAGGACTGAATATTTTTTTAACAGTTACCATAATGAATTTCGGATACACTATAGTGATTCCATTTGTTGTTGTTGTTGTTTTTATAACTTGAAATCTGGTGCCAGCACTTGTCCCTATGCTTGTTTTCATAAACCATTACGGTCGAACGATTTCAAATCATTCATGGCCTATCATTGGCTTATGAAATCATTAAAACTTAGGAGTCACAGCAAAGCAAGCGGAAACTCTGCCCAGAAAAGACAGTGATGTGTTATAAATGTGAAAGTCGAAATATTGGAAACTGAAGGTTGTGTCCTTGTTTTAAAATCACTACTTAAGGAATAAGACTTGGAGCAATATTGGCAGTAAGAAGATCTTTCTGATTTCAGATCTTACTGTTAACTGACAATTTTTACTATAGAGCTTCAATGTATATAGTGGATTCTTAATTCCATGATTTTAACTTAAAATAAGGGTGGAATGTGTCCTTATCAATGCCTTTATTTCTTCTGACCCAGGTATAGTGATTTAAAGGGCTGCAGTTTCTAGATTTTATATCTTGCTAATATTCACTGCTGTCTTTCCTTGCAGGTAGTTAAGATTGACACAGTTGATATAGATGTAGGCATGTTTAACCATCACTCAGATATAGGACATGCTGGATAAGTGTGTATACATGTGTATTTTTATCTAAAATATAGTATGCCCTCATATTAACAAGTCCGTTTGAACAAACGCTTTCCCCCCTCACGGAGGTTCAAAGCTTCTAACAAAAGGAAAAAAAAAACAACCCGGAACTTTAAGTTCCAGAAATAAACGGGTGATAAGGAAAGTAACAATAAATAATGAATTTCAAAGATTGCATAATTTATATAGCTGAGAGATTATTTTTTTAAGTAACAACGACTATAATCTGTGATACCAATGCAGTGCTTCAGACACTTTGTAATCAGTTTGCTCCTAGGGAGAAACTTAGCAAATAAACAAACAAAAAATCCCATTACTTCCTTTCTACAAATTCTTACTCTACAAAATTCACATCTTATTATAAAACCATGTTGTCTTTCAGACCATGCATATTTATTTTAATGACCTATTTCTCTGAATATGTTGATCACCAGTGTAAATGGGGAAGACTCGTATCAATTCCTGTTTTCTTCTTTCCTCCTCACTTTTGCTTTCCTTCCCTTCCCTCCTACTCCCCCCCACCCTTCACCCCCCCCCCCCGTTTTAACTTTAACAGTGAGGTTTGAAATGATGGGCAAACTCGCCTTTGATGATCTTTTTTTTTTAATTAAGCTCAAAAATATGTCCAATAAAAATTTTCTTCTATCTCAATAATAACCATGACCTTGTTGTTGTATGTTTAATTGCTGTATTTCTTTTCATCAAATAGGCATTGAACCTGGGAATAAAAACCACTGATTTAGGTAACTTGGACAAAAAAGTGGATATAAATATTCAAGACTTTTAAAGTGTCCCTAATTTGGAAAAACATTATTTGTGTCTCCCTCAAACCTCAAAATTGAGAGAATTATACTCAATCGCAAATTATTGAAGACCTATTTCTGCCTGCAAATGGCAAATGAAGATTGAAACAAAAATTCAACACCTTAGAAGTGCTTTCGGTTGTTAAGCATTAACACAACTTTCTCTTCCAAGCCAAAGCATAATTAATTACTCAGGGAAACAGCCTAGGAAGAACTTGATGGCCTTTAGCTGTTAAACACCAGGCAGAAAATCAGTTGGCTTCCTTATTTGTTTTAATTACATGTGATTGTACATGTCCTTGCCCCACTTCTTGAGGAACAGTACTCTGCACAGTGCCCATGAAAAACAAACTACTTTCATTTTCTTTCCCTCATTTCATTCCTTTTCAAGTGAATGGGAAGCAGAAAGCTTCATTATCTCTTTCTTCAAAATTGAGTGCTTGAAAAAATACACATAAATACATACATACATATATATATATACATATATATATACATATACACACATATTTTTCAACAGTGTGGGGAACATATACAATTAATGTTCTACAAGGTCGTTGGCCTTTGAGCAAGGCTGTCCCAGGTCCAATCCTTTCAATGAGGGAGGCCATTGATTGAAGCTTCCAAGACAATTTTCTGTTATTTTTCACTGAGGGATGTTTTCATTTTAACATAATCTTGTTTTTTCATGTCCACACTCCAATTTGTTCTTTGTCTTTAAACGAAAATATTTACAACATATATTCAAAAAGAAGAAAGGAAGATAGGAAAGAAAGAAGGAAGGAAGGAAGGAAGAGCTATATCACTTTTTTTTCTACTTCCCAGCATTTTTTGGCCTTGCTTTAGGTTTCAGTTTCACCTCTACTCAAGATCTCTAGTTTGCATCTCAGTTTACTTTAGCAGGACATTGAATTGCAGGCTTGTCTGAGATTAAAACCGCCTTCAAAACCCCTACAGTGGAATTTGAATTGACGGCTAAATCAATAACAGATGAAGTGTTTGATATTTATATGCTTTTTTCTTATACCCTAAATTACAGTGGGAGGAGGGAAGAAGAAATTGAGTTAGTGAAACAATAGAGGAAATGGAGGGAGCGAGGAAGGGGGGAAAGAGAGAGAGAGAGATTATATTTTGCATACATATGGACCTAACTAATATATATAACGTGCATATGGCTGTTACAGGGGCAACCCTCTTTCGAAAGTCTGCAGCTTAAGGAGTTAAAGGACAGCACCTAACTCCATGGGGAAGTATATAAACTATAGTAACTAAATTAAAGAGACAGTGGACTGTGTTGTTGTGTGTATGACACAGTAGTTCAATTAAATGTGCTTTAGAAACGGATTCAAGGACCCCGCAATTGTGCTTCTACAGCTTCCTGGCTGCCAATGGGTTATTTACCACCTTACAAACTTCGGGCCACTCCAGCCTGCGCTGAGCCTTCCCTCCCGCATCTCCTTCCCTTCTCCCGGCCCCTTTCAGCCCCACAACGGTCGAGGTCCTAGGGCCGAGTTGCGTCTCCGACCGTGAGCTCTTTACCATTGATCTTGACCGGCTCCTTACTAAACCTCTCTAGACTGCGCGATGGGATAGAGCTATTCTGCCACCTCCTGGACAACAGGCGGCATTGATTGGAAAGGAGGCTCAGTTCAGCAGTACAATTCTTTCCAGTGTCTCACTGTAGCCCTAGCTCGGTCTCGTCCCTACTCCCCACCCCACCCCCCGGATCTACGCAATCTCCCCCTTTCCCAGGAAGAAGGAAATATTTTTTACCTGAAAATATCATTTTAAAACTGAACTCGAGCGGGAAATAAACAGAGGGAAAGGAGAGGGGAGGAAGTGAGGAGGATCCAGAATGAGGGAAAAGGAGATATTTGCCGATCTAATAAAGAGGTTTCCGGAGCTATGAAGTCAGCCTGTCTTTGTTTTATATGTGAACTTGCTTTTAGTTTCATTTCCTTGTAAAAATAATTTTGAAACACTATCTTACCCCACACACGTTCCTTAGAGTTATAATCAATTTTCTCCAATCCCAAACTTCATCAGAGCAGACCCTGCAGCTTTGTACAAACATACACCTAGTCCAGAGCTCTGCTTGGCAGCAGACCCCTGGACTGCTTCTTTTGAGGGCATGGGCCTAAGGCCTGAGCAGAAATCCAGCCCATCCTTCCCTCCTGGGCCCCTATCGTCAAGCTGAGGCTAACCAACTAGAGCACATTTCCTAAGGTTGAAGATGTCAGGGCTGTCCAGGCCTCGGGGAGCAAGTTGGCAGAGCATCCTTTCTCCAAATAAGGATTAAAAGTTCAGAGAGTCTAGACCAGTGGTTCTCAACCTGTGGGTTATGTTGAATTTGTAACAATGAAAATACATCCTGCATATCAGATATTTACATTACGATTCATAACAGCAAAATTACAGTTATGAAGTAGCAACAAAAATAATTTTATGGTTGGGGGGTCACCGCAACATGAGGAACTGTATCAAAGGGTCGTGGCATTAGGAAGGTTGAGAACCACTGGTCTAGACCATCCCCTATCAAAATGTGACTGAGTTGAGCTTTCTGTTCCCTCACTTCTGAGGTGAAGGAAGGCAAAGAGAGGCAGGAAGAAGAGATTCCTTCCTTTCTAAGTAGGCCCGCCTTCCGAAGATCTAGAGGAGTCCCTAGGCTTTTTAGGCCAGGCCTCATCCAGGCACTGAAGACTGAGGAAATCAATGCGTTCCCAGGAGCTGCCCAATTGGTCGACATAATAAACAATAAACGAGCTGAACGGTGGTCAACCATGCCCTCCAGCGACTCCTGTGTGGTCTTTGCCTTTCATCTGGAACTTTTAACCATTTCAAGCTTGGTTCCTGATGAAGCTGTGCCTGAAGAGGAGGTCCAGAAGAGAGCTGTCGGGACTGCACGGGCTTCTGAGCTGAGCCCTGGAAGCTGAAAAAGGAGGTCTTGGGGCGGCTTTGGGACAAGGAGATCGATTCCTGCCAGGGTCGATCCGCCTTTGACCTGGTGGGTCCTGCCTATCCCTTCCTGACCTGGCCTCACACACGCACAAACGGGGGCTGGGAGTGGCCATTCTTTGGGAAAACTAGTCTCTGCTAGCACCCTGGTCTTCTGTTTCGAACCTGATGTACATCCAATCTCAATCACTAGACCCATCCTTAGGTTTTACAGATCCAGCTCCATATCATGCAAACTCAATCTTGAATCATTGGGAAGGGAGAGCAACGTCCTGAAATTGCCTTATTCCTTGACTCACTGTCTTTCTTCCCACGGATATCGTGGGGTTGCGTTTCGTTTGGACCGATTTTCTTACCCCCTAGCCACATTCTCTGAATTCCGGCCCGGATCCTCATTCTGATCGCTTCGCTTCTCCTATCAACTCAAGCAAGCTGCAATCCCTGTTTTAGTTCTTCCCCCGTCACTGCCCTGGGACTTCCATTCCTGGACTGCTTCTCACGGATTTGGCATCCCCAGTTTCTCTTATTTCTGGGCTCTCCCGAATTTCACTCATCCCAACCCTGCAAGGCAGAGGATTCTTCCCTAAAGCTTCTGGTTTCAGATCTTCCATCGCAAGTCAAAGACCACTCAGTTCCATAGTTTCCTCAGCTTTTCAGTTACATCTCTGCCAAGGTGAGAGAAGGCCCAGAGCAGAAGGTGGAAATGAAGCCGTTTGGAGCAATTAGCGGATCCATCAGTCACCCGTGCGAACTGCACTGGTTCTTTCCTCTCGAGTTTTTATTTCCCCTCGAACTTTGGAGGACTTGGTTCTCTGGTTCTGTTTTTAAATTTGATCTGCCTTGAGAGCCACTTACCCCCTCCGAAATCCAAAGGAGGTTCTGGTGTATGTACAGCTACATACATGGTGAAGGTCTCCTTCCAAGGCTGAAGCAACAGAGAGATTTCCAACTACATTGGAAAAGCTTCAGATACTACCAATCTCCCAGTTTGGTAAAGAAACCCCCCAAACAGAGTATCGCAAAACCATTTCTAATGTTATAAAGCATCATTAACTATATGCTGTAAACTTTGGTCAAACTAATGGCCCTGAGTAAGAGAACGATCGTTTGGGCCTTTAAATTAATTAACTTTATGCCACCTAGTATTAGATAATGAAAAGGAAAATGGACTAGATCGATCTTTTCCAGAATCTCCCTGAAAATGTGTAGATGGTGACTTTTAAAGTCAGCTCGACGAAGCACATTTTGATGTCACTAATAATGTTTTTTAAATCACTCTTGAGTCCTCGGCCCTGTGGTGTGTTTTGATGCGGATCTGGGCCCGGTGGCAGTCCATACAGATCGGGAGAGGAAACAGTATGGGAAAGCAATGAAAAGAAACACAGACTCCAAGTAACTAGACTGGGATGAAGAGAAAATAACGCCAATCAGAGGGCCCAATGAAAGTGCCTCATGGAAAGTTGGGCAAATGGTTGGGCTCGCTTTTTTACCCCCCAATCTTGGGGTCTCGAGATCCAGAGGAGACTCTCAGAATCCTCCCTTTTCCACATCTGAAAACCTCATGTCCCTCTTTCTTGCCGCAGAGTATTAGAAATATCTAATATTCTAAGTGTTATCATAATACTCTAAAAAAAAAATAGGGTCAGGGGGATGTAGGCGGTGCTGAAATGACCGGCTTTGAAGAACCTGTAACGCAAAGTTTCGTCCAATCGTTTGAGCCTGTCCTCTTATTCCCTGTTGTAACTAAATACTGCTGTAAGACCAGCTGAAGTCCTTTGTTGGAGATGTGCGATCGCAGTCTCTACAGATCCGGGTATGTGGGGTCTCTTCTGAATTTGCAATCGCCGGATTCCTTCTATTTCTCCAACCTTCGGGCGAATGGCAGCCAGTTGGCGGCTCTGCCCCCCATCTCCTACCCGCGAGGGTCTCTGCCTTGGTCAGCGGCCAGCTCTTGCGCCGCTCAGCCCCCAGGCCACGCTGCCTTCGGAGGGTATACCCAGCCTTACCTCTCAGGCTCCGTGCCCCTCAACCTCCACCCCCCGGGCAGCAAGGAGGGCCCAGAAGATCAAGGTAAATATTATGGTTCCGAGTCTGGTTCGAGGCTGGAGGAGCGCAGTCGTCCCAGGCCGGCTTTCACCAATGAGCCTAGCCTTGCTCCGGGCGTTGGCCTCAAGCCGGCCAAGTACGACTACTCAAGCATGGCGAGGAGCGTGCACGGGTCAGCGGCTCTTTTGGATGGGAACCCCTGTGCCGCAGGCTTCAAGGACGACTCCAAGGGCTCACTCAACTTGAACGTGACAGTGCAGGCGGCCAGCGTAGCCTCCTGTCTTCGACCTTCGCTACCCGACGGTAAATTGCTTTGGATCCGCTCCCCATTTTCCTCTCTTAATCTTTCCCTAATAGCCCAGGGTCCCCAGATTGTCCTTGCGCCTTGGGGTATAGGTCACAGGCTGGGTTGGGGAAGGAAGGATGAATGATTAATGTATGATTAGAGTGTCAGGGAAGGGGGAGGGGGAATGAAAGAAAATCAAGGAAGACTGGGACGGCTTGGATACAGTGTGGGCTGCGGGCAGGGAACAGGGTTCCTCAAGTGATAACCAGTGGCCCTTGGGCTATTGGGGGGGGGGGAATTGTGTTACAGGATTGCCCTGGGGGGCGACCCAGGGGAGAGCCCGCAAGAAACGGAAGCCCTACACTAAGCAGCAGATAGCAGAACTGGAAAACGAATTCCTTCTCAACGAGTTCATCAATCGTCAGAAGCGGAAGGAGTTGTCCAACAGACTGAACCTGAGCGATCAACAGGTCAAAATCTGGTTCCAGAACCGGCGGATGAAGAAGAAAAGAGTGGTGCTGAGAGAACAGGCACTCACTCTCTACTAGCCCTGGTCGCCTCCCGCCCACGGACTTGGCGCAGGCTGGGGGCACTTCACCTCAGAGGTGGGGGTACGGGTGGGAAGGAAAGGGTGATGGAATTTTTTGTTTCACCTCCTTTCTCTCCTCTTCTCCTCGAATGATTGTAAAGGACTCGTTTCACGCTCAATTCTCCACTGCTAGAAGTTGGAAGGGTCTTGGCCTGGCCCAACCTTGGTCTTTTCTCTCTTTGCCTTACCCCCAAATGGTTGTGCTGGAGGGCTGCTCGAAGCATGAGAATGGAAAGGGAGAAGCTGGTCAGCCTCTGACTGGAGGTGGGCACAGAAATAAGGGAACCGTGGTCGGGAGAAACCACGGGCTTTGGAATTTCCACCGGGAACCTGAGTTCCGTTGTTCCTACGCAGTCTTCTCCCTCCTCTCCTTGTCCCACCTGGCAGTGGACCGAGCCATGCCTGAACATAAGAAAATCAACGAAGAAAGCCTTTCTCCTCGAAGAGAAAGAGCCCCTTGTAAGAACCTACCCCTCCCGAGAGCCTGAGACCCCTGCTGGGGGAGAAGGAGGGGAGCGAGTGGAACATTTGAATTGTTAGAGCAGAGCGAGCCCGGTTCTCTAAACTCGAGTCTCTTCCTAGCTGCCCCTGGTCCGACCCAGCCCAGTTAGTGACACAAAGCTTCCCTCCTTATTCAAGGGGCAGCAAGACAGAGGCGGGTCCGAGGGGAGGTGGGGGAGGGATCAGGAGAGAAAGCCAAGGGCGGGGTGTCTAGGGGGTGGGTGGGAAGAAACAAACAAAACACCTGAAAGATGTAGAGAATCTCTTAATTCACTTTCTGCTCTTTTGTGGATTTGTGTTTGCGTGTGTAGGTGGCATGCTTGTGGGAAAGACCTAGATAAACCCTGAGACTATTAGCCACCTACTTATAAAATTAGCTTCAATCTCCAGTCCCGGCTGAGAGAGCTACTCCCCTTGCTCCCTCCTCCCCCCCCTTCCCCCAATCTCAAGCAACCTAGGCCCACAAGTCAAGCAAAGTCTTTCAGCCTCTTTCTACTTGTGAGCTCTGTTCCAGGGCACTGCTCCTCTGTCCTATTCAAATGGATGCAAAGGGTGTCTCTGTCTTTACTGTAAATATGATTTTCCAGTCACAGTGGGGAAAGGTGCCCCCTTTCTTTCTTAAGTCACTACAATGGACTATTACAAGGAGAGGGAGAAATTAGCCTCTCCAATAGGGGAGATGTAAGTGAGGCCTCTGAGCACTCTGGCTACACCTAAAATAAGGTCCCCATTACTCATCCTACCCCCTCGGTTAGAATCCTCTCATCCACTAACGGAGCCGGTGAAAGACAGTTCGCCAGTACCCAGACTGACTTCTCTCCCAGTAGGTCTCCAGCTCCCATTATTCCACCCTCCCCAAACCAGTAGTGCAGCCTGGCCCTGGGCCCTAAGCCTTTCTCTCTCTTCCTGTTCTCTTTCTTTTTAGAGAATCTCTTGCTCTTTCTCTCTTGTAACTCTTGCTCTCATAGCTCTTTCTCTTTAAGGAGAAAGACTTTCTTCATTAGTTTCCCTGATCATATAAACAGTTAAATGCTACCTTTACCCCATGTCTTTTCCCAGTTCACTTCTGCTGAACTGTACAGAAACATTTTATGCCTTAGCAGGGTTTGGGCCCAAGGGCTGGAGAAAATAATTTCCATCCCTTTGCTCACTCCTTTTCTCTTGCCTTCTCAGACTCTCTTTTCTCCAACTGGGAGGAAGAAAAATATATGATGGAGTGTAGGGGTTTCGTTCCAACCATTCAGTGATTTCTTTTCAATGTGTTGCTCAGCTGCCTAAATGGGGAGTGTTAACCTCAAACACGCTGAGACCCGGGTGATAACGCTCTGAAATCTGTGAATAACCTCAGCTGCCTAAGTAGAATAGTTTAATTTGTTTGGCTATCTAATAGTGGTTTTGCATGTTTTGTAACGGAAACAATAGCTTGTATTTAACCAGACGAATAAAAAACGTTTCCAGTGGAAATAAATACATGGCGCCAACTGGAGCCCCTCTCGGGCTGCTGTCTTTTTTTTTTTTTAATTCCAACGGATTTTGATCCCCTTTTAATATTTTTCAGACTCATGGACTTGTACTCCTTCTCTGACTACGTCTTGGGGGCGGGTGTTTACTATTCATTAAATGTGAAAATTGCTTCCAAGCCATTGGTGAAACTGTATATTAAGCTGATATGAAACGTCAATAGGAGGGAAATAGCATACAGATTTTTAGCGTGTATCTAGACAAAAGGAAGAACATCAGTATATTTAGATACGTAAATAAAAATAGGCACCTATCCTATATAATCTTTGGCTTTTCATACATGATTACTTGTCACTTTGATGCCAGGGGGACCAGGAGACAGGCTTCCTATGCTTTAATATGGTTCTGATTTGGATGAGAAACTTCTGAGCCCGACCTCTTGCAAAGCTGTTCTCTAACAATGGCGGGCCACAAGGCTAAGCTTGACTGGCATATTCTGCTACAATATACATCCCCAATAATAGGAGGGAAAGCATAGGGATCACATCGAGGAAATGCGAACTGAGCTCGAAGAAGCAAACCGAATAGGTAGGCAGATTGAATATATAAATCCTGAAAGAGATTAAGGTACCTACTAGTCACATCCAAATTCTGTGTAACTTTGTGCTGGAGTTCAGGGAGAACACTGAAATGATATATTAACAGGGGAATGAATTAGCAAAATCAAGAGTTCCTGTTATGGAAGGCATAAATTGCAGACTCCCACTCCGACTCCCTTCTTAAGATCATTTGATATATTTTAAAACTGTTTTCTTTTCTGCATGCATAATGTTGAAGAAAGAAGGTTGAAGCAAACCCGGTTCAGGAATATTTTGGTAGTGCAAAAATAAAGGCCAAGCGAGAACGCCCAAAAAGGGGCAATCGTCCAATCACCCCTTGTCTGTATTATTTGGTTTTCAGCAAGGAGACCAAATGAACAAAGACAGAGGCAGACAATAATGCACTGAATTTATATAGAGAGCACTTGTAAAAACACATGGAAACATGGATTTATTCTAATCCCAGCCCTAGAGCTTAACTAGAACCTCTTCTTGAGGGGAAAAAAATCGTTTCAAAAATTAAACAAACAGTTTCCTTTGAGATTCTTGGGGGAGTGAGGGTACACGGAAAATACACAATTTAAGGAATTCCAAAAATCCCCCGACCCATCCCAAACGATGCCCGAAACAATTCTAAATGTAAAGCCCTGCTTTTGTCCGGTTTAGGTTTCTTTCTTTGTGTGTGGGTGGGTGTGGATGTATGTTTTAAAATCTCTCTTTTTCCATAGAGCCCACAAAGACTGTTTCCTCTTCAATCTTGGGTACACACTCTCCATAAGCCTGGAAGAAATTTCAAATGAAAAAAGCAATTATAAACAAAAGGTTACCAAATGAAATCTGATAAATGAGACCATTCTGGTCTCTAATCGCTTCCCATGCATAGTGGAAAAACTCCCTTCTCAGAAATCTTGAAGTCTTTTGTTTGCCTTTTTTTTTTTTAAGACAAATGTTTCTCCTTACTAAATATGATCCCAGAAACCCACCGAGGGTCTTTTGGATTGGGAGAACGGACTCGCCATTTGTAAATAGATTAAAAACAACTCAGGAGACAAACAAACAAACGGGGACTCTTTAATGCCTCCCACCCTAAACTGTGGCCGCTTGGCATAAATAGACACAGAGTCTACTTTATGTACAAATTAGTGGATCCTTAATGCCTAAACCAAGTAAATATTAATATCCGCAAGTCTTTCTCAGACTTTGAAGATATAGTAGATGGGCGCCCTGTCACAAATCCTCACTCAGGGCTCCCCAGAGTTGATCTAAAATTCTTGATGTGGGGAGAAGGGGCAGGAGGCAGCATATAAAGCATATTTACATTGGGATAGAAAACTAGTTGACATAAAGATTATCTTTGCTCCAGATATTGCCTCGTCCTCTTCTTTAACTCAAGAAGCAATTCAGAAAGCGCAGAAATGGATTTAAATGGCTCTGGGTGCTTTTCTTTCTTTCTTCTTCTTTTTTCGTTTCCTAAAAGAGCATAAATAATTAAAGTTTGGCAGTGAGGAAAAGCTTTCTTGCAGAACTGTAGTGGCAATAAATGAAATGACTCAGAATCTCTTCCCCAGTCAGTTTTTACGAGAGCTGCCAGACAGTGTCTGTTCACGTTCTCCAGATACTAGGGGCGCCATAACAAAGTTAAGGTCAAGTTAGTGTCTTATCTTGGGTGGCACAAAAATACCGCATCTTGTTCAAGCGGAAAAGAGAGAACGTCCCCTCGGCGAGAACAGCGGGAAGCCGTGATTCGCCCCGAGGGCTAGCGGACATGCCAGTTGGATTAGGATGCAGTCGAGTCCCGCGGATCTGGAGCCAAGAGAGCCAGGATCCTCACGGTAAGGTCCGCGGTTCTCGTCTGGAGGCTGTGGATTTTTCAGGGAAGTTGCAGTGAGGACCTGAGGCAGGGAGAGGCAGGGAGAGGGACTGCGGCAGCTGTGGTGGTCTCAAAGCGGAGAGATTGAGGGGTGGGGGCTGGGAGACTCCGAGGGAGGAAATAACTGGCGAAATAATGCTGTGGAGGGCGAAGCTTGAGGAGGATTGCACCCCTCTAACGGATGCCAAGGGTGATCTACGTTAGAGAAAACGAGTGTGACCCAGCCACCTCTCCCTTCCCTTCTGCCAGCCTTTGCAGATAGCGCGCCCTCCCCCGCTTAAAAAACGTGTTTCCACTAATCCCAGCGTCGCCATGTCGTTGAACTTGAGTTGCTCACTCTTGTCGAATTTCTTCGGGGATGGTCAGCGACCTCTGTATTGGTAGGCGGGGGGGGGGAGTAGTAGTGGAGAGGGGCACCTAAGGTCTCTAGTTGAGAGCTCGGGATCCCTATACCCCACCCAGAAGAACCTTAGAGAGAAGCTGGGGGCCCGAAGTTATATTTCCCACAGTCAAAGAAAGGAACCTCTTAAAGCCCTGGGAGAAACCGCCCTGGACGCAGAGTTCGCTGTCATGCCGGCTGTTGAGTTATCTGGGGAGCCATTTTAGGAACGAGGTCGGGGCGCAGCAGAAGAGTCCAAAGAAGGGAAGGTTTGAGACCAGGCTAGCAAACAGGGGAGAGCACCACCTTCCTGGGGGGGTCTGAGCTTAAGAAGATGGGGGAAAGAGAAACTGTAGAGAGAGAAGAGGCGGGCAGACTGAGACCTGGATGGGAGCTGTCGGGGAGGGAGGGGGATACCGCAGAGACACCCCCAGGGGGCGGCTCTGCCTCGGGGGAGGACACTATGCCCTCCAGCCTCACTCTCCATCGACCTGTTTGCGCAGTGTGTGGGAAGGAGGGGGTAGGGGGCGGGGAGGGGGGAATATGGAGGGAGGGAAAAGAGAGGTGGGGAGGAGAGAGATATCGGCCAGAAATTAGATATGAGCTTCGACCACCCCTTTCCTCCCTGGCTCTCGGCACAGTGGGCAGAAGAGGTAATGGGCACTGAGGCCAGCTCGGTGAGTTCCCAAGAACTGCTGCCCAAGCTCCGCTGCATTTGCCGAAGCTTTAAGGCCTCGGCGTTTCGGGGTGAGATCGGATGGGGAGAGGGGTTCTCCTATCAGAAGTTTCCCTCCTGCCGCCCAGTTCCTCTATGATTTAATAATCAAGATTTTTTTTCTTTTTGGAAAGAGAGGTTGGGCTCTCTCTCTCTCTCTCTCTCTCTCTCTCTCTCTCTCTCTCTCTCTTTCTCTCTCTCTCCCTTTCTCTCTCTCTCTCCCTCTCCCTCCTTCCCTCCCTCCCTTTCTCCTCTTTCACTTTGAAAGCACCCTCTGGGAGATGAAACTCAGGTAGGAAGACTTATCAGTGACCTCTGGGCCGAGCAGATTCAGGTTTAGGTTTCTGAAGAAGAAACTGAGGAATCAGAGACGCTGCGATGGCAATTAGAAAAGGCTTGTGCCTTTGCGGCAGCATCATAGAGGCTACAGTTCTCTGATCGACCCTCTACCAAGAGCTTTGGGGCCCAGGCTGCTAGAGTGAATAATAGTTTCCAAGGCTGAGTGACAAAGCACAGGGATTGGGAGAAGAGGGAAAAGATTTTGATCATGAGAGTGTGTGGATTGACTTCCAAAGAACCTCCCACCCCAGGACATGTTCGGGTTGGCATAAGTCTTGAGTGAGTGCATTCAAGTCCCCTGGATGTGCCCCCGAGTAGGGAGCGAGAGAGTTGGGTAAAGATAATTGAGGATTTACCTGGGGAGGGGGGCTTAAGTAATCAGGGGTGAAAACGCAAATGTCTTCACCTTGTGAATTGGACTCCTCATCCCTTTGTTCCTCCAGAGCCCTAGAATATGCAGGTTCCAGAAACGTCAGAGCCAGAAAAGCACTTTTGGCGGGTCTGTTTGAGCAACCACCCCTTGCTTTAGCTCGCTGGTGTACAGGGTAGTGGTGGTGGTGGTTGTGGTGGTTGTGGTGGTGTGTGTGCGTGCGCACGCGTGTGCTCCCGCGCGCTCGTATGTGAGAGACAGAGAGAGGGAGATAGAGACAGACAGAAAGACACAGAGAAAGGCAGAGACAGTCAGAGAGAGAGACAGGGTGAAGGTGTGTGGGTACATGTGGGTAGATACTTGTCTGAGTTCCATAGTGAGTTATACTGAAAGGGCAGGCTGGCCTTTGCTTTATTTCGAACCTTTGTGTCGGGGCTAGCAGAGGACTTGTGACTGAAATGAATTCGCAGAGCAG
The DNA here is from genome assembly GCA_028627135.1 of Pseudochirops cupreus. NCBI lineage: Eukaryota > Metazoa > Chordata > Mammalia > Diprotodontia > Pseudocheiridae > Pseudochirops > Pseudochirops cupreus. Next base: position 295,624,788 of record CM053582.1, on the reverse strand, counting down.
ATTTAACATGTAAATCAGGGCTTCCCTTGCCTCAGTGAGTTGCTCCTCAGTTACGCCCCTTGAACAAGAAGCAACAAGCTTTGAGCGAGACTGTGTAAGAGGTGGTGGTCATTTGGGGTGAGGGACGCTGGGCGGGCGGGGGTGTTTTGGTTTTTCTTTTTTTAAAGAGAGATTTGAGAGTCTCACACCTTCACACCTCGTTCTTACGCTTCCTCCGGACTTTTCTCCTCCTTGTTACCTCCGTGTATTTAAAGCAGAGAGGGAAAGGAAGGCGTCCGGGCGGCTGAGGCTGAGGGGGGCTGGAGGTTGTCTGCAGATGCACCCAACTGTCTCTCTAGCAATGTGGAGCCAGAGCCCTGAACAGGCGCCGGCACTCAGGTGATTCGCCTCCGGATCTACCTATGCCTCCTCGCCTCCCAGGGCTGGGCGGAGAAAATCGTCCCCTCCCCCCCTTGGATTCCCCCCCTCCCCCGCCAAGAGTGAGTCTGCCTCGGCGCCAGGAGAGATCCCGGGAAGTCTTGGTGAAAGACTGATATAGATATAAGGACATTTCTCCATGGAGTCACGTGACATAATTACCACCAGAATCAATCAAGATGAATTGCACGTCAGCACACGGTGGGGATTTTTTCTTAGTTGATCCTGTCCAAAGCCTCTTGTGCAATAGATGGATCTTGTTCAAGGCACGGAAATCTCCCGGTCGCTCGCCATCGCCCAGAGGAAGACATGACCGAGTTTGACGACTGCGGCCCCAGCGCAGCCAATATGTATCTGCCGGGCTGCGCTTATTACGTGGCCCCCTCGGATTTCTCCAGCAAGCCCTCGTTCCTGTCGCAGACATCGTCTTGTCAAATGACTTTCCCCTACTCCTCCAACCTGCCTCACGTCCAACCGGTGCGCGAAGTGGCGTTCCGCGACTACGGCTTGGAGCGCGGTAAATGGCAATACCGGGGCAGTTACGCTCCCTATTACACGGCGGAGGAGGTGATGCACAGGGACTTGCTGCCGCCCGGGAGTCGGAGGCCGGATATGCTATTCAAGGCTGCCGAACCCGTTTGCGGTCCCCATGGCCCCTCGGGCGCCGCCTCCAACTTCTACAGCACCGTGGGGCGCAATGGGATCCTGCCCCAGGGCTTCGACCAGTTTTATGAGGCGGCGCCTGGACCAGCGTACCAGCAGCAGCAGCAGCCTCAGCAGCAACAGCAACAGCAGCCGCCTCAGCCCAGCGGCGAGGCCGAGGGGGACGCTGAGAAGAGCGGCCTGAAGTCTCCGACCACCGCAAGTCCCTGCGGCAAAGCCCCCTCGGGACCGGAGCCCAAGGGGGCAGCGGAGAGCTCCAGTGGCGAGGCCCCCCCAGGGGAGGCGGGGGCGGAGAAGAGCGGAGGCGCAGGTAGGGACCTGGCTGGGGGGAAGGAGGAGGTAGGAAAGGAGGTGGGGGTGGGGTGGGGGTGCAGCCGAGCCCGGGCCCACCCTCTGGCAGCCGGCGTTTTATGTGCCATTTTATAAGCATTCGAAGGAGTTTATATATCCTATAAGATTTCTCTACCCGTTGTAAAGCGTGTTTACGATAGGAAACCAATTTAGGTGGGCTTAAGGTATTCTTCGAGGAGGATATTAATTGTTGCAAAGAGGATTTTGTTTGGAGGGACGGGGGACGGTGAAAAGAGAAAGAAAAGATTTCTTGCAACTGTTGCTAGCAGGGCCACTAATAGCGTCTTCACTCCGTCTTGGTTTCTTTTAAGTGGGGAGGGAAGGGGGAGGTTGTTCATTAAACTGGACCTTATCCAAGCAATTGGAGGAAAGGCACAGAGAGATCTAAACAGCTCTTTATGCACGTGCATATATGTGTACATATATATGTAAATATATGTCCCTCCATATGCATGTGTGTATATGTCCACGCATACACTTATTAGATCTATACAAGCCTGCACTCTAATTTCTCCCGGCCCATATATCATTTCTATAGAGACACAAAGTCTTTTCAGGATAATGAGGGGATGTCACTAGCTATAGAAGGGGAGTCCAATGTCCTGCCCTGGTCCCTTTCCCCTGGTAGAGAGACTGACCAGAGGCCAGTACACAGTTGGCCAAGTACAAGAGAGCTCGAAGTTACGGTCTGGGTCTGGATAGCGAAGGAGAGTACTGGGTGGTCTCAATTTAGTCCTCTAGTCTTTTTCCCCCCTTCCTTTCAGTGGTCCCCCAGCGATCGAGGAAAAAGAGGTGTCCCTACACCAAATACCAGATCCGAGAACTGGAACGGGAATTTTTCTTCAACGTGTATATAAACAAAGAGAAAAGACTCCAACTGTCTCGAATGCTCAACCTCACTGACCGACAAGTCAAAATCTGGTTCCAGAATCGCAGGATGAAAGAAAAGAAACTGAACAGAGATCGACTCCAGTATTTCACGGGGAACCCCTTATTCTGAAAGATCAAGAAATCTCTTTCCCTCCCCCTCCCCCAACTCTCACTCACACTCACACTCCTCCTCCCCTCACTCTGCCTGCCCGCCGGAGGCAAAAAGTCATTGGGTTTACATGACTCATCTTCCCTTCGGAACTCCAAGCTTCATTTCCACACTCAACTCGGTCACAACTCCGTTACTTCCCAGCGATCAATGCCTGAAGAAGATGCCGGTGTCTTGGCGGATCGGATGCCTAATAAGGGGAAAATGGTAAATCCAAACATCCGTTTACAATTTTACCACCAAAGTGTTTTTTTTTTGTCTCCCCTCTTTCCCCCCCACCCCCACCCTAAGTCTTCGTGGTGATGCAGATGGACCTGTAGTGCGTTTGGCCGTGTTGCTTAAGGTGTTTTGTTCTGAGCTTAGAGTCAACTGTTTCCTTTCACTAAAAGAATGGCGATTATTTAAACTCTGGGAAATGTACCTTCGGTCTCTCTCTAAGTTTCCACTGTCATATAAACGCATGGGCCACTGTCTTTTTCATGTGAATAAATGGTTTCTAGTAAAACGAAGGTTCCATCCTCAATGCACTGTATGAATTTTCCTCTTTGAAGAACTTTAGCGTCTGAACAGGACATTTGAGGGAGCAAAGAGAACTGGCAGGAACCCCTTATTCCTATACCCCAGCAAAATGGAAGAAGAACATTTGCAGCTGAGTTAAAATCAGGGTTGATTTCTATCCCCAGCTTGCTCCTTTTCAATGTAACTTTCAGAGTTAATCCCTTCAGGGTGTGAAGCACCAAAAAAATGGCTCTCTGCCTTTTATCAGAGCTGATGGGACAGAGGCGGCAGGGATTTCTAAAGAACTAATAATTCGTTCTTCCAATTTGGGAAACTTGGAATTTCTGAAAATAGGAAACACCTCCTTCCCCCATTTTTGGTAGATGTATGAAAAAAAGGAAATTCATTCTTGATCCTTTTTACGATTTCAAGGAAGAGGGAATTCCTTAAAAAATTAAAATAACTACCCTAAAAATTCAAGAGATACCAGTGTCCCCTGTTTGTAGAGTAATGTTGCTTATTTCCCAGCCAGGATAAAATAGACAAAGGTAATCCCCTGCTCAAAACCCAGGGCTAAAGATCTCCTCCTCGCCTTTATTTTGTAAAGTGAAAGAATGTAACTGAGGTCTTCTCTGCACTTTATGTTGCATGACCTGGCTAAGCTGTTTACAAAACCTTGAACTGTCTAGACAACACCATAAAAACCAAAGTTCTAAACAGCTTAATTGGGTTATATTATACACCTTCTGGTGGGCGAAAAAAAGATTTCCGCAATGTGCAATAAAATGGAGTGAGAAAGGGTTGTCTTTTTTTTTTTTTAAGACAAAGTAGATCTTATGACTCTGGCTTCTTATAAGCTCAAAGTCGAAAAATGAATCCACAACAACATTAAAACCTACTAAAAGATAGCCGAGAACGCTATCTCTAAAGGAAAAATAAAATTAAAATGGCAAAGTCTTTTGCGAAAAGCAAAACCATAAGTGTATGCCTTTGAACTTCCAAAATGTCAAGGTCATCACCTTTAACCTTTCTGAATAATTAGGCGCCCTAAGGTTCTTCTGTTATTTTCAACCACCACCCACTATCACACACATACACCCACACACGCGCATTTATGACTTTGCAGAGAATCATATCAGGGGAATTGCCATAAATCTCTGAGCAAATTCCTAATTTCAGGATCAATACTCTTAATTTTCCTCCAAACATTTCTGTAAACTTAATGGCAACAGAGTTCTTTGCAAAGCCCTACTCGATAATAATGTCTCAGAACAATGTCTCCAGAACAGTTATGAAACACCATTTTGGGGGGCTTAGATCGCTATCACCTTTCCTCCAATGATAGACTGTACTGGGGGGTGGGGGGGAAGGGAGCCATTTGAAAGGGGGAAGTTATTTCCAGACAGTTAGTTTTTCATTATATTTTAAACCAATTTGTCGCCCTGTCAAATAAATTATTGCACCTTCAATAATATTAAACCACAGGATTTAATAGAATTTCTGTATGCATTTTTGAAAACCTCTCAGCCCAAGGGGGGGAAAGAGTGAATTAGAAGAGAAAGCCCACGATCGAATTATTAGCTTTTTGAAGGTCTGGCTTTGTTCCTGACATTGGAAAGCCACTAAAATCCCAGTGCCCTCACATGATCACTCCAAAATACCAAACCAGTCAGTGGTTTATTTCTGGGTTCTCCCCCACCCCCCACCCCGCCCCAGGGTTTAAATGTAGCGAGTTTGCCCCTGGAAAGGAAAATCTTGAGGGAAATCAATTCCAGGTTGCATCGTGAGAGAGAGCCACACGAGGGCGCGCTCACGTTCTACAAAACTCACTTTGGTTCGATTGGTGCAGCACGTTTTCTTCCAAATAACTGTAATAAGAATTGCATTGATAGCCGCTCCATGATAGAAGTATTCTTCTTGAAATCAGCTTTATCTGTAGTAAGGAGGTGTAGGGATTTTATTAATGGAAAGGAGAACGAGGGGTAAACAGAGTACCAAGATTTTTTAAACAAATGTCCGGCTAACGCTTTCAGAGAAATGAGGTGTTTAAAAGGAATTATTTTTGTTATAACCTGGTGGATCACGGGAGAGATCTTAAAGGCCAATAGATGCACGTTTTAAAGGAGCGGTGTCGTATTTAAAATTCATTAAATAGGTGAAAATATAGTTTTAATCTTGAGAGGAAAATGAAGAGATGAAAATAAAAGCCCACCATCCTTTATTTTCTTTAAGCTGCTAGAGATTATGGAGCTTTTGTTCGGAATTGACAATGACGCCGTCAAATGAGATAAGATTCAATATGACAAAAAATATAGGAAGCCTTAGATTTGGGAAATTTATTTGTGGTGTGAGAGAAAAAAACAAAAACAAAAACAACTCGAAGCCTTGTAATGATAGTGAGCTGGTAAGTTGGCTATTTGAAATGAATAAAACTAGAAAGAAGGACCAAAATATCTGCAGAAACTGGTTAAGAAAATGTGCATTCTACATAATTCTAGAGAGAGTTTTGGAAACAAAAATATCTCATATTTGTGGAAAGATTTCCGTGGACTTTCCGAGTCAGTTTGGCGGCGTTGGGGAAAGTCAATCGGTTTCCCCAGCGCTTCTACTCCCTCTCATAGAACCGGGCCTCACGCCTTACCCTTTTTTTTGGCGGGGGGAGAGAAAATTATCTTTAGGGGAGGTGTTGGCCTCCTGGGCTCCCATCTACCGGGAGCTAATCCAGGCGAAATGTCTAAAGGACCACTGGGATTTTATCAGTTTAACTGGATTGACTGGCGAGTTTTCTCCCCTCCTCGAAGTTCATTGTTAAAGCAGAGAGTATCTCCCGTAATAAATACCATTCCGCCGTCTCTGTTCATTAGGGTGATTCCCCCTATTGCCAGGCCATCCTCCATATCCTTCCTGGTCCTTGGTCAAAGGCGCGAGGAACAGGGACGCCCTTTTCCTAACCCTGGCTCAAGGAAGTAGACAGCTTGGGTTGGGGAGGGGGACAGCACGGAGGTGACCCAAGTTAATCGGTTGGGGTTCTGTGGGTCTCTTCTTAGAATATCTTTCATCTCCCCGCCACTTGCAACTTGTCCATCAGGATTCTCGTTGTCGATCAGAGCTGCCTCCACTTGGGAGCAAAGGGCGAGAGGGTGGATGGAACTGGCTTTCGAATTTGATCAAGGAGGGCAAATTCGAGACGTTGGCTTGTTGCTCGAGAAACATCGGGGTTCCGTGTGCCTGGCTGGCCAGCTCTGGCTTTGTTGAGAGAATTACCCGAGAGGTGACTGGAAAACCTCATTCGTGGGGATCTTTTCTGTCTTTCTTGCCCACAAATCTCCAACTGCACAACCCCACCCCCACCCCTAGTTTCCAATGGGCTGGAGTTTGACTCGGAGTGTCGCCAGGGCTCGCTCTCTGACCCCTGGATGGTTCTCGGGTACCCGGGAAGTGCACTGAGTTGGGTAGCGATTTCCAAGTCAGGTAGACGAATTAAGGCAGAGACTGAAAGCTCCGCCAGTCCATCTGGATGGCCAGCAGCCCCTTGGCCTTGGACTGGGTGACTGTGGCCAGAGAGGCAGCTACTGTTCAGGGCAGGCTGTCCCAGTTTCCATTCCAGAAGAGCTTAGTTGCGTTGGCTTGACGCCTGGGAGAGAGAGAAAGGGTCTGTCTGGATTTCTAAACCCTACAGCCTAGTTAGTTAACGAATTATTGCTTCTTTCGAAGTCAGGCACTAGGTGCAGAAATTTGAGTGACCTACAAGATCAGGGAAGGGAAGTCGAGGAGAGAGAGAAGAGCTTCTCCTTTAAAGAAAAACATTTCCTGTTTTCACTGACTTTGGATGTTTGACATTGGCAGAAGGCAATACCTGGTCTTAGACTTCTATTTGGAGGGGAAATGAGACAATTTGCTTCCTTTTTTGTGTGTATGGAAAAGGAGACACTTCTTGGTCTTTCTGGATATTTGAAAACCGCTCATTTTCTCTCACCCTTGTGCTTGGTGGTTGTGCCTCTGAAGAGCTCCCTCAATTCTCCTTCCACTCTTCTCTCCCTTGGCCATGAGCTCTCACCCCGAAGAACAGAGAATTGGGAAGAGAGATGGGGAGGGAGGAAGGCCGGAAGACAAGAGTCTCGACCCTGCTGCAGCCCCGAAACTTTCCCGAAGACCAGAGGCCGTTTAGGGCTTAGAATCCAGGGCAATACCAGTCGCAAAAAAGGTCTCCTCTCAGCACGGGGTTCCTTCCTCATTTTCCTTGAAACAGGAAATCGAGGAGACAACCTGCCCTCTCGATTACAAATGCTAATTTAACTGTAAAGCAACTCCTTTATTTTTCCCTTGGAACGTAGCATAGCAATGGGGAGTGAGCCTTGCATATGACTATGTGCATATCTAGGGTGCATATCTCGTTTATGGCTCAAAATTGATTTATTATTCATGTTAATGACTTTACCCTATCTAAAGATGATCTAAAACAATACTTACATTAAATACTCATAAGCGAAATAGCTGCTTGCTCCCCAATAAGGTCACATTTTCATTCTTCTTGTGCAGATCAGCCTCCGGTTGCTATTGAGTGTCTCACCCCTTCTCCCAGTTCATTTGCTCTTATTATTTCTAGTGTGCTTAATTTTTTATTTTAAAATTGAGAAAGCTCCAAATCCCCTTCTGCTCTTAGAGCTTGCAGACTATTTCAAATTAGAATGGGGGCGGGTGGGAGAAATAATTGGATCTAGGAGAGAACATATCAGATATTAATTTTGAGGGGGTTGAGGAAAAATTGAAAATGAAAGATGACTCCGAAGTGACTGGATCTTTCACAGCCACCTGAGTAAATATTCGATACACCCCAAACGCAAGAATAAGACTTCAAATTCTTGTTTTAGGGAACTCCTCCGAAATGGGCAGGCAGACCTGTAAGCTAAAAACGCATCGGATATTTCTGACTGCCCTATTTTTTTCAAGTGTAAATAAAGATTATGAAAGACCATCTGATGGGCATAAAATTTCTGATTAGATTTAGCAGTCGGAGCTTAGCCTGAGCCCAGGAAAATAGTATTTGACTTCTTTGCACTCTGTGGGTTGCCCGGCATTAGTGTAAAATAAAGGGGGGAGGGAGTAATGAAGGGATTTCTAGAAAGCAAAATAACAGCCCTCAGTGTTCAGCAACTTGAAGTCCACGACACTCTGTGACTTGGGCAAAGCCTAGCATTGGCTCTGATAATGATCTCAACTGGGAGAAAATGCTCTTTGTGAGTTTACTCCCCAGTTGCCGCTGAAATAGTAACGGAAAAGATTGTTTCAGGCAGCATTGGAGGGGAGAATGTAAGAAAAAAAATTATTAAAATGCAAACGTTCTTATTTATTTGTTCATAGCTTAAAACAGCTACTCCACCACAAAGGTAATGTTTAAGCTCTCTGGTCAACACAGAGCTTTAGACTGTAGCTGTTAAAGGCGTCGGGGCTTTTAACCTGACAATGATGTTGTATTTGAACAGCTGCGATAAGGTTTTAAAAGGTCTGTCTCATGGCCACAGCGGAGATTTTAAATAGGGTTATTGTTTCTGACAATGCCAGGCTACAGGGGAAAGGAAAACAAACTCATCCCAGAAAATAATGTAAAATTCTAACTTTCACTAGGGACAGAGGAGATTTATTTGGGGAGGGGGGCGAGGTGGTTTTTTGGAAAGGGAGATTTGAATCGCCTTTTCACGTGGAGGTTTGCGAGGCACCATCTAGCTTGCATCCCCCAATAATATAGAAGCATTGAATGCTTTTTGAAGCCGTTCAGGCCCCAAAGAAATGTTCAGCTGAACCGGAAACAAGATTTATCCACAAGTTCAGTGTATCCGCCTGAAATCCAAGTCCAGGGAACCTCCTCAGAAGAGGTTGAGGTTTAGAAAAAGAAAACCCCTTCGATAGAAGGAACTGGTTCACGGTCAGTGTTTCTTTCCGTGCTTTATCCCCCAACCCCTTTACTCTTAGCAGGAGAGGGGACTTAGCTTCGGAGGGAAAGGACAAGTTAATGCCTTCTAAGACAAGTCTTTGGAAATCCAAGTTTAAAGCACCCTACTGCTGCCTTCCTATAGCTGGAGACAGTGACCCGAATCAGGGCTGCCTGCTCCCAAAGCCAGAGAGGGAAGTTGCTACAACAGTTTTCTCATAAAACTCCTAGTTTCTGCAGTGTTGTCGTCGTCGTCTTTTTGTTTTGTTTTGTTTTTTTAATGTGCACGGCCACAGCTCAAGACCAAGTCCTTTTTGTGGGACCTCGCTTACCAGAGGAAAACAGAGGATTTAGATTTTCCTTTCCTTTCTTTCCTTTTTCCTTTCCTTTTCTTTTTCCTTTTCCTTTCCCTTTCCTTTCCTTTCCTTTCCCTTCCCTTTCCTTCCCTTCCCTTCCCTTCCCTTTCCTTTCCTTTCCTTTCCTTTCCTTTCCTTTCCTTTCCTTTCCTTTCCTTTCCTTTCCTTTCCTTCCCTTTCCTTTCTGACAAAGCAAAAGCTCTTATCAAATAATTTTAGGAATCTCCGAGAACTATAAAATTCAACTTCTGACAAAAGTATAGCTTTTAATATTTGACGATTTGTGTTAAAACAAAAATTGACCTCCTTGGTTAGTAGCGAGGGGAAAAATCAATAGTATAATTTTCAATAATTCATAACTCGAACGCCATTATGCTAAATCTTAACTATTAATCTTATCCTTTACAAAGTCTCGATTGATTTGTTAATAAAATATCTTCCCGTGTGTGGCAACAGAGGGTATAACTCTTTAAAAACCTTCAGAAGCAAGAAAATTACCAAGTAGCCCAAGAATGTAGATGAGAATTTTATTGATCGCCCTGATTCTTCTTAATATGTATTAATAAATTCCACAACCTTTTGTACCTTGCACTTGTCAGAAACCAATGCTTTTACAAAATCCATAAAAGGAAAACATATTTTTCTTTGCATAATAACTGAATGACACCTTAGCATTCCCTCCCCCTCCAGCCCAGCCAGTTACTGAAAACTTTCAAAGTCTGGATTGTCAGGGTTTTTTGTTGTTTCCCCCCCCTTTTCCTTTCTTTTTTCTTTTTTTTCTCGCTACCCCCCTTCCTCCTTTTAAAAGTGTATGGGGATGAAGATCCCAGCTCCATTCTCATGTAGGGAACCCGAGGGGCGGTTTCTCTGACAGCACATTGCTGGCAAATAATCGTCTCCTGTATGAAACCACACAAGGTCCCAGAGTGCATGCGGTCATGAGAAATCCCCTGTTTCCGCTGGGGAGAAATGTGTATGCTGAGCCCCACACGAGCAGAGTGCTGAGCCCCACACGAGCAGAGTCCTGAGCCTAGGATGGAGAGGACTTGGGGAATGGGACGTTACTTCGGCACCACTTTCCCCCAGACTTCACGTCCAGCGGATCCTTGGCCTATTTGCCCTTTTCTTCCCCCTTCTGTTTTCCCTTCCCACGTTTACTACTAGGATTATCATAGTTATCATCATTATCACCATCACATCATTTTTTTTTTAACTTAGGGACAGGAACTCAGGACACCAGGGAATTTGGACTCACCTCTCCGAAAATACCAGTCCTAAATAAATCAATAACTGGCCCCCTCTCTGTCTGTCACATCTGTCTGTCTTCCTCTCTGTATGTATACATGCATGAGTACCTAGGCATGTATGTAGAATCCATAATCTCCCTCCATCACTTCCCCACTCCTTCCTTCCTTTCCTTCTTTCCTCTTTTCCTCTTCCCCTCCTGTCCTCTTTCCCTCCCGCTCGGCCGCCGGACTGCCTGGCCGCCGAGAGTTCCTTGTTTGCCGTGGGCGCAGAGCGCCAGGGCTGCCTGCCCGAGACAAGCTCCCGAGGAGCGCCCGGCTCTCCCCGCACTATCCCCTGCGCGTTGTAGATGTCGCTGTTGTCCGTAGTTGCTCGGCGGACCGGCCGGGCCCGGGGAGCACGTGACCCGCGAGGAGGCAGCGGCTCAAGGCCATTTTCAAATCTCATTGGCTTGGTTGTCATGTGGTCGGGCAGAGGCATCCACAATTACACAGGGAATGTTTTCCTAGAGATGTCAGCCTACAAAGGACACAATCTCTCTTCTTCAAATTCCTCCCCAAAATGTCCTTTCCCAACAGCTCTCCTGCTGCTAATACTTTTTTAGTAGATTCCTTGATCAGTGCCTGCAGGAGTGACAGTTTTTATTCTAGCAGCGCCAGCATGTACATGCCACCACCCAGCACAGACATGGGGACTTATGGAATGCAAACCTGTGGACTGCTCCCGTCTCTGGCTAAAAGAGAAGTTAATCACCAAAATATGGGTATGAATGTGCATCCTTATATACCTCAAGTAGAGAGTTGGACAGATCCGAGCAGATCTTGTCGAATAGAGCAACCTGTTACACAGCAAGTCCCTACTTGCTCCTTCACTACCAATATTAAGGAAGAAACCAATTGCTGCATGTATTCCGATAAGCGAACCAAACTCATTTCTTCCGACGTCCCTTCTTACCAGAGGTTGGTCTCTGAATCATGCCCCATTGAAAATCCCGAGGTTCCTGTCCCAGGATATTTTAGACTGAGCCAGACCTACGCCACTGGGAAAACCCAAGAGTACAATAACAGCCCCGAAACGAGTTCAACTGTAATGTTACAGTTAAACCCTCGCGGCTCTGCCAAACCGCAGCTATCTTCTACCCACCTTCAGATGGAAAAGAAAATGAGTGAAAACCCCAGCAACCAGGACTCAGCTAAAGTCCCTCAAGTGGAAAGCCCCGAGCCCAAGTCCACTTTGCCAGAGGAGAGGAGCTGCCTAGCTGAAGTGTCCGTGTCCAGCCCAGAAGTCCAAGAGAAGGAAAGTAAAGGTCGGTATGATCAAAGTTTAAACCATAGCGTGGTGTAACTTGAACACGGCAGCATCATAAAACACAGTATCAAATACTAACAAGCGCCCCAGCCATAACATTTAATGATAAGGAGGCATCGGGCTGCAGGTGCTGGCTCTCTGGAGCTCTTAGAAAGAGAAAGAGAGCAAAAATCAGTCCCCATAGCGTGCAGCCATTTCTTTTCCTGTTTTACCTTCTCTTGTTGTGTTTACCTTCTACACAGACTGATGGGGAGAGGGAGGAAGAGGTTGCTTGGATTTGTTCTTTTCTAGGCTAGTCTACGAAAAAACAATAAAAGGACTAGAAGGAGATCTGGAGGTTGTAAACACAACCAATTACTCTCCTTTATCCTTGTAATATCTTAATTAAATATTTTGATTGCATCCAATTATGATTTTATGGCATTTAGAAGCATTGTGTTGATATTCAAATGTGTGAGATGTGTCCTGCGAGCTTGTTAAATCTTTCTGGAGGCCGAAGGCTGAAGCCAGGAGCCCAGGGCAGTAGCAATGCGCCTGGGTTTCCAGGGGACCTGGTTGCTCTCCTGAGCTGTTTCCAATAACCTTGGATTTGTCTTTTTTTTTTTTTTTAAGGGTATCAGGCTCTTAAACTCTCTTTTCAAGATTGAAAATGTGGAGGGTTAGATGGTGGCTCCCATTAAAGAAGAGCCAGAGTTTGCCTTTGGGAACAGGCAGAGGGTGAGGCGACCAAACCCCGGGAATTCACCTTGTGAAAATGGACTTTGCAACCTCTTCCTCGCCTTCTCTTCTTATACTCATGGAATATTGCAGGAGGCAGGAGTTGATACATTTACCCTAAACAAATGTCTTTATGAGGTGGTGTTGGGGGGGAGGGAGCATTCTAAAGGAAACAATGCACAGACAAGTGAGGGGGGGAGAGTGTGGTGTATATATAGGGAGAGGTTTTCACTTCCAAGAGATAATTTATTAAGAATAAAATCTACTTTTACACCTATAAACGTGACTGGGGTGGGTGGGACTCCAAGTCTGAGAGATCGAGGGGAAAATGATGCAAAATAGAAGGTGTGAATACTGTGGGACTGGCAGGTTTTCTTAGGAAATGACTCAGTCTCAGGTAGTCACGAGCAACCCCGTTAAAATGTATCTGGGGAGACCCTGGCAGGTTAAATATTGTTTAAATGTTGTGTGTGAGTTGGAAACTTTAGCGAGGAATCAAAACACAGGCGCAAAAGTCGAGGGTGCCCTCACATCGTGTCATTGGAACTATTTAGCACTAATCTGGCAACAATTAGAAATCCCTTCCAGTGTACACACCTCGTGTGAGTAATGTTTAATACCAGCATTTCACCGAGCTACCAGACATTATAGAAGAGGGGTCATGGCCAAGGGTACACTTTAACAGACTGAGAAAAAAAAATTTTTTTTTTATTTTTTTTTTCTTCTTTTGATTTTGATAGAGGAAATCAAGTCCGATACTCCAACCAGCAATTGGTTAACTGCAAAGAGTGGCAGAAAGAAGAGGTGTCCTTATACTAAACATCAAACACTGGAATTAGAAAAAGAGTTCTTATTCAATATGTACCTCACTCGCGAGCGCCGCCTAGAGATCAGTAAGAGCGTTAACCTCACTGACAGGCAGGTCAAGATCTGGTTTCAAAACCGCAGAATGAAGCTTAAGAAGATGAGCAGGGAGAACCGAATCCGAGAACTGACCGCTAATCTGACCTTCTCTTAGACCCTAACGCGGGGACAGAAACAGTGAGGATATTCGGCACAACATTCCCCGGGTGCAAAATGCAGGAGAGACTTGGAGAACACAAACAAAATCTTCATTTTTTCTTTCTTTTTTGTTTTTGTTTTTGTTTTATCCTGATAGAATGTGACTTTGGGGGTCATAATTTTAGTGCTGCAAGTGAATCTGTATACCTATGGAGATATATATATATATATATATATATAAAAGAAAACTAGCACGTGTAATTTATTTTTTTTTCATCGTAATGCAGGGTAACTATTATTGAGAGTTATCATTTGGTCTTAACTTATTGGAACTGTGGAGTATCCAAACAATGTGACTTTTTCATGTTTTTATTCACAAATATGGTCTGTGCGTGTGGCTTTCACATTAGCCATGGCATTATTGAATACATCCAATAGTCTAACAATATTAAGATCACCCACAACCTTCTGGGGGGAAAAGCACATGACAATGTAACTATCCTCGCAAATGAACTTAGAGATTGTCTTTCGTAAAATGGATCTTGTCTACTTATCCATTGTAGATATGTTCTTGTGGTGCATATGTGGTATCTTAGAAGTACAAACAGCAATCTGTCTTTTCTGTGCATGTTCTGTTAGCATGTATAATGCAATAAACTCTGTAAATGAAACTGGCCCCTTTTGTTGTCTAAAATGGAAAGATCAAGTCTGGATTTGAGAGCCTTCACTGGGAATATCAGCTGCAGCCTGAAAGACTGTTTGAAGGGGGAGGAGGGGATGAGGAGTGGGAAGTGGGGTGGAGGGGAGAGTCAGAGGAGTAAGAGAAAAAGGAAAGGCCCCCGGGAAATGGAAGGAGTGGTATCAATGATTAATCTAGGAAATGTTGTATAGTTGTTCACAGTTTGGAAAAAGGTAATCATTGCCCCCTTTCCCTCTCCCAAGAATATTAAAGTATCAGGACCTAAACTGGACTCCTGCTTCCTACCAACTCGAAACTGGTGAGTGCCCCTAGATCCCTTCTTCCCTCTGTTTCTGACAACATCACAAGAGGCATTTTCTTGAACCTTTGGTAGATAAAAATGCTTTTTTTTTGTATCCTTAAAAAGGTTTGATTTATGTTTAGTGGTAAGGGTCCAGATTCAAAACCAATCTTCCCCATGATTGGGTGGGATGAGGATAGCTTGTAGTTTTCATTAATAACTGAAGGCTGCCTAACATTTAAACTTTATCTCTTTCCTCTACTCCTCTACCCCAATGGCCAGGCACCCACCCTGTAATGTAACTTAGGAAAGTCGAGTTTTGCAGAAACCATTTTGTTGTTTACTGTAGAAGGGATTTTATATGTAGTACTTACCTTTTAGTGGTCCATATAAAGAGAGAGAGAGAGAGAGAGAGAGAGAGAGAGAGAGAGAGAGAGAGAGAGATGGAAGTAGGTTCGCACAATCATTCCTCTCCCTGCTTAATTGCAAAATACCGCTCGGAGCCACTATATATGAGATGGAAGTAAACGCACTAAAGGGAACTTTAGGGGATTTGCAAATGAACATGACTCCACGCTGAAGTCCAATGCTCGAATAAGCCAGAGCTTTCTAGCAGGGTTTGAAAGCAACAGTGTAGCCTTTCGGGCTCCTATTCAAGCAAGATTCTAATCTGAGAGGACCCCCAATGTAGTTAGCCACCCTTCTTTAGACAAGGTACAAGAGTATGCCTTGAAAAGGGTCTATAAATATTTCGTTTTCTCAGGCCTTGGCTGCAGTTTTAAAGGGTTTTAGTATCATCGGCTACACTAGACAATTCCTTTTCGATTTCCTTTCCTGGAAGGGGAAAACATCCCTTTAGACGCTTTAATTCACTGAATTCATTCAGAGGATTCTAGACAGTTTGCGATTATGTAAGTTTAAAAAACAAACAAACAAACAAAAAGACTCCCTTCCTAGAACCAGGAATGGTCATCAGTTTAAAGCACCAATATTTTTAAAGTTTCATTTGGAGAGGGAAAGGGTCCTCTTACAGGAAATCGTAAACATGATGGCTACGAAAACTGGGATCTGCCAGTCCTATACCACCTTTAAGTAATCAAGGGAAAACCTATCATTTCTGGGGTGCCAGTTCATGTAGACACTCACACTCTTTGCTGACAAGGGAGGAAAACGTTTGGTGTATGGAGAAAAAAATGAATCGAATTTTTCCAACCCAGTGTAGAATATAGGGGGAGAAAAAAGGAAGCCTTAGAAAAACGTGATCAACCATCAACCAAATAGCAATTTCCTCCCCCACCCGCTTGCTATATTCCTGTAGGTCTATGTAGAATGCATTTGCAACACGAAGAAAACTGCTGTAGAAACAAACCTTCGTGGACAGAAGTACGGAGTAGAGGGAGCAACATTTTGATAGAGTTTGAAGTAACATTTTGATAGAGCTATATTATGGATTAGGAGGGAAGAGTTGGTAATTCCCTCAGATTCAAGGCTATCCAGTGTCGCCTTTGAAGAGAGGAAACGCTGATGGGGAGGGGGAGAGAGGGGAAGGCCAATATTTCTCAAATATCCCCTGAATACTCTTAGCAGTCCCTAATAACAGCAACAGAGTTTTTTCCCTGCCTCCAGACATGCTAATATTCGTTTTTCCTTCAATAATACAGGGGAGAGAGAATACAGCAACTGTTCAATTTGCACGTTGAGGATGAAGGGGAAAGTTTGGCCCGAATGAGGAGGCTGGCACTTGGGTCCACAATCGGTTGTTTGCCATGCTCTCTTCCAGGGCAGCTCGTTCTCTTGCACTCACCAGGGGAACATCTGCGTTTTGCCAGCTTCTACCAGCACGTCTTCCTCCAGCAAAAGCCCCATGTAAACTTCACCCTCTCTCGTCGTGTGTGGAAGAAGACATTGCCGCTAAAGCCCCGAAGCGCTACACAAGTAGGGGGAAGAAAACACCGAAGTTTCACCTTTGGGGTAGCTGTGTGTGAGCAGAGAGAGCAACACGTCGTTGCTGTGTGTAGATATGAGTTGGGGTTGGAGGGGAGAAGCTGTCGGAGCTGCTCCATCCGTCCGTTTTATTAGGGACACATTAATCTATAATCAAATACACCTCATAAAATTTTTATTGAAAGGCATAATATCATTACAGAGGTCTTCCACCTGTTTTAAACAACACGACAAGCACTTTTTTTTTCCTTTTGGTTGGGTGGGGGAGGCGTTGAAGAGGAAATGAGAAGCGAAAAGAAAATTCTTTCAGCTAGGAAGTTGATTTCCACAAAAACACAGGCACATGCATTGAAATGGGGAGACGTCCTGTCCTCACTCGGTGGCTCGGGGCTGACTTTCTCTCGAATCCCCCCAGCCCTCGTGTTCCTTTCCCATTTCTTCCCAGTGCCTCGCCCTCTCGTCCTCCACCCCAAGGCCACCACTTTGAGATGAAGAGACGGACGGTGAGTGGGGCTGAAATCCAGAGAGCCCCCAGAGAGGGTGGGAGTGGGGGGCACCAAATGAAGGGCAGAAAGCACAGAGAGGAAGCAAAGAAATAGTCCCCACTGTCTCCTGCCCGGGCTCCTCGACACGACCACGCCTGCCCGGGTTCCATTCACTCCCGGTGGAAGCCAGGGAGCCTGGGCTCGCCCCGCCTGCGCCCTCCCCACAGCTCCACTTGCTTTTTTTTTAATTGTAGTGTTGATGATGATGATTTTTTTTAATCACAGCAGCCCCCAGTTTAGCGGATTGATTTACTCCCCGTATTGGTAAATATGATCACGTGGGCCCCGCGACCAATGGTGGCGGGTTGCAGTCTGCAAAATACTCGGATTGCGCTCAGGGAGGGGAGCCGCTACAGTTAACAGTGTAACCTTTTATATGAGGGAGAGGGGAGCCTAAAAAATGTCGTCCAGTGGCACCCTAAGTAACTACTATGTGGACTCTCTCATAGGCCACGAGAGCGATGAAGTGTACGCCGGACGCTTCGGGCAGGCAGGGCACGGCACGGCCGCGAGGCCGTCAGGTGTGGCCGATGGAACCGAATTCTCCTCCTGTAGCTTTGCCCCCAAATCCACCGTGTTCTCCGCCTCCTGGCCCACCGTGCCCCCACAGCCCTCGGCGGCTATGACAGGGATCTACCATCCCTACGTGCATCAGCCCCATTTAGCAGCCTCCGAACCCAGTCGGTACGTGCGCTCCTGGATCGAGCCCTTCCCGAGTTTCCCCAGCAGCAGCACGGGGAGCAGCGGCACTGGGAGCAGCAGCGGCGGCGGCGGCGGCGGCGGCGGCGGCGGCGGCGGCACGTCCTCCACCGGGCGCCACTACGGAATTAAGCCTGAAACAGGAGTAGCTCCCGCCACCTCATCCTCCTCCTCCTCCTCCTCTTCTTCTTCCTCCTCTTCCTCCTCCTGTACCTCCTCCTCCTCCACCTCGTCCTCCTGTTCTACCAAAAGGACTGAGTGCCCCTCGTCCCGGGAGTCCCAGGGGATCAGTGTCCCCGAGTACACGTGCAATTCCTTCCTGCAGGAGCCCCGGGAGAAGGCGGCAGCGGCAGCTGCAGCAGCAGCAGCGGTAGTTGCTGGAGTGGCCAACAGCAAGGAGCCCTCGGCTTGCAGCGACCACCCCAGCCCGAGCAGCCAGCTGAAGGAGGAGAAGCAGCAGCAACAGCAGCAGCAACAACAACAGCAGCAACTTGACCCAAGTAAGTAAAAAAGAAATTGCCCCCTGATTTATTGCCGAAACCTGTAAGGCTCGAATGTGCAAAACTGATAGTTTTACTAACCTATAAAAACGTCTAGACGCCTACCCTAGCGCAGGCGAGCAACAAACGTCCATAAAAAAAAAAAAGAGTTCACATAACCACCTACCATCGGTACACAGTTTGTACAGTAAACAGAGCGGGGGCATTAAGGCTTTTTATGATAATTCCCCCAAAGTTGTGAAAACCGTCCATCCTTCGTTAAATTAATTTAACGACCTCTCTCTCCCCTCCCCACCCCCTCTCTTCTCCCACTCTGATTCTCCTCCCCTCCCCTCTCTTTCCCCTGCTCCAAACCCCCCTCTTTGCAGATAACCCTGCAGCAAACTGGATCCACGCACGTTCCACCAGGAAAAAGCGATGTCCCTACACAAAATACCAGACTCTGGAGCTGGAAAAGGAATTTCTCTTTAACATGTATCTCACCCGAGACCGCCGCTACGAAGTAGCTAGGATTCTAAACCTCACAGAGAGGCAGGTCAAAATCTGGTTTCAAAACCGAAGAATGAAAATGAAAAAGATGAACAAGGAAAAGGGCAGTAAAGGAGACTAGCGGCCCTTGGAAAAATGAATCGATTTTGCCAATGCATATTACCCCTTCCTTCTTCAGAAACTCTTCACCGAGCAGATCTTTTTAGGTAGAAGTGAAATGTTGTCTCTGTAAGCTATTTCTTGGGGGAACTCGATTATTTGCTTTCTGGTGTGTAAAAAGTTGCTCTGACCCTTCCTTTCTCTCCCTTCTTCCGAACGGATCTGGTTCCTCGGGGAAATTGTCTATTGTGAGTGCACGCTAGCTTTGGAGAACTCTCTAATGTGTAAATGTCTGACATGTTTCTGAAGTGATGTAGTCTAGATTCCCCCTTCGCCAGAATAAAGGCGAGAATATATAATAATCACGGTAATAATAAAATTATAGTCAAGGCGCAGTTACTTCCATCGATGGCAGTTCAGTGTTGTTCACAGTTATTCCCCCTGCCTCAGCTTTGCCTTTGGGATTTCTGCATTTACTTAGTTTGCATTAGGTGCCAGCACCAGGCCAGGAAAACCTGAAATTGGTGTGTGTATGTGTGTGTATGTTTGTTTTCTTCTGCACTTTTAAGGGGTCATCTCATACTTGAAAGGGTTTGTTGTGGGCCTAATATTATGCTGGACTGGGCCCAAAGGAGCTTTGGTCACTTGTATTTGCCTTCTTATCTTTCTAAATGAAGACCAGTTGTAAATGTTGTCAGTTATTACCAATAAAGCGTGAATTGACCAAAAGAAAATCTTCCACAAGCTATGAAAACTCTGAGTGCTTCCTTCGTTTCTCTATTTTGATTTTGCTTTTATTTCAAAAAGACCATCTTCCCCTTCCTGGTTCCTCATAGCTGTCTTTGGTACACCATAAGTACATTCCCTCAGTGCAGGGAATTTGTAAAAGTGCTCAGAAAAACGAAAGTCTTTTCATAACTAAACCTAGTGTGTCTCTTCTTATTTTGGAGACTAAAAGTCCACATCGGACACAGCCTCTTAAAGAAATTGGACTCAAAAGTTTTAAATCCTACTATAAGTCTCTAACCTAATTTCTCAGAGACCAATAAAGAGGGGTTTTCGTTATAGTTGTTTGCTGGTTGCTGTTTTAAGTACCCTGGAGTATGGCATCAAGGTAATGAAAAAGGTGAAATTCAGTGAGAAGCCTTTCAATATTCAGGTTTTCTTTGCAAAGGAGCTCTGGAAAGACACTCTCCTCTTATCTTAAGGCTTACAGAATAATTCTCAGTTGATAACTTTATCCCCCCCCTCCCCACCCCCCCCGTAAGGAAATTCCAAAAAGGAAACAAACCCCCCTAAAATTTAAGGAATTCCACAAAAAATTCCTAGGACAACACTTGGCGTATACTTTCATCTTCTCTCCCATCCACTTTCAGCCCCCAACATACAGACACACACAGACACAAACGCACAAGTTCCAAATTGACCTTTTCGGGATAAAAAAATAATGGTCAAGTCTTTCCTACTCAATCTCTCAGTTACCCACCACACCACTCCCCACCCCCTTCACCCCAGCCCCAGTGTATGTTTAGCCTCTAGTTCTGCCATGCTCTGATGGCGTTATTCAGTTGGCTAAAATGAAGTTCATTGTAAAAAAGGTTTTGTTAAGAATTGAGCCCATTGAATGGAAGAGGCCAAAAGCGCCAGGGCGTTAAGTCTCCAGTTTTGCTTATTTCCAATGTGAAGAGAATCTTTCTGAAATCTTGAGGGTCATGATGATTCTTACTTCTCAGAAAAAGAAAAAATAATAAAAGAAAAAAGGGGTAAAAGCCAAGGCCCAGAGGGCAGCAAGAGGTGTTGCCTTGCATCCCCCATTCATTGTCAATCCTATACCTATAATTCTTTTAAAACAGGAAGAACCAAGGTATAATAAAGCCATTGAGATGGCTAGACGTCTGGACCTAATGAGTTTACGATATGCCTGGCGCTTTGCTTTGAAACCATCTTATTTTGATGTTTGTGTTTGTTAGAGGGGAAGAAGAAATGCAGACAAAACTAGGTCTTAAAATCCAGACAATAAAATATAAATAAGTCAGAGCTGGACGAGGATAGCACAACTTAAGGAAAGCTGAGGTTGAGGTGCGGACACTTACAAGAAAATAAAGAAGGAAGGAAAAGAAGAAAGAGGGGGAGGAAATTGGAGGCTTTTTAAAAAATGAGTTTATTACTAAGCATATAACATTAGTAGTTCCTATATTTTTGATAACTGCCCCCACGACGCTGGTACATTTAAATCTAACACATTTCATTTCAGTCATTTCAGAGATGTAACCCTAATGTAAAGTTGGTTTTTTGTTTGCTTTTGTTTTAAAATTAAGGCCAGCCAGTCCACTGATAAGTTGTTCTGTTGAATAATTGAAAGTATAGTCTCCTGTCTCTAGAAATATTTCGTCCACAATTTGGCTTCTTCTCAGTTAAAATACCCTAAATACATTGATATCCACTCAGCTTTCATCCTGATTAAGGAGAAAATGTTTAAACTAGTAGAAAACATTGAAGCTTGTGACAGCTTTTGTTCTTCAAGTCCAAGAAGAACTGCATAGAATTTCAATTCCATCTGTGCCTTTTGGAATTATTACAAGAAGCATATTGTTACGCATTTTAGTCCAAACATACAAATGGGAGAATGGAGCTGTTCAGCTGTTCTGTTCATCAGTCTTATATTAGGGGTAGAAAAAAGTTTCAAATCTAGCTTAAAGGGCAAGGAATCCTTCAACAAAAGAAGCTCAAGGAAGTAAAATAATAAGAATTAAAATAACAGAATTCATTGTTGACTACCTTTCGTAGTAACAGTCTCTTAAGGAAGAAAGTTAAGATTTTTGACTTTGTTTATAATTAGTGGTAGTTCTCAGCCTCTTTTCTTGAGGAAAAAACTCACGCACAGGTAACCAGTACCTAGATTATAAATTACATATATACATATATGTATATATATGCATATATATGTGTACATACATATACACACATATGTATGTATGTGTATAATAATAATTATCATTATTAAACCCAGTTGATAAATGTGTTTGAAAAGGATATAACAGGACCAGCTTTGAATAAGAAACTTTAACACCTGCAAGAATTGTGTCAGAACTTTGGATAAAGTTTGAACTAGAATCAATCTCCATTCAGTCCCTCCTTATTTTGAATTAGGTCTGTTTACTTCACTTTCACTTGTTGACAAGCAACGGGACAAACCATTATTAACCAAGACTCACTGAGAGGGAGGGGAGGGAAAGAGGGGGAGAGAGAGAGAAAGAGAGAGGGGAAGAGAGAGAGAGAGAGAGAGAGAGAGAGAGAGAGAGAGAGAGAGAGAGAGAGAGAGAGAGAGAGAGAGAGAGAGAGAATTTTAAATTGACCTAAACGAAGAGGAATTTGAGCTGATATAGATTTCATTTGCCCACTAGAGGGCGCTGTTGCTCCACTTTCCGAACTCATATCGCTTCGGGTTCCTGCCCAGAAATATTTTTATTAAAAGTATTTACAATGCTATTTCAATCCCAAATTAGGATGATTTTAACCAAAAAATACAAACTACACCATTCAATCCTTCATTCATATTTGTGTGAAATTTTAACCCAGCCAATAATTCTTAAAAGTTGGAAATTGCATTGCTGAAACTATGAAAAAGGAAGGTATTTGAACATATTTTATCAAAACAGAAATGTGCGGAACAATATATCGTTACTTATAAAGTTAATAGGACTATATCCTATTCTGACTATAAAAAGAGTTGTTTTTAAAATGCGTCCCCTGTATTTTTTCTGATAGGAATGTAAATGAAAATCTTGAAATGTTTTCTGAATTAGGCCTGATTGTATAGAAACGAATTCTGTGGGGCTCCACTTCAGTTCCCAGAAACTCCGAACTCCTGGAAAGTACCGAAGTGTAATACTTCCATCATGTATGCTTTTAATTTAATTTGGACACATTGACCCATTGTGAAGTTTAAAAATGCACACACACACACACACACACACACACACACACACACACACACACACACACACACACAGAGCTAAAGAGACCTGAAAAAATAGACAGCTGATTTTCTAAGTCCTTTCATTTACTTGAAAATTATTTCTGGATTTGTTTTGCTGGAAAAAATTTACAAATTGGTAAATGTTAGAATCAGGATTTAGGATTTTCAACGTCCATTGGAAACATATTAATAATTACTGCTCAAAATTAAATCTCACTTCTTCAATACTAATAAAATCCATAAAATTTATTTACAACTTGTGCATTCATACAATATCAGTCTAGATAAAAACTTCCAAACTACATAATTAAGACAACCCAAGTTAATAATTTTCTGTCATCTTGAACATGTTTTTTTTTCTATCTGCAAAGTATAGAATCAAATATTCCAGAAATTACTTTAAAACCATGCTAGAGGTGTGGACCAACACAAAAGAAGTATCTATATAGTTGGAAATAACTTCCCTTAGGTCAATTTGGTAGCGTCTCGTTTTAAAAATCACATTTCTTCTTTAGTTTGCAACAATTCCTGAATGCATTTTAGGTTAACCTGGAAGCTCTTCCGTGGTGCGTTTTGTGAGTCTTGGATTTCTGTTCAAAAGGCCGGTCAGGTTGAAGCGCTTACAACATAAATTTATACCGCAGAAAAAAATTTGCTTGGTAACCTAGACAAACGGGGGGGGGGGGGGGAGAGGAAGGGAGGGGAGAACACCCATTACATTTATTGGACATTTTAAAAAGGAGAAGAGAGAAAAAGAAGAGAGAGAGAGAGAGAGGTGGGTGGAGAAGGAGGTTGACTGTAATGCGAATCAGCTTTGGAGTGTGTTTTCTGGAATCATAAATATTTTTGCGGATTCACACCAGACTTTGCCACATGGCCCAAGCTGCTTCTCCTTACAGCCTAGATCACAGCCCAGACTTCTTTCTTCCTCTCTTTCTTTTGTTCTTCTTTCCTTCCTTCCTTCCTTCCTTCCTTCCTTCCTTCCTTTCTCTTTCCTTCCTTCCTTCCTTTCTTTCTCTTTCCTTCCTTCTTCTTCCTTTCCTTTTTCCTTTCTTTCTCGTTTCATCTTTTCTTTCTTTCTAACAAAGAAATCCACATACTTATGACTTTATATGCAGCACCCAAAGACTTCCGAAGAACTAAAATTTTAGATAAATGGGAGACTCCTTGGAGTGAATTGGAATTAGTAGAATCCCAAACACAGGGACCGTAATCCCTTTTCTTTCCAGAACTTTATCACACCATTCTGTTTCATATGAAGGAAACTTGGGGGGAGGCTTTAGGCACCCCACCCAGCCTGAAACAAAGCCTAACCATGCTAGAGCTCAGCACTTGAGTCGATTGAGAGCAGCGTGTCCGGTACCTGGAGAATTACCAACAAGCTGGAATGTGAGTTCTTTTCTTCTTCTCAGAACATTTATTTCTTATTTTCTATTCCATCCTCAAGCAATGCTAATTTCTCACCCACACATTTTTCTCTCCTCCTACCCCACCCCCCACCCCCCTTGCCTGGAGAATGATGTCCACCAAGGGTGAAATGATGGAAAGTATATTCATAGGCATGATTTCCATTAAATATCAATTAACCTGAGAGCTTCAGCCATGCATGCAATGCGTCAAGGGTAAATGTACATCTCATTTCCAAACGACCTGCTGGGCTGGAAAATAGTTTTGATTCGCTTTGATAGCACCCAGGATTTTAGACTGCTTGTGTGAATTTTAATGAAACTACTTTTAAATATTCAAGCAGAAACTCATGTCCACAGGATACAATGTGCCCCTTCCCTCGGATACGTATTAGTTTCTGACCTATGTGCTCTGGCTTATTTTATGCACATTTACAGCAGTACAAAATAAACAAGAGCGTTCTCAATGGCGAGTTCCGATGGTTCTCAATGGCGTGTTCCGAAAGTTCAGGGGACAGTTTACTTTGCGCCCTACGGGAGTGACCTACTCTCCTCTCCCAAGTGTAAGGCTCTGCCTTTCCCCCTTCTCCTGCCTCTGGGACTTGCCATTCCCATCCCATCAGGGAGGGGACAATAAGCCCTTGGCAGTGCTGCTTTATGGGCCCCCTTTAAGGCCAGCGGAGGTATCCCTTCGTAGGGAGTGAGTTGTCTCGTTGAGCTTCAGCGGCCTTCTCTCGAAACCACTGGATCACTCCGCGGTGATTATCTCGGCCCCCATCTCTCTGCCTCTCCGCTCAGTGGCGTTGTGCAAAAATGCCTTGCCAGAGCGCAAAGAGGCTGCAGCCGCGGCGGCGGGGGTTGTGGGAGGGGAAAGTGGGGGGGTTATGTGAGGGAGGAGGTGAGGAGGCAGTAAAAGTTTTTTCTTTTTTTTCTTTTGCCTCCGGTGCGGTAAATGTAAACTGAAGCCAAAGATTCCCCCCTGCGCTTAGGTGCACTTTTTTTTTTTCCTGGTACGCTCAAGGCCGCCTTGTGCCTAATAGGAAACAGTGGAGGCAGCGGGGCAGGTCACCCGGGGCGCCGCCGATTATATTGCAGCCCCGGCCGCGGCGCGCGCGGAGAGGCAGAGCGAGTGGCGCGCGGGGCAGAGCCAGGAGGGCGCGCGGGGGCTGGGCGCAGCCGGGCGGCGCGCGGGGGGCCCAGACCTAGAGAGAGAGCGCCAAAGCCACAGAGGCGCGCGGCTGCGGGGTCATGAGCGCCCAGGCTTAGGGCCCGCTGGCTCCCCGGCCCTCGGAGGTGGCAGCGACGTGGCGGCGGCGGCAGCAGCATAAAGGCACTCGGCCGCTCCCGCGCGCTTCCTCCCGCGCGCTCTCCCTTCCCTACTCGGGGGCCTCCCTCTCGCGCCGTCGTCGCCGCCGCCCCAACCCTAGCGCGCGCCGCTCGCCCCGATGAGCTCCTACTTTGTGAACCCGCTGTACTCCAAGTACAAGGCGGCGGCTGCAGCGGCGGCGGCGGCGGCGGCGGCGGGCGAGGCCATCAATCCCACTTACTACGACTGTCACTTTGCACCCGATGTCAGCGGCCGCCACGCCGCCGCCGCCGCCGCCGCCGCCGCCGCCGCCCTGCAGTTGTATAGTAACAGCGCCGCCGGCTTCCAGCATCACCACCATCACCACCACCACCAGCCGCAGCAGCCGCCCCAGCAGCAGCCGCAGCAGCAGCCTCACCCGGGACCCGCTAGCGGAGGGGGCGGCGGCGGCGGGGGCCCGGACTACTACCATCCCGCCGGGGGGAGTCCGGCCTCTGCCTACCAGCCGGCCCCCCCTCCTCCTCCGCATCCTCCTCCTCCGCCTCCTCCGCCGCCGCCGCCTCCCCCCTGCAGTGGGATTGCCTGTCACGGGGAGCCCGCTAAGTTTTACGGATACGATAACTTACAGAGACAGCCGATTTTTACGACCCAGCAAGAGGCCGAGCTGGTACAATATCCTGACTGTAAATCGTCCAGTGGTAATATTGGCGAGGACCCAGACCGCTTAAATCAGAGCTCGTCTCCTTCTCAAATGTTTCCCTGGATGAGACCACAAGGTTGGGATGCAGTTTAAAAAAGAGAAAGAGTGAGAGAAAGAGAGGAAAAATTTGCTTCCATATCACGTTTTAGCTTTAAACTCCTTTTCCCCTCCTTGCCTTTTTTCTTGTAACCGCAATGGCTTTTGGTTATAAAGTAATACAGTATATATATGTATATGTGTGTGTGTATATATATATATATACATATATGTATAATAGAATAGTGTAAGGATACAGCTGCCAGAATAACTTGTGTATACTTTCTTCCCCTCCATTACACACACACATACACACACCTATTTATTATGGATCTAAAACATAGCAATGTAGGTGTTTCCCTCACATATAAGATAAATTTCTACCCACATACAGAGGCACCAATAAACCCTGGGCTTTTAAAAACTGTTTTTTCCCTTTTTTGTTTGTTTTAATCAGCAGCTCCTGGTAGGAGGAGAGGAAGACAGACGTACAGTCGTTTCCAAACGCTAGAGCTGGAAAAGGAATTCCTTTTTAACCCTTATCTGACCAGGAAGAGAAGGATTGAGGTTTCCCACGCTCTAGGACTCACCGAGAGGCAGGTAAAGATATGGTTTCAGAACAGGAGAATGAAATGGAAAAAAGAGAACAACAAGGACAAATTTCCAGTTTCCAGGCAGGAGGGGAAGGAAGGGGAAACAAAAAAAGAAGCACATGATCTGGAAGAGGACAGAGCTGAGGGCCAGACAAATTAACTTATGTCTTTAAAAATTTACCGTAGACTATTAAAAATAATGATCAACATATGCTGGTTAATGCCACCTGTTTTCTTTATTGTAAAGGATTCTACCTGTATTTCAAGCTACCGTAATGTCATTGCTCTTGATATTTCTGTGCTTTGAGAAATGTTTGGGTTTAAAAAATTCAAGCAGAGCATAGAAATATACGTAGCTGGGGGTTTTTTTGGTGGAAATTTGAACCGACTTTGTAGCAATATTTTTAAATTGTAATTTTTAATATCTAAGCTGGTGATTTGCCTCAACAACATAAACTTCCTAATGATAAGCACGAATAGTTGAACCTAAAATGCTTTATTAATCGAAACAAGTGCACTTGAACATTTTAAAACTTTTTTTTCTTGTGGTGAGTAAATTAAAAGAAATCTATTAGTTTTTTTGAAGAAATTATGTCAGCAGAATATTTACTTTATATTATTTGATTAAAATAAATGTAAAATGTTTTATTTATATTTTTTCCCTTACCGCTTTTGTAATGAGTGGCTTTGGTGCCTTTTGTTTACTCCTAAAGATTCCTTTTTTGGCATTTTTATACATGTAATATCTCGGGGAAAAGTTTGGGCCAAATATCTTAAAAAGCACAATATAATTGCAACAGTGCACTCTTTATATAGTCCTGGGACTTGCAAAAGCACTTAAGTTTATGGAAACTGTACAAGTGACTAAAGTTTTACTACAATGTCCAAGTTGACAATTAATCTTTTGTTAAAGTCCATGCAAATTATGGCAACTAAATCATCTAATGAATACTTGAAAAGCAAATGATATCATTCTTGATCACTATTCACACCGGGCCAGTTGCTTAGTCAAATAATGCTTATTTCTCAACTTTCCTTCTACTTTCAGTTTGAACCACTGTTGTAATTTCTTTAAGTCACTTATTTGTACCGACTCCATGGTTTTTCTTTGTTTATAGAGTAGGTGCCATATTTATTTGTATTACCTGCACTCTGTTCATGAGATCATGTTGAGCCAACTGAAAACTACGTGTCCACTTGTGTTGGCTGGTACGTCTTCATGTTTCATCCATGAAAACAATGGCTCCACCTATTTGAAATGAACACTGTGAGCAAACATCTAAAATGCTTGTGTAACAGCCGCTAATAGAACATATCTATCCCTTCAATAAAAACAAAACAAAACAGGAAGGATCTCCTTCAGTGAGCCTGTGTCTGTAGCGTCGCAAAGACTTTCCCTTAAGCCATAACGCATCAGATGAAAGCAAAGTTCATTTTGGTCATCCATTTTATTTTTGCACACATGACCCCGAAAAAAAAATAGAAGGAAGCTTCCAAAACGATGTTGTCTGATGCCCCCCAGTTCTTCTTCTCTCTGTAAGTAATTTTTTTTAAGATTCCATGAAAGCTTTGAAATTACTCAAATAATGCATTGTGAACTTCCTGAGTCATACCTAAAATCGTTCTGGGTTCCTGGTTTTACAGGATATAGCTAACAAGACAGATATGGGAACTACAACATTCAATATTACAACATACTGGTTGTCTGTCTGAAATAAGTAAAACTACCACTCACACAAAAAGGAAAGTCATGTGGCATTTCTACATTTACTTTTTAAATAAGCCACAGTTTATCTTCATCATTTAAAAATTTCCCTTGTGATTTATTTCCATTGCTTTGGACCTAAGTATAATCTTTGCATTTGGGAAATCTAGGTTACCCACGGGGAAATGCTTACGTTGACAGCAGATGGACAAGAGGACATGAGTGTCCTAACAGGAAAAAGAGACTGTGGGGCTCGTTGACCTAAGCCAAGGAAAAGACAATTTTAAGTCATAGTCGAACCCTGGCTTAAGAAACATTTGCACAAAAAGAGACAGCTGCATACATGCATGATGGATTTATGAGCATTTTTCTACTAACTCTGCCAGATTTTGCTCATATGATGAAAATGTTCCTCAGACAGAAGTTTTCTGATGCATTTTCACAGATGAGAATTTTTCATAGTTTTCTATTATGGAGACCCAACTGGCCCAGTATTTAGGGGATTTTGTTTCACATCATGAAGAACACTAGGTCGCCGTATTCAGTGATTTTTCCCTAAGTGATATAACCTAAAAAAGATCTGTTTAGGCCAGCAACTGACTTAGAAAAGGAACTCTATTAAAAGAGAGCCATTGTCGAATGGAAATGTTTGAATGGACATGTTCAGTAATTAATGCATCCTCTGAAAAAATACAAAGTTGAATAGGAGGGACTCGATGAAGTGGGAAGAAAAGATGAAAATATACCTATTTTCTAGCAATCCAAGTATTGAATCTAATCCACCATACTAAGTATTGCCTTTACAACCTCCTTCCCATTTCCTCTCCTATAAAATAGTTCATTTTCACCGCACATATAAAAATCTCGTTAGTGAGCTACTTTGGGGAAATACTGGAATATATATAAACATGTATATATATTATATATATACATACGTATATGTCCATTATGAATATGTACATACAGATACATTTGATATATATGAGGCAGACAATTCTATAAATATACAGGAAGAGAGATCACACCCATGTACACAAAGAGATTGAGAGAAATTACACACTCGGCATGTGTGTACATTCATACACACATCACGTTCTTTCTCTTAATGCAGAAGGTTGCCCTTGGACATCCACCTACAGTGGTATTTCTTTCAGAGAGACTCAAAATGACAGGCATTCAAGAAGCACTTCTAATTGGTTAGAATCTGTAAACATCAGAGCACTGCGGCAAGCTACCAAGCAAACATTTTGCTGCAGAAATTTGCATAAACCTTCAGAGAATCCCTAGCCTACCAAGTTGTACTTAGCAGCATTCAGATACAGTAGTTTCCTATGAGAGCTTTATATAGTAATATTTTATTTCTTTAATCATATACTATAATATTAACACCATATTTTTTAAATGCTATGGATTCAATTCCATTTAAGACTTCAGGGTGAATGGAAGGGCACAAAGGCAGATGGGAAACTTAAAAATCGTTAACTGAAAAGCAAATTCAGCAACAGCCACTTTGTAAGGCCTCCTGCAATCCAGAACGTTACTTAACACTTATAGGTGCAAGTATGGAGACCTTTTTGGTGGGAGGAATTGCCCTCACTATAATCTGAAAACTAGACAGGTGGAAATAAGTGTCTTCTTTTAATAGGGAACACCTAAGTACACCTAACTAAGCACAAAAGGTTGTAATTGAACTAGTCTTTGAGATTATTTCACAAAAAATTTTTATAAATGCTGATACTCTGGTGCTTAGTTGCATCATATATAGTCCATTGTCAGAGGGTTCAAAGTCTTCTTTAAGAACCCTTTTGACTTGTTTGAATGATCGAATTTTTCAAATGTTCTCTGTGTTGTTACGTTGGAGTCCGGTGGCTATTCTTATCACCCTGTCAATGTTCATTGAGTCCTGTGGGTATGTAGAAAGGAGAAAGGGAAAAGTTTATTTAATAAATTAATGATTGCAGCTGTAATTACTCCCTCCTCAAGTCCCTTCAGTCAATATATAAGGTTATTAGCTTTTTAAGAATTAGAAATTTCATGTCTGATGAAAACAAAGTCTTTAAATCTGTATAATACAAGGTCAACCCAGCTGCAGACAGGGAAAATAGACACATTATAGAGGAGTATTTTGTACAAATGTATATTTAAATTGAATAGATTAATACATTTAAATTTATTTGATATGCAAATATAAATGGTGGCTGTGTGCACACTGAAGACACATCTAGCATGGCAGTTTCCATAAACTCCATAATAATAATCCGAGAGAAATCACACTAGTAGAGGATGAAAGTGAGAGGAATCATATTATATGTGAAGTATTTTGAGCTGATTTTGAGGAACTGATGGTTATTTCTGCTAATGATTGGAGGACTGCATCATTAAATCTAGGCTCAAATTGTCCTATGTGAGTATTATGTACACTTATACATGTACATATATACTCCTAGATATGGGTATCTGTATGTTTTCTATTAGGAATCAGAAGGATCAGAAGGATTTATGCCTCTTGCAATTAAGGTAAAAGAAATCTATTTGGGGTTGATTTTTAAAGAACTAATGTTAATTCTCTTTAAAAGAGGGAAAGAGACTACTCTCTTTTTTCCATCGAACTATCATAGGGTCTTTTGTTAATTAAAAATGGTGGTGGGGGAGATGGAGTTATTTGACTAAAATTAAGTAAGCATGAGACCTTCCCTCAGCAAAGACATCACACACACACACACACACACACACACACACACACACACACACAC
Organism: Pseudochirops cupreus; assembly: GCA_028627135.1. Taxonomy (NCBI): domain Eukaryota; kingdom Metazoa; phylum Chordata; class Mammalia; order Diprotodontia; family Pseudocheiridae; genus Pseudochirops; species Pseudochirops cupreus. The sequence goes on along the minus strand of CM053582.1, from coordinate 295,593,529 downwards.
ACGCACACTTTTTTTTTAAGGGTCAGAGATACCTGTCCATCCTTAAATGTTAAGTTGCTTAGGCCACCAACTTTCCTGAGCTAAATGGGTACTTAAATTTAATATCTTTTAAAGTTTGACAAGAAAAAAAAACATTTCCTACTCTTTGGCCACAATATTAACCTCTCTAGGAATGAAGTTATACCCCAATTTAAAACAAGCTGTTGGGAGAGTTTCACTCTTTACGGAGCTATGGTTTGGATAAGAACCTAATGTGGGGGTGTCATTGCTTTTAGTTGAGGGCAGTCTTAAAAGTGGTTCCTTGGGGTGAGGGGAAGAAAGAGAGGCTTAGGCAGATAGAGGGAGGGGGGATATGGCATGGCATGAATTTAATTTCCTCCCATACTATCTAGATTGTACGAGCTCAAATCTCTCATTGGGGTTACGACACATTATGCAACTGGTCAGAAATGTTGAGCCAAACCAAAAAGAAAAATTCATTCGAAGGGAGGGGTGAAGAGAAGGGAAGGGAAGGGATAGGGAAGGGAAGGAGGAGGAGAAGATAGAGAGAGTGAAAGGGGGTGGGAGGGAGAGAGAAAGAGAGAGAGAGAAAGAGAGAGAGAACATGGCGCTTGTGAGCTGTATGTGCAAAATCCGCAAGGAATTGCAGTAAATTCCTTTTTGTTTGAAGAAAATTTACAACTTGGTAATAGACCTTTTTATGACCTATTTGCGGTCGTCATTGGCTGCGGCTGGTCATGTGCAGGCTCCGCTCGCCTTCATGGCCTTTTTCCTGATTTCCCTGGCGAATTTCCCCCTGCATTCTGCCTTCCGAGAGCCTCACCCCCTCTTTTTCTAACCTTTGTCTCTGCAGAGGTGTATTCCAGTCGCTGAGATGCGTGTGTGCCGATTTCTGGGCGGCCAGCACCATTAAATCCCTCCCGCTCCCCGCGGCTGGCTGCCTCTCGCTGACTCCAAGCTCTTACAAGGCTCACTGCGGAGCATCTCGCCACCCAGTGACTAGCAGCTAACCAGCCGGCCGGGCGCCCATAGCGAGCTTGCCCCGCAGTCCAGTGCTTTTAGTCCACCCCAGTCCCTACCTGTTTGCTCCTCGCCTATTTTTTACTTCCTTCCTTCTTTTTTATTCTTTAAAAAACAAAAAAAAAGATATTTGGTTTCGGTTGCTGGGATTGTCTTCATCCCATCGCCTAATGGATTACAGCAGCCTCCGAGGTATTTCTCCGCCTCCTCCTCTCCAACTATCGGGTAAGAGTTGCCTTTATTCTTTCTTTTTTATTTTTATTTCATCCCCTCCCCCACTCCCTGACCGCCACCCCCTCCCCCCTTAACCCTGGCGCCCCACTGCGGCGCTTCCCAGCCAGGGAGCTGCCGTTGAATGACTTGAGAAAAGTCATAAAAGTGGCTTGTTAGGTTGGATCTGCCTGCTTGCGGCTCTGTCCTTAGCTTCCAGACGTAGAGTTTCCGAAACCTGATTGACAGTTCCCCGCCCCCTTTCCCCCGACCAAAAAGACCCTAACCCCCACCACCTGTCCCAGAGGTTACTTCCTTTTTCTGGGTGGAGTAGGCAGGGCAGGGTGCTGAGTCTGGCCTGTAACGCAGTGGTCCAAGGTGTTAGGGTGCCCGTGGGCGCTGCGCATGCTGAGAGTGGAGGTGCGGCAGAATGGATCCCCCCACCCCTAGCTGGCGCGCGTTGGAAGAGGGGGCGCGGAAATGCTCTTGTAAGTCTAAAGCTTGGTTTTGGTATAATAAAGGACTTTCGACGTATTGAATGACTGTAAGATGTTTTTGTGATTTGTCCGTGATTTTGAGAAGTCAGTCCCAAACCGGAAAGGTTAACAGGTGTTTTCTGCTTGGATTCAGGGTTAGATTGGTGTGTGTTGGTGTCATTAAAATTTTGCAAAGCTGTATGACACTGTAACGTTTTGGAAGCTGTTTTAGTGAAAGATGCTATAGGACTTCAATGATTTTGCATTTATTTGCACAGTGGCTTTCAGATGGGCCGAAAATAACATTTTCTCCTTATTTGCTGGTAATCCTCAAAGGTTCCTCCCTGATATTTGTAATGCAGTTTCATATTTATTCTATAAACTCAACTCATTTTCTTCTCATAACGAAAATATGGTTTAGGAATCGCATAAGGGCCAATAGATATTTTTTAAATGCTAAGTATTTTTATGATTAAGCGACTCTTATGTTTCAGTGTGTAGCAGAGTAGAATTTTCTACGCATACTTTCAATCTTGTCTAGGAGCAAGCACCATATATAAGATTAAAAAAAACTCAACCTGTTTTAGAGTTATTGAGCATCATACAAAATGTTGCAGCCTTCTCTACTCAAGCTATCTTCCCATTACTTCCCAAAACCTTACTGCCAAAAGTACTAACATGGTTTTTTAAAGATTTTAGGATTCAATTTTCATACATTTACATGGTAACCTTGTAACGCAAGGAATACAAAAGATTCGAAATTATGGAAAATACACCCCGCATTGCGTAAAAGACCACATTGACATATTGCGGGAAAGTCCGCATTTTCAGTTAGCCTATATATTAGGCTTTCTCTCTAATGCTATAATTTTCCTAAATATCTGTATTGACATTATCTCCTTAAGCCTTTGGAAGAGTGAACATCTTTTTAGAAGTGTATTTATTGGCAATTAACACCGAAATCATTCTGGTTTCAAAATGGAGGTTTACAATTTGTTGGTGAGGTAGCAGAGGAAAAATGACTGTCATTGTTCAATAACCTCAGGAAAAATTTGCCTTCTGACCGATTTTATAAGCAGTTTTTGTTTTGAGAAGAACTCACTGATATTCTTTTTTTATTTTAGTACTATAATCCTTTAACGGTTATAAAGAAGCACTGAACTATGTCATTTCACACTCTCTCCCCTCCCCCATTTCCACTCTTCCACCTTTAGTAAGTCATATAACAAGACCAGAGAGATGGGTTGTAATTATAGAGAGAGATTTCATAGCTATATTTAAGTCCACTACACATTGTATTAGTTTCCGTTATGCAATATCGCTGAACTCCTCCATAGATGTGCATCCATAGGGGAATCAGTGATGGAGGCATATGGTTTCACACAACGGACGATGATGTCATGGAGTCAGACATGGTGGACCTAGAGATAATTCCAAGTCCCACAATATATTTTCAAGTGCTTAGTAGAAGAGACCAATTTCATTTAGGGAAATGAATAATTCCTAAAACGTTTTTGGATGGAGACTATTAAGTCAACCAGAAATACATTTAATACCTATGCTGCAGCCAAAAGAACCATTTAGCTCTTGCTCTATCAACCAGTGTAAAATGAAACGAAACCAAAAATGTCTGGAAGCTGAAAGCAAATGTTTGCCTTTGTAAGAAACTCCCTTCGTGCTTGGCCAAAATCTCTGTCTGTATATAGCCCATGTAAATGGATTGAATTTGTGCTTTAGTTCTGTGGTGCCAAGGGACCGTGGGGGTGTTGCAAGAGTTGTCAGCACAGTGGAAAGGGGGGAAAACGAGAAAATAAACGTGTCTAAATTACAGGATCCAAAATTCAGCTTATTTCTTTGCCAGACTTCCTTCCAAATAAGCATATTTTGCATGAGTTCTGCTTTCTGAGTCCTGGAAGCAGAGAAAATCCGAACAAAGACAGTATTTCACCCCTTGGTTGGCAGGCAGCTGTTAAAGGTATTTACAGCTCTGCTGCAGTGCGGCAGGGAAGGCAGAGTTTGAAGGAGGTGGGGGGAGGACAGGAAGTTAAAGGAAACGCAAAACGTCATAATGGTCCGAATTCCAATTTGTATCCCACTTAAAATATGTAATTCTCTTTCCAGTGGAAAGCTCTTCTCAGCAGATAGTCACTTGTGTTTGGTAAAGGTTGGGGAAATCCGGAAGAGAAGCATTCACTTCAGTAGGGTTGTTTGGCCTTAATTAAAAAAAAAAAAAGACTGAGGAAGCTGCACACTAGACTTTAGGTCGCTTATATAAAAGAGAGAGTAAAGACTGCAGCTCTCCTTACATGGAAACGTAAATTGGGAAGGTTTACAATTCTTTTTAAATTTTTCTTTCTTTTTTTGAGGGGAAGGTTGGAGGGAGGGGCGAAAGAAAGTAGGTTTTCTGGGGCTGATTTAAATTTCAGTTGTGGTGAATGACATCAAGACCGTATGATTTTTTTTTTCATTCATCGTTGCAGTGCAGTGTAGGCGCAGAACTTTGCACCAAACCCAGATCTAAGACTAGGGTACGGCGCTGTAAGCGCATGCGCAGTGAAATGACCAACCAGACAAACAGTGCGGGGGAAGGGAAAAAGGGGGGAAGGGAAAAGGCAGAGAAGAGACTGGGGAGAAAGATTAAACTTGATCTTTTTCCCTCTACTCATTGAAGAGTATTTGCAATTCATCTTTCCTTAACACCAGGCTTCCATTTATAGAAAAAATATCTTTCCCACTGGCCTTCTCATGACTTGGTCGTGTTACTTTCAATCATTTAATATCCTTTTCCCTAGTCTATTCATTGCAAACCTATACTTTAAAAAAGTCAGAACAGGCTTCGCGCCAAGGGAAACCCAATCTTCTTTCCAGATGTTTTAAAAAATATATTGGATTCTCCAAAAATTTATGGGCTTATTCCGTCTGCTTCATCTGGTTTGGGAAAATGGGTTTGTTCTTGGCTTAAGTTCAAACCACGTAATTTAAAACCAATCCCACCAGCCCGAACCTTCTCGCCCCTTACCACCGCTGTACAGCAAGTTGCAATCCTTAAGAGGGGAAGGTACAGCTCAGCAGATATCGACAGAACGAATAAACAAAAAAATTGTAGACATCTCCCTAAAGGTGTTCGATAACTGCCCACTGCCTTTGGAAACAGTGGGGCTGCTGTGGTCAAGACGGAAATGGGAAATTGGAGGGAATCGTGGGAAAGAATAAAAAGGCTTGATTTACCAGGAGCTTTCCCCGACAAAACAGTAGTATCTTCGGTTCAACGGAACTGTATTCTGCCAGTTAGAGAAAGTCACAGGCCTTTCTTTGGTGTTTTCTAGATATGGGTTCTTTTTTTTTTTTTTTTTTGGTGCTGTCTGGCCTCTTGTCCAGGAGAAGGCGCTGTAGGACAAGCCTCACGCGGTTCCAGCTCTGCACGAAGTGCCCTGAGTAGGCGTCGGGGGCGGCGCGGTCGAATGGGTGGTGGGAGGGGCACGTGACTCACCCCCAGAGCGCTCCTCCCAGCTGTACAGAAGCTGCGGCAAGTGCACGGAGTACTGGGTCTCTGCCCAAGCTGCCTGCTGGAGGCATTCGTAGGAGGCTGCTTAGAGTCAGTGGCCGCCTGGGCCACCGTCTTAATCTCTTCTCTTTGATCTGGGCTGGGAACTCGGGGTGTTTGCATGGATACAGACATCTTCATTTTACGTCTTCCTTCTATTCCCGATGGAGGTAGAGAAAGTTTACACGAGGGCAGTAAACAATTTTGTGCTCTGAGGAGCGATTTCTGGGAATCTGCCTTTGCCTTGCCTTCGCCCTCCTACAGGGGGCGCGCTTCCCTGCTGCAAGCCCCAATGCCCCCAAACCACCCAATCTGCTCCGCTCAACCTTATCATCAAGACAAGGAAATTGAAAGGGGGTATGGGGACAATTAACAAACTTAAAGGAAACAAAATCCAAACACACATATGTCCGTATTCCTTTCCTATTCTGCACCATTTGTTGCTAGTTTCCTAGTCTTGTGACCTCTTGGCCACACACACAAAAGGAACAAAATTAAAACCAAACCCAGAACTATATTCATCTTAAAAGCTCTGCCCTAAACTGCAACAAGATTCTCTTGGGTTTCAGTTCCCTAGAAGAGTACTCTACATACGTACTTTATGGCACAGATATCTCTAAATTGCATCCAGGACTGTTAATGGAAATCTACCCTTTCCCACCATATATTCCCCTTTCTTCCAAGCTTCTATCCTGTTTCTGCTTTAGGCCAGTGTATACTGATGATACTCAGGACTGATAGGTTTGTTAACTTGTCTCAGTCTACTCAACCAAGAGTTTCCTAAGAGTTCTGCCACAGCATCATAGCTGGAATGGAACTCAGAAATCATGGAGGAACACCTCTCTGGGCCTTCCTTTCCTCTTTTGTAAAATAATGTGGTTACATTTGAAAATCTATAAGGTCCCTTTCATTCCCAACTTTATAAGCACCTAGAACAGTGCTTGAAAAATTAATGAAAGCCTGTTGAATTGATTTGAATTGTGATTCTGCAATAAAGTTCCAAGGGAAGATCCTGGATTCAGTAGAGTTGAGTCAAGACAGCAAATCCATTACTTCTGTGTACCACGAGTATGTGTCCTTAGTATATGACTAAAGCCTAAGAAAGGTTACTTTTTTTTACATTCTTTTCACCTGCTCTACTGCCAAGTATCTTCCCTTTCTTCCCCCCCCCCCCCCCCCTGCAGCCTGATGTAGCCTCTATCTCTTTAGGTCATAGAACTAGAGCATGCTAGAGCTGGAAAGCATTCTCAGGCACCATATAGTCCAGACCCTGTCAAGCTACCAGTGAGAAAACTGAGGCTTGTAAAAGTGAAGGCACTTGCCCAGATCATGTATCTACTTAATGACTAAAACTTAGTAGCAGAACTCAAGTCTGTAGAATACCAAATCCTTTACATTTTCCCTTTTCTTTCCATTTACACTCTACTACCTCTCAACTATAGTCAAATGCTTTGATATTGTGATGCATCTCACTAATGTTGGTATTCTTTCTAGTGATGTAGAATCACAACATATCCATTCCAATGCCTCTCCTGTTTGACTCTTGTCCATGACCTCCTGTAATCCTCTGTAGGAGAGTCACCTAACCTGCTAGGTGCTTTCCTCTACATCTCTTAATATTGCATGGTGACCAGTGGAGAACATAGGTTATCTATTAGGGAAGCTAAGTGACGTAGTGGATAGAGTGCTGGGCCTGGACTCAGGAAGACCTGAGTTCAAATCCAGCTTCAGACACCTTCTAGCTGTATGAGCCTTAACCATTCTCTGCCTCAGTTTCTTCAACTGTAAAATGGGGATAATAATAGCAATACCTCACAGGATTGTTGTGAGGATAAAATGAGAGTTTAGTACTGTGCCTGGCACATAGTAGGTAGTTAATAAATGCATATTCCCTTCCCTTTCCCCTCCATATTGCTGTCCCATACTAACTTATCACCAGCCCATCCTCCTCCACTCCCCCATCACATATCTCTTTGATGATATCACTTATAGCACTATCAAGAGAGAGGGAGGGATGGAGAGAGAGAGAAAAAGAGAGAAAGAGAAACAGAGAAAGAGACAGAGACAGAGAGAGACAGAGAGAGACAGAGAGAGAGAGAGAGAGAGAGAGAGAGAGAGAGAGAGAGAGAGAGAGAATCTTGTTTTAGGGATATTCACTAAATCTTCTTGAAAAGTTTTCTTTCTCCAAAGTTTCTGTTTTGTAGAACTATGGATTGATAGTGTGCCAGTGTTAAAAGGGACTGTAGAGCTCATTTAAGCCAAACCCCTCATTTTGAAGATGAGAAAACCCCGCTTTCTGAAGTATAAATTTTCTCAGCCTTTATAGTAGCATTTTTTATAATGATAGTAGCAAAACACTGGAAACAAAGTGTGTGCCCACCAATTGGGAAATGACTAAATAAATTGTGGTATATCAATGTAGTGGAATATTATTGTAATGTAAGAAACAATGAATATGAAGAATTTAGAGAAATTTGGGAAGGCTTGTTAGAACTGATGCAAAACAAAGTAAACACAGCCAGGAGAATAAGCAACATGATGACCACAGTAAATATACAGGAAAACAATTTGGAAAGACTTCAGTACTCTGGTCAATGCAGTGACTAATCATGATTTCAGAAGACTGGTTGGCCCCCACTTCTGGGGAGAAAAGTGGAGGGCTAGAGGTATAGAATGAGGTATACATTTTCAGACAGGAGTAATGTCAATTTGTTTTACTTAACCATATTTATGGAATAATAGGGAGATCTTAGAGAAGGTGAAACATTAGGAAATAAGGGCTATTTTTTTTAAAGGAAAAAGGGATATTTTGAAAAAGAAAACATTCAAAGAATATTTCTAAAAACAAGAATAAAATTTCTTTATCTCTATGTCTCCTTTTACCCAGTTTCCAGGTAGGATTTTTCAAAAGGCATCACCACTCACTATGACATTTCAATTTTAATTCTTTTTTTACTCCTACCTTTCCCTTTGAGATTACATTTCCTTCCTGCTCAGCAAGCAGGTTCCTGTATCCTTGCCATTTGGGGCCTACCCTTCCCTTCCTTTTTTTTAGTTTTACATTCTCTCAGTCTATTTTTGTCCATATCCTAGGGACCCACAGAGCTTGTTGGGTTCTGAGGAACTGAAACCTTCTGTGGGTTATACAAGTATGATATCAGTGGGATGTAAATAATGCCAGCTCCAAGGCCTGAAAGTCTCTGGCACAAAATTGAAGTAAACTAAGTGCCAAAACAGAGTGAAAATAAGAAGAGTAAGAAATCATAAGGTTCAGAGCTAGAAGGGACCTTAGAGATCATTTAACCCAAGACACTGATGACACATTGCACTGTGGTTTGGATTAATGCTCTAGCTACTCATATTAAGAATTCCAGCCCTACAACTAATTTGTATTTAGCTGCTTTATACATATATATACATATATACACATATATCTCACATACATATCATGTATACATACATATATATACATTTGTTTTTATTCTCTTAATAGTTACTCTGTATATTCATATATGTGTACTTAATGTCTTTCACTTTAGAGATTGTGGGTTCCTCACAAGTAGGAATTGTTTCTTTTTTTCTTGTTCTTTTTGTTGTATTTGGATCCCCAATAGTTAGCCCAGGCCATTAATAAACCTTTGGTATTGACTTGGTTGAAAAAAAAATCCCAATCCTGGCTCCCCATTTGTTATATCTTGTATTTTAAGAGGGGAAGGGGAAAAGTTACATAAGGCTCTAGATCCCAGAAAGCATAGGAACCTACGTTCACCACCTCAAAGCGTTTGACCCGAAGTCTACTTTGTCAGTATGTCTCCTTTTCCTCTCCTCCCAGACAGAACCTGGATTGACATAACCTCTCTGATGCAGTGCTAAAAGCTGTAGGCAAATATTCTCTCCTCAGTCTCCTCAAATCTTAGGAACACAATTCCCAGTGGAACTTAGGAACGAAGAATGCGGAGTAGAAGGGATGAGGAAAGATGATTTAGGTGGGGGAAATGACAGTTGAAATTATCTTCTATCTCTCCTCTCTAGAATCTTCTTTTAGTTCAAAAGCAAGTGCCCATGGACTAGTGGAAGGAATCACATTGAATCCCAGGGTCCAGACATGATAACTTCCATTTCCATCCTCTGCACAGTGCCCCCCTGCCATCCCCATCCTCATGATCTTCTCCCTATAGAGATAAACGTATCCTGTAGAAGTCGCCTCTTTTTCAATCTGGCTTTTTCTTCTGTTTCTTCATAGGATTGTTTTCCCTTGAGATTTTCTAGGTGCTTTCTGTTGAGAATCTAATTCCTTTTACACTGCTGCACTTTGCAATTAAAATCAGTGTGTCCCTTTTCCAACATCCCTCTCTACTTCTTCCATTTCTGTATCTTAAACTGGATTTTGCTGGTAAAGTCACAGGACTCTCCTTAAATGCACTTCTATTCCAACTGAAGAAGCATTTGCCAGTCCATTGGCTTAGCCATCTAATATTCTCTTCATGGTTCCATCTTCCTAAAAGGCCTCATCTCAAAGGACATATTCACTTCCTCTTGATGTCTTTCCTCCTAAAAAGATCCAATGCTCTAGAACTCTAGATAGCTGAATCCAAAGTTTACATCATCCATAGAACTAGATTTCCCCTCTTAGGGAAATATCAATTTCCTATGAACATTCAGTATTTGCCAGAAATCTGGGGTAGGATTTCTTTCAACCATGGGATTTACTTTTTATTTTGTCGGGCAACCTTTCAACCACCATACAATCCATCCCCAAGTAAAATCTATAACTTGTCACTTTCCCCCACAGAATATAGAGCACATCTTCACATATGGGCGCTCTTACCATGAAACCCCTCTGTTTGCCTATTTCCCTTTTTTCAGAGTTCCCCTTAGAAGGAACTCAACACCACTTCTGATGACTCCACTTTATACATTGTTGCAAAGTCCTTGGATTCTTAGTTTGTGGAGCCAAAAGGACTAGGGAGCAAAGAAGGTGCCGACTAGAATAAATTGTATTTAGAATACTCTTGATTCCTTGGTCATAGCATACATCATTCTAACTCAACCTTCTCTTCCCATCTTTATGTAATTGTTAAATCTTCCAGTTGGGGAAGGGAGTGGCATATTAGTGAATCAACTTCAGGATATTGGATTCAGGAAAAGGAACAAACCTTGGGATTTAGAATTTAGAGATTACATAGTCTGAAACTCAGGGAGGTGAGGTGATTTGTTCAAAACTACACAATTGGGAAATAGTAGAGGTGAGATCTGAATAAAGTTCCTCTGAATCCAAATCCTCAAACTGTTTTCACTACACAGCACTGCTGATAGTAAGCATAAATTTCTAAACCAGGCAAATCAGCTGAAGAGTACAGCTCATGTTCCTGGATTGTTTGGTTTGAGCAAAACCAAGAGGGATAGTTCTCTCGTCTTACGAAAATACTCAGATCCAAGTCTCACTTCAAAAGGAAAATGACTATTTCTTTTAGATTTTCATTCTGTTTCATCTCCTCAATTTGCTGTCTTCTAGCCTGTAGTGCCCAGTCCTGGGAGTGACCCTTTGGTCAACTTTTGGCATGTATGACATTTTCCATCCAAGTTCTGCACCATTTCACACAGTGGACTGAAAGTTTACCCTTTCCTTCTTTTATATACTTTTTATTATGTTAGAGGAAATAGTGTTACCTTTGTTTTCTTCCTTCTCACTAGTCATTTTTCCTGGGTGTTTATAAGAAAAATGGAAGATGTTTCTTCTCTTACACACATATATATGCATGGTATACACTGTATTTTTGTCACTTTATCCATCCTATGCCAGGAAACATAATGAAAGACCTAATAAAGTCCCACACCGTCAGTTCTTTAATTCTATACTCTTAAAAAAAAAACTTTTAAAAATTGCAGTTACAAGCTACACCTTCAGGGAATGGATGTCTTTCTTTGGTTAGTTGGAATTTTTAAATTTGATCTTTCTTCTAAACTCTTACCCCAACTAAACTTTGAATCTGGCATATCAACTTAGTAATGATGGATTTTAAAACTATAAAATCTATTATTAGGTAATATAGAAACCTATTTTAGGGGATGATTTAATTTCTGAACCTTTTGGCTATGGTTTGTAAAGAGGAGTGGGCCAAGAAGGAGAATGTTTAAAAAATAACTATCAGAATAAGAAAAGAGAGAGGATAATGTTAATCATTTTTCAGGCCAAGAAGTCTTATGCTTTCTATTTAGTGGAAGTCAAATCAGGAGAGGGTTTAGAATTGCATGTAGAATGAAGGAAAATTTAGATGGAAAGATCTTTTTACAAAGAAATGTCTTTCCAGAGTAGCTTTCATTAGTTTGATGGGAAATGCTGATGGAAGTAGTTGCTGCTTTAGAAATGTGTGTGTGTGTGTGTGTGTGTGTGCGTGCGCGCGCGTGCGCGTGTGCGCGTACACGTGTGTATGCACATATACATGCATACACAAAATATTCATCGTTTATATACAGATTGATTTTTAAATGTCTGCTTCAACTCATTTATATTTGTATGGGCTAAATCAGACCCCAGGTTTCCACAAAGTTCATAGAAACACACAAATGCTTCTATTCTGAGGTGTGTGTGGTGGGAGTAGGAGGGAGAAAAGGGAGCACTTCTCTCTTTTCTTTCTAGCTCCTTCTGGTGATCTCTGGGTTTATTTTTCCCATAGCGTAGAATTCAATATTCTCCTTTGGTCGAGCAATCAGACCAAAGCTATATCTTGGACGTCGAAAGAGAATAGAAATTTCCTCCTTCCTGAGTCACTCAGTTGTGCCCTGAGCAGGGCTATACCCCTTGGGCAGAGAGCCTTTCCTCTCTAAACTCCTTGTGCCCAATTTTTGCTCCCAATCGGTTCTAAGCCCAATGGTCTCAGTGGCAAGTGAGCTGGGACGTCCGACTTCCTGTGCTTAGAATCCTTGAAATTCTCATTTGCCTCCTCACACCCTGTTGCCTTCACACCAAGACTGTTTTATTGTTTTATAGCCACCCTTAGAGATTCAGTTCTCAGAGATTTCTTGGGGCTATTTAGCCACTTCTCACTTTACCAACCCAGAGCCTTTCTGGTTTTTAGCAGTTTGGTCACTTAATCAGGCTCACGTTTCAGATCTAAGCAAATCATAGAAATCCCCACATTTGTGACGACCTTGCTTTCTTACTAAATCCATCCTGAACTATTGTTCAGCAAATGTGTTCGTTGAAACCAATTCTCTTCCCACCTCCTCTTTTCCTAATCCTCCCTCTCTGTGTATCCTCAAACCAAATGCTAAGTAACTTCCAGGGAAGTAACTAAGGAAGCATGCGGTGTGTCTTATCTTTCCTCTTTATTTCTTTTAAAACTATAGAACTAGAACAGATTTAAATAAAGGAGTTGATGGTACTCACAGCGAACGCAGCGAAAGAACCGTAAGAAATGCCCACAGTCCTTTTCCCAAATAGCAAATTTGGAGCACTATCTCTCAACTTAAACAGCCTTCTCTGAAAAGGTTTGAAAAGACCCGGGTATTGATATGAATATGGCCTCCCATGCATCCTGAATATTTGGAACTATTTAAGTTTGATAGAACAGTTGCAGTGAACCTTTATTTAGTGAATAAAAGTTTAAAGCAGAAGGTTATTTATGGTTCCGGAGAGATAGGTCCTGAGTGGCTATTTAGAAGCACGTGATTCCAATAAACTTTGTTTTATGGCTTGAGAGTTGACAAGCCAAAATATAATTCCCACCATAAATTAGTTTAAGAGCATACAAGTGCAGATGCTTTGGTTCCTGGAAGCAGTAATAGGGAAAGTGTTAGCAAGGAACATTCGGCTTGATCCTGAACGAGATATTTCTGCTCTCAGGTTCCCCTATCCACTGGGAAAGAACAGTAAGTCCGTGATTACCTATGATACATCTAAAGACTTGGTCGAATTTCTCTGCTGTTTGCTAATCCTGAGGGTGGAGGGGAGGCGTTGGGAAGAAACACAAATCAAGTTGATTCAAAATCAGCCTAACTAGGAATGAGCAAATAGAGGAAGAATCAGCCTTTTCTCCCTTTCTCCACACACTTACACAAAGGTAGCTTGTCAATACCCCTTCACTAGGATTAACTAGGAGGAAGGAGTTTACTGTCTTTTTTCTTAGTATAACGGTACATCTAATTGAGATAGGAAAGCGGTGTTACACGCTGGAAAGGGAAAGAAAAAGGGGGAAAGTGAGTTGGGGAGGGGTGGAACTCTTGAGATTTTTCGGTACTTAGGAGATGTGAACTATTGTGTGGAATAAAACTTTAAAATGGGTTGGCATTTTCTATGGAGAAAATTGCTCTGAGTCTTACTGTGATAAGAATTCTCAAGCAAGCAATGCTGTCAACTGATATAGATATATATATCTATATAGGCTTTATGGTATAACTATAAATGCATCAATATACAGCAATGCAATTTACCTTTATACCCACTGATTACACCTCCTCCCACCATGAATTGGTTTCTCATTTTCCTTTGAATTGATCTTTATTATTGAATTCAAGTAAAATTGGGCACTCGATCCCAAGTCACTCACAGATCCTGCCTGAACATGGAGAGGGAAAGATCTCTAGGCATAGAGAGGAATTGTAAAGTTTCGTCAGATGTAAATTTTAAAGTAACCTGAATGCATTAATAGGAAAGCAGAAACGCTTCTAGGCTCAGAGTAGGGTGGAAATCTCCCAGGAAGGGGATAGATTGTGGGATCTACTTTCTCAGGAACGTATGTGGAGCCAACGACGGATCCAACTGAAACACAGAAGGCAACACACAAAGGCCCTATAGCTTCCCACTACTCCAGTGGGGAAACCTTGTTCCAAGTAGTTTGAGCCAGTGCAGGAAAAACAGAGAAGGGGTCCAGTAGCCCACAAGGATTCAGACTTTGGTGCACACAAGTGTATCCGAATTGGGACTGCAGGTTCTGGCTTGGAAGGAAACTCTCAGGTGCTCTATAGTTCCCGAAGCCTCAGGGTGGGAGACGTTCTTTTATCTGGGCAAGACACCTGACAGGCCTTTGCTACTTTTCTCTGCAGTCTTGAAAAAGAACCTTGCTCTTTTATGAAATTTAACAATGACCCACATTTTTATTGCAACAGGTTCGACACAATGGAAAGACGTCTCCTGTAAGTATTCCTTTTGTTTCTATTCCTTCCCAAAGTTTGAATTGCTTGAACTGTGAACTTTTAAATGCTTTTCGAAGAGTAATACAACCGGGAGGAGGAATGAAGCTTGCCTCTCTTACAATGGGGTTACTTGGGTCTCTCGAGTCATGGAGCATGAGCCAGTTTGAACCTGCTGTTACTGGACTCTAGCAATCACCTGTGATATGGAAACTTGCAGCTGAATTTTCTACGTAGTACTTATCATCCAGCACAGGTGCTAGGCGGCATCTAAACTCCTTTAAAGTGCTTGAAACTAATTAGCAGTGTTACCCTGTTAACGTTCTGGAGCGATGCAGCGCCTCCCTGTGCGAACACTGTAATCACCGAATTAAATCATAGACCTCCAGAACCCGACCACTCCTCCTTCAACCCCACGCCCAACTGCCTTTCTTTTCCCTAAAAGAGTTCCATACTACTCTCTTCGGGCTCTCCTGGTTTAGAAACACATCTGCAGAGGGAGGAATATATTTATGGGCTTTACGTGAACATAGCTTATAGTAGACACTTTGGGATCCAAGGGGGCGAGGTGGCTGTTATTATCAGATATGGTGTTAACACTGGCCATCAAATTTCCATAGAGCAACTAAAGATACTCCCAATGCTTTAAGAAAAATGAATGGGCCAGCTAGAAGAGCCCAATAAAATGTAAAGAGAGTGGGAACAACCACTGTTGAGGCTTAGATGCTGTAATTTTGGTCTTCGGGGGAAGCACACTAGAGCACCATAGAGCACCAGAATTTCTGAGGCCTCCGATTAGGTCTTCTTTAGAAAATCTTCATTTAGATAATGATCAAGGATTTTTTTTTTTACTGAAGAAAAGGAAAGAGAATGTAGTCTTGGTAACCTAGAGTTTCACTATAAAATTGTGTTAATTTTTGTCTGCGAGGAAAATGAAGTCAGCAGTCTCTATGCATGCCCATCTTTCTAATTAAACATCTATCCTTGATCATGTGGAGCAAAGAAATTATACATATATATAATATTCATATATGCATGTATATTGTATATCCATAGAGATATATAATATATACACACGTTTTCCCAACCCACAGAAAGAGGCAGCCTTCCTGATAATCAGGTTGTTTTCAATCACCATGCCAGGCTTATCCTTGCGCTGCAGATTCTGCTCTGTGATTTTCCACCTTCTCTTCTTCAAGATGTCCTTGATGAAGTTAAATGGCTCTCTTTGCTCTGGGATTTAATATTCTCTTTCATAAGTAATCTTTTCCTTGTTTTTCTTCATGTTGAACTGCAGATATGCTCTTGGCAGATGAAGTTTGGGCTCCCCTTATATTTCTGAATCACTTTTTTTCCTCTCCTAAACCTACATTTAGCATACCGATTATGAACAGGAGCACAAAAAGCCTGATAGATCAAAAGCGTTTGTGTGGGCAGTTGAACAGGAGGTGACTATTTAACGCTTTTGTTCATCAATAATTCTCTGGCTTTGACCTGTCTGAGCAAGTCGTGCAGTAAGGTGAAATGCAGGTCACAGCGTCTCACAAATATGAAAATGTACCGGTTTTCTCCCATTGCAGAGCCCATTGAGTCCATCTCTCTCGATTTTTCTGGATGAGATCAAGAGCTCTTGTTGTCCAGCAGAGGAGTCAAATGTGGACATTTTCTTTTATTTTGGATATTGGGAGAGGGGAGTTGCCTAAAAGAGATCAGACTGGCTCAGTGAGGGCGGGGAGAGCCCTCTTCAGAAGCATTAGGCACAAGGATCATCACTACTAAATCCCTAAAGCTGCAAAGCAAAGAGATTCTAGGGTCAAATACTTAGTGGATAAAAAAAAATTATATGGGAGGTGGGAGTGGGTGAAGGACCTATTTCATCCAAGCAGGGACTGGAGCAATGAATGGTACCAGGATCTGCTTCTCTCCCCTACCCCTTACTCCCTATTTCCACGCAAGGGCAGGATCTCTATATATTTCAAAGATTAAAAAAAGAAAAGAAAAGAAATATCAAACTTATGACCCTGTATACAAAAAAAAAATCTAACCAGGATTGGCCATCTTTCTTGCTCTGAAATCCATCCTCCTGAGCGTCCTTGTTTCCCTGCTTGAAAACCCGACCCAAGCTGAGGCTTGCTCCCCGGACAGCACTGAAGAGTTGGGGCAGGCGCAATTCATGAACTTTTGTACTCTTGTGTGCTGCTGTCGCCAAAGCAAAAATAATGAAACTTTGTGATATGTTTGTAAATGATTTCGAATGACCTCTAGCCCTGCCCTTCACCATAAACGCTACCCCACTAAACCTAAGGACATTTGCCTGAGCAAAGCATTCGACCCTAGATTTTACTGCCTGAAGTTGAACAGGATAAAAGAGAAAGGCACCCTAATGACGCGAAGGTAAACGGAACCAGTTGTGTTTTGCTTTGTTTTGTTTTTTCTGGAAACTAACTTTAGCTTTCAAGCCAGCGTTTTACTTCAGCTAGGGGGAAGGGACTGGTGGACGCATTTCTCAATTTCCTCTTATCTCTCCAGATAGTGTCTGCTTTCTTTCTGAAAATGTTGCTTAGAGAGATTATTCGGATGGCCAGGAGTAGGGGAAAATCTGTCAATTCCTGGATGGGTCATCATTATTAATATTATTATTATTGCTTCATTTTTTTCCTTAGAAGAGCCTCAATGGAGGCTTCTAAATCCCACTCAGGTTTTCTCTCAGGCAGAGAAGGAAGGATATGTGAATTAGTCTCTGTAAATTGTCTTTATGTCCTAAAGAGTTATTTCAGCAAACTGTAGACTACCTGAATGTCTTCTGAAAGTGCAGATTTATTTCAATGGAGGATGACAGCCTTTGGCCAGTGCAGAATAGTTTTGATTTAGAAAGTAGGATGAATAAGAAAAAATGCAGTGATCCTGGCAAATTACATTGTAGATGAGAACAGAATGTTATTACGTTGTCTATATATACCCTGTAGAACCGAATTTGTGTGGTATTCACATAGTCACAGATTCGATTCTAGGGGAATATATGGTCGATGCAAAAACTTCACATTTCTGCAAATGGTTAAAAGTGTATATGTCTGGGGATCCGAAATGAAGTGCATGCTGCTTTATTGGAGACTTATACAAGTCATGCTAGCTCTGTCTTATTTACTGACACCTTACGACATGGGGAATATGGATTGATGTTGGTGAATTATAGATCAGCTTTAAAAAAATCTGTTCATTGTAAAACTGAGTCACATGGTAGGTCTGGACGATCTGAAAACTAATTTGACAAATGAATGTTTCTGAAAGAGGGCACTTTTTAAAAAGAGTTAGTTAAGAGGGTAGGTGTGAAGAATTTTCCTGGCCACTTTTTTTTTTTTTTAGCTCCCGGATTATCTGGAAAGTAGCACTAGAGGTATCGGCTTGGATTCTCTTCTGCTCAAAGCAGGCGGATGGACAGGGGGGAAAGTTTATATGATTAAATTTGGGATGCTTTCCTGGGATGGTGTAACACAGTCTTCGATTTAACTGCCTGTAACTTCAGTCGTAAAGAAGTGGGGGGCGGGGGTGGGAGATAACCCGAAGCACAAACGAGAGTCGTCCTGCTTTCTGTGTGAATTTCTGTACGGGGACCTGCTAAGTGCATTCGGAGTTACTGATTGCCTAATTTTATTCAACCGAACTAGATTGTGGTAACTTTTGGGTGACCCCGAGGAGACAAAGCCAAGACACATCTATTGTACATCATATTCCCCTTCTGTTTGATGGCTTTTCTTTGGGCGTGGAGTCTCTCTCCCAGTTCTCTCTCTGCACGTTTTCCCCAATGTCTTGATGCCATCACTACCCCCAGCCTCAAACCCTCTAGCACACAGCTATATATTCTTGCTGGATGTTTTATTTACCAGTGTAACGAGAAGGGCCGGGGAATGATTTCTGGGGGATTAGTGGAAAGGGCAGGGAAGGTTAGAAAAGTCAGTTTCAAACAAAAGCTCGGATTACCTGAGGGGCAAAGGAAATGAGGGTCGGAGTGATGAATCATCCTACCACATTAACATCTGGCTGGGAAGACCAAATGCATAGAGTGGAGTCACTTGATTACACGTATATTATTTAGTTAAATTTGTGAAAATTATGAGATGCTCACAAATCCGGTGATAAACTCCCTCCCTCGCCATTGGCTGGGGCGGTCACATGGCCCCTAACTTTATTCAGTTGACAGCAAGTAGGAGGGCCCTATGGAAGGAGAAAAAAAGACAACACGAGAAAAATTAGTATTTTCTACCTTCAGAAATTAATGGCCATGAGTTCGTATATGGTGAACTCTAAGTATGTGGACCCCAAATTTCCTCCTTGTGAGGAATATTTGCAGAATAGCTACCTAGCCGAGCAGAGCTCAGACTATTATAGTGGTTCTCAGGGTTCGGATTTCCAGCATCAGGGAGTCTACCCACGGTCAAACTACAGCGAGCAGCCCTTCAGCTGTAGCAATGCCCAAGGCTCTACGGTGCCTCCACGGGGTCATGGACAGGAGCCATCGGGCCCGGCGAGCCACTACCCTGGCCAAGGGGAGCATTGTCCCCCGCCTCCAATTCCCAGTTCCCGGGCCTGCAGCCAGCCGGCCAGCCTCAAGCAACCTCCCAACGGGACGGCCCACAAACAGTCCGCTGTGGTGTACCCCTGGATGAAGAAAGTGCATGTAAATTCCGGTAAGGTTCCTCTCCTGACTCCAGTCGCTCTGCCTTCCCCCACCCCAGACCTACCTTCCCTGAGGCTACTACCTTCAAGTGCTTACCCAGACCCAGCTAGGAGTTGTGGACTGTGTCCGAATGTGTGTTCTATGTGTGGAGTGTGTGGAGTGTGTGTGTGTGTGTGTGTGTGTGTGTGTGTGTGTGTGTGCATGAGCGTGTGTTAAATGGATGCCGCAATTACTCTCCCCATAAATTTTTATAGCAGAGGAAATAGGCCGTTGGCCATGTGGTTCCTTGGCTCTATCAGGGAAGAGGGGGGGGTCCTCCATTTTTAGAAGGAGAATATGTTAGAGGTGAAAGGAGGGAGTGTAATTTACAAAATTCAGAGAATCCAACATGCACAATTTCTGTTGGTTGTTGTTGGGGTTTGGGGTTTGGTTTGGTTTGTTTTTTTTTGTTGTTGTTGGGGATTTATTAAGCACCCCATACATCTACAAGCTTGTGTGTGCACGCGCGCGTCTATGCGCGCGCCCGAGGATTGTTTAAAAATCATAATGGAGTGTAAGATCAGATTGAACTGCACCAAACTTGTTCTTATGTGGCTTACATTTACGTATATTTCTTTTGTTCCCCCTCAGTGAATCCTAATTACACCGGAGGGGAGCCCAAGCGGTCCAGAACAGCCTACACAAGGCAGCAAGTCCTAGAACTGGAAAAGGAATTCCATTTTAACAGGTATCTGACGAGGCGTCGTCGGATCGAAATAGCCCACACTCTCTGTCTCTCTGAACGCCAGATCAAGATCTGGTTTCAGAACCGTAGGATGAAATGGAAAAAAGACCACAAGCTGCCCAATACGAAGGGCAGGTCTTCCTCGGCCGCCTCGAACCAGCATTTACAGCCCGTGTCCAAGGACCATCACACTGACTTGACGACTTTATAGAGGAGGTGAAATCTCCCCCCATCCCCCACCCCATCCAATCTCTCCCATCCCTTCCCCTCAATTTCATCCTTTGCTTCTGAACTGTGCTGTGTGTAGAACTGACATGATCCAAACACAACCTGCATGGAGCAGGCAAAGCCTCCCCAGGCTGTCAGCTTGCTTTAAGGTGCTGTGCTGTACAAAGCGGACTCGCTGAGGGTACTTCAGACTTTCTTGGCATTCTTCATACTAGCACAACCCCCAAACTCTCCAGGCAGGAAGTGGAAAGTTTAGGGAAAATTATAGAGAGAGATATATAATTATATATGTGTGTATGTATGTATATATAATTATATATCGAAGGAGCTACTGAGTCTATAAAAATCTGACGAGTCATTAAACACAAATGGAAATTGCATTTTTTCGGTTTTCAATTTTAAAGTGAAGGTTTGATTCTATGCCAGTATCAGTCTTGACGTTCTGTCTACCCTCATCCCCCACCTTATGCAGTTTCGAGCTAATGGAATGTAGGAGAGTTCAGGGCAGAGGGCTTTTAGCTGGTTACAGGATTTGTGAACTTCCTGGGTCTTCTATCTTGTGGCTGATTGTGATTTAAAGCCCCTGTTCATGTTCAGAAACCCCCAAAGAAATACCTAGGAAAGAAGTGGAAACGGGTTATTTTATTTTCATATTGTGTTTACATATTTATTTATTTGTCGGTTAGAGGAGAACACACACATTAAAACGCGCTAAGCCAAAAATTCTAAGCAGAAGAGCTGAAGCTCAAGGCTCCTTTTTATGGAAAATCATAGAGAATATATACGGCTTAGATTTCTCACTTTGCCAGGAATTTAGGACTCTCTTCCTTCTCCCCACCCCAGTATGGGAGAAATGCCCTAACCCTTTTATAAAGAGAGAGAGAAAACATATCGACCCAAAGTCAATTTCTTTAAAATGTGTTTAGACTGCACAACTGGTTCTTCGCTCTGCTCACAACCGCTTCTGTGGGATTTTTAAAAAGGGAACAAATGGTCAAACATTTTCAGTGTGGTGAAACCAAACAAAACAGCCCCAGTCTTCGGTGCCATTGTAGAGATCCTCTTACCTTCCAACTCGATTCCCAACGCACAATTCACCTTGCACACCAGTCTGTTTAACAAAGTATTGTCTTACCAGAAATCTGGAAAACATATTGGTACTGGGGGTGAGGTGGGGATTGCTGTCCAAATAAATAAGCAAGAGGGCAAGCAAATTGAATCAAATGGTCAAGAATAGAAGGAAGTTAGTTCCAAGAGGGGAGAAATTTCTTCTTGCTAAATAGAAGTAAAATTTTTATGTACAAGTCTTGGGTGATCTAACGCACCCTTTTAAAGTTTTCAAGTTGTCTGTCTCACCTTGAGTTCAGCAGGAGAATAACACGAAAAATACTCAAACCAAGGGGAGGGGATTCATTGCCATTTTTCTTATCCTTCTCTGCCAAGAGAGGTTTGTGGATTTTTAAAAATTTTAGTGTGTGTGTGTGTAAGTGTGTGTGTGTGTGTGTGTGTGTTTTAAAAACTAACCCTTTAAAGAGTAAGTGGGAAAATGGAAGGTTCTTCCAGGGCTCGTTAGAAACCAGGCTTTTCGTAGTTTTTTACCCCATACCCCATCCCCAATCCTCTGGGTTTCTAAAACACAACCACCAAATAAAATGATTTGAGCTATTACAGAATTTAAAAGGAGGAGATGTGGAAGAGGGATTAGGGTTAAGAGAAAGAGAGATCATAGAATTGTGTTATTTCTCCAGATATTTCGAAAGGCTCCAAAGGTAATCTTAAATAGGCTGAAAAGGAGAAAATGGCAGTTTCATACATGTGTTTGCTTCTCAATACGGTTTCATGCCCAAAGCTGGAAGCAGGTATTAATTAATTTGAGCTCTTTCGCTGAAATTAGGCTCCTCTAAAGTTTTTTTTTTTTCAAGATTTGGTCTTTTGTATTAAATCCTGGAGACAACTCTTTGTTCTTCCTTGGGGTGAGCCTGATTCTCAGACTTGCACATGGCAATACTTGAATATCTACATGTCGTGATATTAAAGATGGATATTCCTGCATTATTCGCATCATTGTTTCTATGACAAAAAGCACAGAGTTCATACATAGTAAAGACGTCTTTTTTCTGACGCCTTCACGTTGAGAAGCTGAAAAGGTATTTTACTGAAGTTCGGCTAAATTACAGAAACAGGTTCATCCAGAGGACAAATTTTCTATTCGATTAGCTGTATTTCAGCCGGGAGGACTGACCTCTAAACCCTTAACCTTTTGGACTCTAAACTACCCTTCTCTCTAGCTCTCCCTCTCCCTCTCTCTCTCTATTATGACATGGAGACCATTTGGATTCGGCATTTGTAAAGCTTATCCTTAGGCAAATTGGGCATTGCTCTCACTATTCCCTAAAATTCACAACCCTGAATATGTTGAAGATTTTCCATGAAATGTCTATTTTGCATGATGCCCAGCTACAGAGAGCTT
This sequence comes from Pseudochirops cupreus, assembly GCA_028627135.1. Classification (NCBI taxonomy): domain Eukaryota; kingdom Metazoa; phylum Chordata; class Mammalia; order Diprotodontia; family Pseudocheiridae; genus Pseudochirops; species Pseudochirops cupreus. Next base: position 295,571,050 of record CM053582.1, on the reverse strand, counting down.
CCCCCCACCCCCTCGGAAGTTCAGGTTACTTAGCCCCAGCTTTCGACCAAATGTCACAATTGCTTAACTCAACTCTCCCTTGCTCTGGCTGAGAAAGCACACAAGTATGTTTTCTTGGAAAAAAGCCAAGACTCCTTCTCTTACTTAGAGCTAATACTCTGGAAAGTAACTTAATCAAAGAAGCAACCCCTTTGTTTATAAGTCTCAACTTTCCTTGTATGGCTCAAGTGATGGGCTTTTGAAATGTTAATATATACTGGATGGATGTGAGGGCAGACCCAACTCTTAAATTCATCTTGGAATCAAGGGTCCATTTGGGCTTGCTGGAAGAAGGCCACACTAGGCCAGTGGCCTCAGGAAACCCTCTCTGTGGTTCCAGCCAAAGGGAGCGACAGGAGAGTTCCATCTGGGTTTCTGCTGAAAGGGAAGCTCGACAAAAATGAGCTCCATGGCCCATTTGCTATTATTTTTTTTTTCCATTTTGTTCCAGAAAATATGAGCCAGAAGTGTTTGTTTTGTTTATGGTTTTATTTTTTTTTTTAACTCTGGTGGGGGTGGCTCTGTGACTGAAGGTGGAAGAGGAATGTTTTCTTCAAGAGACTGCTCCTCAGACATCCCACTTTATAATACTACATCCTTTTGTTATGACATCGTCAAGCAGCACTATGATATCTGTCCACACAAGATGCTTTTATAGAATCTACCAATGGTTTGGCCGCCACTGATTAAAGTATTATTTATACGAATTGTTGCCTGTAGTTTTGATGTAATTTGTTCATATATATTTGAAATAATAAAAGGTGTAGAGAAACCTATTCTGTTTGTTGCCTTGACAGAAGCAGTCTTTGGAAGTCTTGAAAGAGCTATTCCAACATTTGTTTGCTTGCTTGTTTATCTGCATACTTATTTACTTACTTGTCATTCCCCCCAAATGATACAATAATGGGGATAGGGGAGGTAAACTAGGTTTACCTTAGTTTTGCTTTTTGAAAAAAAATTTTAGATAGAGTACAAAAGTACACCCTTAAAAAGTCCCTCCTCACCTCCCACCCTGACATCCCTCTTCACCAAACTACTTTTAAGGAATATGACAAAACATGTTGATTGGACTATTGTTGCTGAGGAAGAGCCTTAGGTTAGAATAAGTCTACCAGGATACTGTCTATTATTTTCTTTTGGGAACAATAATTGACAAGCTCAGGCTAAAGGACTGGTTTCCTACCTGATTACAGTTAGGAAAGAACTCCTCTCCACCCCCACCTTCCTCTTGAACCTTGGAGCCCCACAGGGCATTCTGAGGTGGATGGTGAGATCAATCTGTTAATTGACAACTAGAAGGAAGACACTAGATTTTGTCACACCCTCCACCCTCCCCCCCCCCCAAAAAAACTTTAAACCACTAGCAGGCTTGGTTGTATTAGTTGCTTTAAGCAGAACATCTTAAACTAAAAATTTTGGGATGCTTCAACTTTTCTGGCACTGCTCAGTCCAGCCCCTGGCCCCTCCTATCTCTCTTGTGATAGCAGTTCCATAGACAACAAAAAACACGCCTTGCTATAAAAAGTGGCGGGCGCTATTTTTATCGAGGGTATTTTTCATATTTGACTTGTCTTTCCTTGAAGAGTAGCCAAGGCAGGAGTCCAAAAATAGATGGGGCTTGCTCGAGACACGGAATGAGCACAATGCATAAAATAAGACATGTGTGCTTAATATATGGAAGGGCTCGCCAGAGACGCGTGTACATGTGTATTTATAAGTGCACAGACATAAGTTTAAATATTCAGACACATTTTATGATTATACTTTGACCGTCTTCTGTTTAATGGCTCCTCCTGTTACTACCAATACATCAATAAAATTCTGTATATTATATCACCACTAGTCGTTAAGGAAAGAATGGGGAGGAAAAGCAGAGTCAACAGCAAACACCACTCACTGTACAGTACAGTAAGGCAGGACCTTCCCAGCAGAGCCCTTCCACACAGCCTCCAACGGCCATGTTTGTCAGCCCTTTCCCCTGAACTGGGCGATCGTAGGGATCACCAGCAGCCTAGGGAGGGCCATTCATAACGGGGAGAATTTTCAAAGTGCAAGGAAGATGATAAGAATAGATTTCTACAAGTCCCGACCACGTGATTTGCGAAATAATTAATTCAGCACGTCCCTTAAGAAACACGGACTCGTCATTAATCTGCCAAGCAAAGGACTCTATCAGACTTGAAAACTGAAGAGATCCCAAGAATATAATATACAAAGGGAGGGAGCGGACTCTTTCTCTGCACACCTAACCCTCTGTAGCAGGCGAGAAAGAGCAGCTCGGTATGTAAACATTTTACTACTTTTATTTCTTCGGATTTAAATCCTTAATGAACTTAGCTGTCATGGGGGTTGACAAATAGTTCCCTTGGCTTCCTGATTTGGAACCGTACGACAGTGAGAAGTTGTTAGAGGCTTATATAGTGACCTTTGATTCAGAAAAGCTTTGCACTTATGAAAAATTGCTGAGAACGGCCAGAGGCTCTGTATGTGTGCATGTGTGTGTACGCGCACGTTTTGCTTGGCGATAGCAGGAGTTGTAAAGAAAATGGCAAGGCTGTGGGGTTTGCATGTGTGCTGAAATGGGGCTTAGATTTACTGGTGTAACTGGGAACAATGCTCGCTGTCAGGGCATCTGCTGCCTATTCTTAAACCGGTGAGAAAAGGCCCCGGACCTCTTTTCAAGCGAGGGTCGTAAATTTTTCTTTGCGTCATAATAGAAGGCTATAAAATCGAGTTGAAATTTTACCCAAGGCAGGTTTTAACCAACAGATAATGATTTCCGAGTTGTTTCTCTCCTCCTTCATCCCCCCAATCTAGGCACTGCTTCTTCCCTCACTCAGGCTAGGCATCTTTTTGCTCTTCTGTCTTTTTCTCTCAATTTTCCAGAACGTGGAAAGAAAATAGAGTGAAGGAGGAAAGATCTTTCTTTTTTAGTGCTGGAAATCTGGCTATTTCTGGGAGACAGAAAGCCCACTTAGGGGAGTCATGAGGGGACAAGAGGGGAGAGGGGCTGGAGAAGCAGAAGACACTTTGTCTTCTTCACAAATAATTTTAGGCTTTTTTTTTTTAAGCAACCTTCTTTTGGGAGGCAATGCTGCTTCTCCCTGGGCCCGGTGTTTCACCTCTCCTCTCCCCCTCCATTCATTCCCTCCTTTTCTTAAACCTTTCAAAGGGGGCTTGGGAGAGAAGCACGTTTTCAGTCCCAGCAAAGCCTAGCCTTTCCTCTTCGAGAGCGAGTTCTCTAGTTAGTGCTTTAGAATTCCCTTTAATTGAGCTTTCGAAGGAGTCCTGTTTCAGATACCTCCCTGGGAGTTTTTATGACTTCCGTGGGTTGTTGGTGTTTTCTTTTTTTTTTTTTTAATACGTGTGTTGGTAGATTTTTTTTTTCTGGCAGAACGGAGACAAAGTTTTCCCCGTTATGAATTATACATTCAAACAATAACACATTAATTCAATTATTCAAACATGACAAATGTTTATGTGTTTTGCTGGTGACTCAGGCACAGATTCGGTCCTTATCGAGAGCCGCTTGAATATTTTTCCCAATGAGGACTTACTTCCCCCTTTATCCCTCCCCCCCAACACTCCCTTCTTAACTACCCCACTGTCCTTTTTAGGTCCAGAGAGGGAAACATTGCAAAATGCCCCGCTGGACTCCAGCTCTCCCCCCCCCCCCCCATCCCACCACTCTCAGAAGAACGCGGCTGCTTGGGCACCGGGCTCGGGATATTTTATCAGTTTGACAATTGCTTGGGTTGTTGTGATAAATCATCGTAAGTAATTCCTGAAAGGGTGCGAGGCTGTTGGGGGCCGGGCGAGGACTGTAAATCTTTCCGTTTTATTGCTCTATGAACATATGCTCCGATTGAAGAAGTCTTAGATCCTTTCCTTGAGACAAATTCCCTGCGAAGCCGCCCTCCCTTTCCGACTAGGGATTAACACTTGCTCCCCGTCTGCTCCTGCTCTACTCCAGAAAGACTGGGAGTTGGTAAGGGTAAGGAGAAGATGGCTTTGGACCCATCTACAGGGTCCAGAAAGAAAATTCACGAAGAAAACTCACTTTGAGGCGGTGTTCACCAAGTTAAACAAAAGAAGAGAGGCTGCTGGATAATTTTTTTTTAATTTTTCATTTTTTTCTCCCCCCTCTGCTTTTGGTATGGCGGGTGCTGGTTGTTGCCTCCTCTATTTCCACTTAGCAGAAAACTGGTTTTCCTAATTTAAAATGTTAAAAGGGAGAGAGGAAATTCGTGCGCCTTTTCCACTTTGTCCCGTTTCTGTGTTATGTATGCGTATTCAAAGTACACATTTACCCCTAGAAGAGAAGAGTGTTCATTGAAATATAGATATCAGATTCGAAATTCATAAGCATTTGCACGTAAGAGATGGACTGAGGCAGCACATGTGTATATATCTTTGTCTACAATAAATAAATCCAGTGTGTAGTAGATGTGTATGGAATGGATTATAATATATGCCTCATACATGTCTATGTGTAGGTAATTAGGTGAATAAACACAGATTCGTGTATGACTGTCAAAGGCTGGCAGAAAATAATACACACAAAAAGTCTTTTCTTCCTAGGCATTTATATTTCAAAGCAGAGCCCATAACACCTTTTTCAGTGGGTGGTTTAAAACCACCCTTTTCCCCCTCCTCCTCAAAAAAGAGAGCGAGAGAGAGAGCAAATCGTGGGAAGAAAAAAACAAACAAACAAGCCAACAAGAACAATCGGCTAACAATTATTTACACGGAACCTATTATCCTTCCATAATTGGACCCCAATCTTTTTATAACTGACTTGCAAAGTCATAGAAAGCAATGTAATTTAGATAAATGTTACAATCCACTTCTAGTTCGGAAGGTAAGGCCATACATTACTGTCAGGCCTCGGGCTGGGGCTCGAAGGGACCTGAGGACAGACACCAACCATTGCCCCTGGCTCTGGGGGCTTCAGCTACTGGCAAACCCGAAACAAAGAAGATGAAGATATTCGGGGAGAGGGCTCGAGAAGTTCAGACTCTCTGTAGATAAACAGTACACATTAGTCACACGCACCCACCCCCGGGGAACGGCTTGTCTTAGCCCCCACATCACGCTTTTTTTGAGGGCTCTTCAATCTCTGCTACTCCAAGAAATCTCCCCTGGACATGGGGGAAATAGGAAAGAAAGAGAGGGAGAAAGAGGAGGAAAAAGAGAAGACTTGGGAAGGGTGTTTCCAAGATAAACATTTCAATCTAAGCACTCTTGGGGTTGCTGCTGGGTGCAGATTCGTCTCTCCTCTACCCCCAACCTCACCATCTCAGAATTAAACCTCTCTTCTCTTCTCTCCGTCCCACCAGTGGTGGATTAATCATTTATTTGATCAGCAAGGTCTGGCAAAACTGCCATTCAAATTAATTAATACCCTATGTGTTTGTTTTACCCACAAGGAAGAGAGGGAGAGAAGCGACGTAGTAAACACAATGCAAGCCATCGGGATGGCTGGGCGTCTGTGTCGCAGGGGAGTTGGCTTGGGGCAAGCTCTCTAAGGCTCGGTTCTGTTCGGCCCCCTTCAATTTCTTGGGGAAGAGAAAGGCTTGAAAACGTTGGAACCCAGCAGGCCTCTTTGGCCCAAGGGACCTGAGTGTCCAGGGAAAGAAGGATCTCTCCCTCTACCTCAAGCTAGCTGGTTCCTGTCCCTCAAAAGGGAGCTGGGGTCATTCGGAAAGTTGCAAGGTGGTTAAGGTGCTCTCCTCTTACTCCTAGCCCCCCACCCCACCCCGACCCCAGGGATTGGAGCCAGGCTGGGTGCTTGCGCGCCCACCACCTCCTGAGACCCTCCTCCTTCCACCGAGCCCACCCCAGCCCCCCAGCCATGCCCGTGCTCCGGGGATGGACAACGTGAAAGTTTCAGCTTCAATCAGAACAATCTGCTCTCGGGATCACGTGAACAAATATGCTTCGCGTTTTAAGGCAGCGCTTGTATTTTCCGATCGTGAGGGGGTTTCTGGGGCTCGCTCCAAATTCATAGAGGGCCACGTTCCGAAATGAAAACAAACCCAGACTGGGGGGTAAAGGAGAGGGGGTGGGGGATAGAGAGGCACCCGAGGCAGCCTCAGCGCCGGAGGGCGGCGGATGGCTCTGGGAATGGGGTTTGAATCCCACGTTGAGAACTCCATCCTTCCTGTCTTTATTGCTCGTTGAACCTCAGCCTGGTTCCATTCTATCGGGAATACTGTCTGCATGAGTATATGGAAATGTCTGTAAAGCCGCAAGATCAGGTTTAGGACAGTATTGTCTGCAGACAAAGGGTGAAGGATATATTCTTACAACTGCAGGCGCACTTATTGAGACTGAGGAGACCAGGTTTATGATAAATTGAGACTCAGGTAAGAAACTGCATGACAAACAAATGCAAACCTTTGAGCACAGGGCCGCACGCCGCTGCCTTTAGCGAGATACTGAATATGATTTATTTTGTGTAATCTGTGATCTTGATTATTGCCAATTTGTTAGCCAGCCCACATAGACCTATATACACTTATACATATACATCGTGGACGATGATTAATCGTAATGAGATGCACTTTGTGGGGAAGCTCCCCGGGTTCCCAAGGTTAGGAGAAGATATTCGCCTCCTTCTTAGGCTGGCTGGTGGGGTGGCGGGTTTGGAGGGGAGGGGGCTGAATTTAAGGGAGGGATTGAGGGAAGCTGGAGACGGGCTTTGGGGGTCAACCTGTACTTCTGAGAAGAGGTTGAAAATGAAGTAAATAAAAAAACTTTTTTTTTTAGGCTGTCACTGCCAAAGTAAGATGGAACGTCATATTAATTCCTTGTCTTGGGCTGTTGGGCAGAGTGCAAGAAGGTTGATTTATATGTATTTAAAATAAACTCAGTGGCAATGTAGCCTCTGTGCATTGTTCTTTAAACCTCTCCACATGCATGAATTGGACTTTCCTTTTTCTCAGCTGTTAGGCTAATATTTGTCTTTTTATACGAAATTGCTAGCAAAGTCTCTTTTCCACCCCTCCCCCAAAATGTGCAAGAGCATAAAATAATGAAAGCCAAGAAGTTATGTTTTTTTAAAATGGATTCTAATCTTTTCTTTCAGCAATTTCAATAGTGGCTACCATCTTCACAGAGGTTTTAGGTGATTCTGGGTCTCTCCCTCCTCTCCCCATTTCACTGCTTTCTAAAAGTAACTGGACTAAATACAAAATCATATGTTTCTTTTCACCACCACCCTAGCCTTTGTCTACTTGAAGACCATTAGACCATTCTTTTGGTTCCCAGCTTCAGACAAAACCCTGAAACCATCTTTGGGACTTCTCCTCTGGGGTCTACTCTGTGGGTCGAGGGTAGATAGGACCCACTTTGGCAGAGAAGGCGATTTAGGATCCAATTATAGGTGGAGGAGGGAGCTCATCTTTCTTGCCTCCAGATTAAAAGTGTCTCCAGCAAAAACTGAGGAGATGGCTCGGACCCCACTGGCCCAGACACCAATGGGGTGAAAGAGCTTTTCAGGTGATACCCTTCTAGGTGCTTCCCCTCCAGCCCTTTGCTGCAATCAGAGGAGACAACAAAGTTGTTTTGTCAATTGCATGTGCCTGGCTCGATCAGAACTTAAAGGCGCTGGACATTTTTCTTAGCTGTATGCCTCGGAGCTGTGAGGCTGCCAAGTTAGTCAGCTGAATCCAATTACCGCCACCAGCATTTCATTTGGCCCCATAGAAGCAGTCACTTATAACTTCACCGAAAATTTCAATAATGCCAGGATCGGGTCTATGCCTGAGTAATCCTAAAGATTTTCTCGGGGAGGGTGGGATTGAGAGCTGGAGGAAGGGGTTTAGGAGTTGGGGACGGGAGTTGTTGTCTCCTGACAACTTTGGATTTGGGCTTCCACGTCTTGTTCTTGGAAAGGATGCTACAGTCGGATGGCCCACAGCCACTGCTGGGAGCATCTGATCTTTTGAGTTCCCTAAGTTGGAACCTTCATCATCGGTGGGTGGGCTGGAAGAGAGATGGTGGAGAGACGGGAATTGGGGTGCTGGGTGCCTGAAGTCTAGACTTTGGCCAACTTTGTCTAGCCTTCGCCTTCGCCTTCCCTAAGACTTAAACTAGATCAGCATCTACTTCGGAAAGCCCAAAGGTGGGCCATGGGGATCCCATGTCTATAACTAATTAAATACAAAATGAAAACTTACCCAGTTAGTCAATCGCTGATTTTAAGGGAGTGAAATGAAAACGAAAGAAGGATTTGGGGTTCTTTTGTTTTGTTTTGTTTTGTTTTAGAGGGGGAAAATTGAATAATGTGCTCGGATCTCTTGCGGCTGGGATCGGGGAGAGAGTTTGACCGCCTTTCAGCATTCAATGTCTTCTTCTGGAAAGACTCCTAGTTTTAATGAACCCCATTTCAAAAAGAAAAATAAAAAATAATAAAGCACTTAAAGTTGACGTCCGCCCACGTGAATATATTCTATAAGACGCTATTGGGACAGGCCCAGGATTAAGGACCTGAGGAAGGATGGCGCCTTAGACGCCCATCTCCCCTTTCTCTTCCAAATTCCCGTTTGTTCTTCCTGTGACGAGCCCCAAGTCAAGTTATTTGGCAAGGGAGGCAGGCTGAAGCCTACTGGCCCTGGCGAAGGAGCTAGAGGGCTTGGTGACAAAGTTGGGAGCCCCGTGGTGTTGGGATCTCTTGGAGGCGCTTCCGTTGGGTGTTCATTAAGGGGTGAGTTATTGCTACGAGAGCCAAAGGTCATTTCAAAGGCTTGCGGTTGTGAGATCTTGTCTTTATAATGGCGGAGATGCTGTGTGTGTGTGTGTGTGTGTGTGTGTGTGTGTGTGTGTGTTTATCCCTTTCCTGGTTAATGTTTTCAAAGCACTGAGTCAACAAATTAGAGAAGCCAGAACTAGAGGGGGAATTTTTTATCCCTCCTTTCACCTTGCTTTATCAGATTCCCTTCACCCCCTCAAGCTCGAGGTTTCAGTGGACGGTAGTGTCAGGGTGGTCTGCTTGCACAGTTCGTGTATTTGTGAGCGATTCTCATTTCTTAGGGTGTTTCCCGCCAAACTGAAGCCCAGGAGTTGAGTGGATGTGGGCAAGAGAGCTGGGGCTTTATTATGATAGACCTAAGATAGTCACCTCTATACATCATGTACGAGTCCCGGGTAATGGCGTCTGGGGTCTTGCTAGTAAATTTCCTTTCTATTTTTTTCTCTTTGCCTCCTCAGGGGAGTGATGGGGGCACTGAAGAGCTCAGCAGTTGTTTTATCTTTTGGCCCAGGGTAGGCGTCAGCCACTTTCCATCCCTATCCCCCACCCCCTCCAGTTATGGGTCTCCAACTCTGCCCATTCCCCACCTCAAAGTTCCCTTCCAAGTGCATCTATTCTTTCACATTTCTGCTCCCAGAGGTTAGCATACACTCACAGAGCTCCTTTCTTCACCTGGGACTACGGTTAGCCCTAGGCCTCTATGAAAGTTAGGCATTTATTCCAGCAGTCTGGTTTGAGGGAGGGGGATGGGAAGAAGAGAGAGGGTGCCGTTTTTTTTCTTCCGTACCCCTGATTTGGGAGGGTGATGGAACCTCAGGATTTTTGTTCTCAGAACTTCTAGATTTATTCCCTCTATGCCCTGGACTTTCATTGTTTGAACAAATCTACCAAGGCCAAGATAAAAGTTTGTCCTCCAGTCCTTCCCTCCAGCCAAGGTACTCTGTGGGAAAGGATTTAGTTTTACTCATCACCAGACCAAACCAATTCTCCTCTCCATCCGCTGAAAGCTATCCTTCTGAACTAGGGCTAGAACGGTGTACACGATATACATTGATTATGAAGCTCTTAAAGGGGGAGAAAAGGTTCTTGGACACATTTGTGCGTAAGTGTGCAGAGGAGACAACTTCCGCTGAGAGTTTTCCATTCTGTTCCAGATCCTCCTCCACGGATTATCAAGAGAAACTTGAAGATCCTACAAAAAGAGTTAAAGACAAAATTCAAGGGGAAAAAACGTAATTGTGGTGAGTGTTTTCTTTAATTCCACATATTTTTCACCTACCCTGCCACTCAGGGATGTTACACCAGAATTCCTACATCACAGACCTAAAACAAAAAGCAAACTTTGGAGTTTTCCACCTTTGTGTGAACTGCGGCATTCTTTGATAACCAATCACCAGTCTTAAAATATATTTCTACTTAATGGGCTTAGTCCTAGTGCCTTATATGCACTGTGTTATGGTATTGAGTTATTTTATACAAATCAGAGTGATTTAAAAACGCTAGCCCGGAATTGCTATTGCTTATAAGTAGCCACAGGGTTGAGTGGCAAAAAGAACTTGCGAACATCTATACATGCTGCCTTATAAAGCAATTAACCTTTACGAGTTGAAATTGCAAGGAGGAAAATTGAAGACCTGGAAATAGTAAGCAACTCTAACGGGGATGGCGGTGGGGGTGGAGGAGTAGCCTCCCCGGAGAAGGGCATGTACAACCACACACCCGATTCATGGAATATATACGTTCAAGAAAAGAAATATGTATGCATGGTAGACTTCCTAATCCCTGTTTATCAAAAGCAGAGGGTGAGCAGCCTATGGTCTGTAGATTATTTAAAGAGAAACAGAAGGAACCAATATGCCACCCCCACTTCTCACTAGACCTACATGGAATTTATAACAAGAACGTAATTGCTAACAATGGCGGCTCTTGTCAAATCCCATCGATTGTCTCCCCCCTCCTCTACCTCCCAACCCCCCTTCCAACTGCACCACAAATAAGAGTCCATGTCTTGGAGTTCCTCTGGGTGAGGCGGGGTGCAGGGCTAGAGTAGCATCCGTTGGGTACCCTGAACCTTTTCCGTTCCAAAGTGCCCTGTAGAAAACAGTGCTCTTCCTTCTTGGAGAGAAATAAAGGCTCGATAACAGCCCCTGGGCCCTGGGAGGATGTGGTCTGAGTCCTGGCGGAGGAGAACTAAGGGGAACGGAGCGGGTCACTTTATATAGATCTCTCCTTCCTGTTCGCCAAACTGGGGAAAGTGCGGCGTCGGGAATTCTTTTGCTGGTCTCCCTCCTACGCGGAGGCTGTTTTACACTTCTGAAAAGTGCGAGAGGGCTTGGGAAGTGTTTTCCTTTTCATTCCTTACTGAAGCGTTTACTGCCCGTCGTACTAGCAGTCATAAATTTTGTTACAAGGCGCAATGACAGGTGCATTGATATGCACCGCCAGAGCTCCGGCTGCTTAATAACCCCATCCACTGGCCGCTCTGACTGCCTTTTATTTATTCGGTATCATATTAGGTATTGATCCCCAACAGAATTAAGTGCAGTGAGCAAGTATTAGTACCGAGCTGCTTCATATGAATATGTTTGGACGTCGGATCGAACGCAATTGGGAGGCCGGGAACTTGTCAAGAGAGAAGTTTGTTGTATTTTTGCACGTGGGTGCGTGGGGGTGGGTGGGTGACCGTTTGGCGCCACATTCCTGCCGCCTCCCTTGTCTTCAGTCTGACTTCCCAAAAGGCTGGAGTTACCGAGCAGGCTAGGCGCTTCCCTGGGAACAGGGAGAAAGGGCACACGGCCCATTTCTGGGTTGGAGGATTTTGCTTAGAATTGGGTAGCCTGGAGTCAGATACTGGACGGGTGGGTCACACTGGCTTTATTGGCTGCAACATATGGCAAAGGTTCATTCGGCTTTAGCCTCCTACCCTTTTTCCAGGGTCGTGCTCCTGAGCCGGGCCTGCAGTCTGATTGCAGAAACCCAGCTTTTCTGTGCCTCCCCCATATATGGTCTTACCCCAGGCATTTTTGTGCTGAGCCCAAATGTACTAAGGTGCCAAAGGGTGAAAAAAAAAACTTGAAGGGGGGGGGGGTCCAAAAGATGAGCCACTGAACAGTTGACCATTGTCCAAGTGATTTATGACCCATTCCTCCTTTTTAGGTTCAAGCAGAGTTCACAAGGAGTAGGGATTTCTGAAAAGAAATAGGGTTAAAAAAAAAAACCCAGTTCCACAGCAATATACTCATTTTCTTGTTTTTAAAGAGGTAGCTTTTTTGAGAGCATTGTACTCTATCTGCTATCTACAAGCCCTACACAATAAAAAGTAGTGGCCTTGTGCACACTGCTAGTGAAAATGTACAATCTGCAGATACTTAATTGAATTGCTCAAAAAATTCAAGACAATGGAAACCGAGGCACTGAACTTTGAATTTTTGTGTTCTCCCTATTCATCACCAATTCTATACTTTTAAGACCCCCTACACATAAAACTCTTCTAAAAATACTTTATGGATGTTTAATATCACATAGTCTGTAAGTGTGTAATAGGATAGACAGACAGAGAGATAGATAGACAGACAGACAGACAGATATTATACATGCTTTCCCCTAAAGGCATGAGATTGTCTTAAGCAGCTACTTTAATTTGCTGTTCTTGTAGCATAAATCTAAAGATAAATTATTTCTGAATCTTGTAAAAGTAAAGGGGATTTTTTGTTTGTTTGTTGCTACAACAGTTGTCTATATGAAATGGCCATATGAAAAGTTTGAAGTGATCTTGAGTTTTGGGTGATCCAAATCTCTCCTGTTAATCTTTAGATGCTTAAAAGTGTCTGGATTCTAAATAATGGAAAGAAGAGTCTTAGGAATAATCTAAAGCTCAGCCAAGGCTTCCTCAAACCTCATTTTGACTCCTACTCTTTGTCAAGGGAGCCCTGAGTTATATAACCCTGTATTGGTCATGTGATTAAAGAAATTAGCTATCATTTTACTATTTAGTCACTTTAATTTTCAGGGCAATATGTAGACATTAAAAAGAAACGTGTAGATAAAGATTCAACTGTTTTAGATACATGCAGGTAACTGCTGCTTATCATGAGAAAACTGGAATGTGTTTATCTGCATAAATGTCAAGAAAGTATTGAGAGTGAAAAGTCAGACACAAAAAACATTGCTTTCTCAGTATCATCTTCAGAGCAGCCAACTATCAGGCAAAGAGCTCTTACTATCCTGTCTTTCATTAAGATGGAGAGCAACTCTATTCATGAAGTGTATCAAAATCAAATTTTAATAACTCCAAATTTTTAGAGTTCAATGAAAAATTTTTAAAAATTGTTAGACTGGCGTTAGACTCAAAGTAGTGAACTGGCAAAGAAATAAGAAAACTGAGGAAGTTCTTGGAAATAAATGCTTCAAACATGCCAAGTAATGCAACTTGTATAAGTAATTCAAGTTATCTTAATTGCCCAGATGGAAGCTTAGGGAATGTTTCAAAGAAAAGAAGAGACTCAAAGATTTAAACTGAGGAAAGTGATCATGAATTAAGACAAGTGAGCTGACCTATGTATTTTCTTTATCACACAAACAAAAGTTTTGGAACACTATTAGTTATACTTTAACTTCTTAGGAATCTTTCTGAGGGAGCAAGAGAAGAGAAACCCCTATCAAAAGTCAGGAGTTACAATAGGGGTGGAATTTTCCCTTTTTGGGGGGGGGGGAGGAGGATTCTAATTCTCGTTCCATCCATCATGTCATGGGTGGCTCTCTTGTTGAAGACAGAGACAGAGAGAGCAACAGTAACAGAGACAGAGAGTGGGAGGGAGGGAGAGAGGGAGAGAGACTATATCAAATCCAAGGTGGATAATCACATTCCTTTATAGACTAGATCTAGGATAAAATTATAATAAAAAACATGTTGAAAACCATCTCCTATTTATCTATATTTACTCATACCACTAATTTTAGACCCTCGACCTCCTCATTCATCACCATAGAACCTCCATTTCAAGATCTGAAGAGAGGATATAAAACCTGAAATAATAGAGGATTTTGTTGGGGGGGGGGGGAGAAGGGAATGATTAGATGTAATCCTGAGTATATCTCAGGAGTTCTAACAGACTTTTATCCCTTATTTTTCTTCCTTACTAACCTGTGAGGCCTCATTTTATCAGCTTTACATGACTACATTTGACTCCATGAATGATCCAGACTCAGAAATAACTTTCCTCTGGAAATCTTGGCATTGTAAGAGTTTCATAGGATCTTCTCTTCCTTCATCTAATAGTAGACATACTTTCAATGGAAACTCTGCCTTTATTTTTCTACATCACTTAAGAAATACACAATTGGTATGTTGGAGGAAAGATAAAACATCTCTGAAGGAAAGTCCCTTTTAGAGAGGGAAAGAGACAAAGACAGACACAGAGACAGAGTGACTAGTACATTTCTTCAAGAAAAAAATTACAAGGGTTTAGACAAACAGAATTCCACCAGGCCCCCAATACAGCATTTCTCCCCTTGCCCTTCTTTCATAAGTAGGTAGAGGTGAAATGATAGAAATGGGACTCAACTGGGAGTGGGAGGGGGTGGTATCTGTTCTATACTGACTTATCTTGCCAATGACAGTCCCATTGGGTTCTCTTGTCTTTCTTCCCAGCAGGTTGCCCCCTGGGCTGGGGCTGAGCCATAGCTCATCCAAGAAGCTAATAGGAGCTGGAGGTGGAAGTGAAGGAGACGGTGGCAGTCAATGTTATTTGAGCCGGGTCATCAGGCCCCAGAGATCTCGGAGTGCACAATGCAGAAGACTGCCTACTATGAGAACACGGGCCTCTTTGGGGGTTATGGCTATAGCAAGGCTGCTGACACTTATGGCTATGGGTCCACTCATCAGCCTTACCCAACCCCTGCTGCCCCTGCAGCCCTGGATGCTGACTACACAGGTTCTGCTTGCTCCATCCAGAACTCGGCACCAATCCGTGCCCCAGCCCACAAAAGTGGGGAACTCAATGGTAGCTGCATGCGTCCAGGTGGTGGGAGTGGCCAGGCTGGTGGGGGTGGCAGTCAACCCCCTGGCTTGAACACAGATCAGCAACCACCCCCACCCCCACCCCCCACTCTGCCCCCATCCTCACCTACAAATCCTGGTGGTGCTACCCCAGCCAAGAAGGCCAAGGGTGGCCCCAATGTCTCAGGCTCTTCCTCTGCTACTATCAGCAAACAGATCTTCCCCTGGATGAAGGAATCCCGGCAGAACTCCAAGCAGAAGAGCAATTGTACCACTTCAGGTAGTGATCCATTTGTTCTTTCCCTCTGAGGTCCCTTGACCTAACTCCCTTCCCAGCCAAGGACATTCTATCCAATGTAGACTCATGGAGTGAGACGTCCTATCCACCTGAGACACTGTATATTCCCAGTGGGCTCTTAGATGAAATTCAGAAATGCCCTCTCCAACATGTTTGACAAGTATACTTTTTTCACATATAGCCTCTGCTCAAACACTTCAAACATGGGAATTTACTATCTTTAAGTCCATTCTATTGTTGGGCAACTCTAATTGTAAGAAGGGTCTTCTTTACGTTGAACAGAAACCTATCTCCATGATTTCAAATCATTGTTCTTAAGTCCTGCCTCCAGAGCAACAGAAAATCTCTATTCCTTCAAATATTTGAATTGAATTGAATTAAAACAACATTTATTAGTCAAGGTCACTTCTACACACAGTAGGTGATGAAATGATGCCTGTTGAATTATTTGATTGAATCTCATCCCATTCCTCTAAGTGAATGGTCCCCATATCAACCCAATTCCATCCAATCTTGTCAAATAGGCCAAAAACTACTCAACACATTTAATAATTGGTTTTCTTGGGTCATGAAGAAAGAGTAGCATAAGCCTGCAGTCATAGATAACCCTGTGACTCCTTCATCCAAGGAAGAATCATGAGAGAAATAGAACTGAGGGAAAGGGCTTCTAGCTCAAGTCACTCCAACAAGTATTTACTGTCTATTACATTAAAGGTACTGTGAGCACTGTGGGAGATACAAAAATGTATGAGTCACAGTCAAGAGATGATAAGTCTAGTGATGAAGGGTAGAGGAAGGATATGCCGTTTTTTTAAGGAAAAGGAGCAAGTCAGGGCATTCCTCTTTTGTTCTGTGCTCAACTCACTGGGTTTCTGTGATGTTCTGCTGCTTTAATTTGACTTACAAATTGTAGGTGAACTTAGTTTTCTGGACCAAGGCATTAGGGAAGCCAATGAATCTGACTTGGTATCAGGTTTCTAGTTTTATTGTTGCTTTCTGATCTCTCCTCCCTAAGAAAGGTCGGCCAACCAACAGGCTTCTTTTCCTTCCCTCCAGCCTTGAGAAAGGGTTCAAGAAGCACCCAATCATCCCTTTGTCTCCTATCTTGCCAAGGAGAAGGGTAATCTCTGGGCATCCTTGTAGGTGCATCTATTGATACCCTCATTCCTCTCCTGCCTTTAGTACTTACCTTCACCACTGGGAATTTGGAGTGAGTCAGCTCCCTGGAGAAACTGCATCATTTAAAATGCCATCCCTACCCCCACCCCCAAGAAAAGGAGCTCCCTAAAGACCAAGAATAGCTTTCACAGTTTTCTGTTCTCCGGGTGGAGTTTCTACTGAATCTGCAGATCAGTTGAAGTTTGGAACCTAGTTCTCCAGTGCCTGAAACTTTCTTTGTTCAAGATAGCCTCACCTGTCTGCATTTGTGAGCATAACAATATTCAACACTCAGAAGGCTGGTTTGAGGACCCCTGCCAAGGAAGAGCTGGGATAAGAAGGGACTGGCAGTGTGAAGTGTAACTTACCAGTTACTTCTTTCAAACATGTGGACATACAGGCCGTCCCAGGGTCTAAGATGTACTTGAAAATGCTATTTTCAGGAGATATGAGAACGGAGAGAGACTAAAGTCATACAGTCAATGGTTAGAGACCTGTGTGGTCCTTCTTCTAACCTTAACCTCTCTATTTTTTTTTTTTTTTTGCTTTTTGGAGGGTGGAAGGTAGGGCAATTAGGGGTAAGTGACTTGCCCAAGGTCACACGCTAGTTTTTTGTGTTAAGTGTCCACCGCACCACCTACCCGCCCCTTTAACCTCTCTTTCTAACCCAGGGAATGGTGACTGTAGGGAGGAGGAGTGGGAGGAGGTAGAAGGGGAAGACAGGACTCTCCTCTTATCCTCAGGTGCCTCAATCCCTCAAACTCTTCATGCGAGGCTGACCCTTGCCCACTTTTTTCTCTATTTCTCTCTCCTCCTTCCCCAACTCAGGTGACAGCTGTGAGGACAAGAGCCCTCCCGGCCCGGCGTCCAAACGCGTCCGTACAGCTTACACAAGCGCACAGCTGGTGGAATTGGAGAAGGAATTTCATTTCAACCGCTACCTGTGCCGCCCACGCCGGGTGGAGATGGCCAACCTGCTCAACCTCACGGAGCGCCAGATCAAGATCTGGTTCCAGAACCGACGGATGAAATACAAGAAGGACCAGAAGGCCAAGGGCATCATGCACTCGCCTGTAGGTCAGTCTCCCGAGCGTAGCCCTCCGCTGAGCGGGGCTAACCACGTGGGCTACTCAGGCCAGCTTCCCCCAGTGCCGGGGCTGGGCTACGACGCTCCCTCGCCCCCTTCCTTCGCCAAGTCCCAGCAGAACATGTATGGCCTGGCCGCCTACACGGCGCCGCTCAGCAGTTGCCTCCCACAACAGAAGCGATACCCAGGGCCGGAGTACGAGCACCACCCCATGCAGAGCAACGGGAGTTTTGCCAACGCCAACCTACAGGGCAGCCCGGTCTACGTCGGTGGGAACTTTGTCGACTCCATGCCAGCCTCGGGTCCAGTCTTCAATCTGGGCCACCTCTCCCACCCCTCATCGGCCAGCGTGGACTACAGCTGCGCCGCCCAGATCCCGGGTAACCACCATCACGGACCGTGTGACCCCCACCCCACCTACACAGATCTCACGTCTCACCATACGTCTCAGGGAAGGATTCAAGAAGCCCCCAAACTGACACATCTGTAGTGGGCTTCGGCCTGTCGGAGGGCGCTGCGGCGGCGGACTCACGTTTGAATTACCTCACTTTGGTTTGGGTTTGTTGTTTTTCTTTTTAAAACACTTTTTTGTTTGTTTGTTCGTGTGCCTGTTTCCCCCTCTTCCTCCCCCTTCCACTCCCTTGACGTTCCCTAGTCCCTGTAAGTCAAAGGGCCCACAGTCTAGCTGTGGTTGGGTCTCCCTTCCCCTAACCGCTCCTTCTTTGGGGTAACTCTCCATAAATCAACTAAAAGGATCCTCTGTGAGCATGACAGTGCAATATACTACAAACCAAGGGACTAATAATCTGGTAATGATGTACTGGAAGGTAAGTCTTAGATCAATTAGAATTAGCAGCGCGTCATGCTGAGGGGTTGTAGACCAAGTGTGAGCAATGGTATCTTGCCTGCATCGAAGCTTATTTCAGAGACGTTAATTTATATGATTCCTCAGTAATGTAAGGACTGCATAGGACTAAATGATATGTATTTATTATTTTATGCGAGTCATTTTGTATCACGGATTATTTATCCTCGTCTTAATGTATTTATGTGAATATTTGTAGAGTTTATTCAGCGTATCTTCGGGAGATCGATTCAGGTCCGCGGTGGCTACGTTTCACCTATTTAGTCTACTTGGTCTGAACCTAGTTGAGAGAAGTAGTTTTGAACAGTTGTAACAGTGGCTGGTGTTTGTAGTTTATGTGAGGATTAATTAAGACCGCAAATTGTAATTCATTAATAGAGTGGCACAGAACCGTGGCATTTTGCAAAGGCGGTTTTGCGTTTTCTGAACACACACAGCACACAACACACGGTTTATTAATTTCAACTTGTCCGGTACCATTTGAACAAATACTTAGAATAAAAAAAATACGTTTCTCAGTTAGAAGTGTATCTGTTTTGATAATGCAGCCTTGCGAGCAGATCACGCAGCCATTTTCTCGCTGATAAACTGGGACACAAAGCCCTTCTGAGGCTGGCGAATGCTTTCGAATGGGAACCCAGAGCCCCATCTCCTTCTGGGGGCTACTTTCTGACATTCCAGCTATTCGAACCTAGTGGAGGAAAACCCTAGATGGCAGGAATTAGGGGCCGTTTTAATAGTGATGATTTCATTAGAGGTTTCCGGAAGGACTCACAATGCTGCTGCCTCCTTTGTTGTTTCTACTGTCGTCTTTCTACTAGGCAGGAATCGATTTTTTGTAGACTTCGTTTCAATTTGGGAGGCTTACGCTTACTTTTGTGCATAAAGTAATAATATATTTAAAAAAGGAACTTTGAAAGAAAATTGACAATCAAAGAAAAGACACAAGGCACAGAAAAAACAAAACAAAACAAACCACAACCCACCACCCATAAATCCTGTGGAAATGTGCCCAGAAGCTTTTACTTAGATAATGCTGTTCACGATTCACCTCGTTCTCTTTTATAGTAGCCAGTGGTTCATTTCTAAGGAAAACAAACCTTAACTCACAATGTAAAATAATAAAAGTTTCACTAATGGAACCGAAAACCATAAACACCTCGTTTGCTTTCCCCCCTACCCCTCACCTAAGACGCCATAGCATTTTGAATTTGCTAACATTTTGTAAATATCATTGAGTATCGTTGGCTGGGCCCATTATAATTGACATCATCTTCTCTGAGGAGCGTTCTTTGAAAACGCCTCCAGATAAGGGTCAATTCTTTAGTATTTCCAGCGAAGTCGTCCGACTCTTCTCTCTCTATTGGGTCTGACAAATCCTGCAGCTCCTATCTCCAGCCCCTGGTGACAAGAGTTGAAATGCTTGTTGTGTGGAAATATTTTAACTCCTCATCCTCTGGTCGAACAGCAATCGTTTCTCTTTTGATGTTTGTGTTTCGCTGAATAAGAATGACTCCAAATAATATTTAGTTACCTACTTTCTTTGTGCTGTTTTGAAAATGGCATGTTAGGTTGGAGAAAACAAAAGCATCCTCATTTCATTTGATCCAAGCAGGATCATATATTTCAATATTCGTGTTACAGATGTGTAAAAAACAAACCAACAGAATAAACAGCTTCAAATGAAGGTATATTTTACCCACTTTAAGGCTTAAAATTGTTTTCTATGGAAATCTGCAGCAATAGGCAGAATCTATGATTATCTAGAACGAAATAATTTTTAAAGCTATTAGGCAATCTCAGAAATAGCACATTGCCTTTCAAGGACTATACTAACCTTTCTGCACTGGCTAAATATTAAATAGATGAATTGTCAGGTTGTTTAGACTCCCACTATTTTCTCCATCTCCTCTTCTTCATATAAGTAATAATAAAAATACATAATGCATCATTGCTACAGGCGTTTCCTAGGGTGGTATGTGACCGCATGAGTATCTGCTGAGTCTGCTGGTATCTGCAAAGACCCAAATCTTCAGTTTAGGGTTTCATGGATTAGATTTTAAATGGTGTCTGCCCTGGCTGACATCATTGTTTCCTCTTGCATTCAGGCTCTAGGCAAATACATGTTTATTAACCGTCCCTACTTTCCCCTCTACCCTGGTCATTGGAAATAACCCTGGAGAAAGCAGATTTCAGTTTTGGAGCCTGCAGGACTGGTTAGCCTGCTCTGATCTCTATCTAGTTGGTGAAGATTGGGATTCTCGTCCCCTTCCCTCCAACCATTCCAATCCCTCCCCACCCCCCGCGCATTTCAGAGGGCCAACAAAGCTTGCAAATCTCTCAGTTTCCAGTTCCTGTCATTGGTGTGAGGGATCATGTGATAAGTAAATTGGGTTTCTTCTCGCCTTCTCTCACTGTATAGGGTGGGGGCAGTGGCGGTGGAAGAAAGAAGTAAGGGAGCGGTGAAGAATTATTAAAAGGAATGTTTCCCAAGCGGTGATGTTACCATTTGTGCCACATAAAAGAAGGGAAGGGGGGGGGGGGCACAGAGACAGAGATAGCTATAGAGACAGAGACTGAGACAGAGATACAAACATATGAGTAGCAACTTTGGCCTATAGTAACCTGCCCTATTCTCCACATATCCATTTAAAACTTCATAAATTATAAACTACCCGCTTTGGCCTCCATCATAAATTCAGCTCTTTTAGAGCTTGCAATTAATGCCATGAACCATCAGAGCCCAAGGAAAACAAAATTCCCTTCTTAACTGCAAGAGTTTGCAAACGTTTATCTGTTTCGAAGTTACCTCCCGAGGTTTGATCCCCGTCTCCAGCGTGCCTTTTTCCTTCCTCACCCACACCCCCATCCCCGTCCCAGACTTCCCACATGACCCAATCCCCGCTCCCAGCCTCCGTTTGCTGCCTAAGTCGAGAAGGTCACAATAGCAGCTCTATCTGCCTCTTCGCTTGCCAGTCGAAGGAAGTAAAGAAAGAAGAGGGTGAGGTGGCGGGGGAGGGGAAGGAGAAGCGGAAGAATCCCAGGGATCGAGGAATGGGTCTGGGTCTGGAGGCCAGACTGCCTGGTAACCCTTCTTTGTTGTATTAATGACTCGGCCGGGAAATGGGGGGCGGGGGAAGAAATCGGCTCCTCTAGCCCCAAAGCACACATTCTTGGGCTGGGCTCTGGTCATTGTTGAGAAAGAAACACAAAGCAGTTGTAGTTCCCCACCTCCCGCTGCAGGCCGTGGTGTGTGTGTGTGTGTGTGTGTGTGTGTGTGTGTGTGTGTGTGTGTGTGCGCGCCCGCGCGCGCGCGCGTAGGGGTGGAATCAGTAAAAGGGGTGCTGCATCGAAATCCAGAGACTCAATCTAAGGTCTCATAGTCTCCCCTACCGAGTTAACTAGGCCTTGGAAGCTGCTGGGGATAAGGGAACTCGAAGCCAGTGTTTTTGTATTGGCTGGTTTCTAATGGGTCTCCGCTGTGGGAACCAGACAAAGGGAATGCTGTTTCGAGGGAAGGGGGTTACAGGAGAGAGGATTGGTCCCCTGCCCTAGACTCTGGTCTCTGGGAGTTCCCACAAATTTTCCCAAGAGGAGGAACCTGCTCTCCTGCCTTCTTCAACCTCTACCCTCTTCTTTCTAGAAGGGATATATAGGAGGAGAAATATATCTCTGAGCAGCTTCGAAGTAACTAGGCTGGAAGGAAGTGGCTATGGGCCTCTGTGGGAAAGATGAGGCCGTGGGAACCCCAGGGGCACTGGGGCTGGAGAAGGAAGTGAGCCAAGCTGGAGAGTTCTTGCTGAGACCAGGAAAAGGCAAGGGTGGGTGGTGAGGACTTGTGCGCCCCCCTGGGAGAATTCCACGCAGTGTGAATAGGTGCCGCCTAGTCACCATTTTATAGCTCACTAATGTAGAGGAATAGGAAAAGAACGGGAAAGAAAAGGCAGAGTTGTCACAACAGTCAAGAGAACTGAGACTATGCAGTTCTATATGCCTAACTACACATTCGATATGGTGTGAGTATGCAAGTTTGGGGATTGGTGCCAGTAAAGAGGTCTGGGGAAGGGAGGCTAGGCAAGAATGACCTCTTACATATACATTCTAATGACTAATTTTCAGACCCTGATCTCATCCAGAGATCTGACAGGGAAAAATCCACCTCTGGTGGAATCATTAAGTCAACCATCTATTTGTACCAAGAGAAACTTCAGGAGGGAGGGAGGGGGAAGGGGAAAGAGAAGAGAGAAAGAGGAAAGTGGGGGGGGAGAGAGAGAGAGAGAGAGAGAGAGAGAGAGAGAGAGAGAGAGAGAGAGAGAGAGAGAGAGAGAGAGAG
>CM053582.1:295521094-295548417 GCA_028627135.1 Pseudochirops cupreus | reverse complement strand
TTGTCTTCTCCTCCCCTCAGTCTGCAGCCTTATGGTCCCTGAGAAAAAGTGTTCTTGGACAGGCGGTTAGTGAGTTCAGACTCTCCATCTGTTGGGGTTTTTCATAAAAGGTAGGGGTCGAGGGAGCCACAGATGGAAGTTACCTGCATCATAATATGAACCATTCCTGTGTCTGACATTGATGAGAGAAACATTTCACCCTCTATTCCCAATACTGTATACAGTTTAGGCTTGTTTTGTGGAATCAACGGGCTTATTTTTACTTTACCAAGAAAAGGGGGTGATTGTAAAACCTCCTTGGGCCCTTTATAGGCCAGTAGTCCTCTTCAACAGAAAATTATCAGTTTCCTTTAGATCATTCTTTTTTAAAACTGCAAAAAAGAATAAAAAGACATTGAAGGTAATGTAACCCAACAGGCTGACAGCATAACCATCTTAGCGAGGATAAGGGAGTTTATGGCGTTTGCTCACCATGGATACAGGGATGGCATAGTGATTCAAGGAGCTTATTCATTCCAAAGACACTAGGGAATTGGCATTAGGCTTACTCCTGTGAGACCCTGTATTCTTATCATTGGTTCATTTATTAGTGGTCCTTTTTGAGCAAGCCTTAATGAGAATAAAATTCAGAGATAGGATTCCTTAGTTGGGACTTGGTGGGTGAATGGGCAGAACAAATGGAGAACAAAGGTGGTAGTGATAATAACCAGGTAGCATGGGATAGTGGATAGAAAGTCAGGAAGATCTGAGTTCAAGATCTACCTTTAATTCATATTTGCCGCTGAATTAAATGATCCAGTATAGTCACATGACCTTCCAGTGCTCCCAACCAACCTCTAAGTCTATATGAATAGCTGCAATAGTTGAGGGAATTTTCTCACTGGGAATGCCCTCTACACCATGATATCATAGGGCCAGATCAGTTATAACAACTAAGAAAACCAGCTCAAATTTATATGTAATTTTCTTTCCAAAAACTTCTGTCTTTTTTTTTTGCTATGTCATGCTAGTGGCATCTTTCCCCCTCCTCAAGTCCTTTCCTCTTTGAACCCCAAAGTAACAATGCATATCAAGATCAAGATCAAGATCAAATACTTAGATGAATCATTTAGGTCTGAGTCTGGTGCCAGTTAAGATGGCAAACCCTGTCTAACCAACACCTACCTCTACCTTTCCAATGTAGAAAAGTACTTGAGACTGGCATTGCAGTTCATGGTCTGAGAGCTGGTGAATCATTGACACATAAACATTTAGACATTTAGGAAGCATCTATTCAGCACAAGATATGTGCAGTCCCACTGACTTTGTTCTCAAGAAGCCTATAATTTGATGGAAGTAGTGGTGGTGCAAAATCATGCATGCAAATAAGCAGGACAGGTGTGAATGAGATAATTGCAAAGGAAAGGTACAGGGTAAGTACCACTTTCTCCTTCTGGAGGACATGAGATGTGGAGGGGAGAGGGTAGCACCTGAGTTTGGCAAGGAAAGAACTAAGATTTTCAACAAATGGAGAAAGAGACTGAGAAGTCCATTCTAAATATGGAAGAATGGTCTGGACAAAGGCACAGGGAGCAGGCGGGTCAGGACAAGAATGATGTGGACAGAGAACAATATATTTTGGCTGGACTATCAAAGGAAACAGTGTGGTATAAGACTAAAGAGTTAGGTTGCAGCTACATTATGTAGAGTCTTCAATGCAATGACTAAGAGTTTATAGTTTAGGGTTAAAGTGACCTGTAGTCAGATCTATGAAGCAAAGCTGGTTGCCTAGATGACTTCCAGGATGATATCATCACTAGAAATAGAGACATCTGGGAGTTGTCACCAGAAAGAAAGAGTAAGGGGAAATGGGTAGCCAATTAAATGCATCTTGCTAGCAGTTTCCAGAGGCATGAAAAAGATCTCATTTTCCCAGGGAGGGCTTGATGAGAGAATCCCTCATATCATGGTTGTGCATGGGAAGAGGAGCCCAGAACTGGAAGCCTAGGGAGTTTTATCTAGCTCATAACGAGATATGAGGAAAGTAAAAACACAGGTGGGACTGAAGGGAAAGGTATATCTGGAAGGAACCCCAATACAAATTAGGATGTAAGGAGGACCCTAGACCTGTAACAAACATATCTTCCATAGCAGTCTTTGAAATTTGAGAAACCTGCTTTAATACTTTCCAATAAGGACTGGGAAGAAACATCCAACATGTATTTGCCAGATGGTGGTGAAGGTTAAGGGTTCTTATAGCTTTCTCTTCCTACCCCAAAACCCCCTTGTAGAAGGTGCTCTCCGGTGCTTTCCTTTTGTACTCTGGGAATATAAATAGAAGGGTAAGGGTTAGGGAATAAAATGGGTTTCAGGTGAGTCCAAAGGGAAGGAACTGGTGTTAGCATCTCCTCCTCTGTTTCAATCCTAACTCCCTAGCTCCTTCTCAGCTGCAGGACAACTCCCAGATTCATCCTAGCGTTGGCCAGCTGTTTGCAGACAACACACAAAGGAAACAGCCACACCCTCTCGCAGCAATCGTTCCCTAGTCTCCCTACGCCATCCCGAAGCTCTTGTAAAGCTAAGTCTAAGAAGGGAAGGCCTGGGGGCTGGAGGTGGGTGGGAGAGAGACGCGGGGGTGGGAGGTAGAAACGGGAAGCAGAGGGGTTGTGGCTGACCCGGGCTTGTCTACCCAAGAGTCCCTCCTTCCCCCATTGGGAACAATAGCTGTCTCCTCCCCAGACTAGAGGCACAAAGGGCCCGTCTCTGCAGCTATGAATCCGGGTTGGTCGACTGGATACCTACGTGACTCAACGTTCATTAGCATCTATTTGTGACCACGAAATATCGACATCATATGCTGTGTGTATGTGTGTGTGTGTGTGTATGTGTGTGTGTGTGTGTGTGTGTGTGTGTGTGATATGTAAAGCTTGGAGGAGGGGTAGTAGGTTGGCATTACTAAATCTACGTGAAATCTTTCCTGAAAGACAAACGGTGAGTAACTCACCCTACTGGCTGGAGCATCCCCTTCTTCTCAGCAAGGAGCCGAATTAAAGACCTGGGTAAAAGGGAGGAAAGTGGGTTGGGATGGATGGGGGGGGTGCTGTGTGTGCTTGGGGAGGGGGTCAAGGGGGAGAGGCTGGTTCTATTAGGAGTTCATCAATCACGCGATGTGCACTTCTCACTCGACAGCGGTTCCTCCTACTCGAGAGCAAGTCTGGGCCAGCTGGGAACCGACCAGAAACCACAAGCAAAGGAGACATAACTAACGGGCGAAACCCGCAGCTCCCTAGCTCCAGCAGGGAGGGGAGAGCAGCTCAGACCTCTTCTCTGTAGCAAGAGGAATGTAAAAAGGGAACTATCTGGGTAACCACAGACAGCAACCGCACTAGCCTCGCACTAGCTTTTCACCCCCTCTGTATTTCCATCACACGACCTATGCCAAACATTGCCGCCCAAGGAAGACCCACAGAGAGCCCCTGCCAAGCCCCAGTTTTACGATCACAGGACCCTCTCCTCTACACTTCCAGACCTGTTCTTCCCACTCCTCATCACACCTCCACAGGACACAAAGGGAGAGACAAACAGCACCACACAGAGAGACTGCAAACACCCAACTCTTCTCTTCCCTCAGTCAGAAGCAAAGAAATCTCTGAGAAGAGCATGTAAAAGAAAAGTCAGAATCAAAGAAGGTAGTAATTACTGCATTTAAAATGTTGAAATTTTTAAGTACTTAAGTTCAGTATTCAATGCAGTTTGAACATGTTTGGTTAGCTAAATTACCTGCAAAGGACATGCATGAATAAAGAAAGCAAGGGAACTTGAGCATTTTTTAAATGGCCAAAATGATCATTAAAAACAATTTGCCAACGTGAAATTAACGCTTCTCTTCTTTTTTATGTGTGAGCGTGTGTACTGGGGGGGTAGGGGAAGGACCGATGAGTGAAAGGGAGTGGGAAGACTTTCTAATTCTTTTTTTGAAACTTAGTTACATCTAATTCAGCACAATTTATGGAAATATAGGAGGTATTTAGTACATTTTTATTGATTGGGCACTATCCTAGGCACCAGGAGCATTGTGCTAGACCCACTATGCTAGATTATTATTATTCATAAACCATAAAAGAATCTGCAACTGGCCTTGAGATTTAACTAAGTTCTTCATTTGTGAGGGTTAGTAAACCAGATTCAAAAAGGGCTATTTTTGAAGGGCAGAATGCCATCGAGTACCTGTAGGCTCTGCAAAGTGTCCTCTTTCTAACAAACCTGCTTTCAGGTTTTGCCCCCTCTCCATTTGCAATTCACACACATTCTTCTTATGTGGGGGGTGAAAGAGGGAAATACCATAGAATTAGCAATGCCTCTGGAATGGGAGAACTTGAGTTCAAATCCCATCTCTGAAGGTAACTCCCCTTGGTGGCCCCCAGCAAGTTGTCCGATCTCTCTGGGCCCCTTTCCTCCTCCAGAAAATGAGAGGGCTGGGCTCGATGGCCTCCAAGGACCTCCTCAGCTCCAGATCTCTGAAATCAATTCAGTGATCTCCTTTGGGAAGATTATCTAAAGTTACTTCGTTTCAGTCACTCTCTCACTCCTCTCAGTTTTACACATGGATAAAAAGAAACATATAAAGCTCATCACTATGTCATGTGCACGTTTACACTTGGTAAATACTGTATTGACTACAGAGACAGAGGTTAAATGACTTGTTTGGTGAAACAGAACATGTTTTGAGAAGTATCAGTGTAGTAGGAAGCACAGAAGACATCCCTTTGAGTCCATTTTTTCCATTTATTATTGTATAAACCACTTAATCTCTCTTAACCTCGATTTTCTCATCTGAATAATGGGTATAATGGCCACAACACAGGATTCCATGTGATTTGCAGAAAATGAGTTCATATGGGTGGAAGGCACTTAGTAACATTAAATCTCTATTTAATGTGGCTTATTGTTCTTGGTAGTTGGGATTTAAATTCTTATCCCTGAGGCTTTTAGGCATTCAGTCCTGTGCCTTCCTTATCTCCTCTAACTTAGTTGGGGTGCATTAATTTATCCTTTCCTCCTCTTCTCTCCCCTCACCCCCAAGCCTTGTAGTTCATTCTCTTCAAATTCCAGAAGGAATTGTCCAGGTCTCTATCTTTGTCAGCTACCAGGATGGTTAAAGTGCAATTCCCAATCTCACCAGAAAGAATCCAAGGGAACTTGGAACCTCATTTGAACCAACACTGCCTCCTGGGGCACAAGAACCAAATGAAGTTTGGCAGGGTATTGGACAAATGGCAGGTGATTATTAAATGTTTGTTGAAGTGAATCACATAGTATCAAACTAGAAAAGCCTTCTTTTTTACTCTCTAAGGAAGCTGCCTCTGGTGGTAGTGGGTTCCATTTCACTAGAGGTTTTCAAGGAAAGGCTAGATGACCACTTGTTGGTAATGTTGTGGGAAGGGGGGCTACTCTTGGTTAAATGTGGGTTGGATTGGATTAAATGATCTCAGAGGCTCCTTCCAATTCTGGATTGTATGACTTTGATTTAATTCATGGGAGTCCTTCCGGGAGCTATATCACAAACTCTACCCACCTTAATTGACTTGTCTTCATGAGTTACTGTAGTTAAAAATCAATCAACAAGCACATATTAAATACCTCCTATTTGCCAGGCACTGTGCTGGGGATATAAAGAGAAAACCAAGCATTCTCCTCCCTCAAGTTCCTTATATTCTAGACTTTGAAAACAACATAAATTCTTACAACAATGACAAATACATAAAAAATTCTATTAAAAAAAAACCAAACCATTGTCTGTAGACAGGCATCTCTATGCTTAGCTAGGCTAGCCCCAGGATAACACATATACAGTCCATCCCTAGGTTAAAATTCTAAGTCTTTCCAGTCTGATAGGCAGACACTTGACAGGTAGCCCAAGAATTGGAGGAAAGGAAAATAACAAGAATACTAACCTTTCTATAGAAACATTGTTCCTTTCCTATTTGTAGTGAAGAGTTGCTCTAAGCCATTTAATTTCTCTTCCATCATCCATCACCCAAATTTTTATGCTGTTTGGTTAGCATTGACCACAGAACCTAATTTTTCTCCTCAACCCTAACCTCTGACTTCACTTGACCCAGGTTCATAGCAATAGAACTACTCTCACTGTAGACCTAAGGCCTGAGCCGTACTTTCTAGGGTTCCCACTGTCCCCCAGAGAGTTGATCTGAAGTACCTGAGCTAAAGGAGATTCTTCATCCTTGGAGGATAGGGGAGATGCAGGGTTGAAGAGTCAATCCAAGTCCTTCGTTTCTATTTCCTGCAATAAGGATAAGGGAAAAGGAGAAAATAAGTCTTTATCCAGTACTATGTATCATGGTCTTAAGCACTTTACAAATATTATCTCAATTGATACAACTCTGGGAAGTAGGTGCTATTATAATTCCATTTTACAGTTGAGGAAACTAAGGCAAACAGAGACTTAAATCACTTGCCCTGGGTCACACAGTTAGTAAGTATCTAAGGTCACATTTGAACTCCAGTCTTCCTGATGCCAGGCCCAGCATGCTATCTACTGTACCACAAGCTGCCACCAAGACAAGATTAATTTTCAGCGTCTACTCACCCAGCTTCATAGCAAACCCCAGAGTCAGGATGACTGGAAGAAGGAAGTCACCTACTGTTTTTGAGAACAAGAACACCTCCTCTCCCAGAGGTCAGGGTGCTTCAAGATGCAATTAGGGAGGAACAGTCAACTAGTTCCATAGTTTTTCCTGAACATATTCCAAGGCCCTGATGGGAGGAAAGAATATTCCTCTTCTAGTTTGGGCATGGAGTTAGGCAGAAATCTTTTTAAAGGCAGATCAGGAAACTCACAGAATAATTCCATGCCAACACACTGGCAGGAAAAGATGAAGTAGGGTACTCTCAAATCAGTCCTTTCCTTCTTTTGCTACTCTCCTATCTAGGGGCCATCTCCAAATTGTGCTAATCTAAATCTTGCCACTGGACCCAGATGACTGGAGGAAAAAGTGAGGTTGATGACTTTGCACAGCTCTCCCTCACTTAAATTAAATTCACTTGCAAGTCATGGCCTCACCTTCCTGACATCATGATCTTCTTTGAGAATGTAGGACAAAACAACTCTCCTATCCTAAAGTCCACCTAAATCCAACTATGGAAAGTTGAAATGGAGTTTCTCTCTCTCTTCCCCTTATCTCCTTCTTCTCTCCCTTTCTTTCCCCTCTTTTCCCTGACCTGTTTGTTTTCTTCTCCTCTTTCCTCTTTATCTCTGTCCAGCCCCTCCTCCTCTTCCTCCTCCTCCTTCTTCTTTTTTGCTTTTTGGAGAGGAGAGGGCAGGGTAATTGGGGTTAAGTGACTTGCCCAAAGTCACACAGCTAGCAAATGTTAAGTGTCTGAGGTTGGATTTGAACTCAGGTCCCCCTGACTCCAGGGTTGGTGCTTTATTCACTGCACCACCTAGCTGCCCCCATCCCCTCCTTCTCCTCTCTTCCTCCCTCTTCTTTCCTCCAGACTTTTCTCTCACAATCTCAGAAATCTCCAGAGGGATCACAAGGAGGTAAGGAAATGTTTAATGGCACAGTACTTGATTAACTTCCCAGAATTGCTAAATACATGTTTTGCACAAGTGCCACAGAAACCTGACTAAACCTGACTTCCCCAATTCAACAGCTCTCAGTTTGGGCTTTCTCCCCTCCTTCTTCCCCCCACTCCTCCCTTCCCTCCCCCTCACTTTTCCCCCAGGCCTGACAAATGGCTTTTAAATTTTCTTCAATGTTCTCTCAAATGTTTCTGCTGTTTGTATCTCTCTTCTTCTGGCTGCTCCTCCCTGGCTCCCTTCCTTGATCCCAGACCCGCTGGCCCCTCACACTTCAACTCATTCTACCGATTTGGCTCCTGTTCTCTTTGTCCTTGGGTAGCAGACATTTTGGGCATTTGGTGGATTTGGCTCACAGCTGATACAGACTCACAATTATAAAGAGTATCCCTCACAATCGTCCGGTGAGGTAGGCAGTGCAAGTGTTATTCTCATTTTTTAGATGAGGAATTTGAAGCTTCAGAAAGGTGAGTGCTTACCACCACACAGCTAGAAAGTGGCAGAAAGATTTGAACCCAAGTCTTCTGGGTTTTCCAGCACTCTTGGCACTCACCAGAATGTGTCCCACTACTTAAACTGTGAACTGATTTCCCTCTCAATAGGAATGATTTCATTACGTCCTAAACTTAATGATGGTTAGGGGGTTAGAGTGCCTGTACCTTTCCTCCCTCTGATGCTATAGTGGTTAAGAGTTTTGGTGTAAAGAGAGTGGGATTAGATTTTTGGAGTCTACACTTACTAGTGTGTTGAACATGGACAATTCTCAATATCCTAGTTCCCCAATCTGCAGATGGGGATAATGATGGGTGCATTGCCTTCCCTGAGGGGTTGTTGTGAGATCAATGCGTTATTGACCATACAACCCTATATAAATGTAAATTATTATTATAGCTTCAGCCTCACTACCTCCCTTTAACCACCACCACCAGCAAAGATTTTGTAGAAACTCACAAATCTGGTGATAGGGAAATAGTTTTCATTTTCACACATAAATGGCACAGGATTGTGGTGGGTTTTTGTTTGTTTTGTTTTGTTTTGTTTGGCAGAAGAATGGGAAGGGTTTAGGTGGAGAGCAGAGATGTAGAGAGAGCTTTCGTTGTCTTGGCACACACTTGGCTTCCCCAGTGTGTGCTTGCTCTGGGGTCTAGGGAAATCTCTTTCAGGACAATCTGATAATGCAGGTGATTGAGGAAAAAGGGAGAGCTGCCTATAATAAAGCTATTTCTTATAGGAGTTTTCAAGTGAATTGTTATGAATAATCTTAAAGGCTGAGGAAATCAGATCTCTGTCTCTGGCCTCTTCTGTAAAAAGGGTCCTACTTTTAAATGGGTCATAAAACTCAATGTCTGAAGGTGGTAGAAGCTATGGAGAACAGGGCAGTGGGAGTTATCAAAGCATTCCTACATCAAACAGGACCTTGAGGCCAGCCCCAATGCTGTCAACTCCAACTGAGAGGAGGTCTTCTTAGTACTGGGACTCAGCAGGACAACTGAGCTCCAGAGAATTAAAAGGAACTGGATTACTGTAGTTCCTTTCTCTGGGTATTTAAAATCTTAGAGTTTCCTCAGATTTATGTGAATCTCACTTATTTGTTATTAGATCTGCCTATCTAGCCTCCTTTCATCTGCAGCCCATTTAAAAACTCTCCCACCTTCTGGAAAATTTCAGACAGGGATTTTTCCAGTGTAGATTTACAGTAGAATTTGAGGAGGGGGGAGGAGGAGGAGAAATGATTCCTCAGTGATTCAGGCCAGAAGCCCTTCCCTGACTTGTTTGGCTTGCAAACATTTTGCTTTCTTTGTGATGGAAGCTCCTTGTGGGGAATAAGACTAGACAGGGATTGTTTCATCCAATCCCCAGATTCATCAAAGGGTTCCAAATCTATCATCATTGTCATAATCTTCTGGTTATTGTTGTTAGTGGTAGTATTGGAGAGGAGAATGACTAAAAGAAAAGTTGCTCTCTGTGTGTGAAATCATTTTTCTCATCTGATTCCAACAGTCATCTAAAAAAAATGGCATTCTCACTACCTCCCCATCCCCACTCTACATTGTGAAACTAAAATACTCATATTGTTCTCGGATGCTTCATCTTTCCTCCTCTCTTGTTCCCCAAACCTTAAAACTAAACAAGGATAAATGTACAAACTTTGCTTTAGGGAAGCCTCCAGACACCCGTCTTTGCCTTTCCAAACATAAAAAGCAAGCAAGGCTTATATGTGGTAGTTGGAATCTGATCCATAATCAGAATTGGGACATGTTTAGCCATACACTTTTGGTCTTTGTTACTATGAAAGCTAAAGAATTGCCCAACTCCATTCAATTTTCCTGAGCATGTAAGAGCAAGTATTAATTCAATGTGTTGGACTTTCCCCCAATCTGACGAGCTATCAGTGTATGGTTTTCCTGCCCTAAACTTCCAGTAGCAATCAGTAGCCACCCTTCTAATTTTTAAAACTGTTGGTTTTCTTGCTCAGCTTTTGATACTCCCACACCCAGAAGTCTTTAGAACTGAGCTGTGACTGTGGTGAGGCTGATAAGTGCAGGCACCTTTTTAAAGCCGTAGTACCTCAGAACTTTTGATGAAGTATTATGGGTGTTGGTTCTCCCTTCCCTCCCACCCCTAAACTGGCTGTTATGTCACTGTTGGAGTGTATGTGGGGACACTTGGAATAGAACTGAACTGAATTAGCAGTTCTTTCTGAGTTCACAGGGGATTGGGGAGTGGAGACTTTTTGAACTTGAACTCTCAAGTAACTTCTCTATCCCTGTTCTTCAGTTTCTCCTCTTTTTTTCTCCTTTAAAATATTATTTTCTGAGTTTTTCTTTTTGGATACCAGATAAGATGGAAGCACCAAGGTCAAAGTCAACGGGTGGTTTTCAGTTTGGAAATGCAGAACCAATACATTCTAAATCAGATCCAAGAACACTAGCTTCATAGTCTCCCCCACCCCCACCCCCCTTTTCCATTTTCCCTTCCCATATTGGCTCAAGCTCAACAGTACAGCCTCTGGGCCATTCACAATTCCTGAACCTCTTTGTTTATACACAACATCCCAACATTTATAAGGAATTGGCTTTCAGGACAGAGCTGTAATGCCTTCGTGTTTACTAGACGTGTATAGGGTAGTAAATTAGGAAAGGGTTCAGCCCGTCTTCTCAGACAAGCAGATCAATAAAACAAGAAGAAAACTTATAAACCCTTCCGAAGTTCAGTCTGTAATGGATCAAGTTTTCTTTTGAATAAGCCAAAAGAAGTTGCTTCCGTATTTCTTACAATGCTTCAAGAGAACAATCTCCCTATCTCTAACCTGACTTTTGTTTTTGAAAAGGGAGATGCCAATTTACTTATTTGTCTCCTTTCTCTGTTGCTCAAGGAAATTAAAACTAAAAAAAAAATCAGTGAAGTTGGAAAGTTTGATAAGGCAAAGAGCTCTTTTTTTGCAACCCTCCTGCTCTCCTTTATTTCCGGTGCCAATTTCACTTTTATTTCCCGTCTCTCTTCACTCAGTAAACAAAACCATATTATCTAGGGAAAGACTTGAGCCCATTAACATTGTAAGCCCTCAGATTTCACTCGCTGGAGACGACACAGCACTTATCTGATGGAAGAGGTGCATTAATTGCCTCGAGGTCCTAGAATATCCAAGCCTCCTCGATATGAACCAGGCGGGGATGCCTTTTAGCCCTCAAGCCAAACGCCTCAGACAGAACATATGCAGCTGCTCTGCTTCGACAACGCTTCTGACAGAGGAAGCCCGGATGGGAGAAAAGAAGAGAGGGGAAAGTGGATCCTTTGCCAGAAAGGCAGCTTTCCCCCTTATTTGTGCAATTGTGGTCAAATGGTCTAAGAGGTGAATGGAGAATCTGCTGAATTTCCAAACAGACATAACATTTACTTAAGTGAAATCTAGACACTCCCAACTGGCCCTTGGCAGATCACCTCAACAGCAAAAGGTGGAAAGAGGTGAAAGGGAAATTTTGTTCGTAAAGCTGAAAACAGCTGTCAGAAATATGTGCTGATGCCACATCAGGCCCAGGTACACAGCTCTACAGCAAAGCATCCTTGAGTAGGAACCCCCCACCCCTCCCCCAACATCTGGTCCAGATTTAGGAGAGGAGAGGAATAAAAACACCGGTGCCAGTAAAACCGTAAGTGAAGAAGCACTAGGAGAGGAAAGAAGGGAGGAGAGAAAGGAGTGATTTTGTTTTCCCTCTAGTTGTGTCAGGAATAGCCTTCTAGACTCCAGTCCCTTGCTTCATTTTAACCCCTCACAAGCCCCAGTCATCACACACTCAATCCGAAACGATCTAGAGAACTCAGGAGTCTTGGTCTTTCGCTGCTCACCAAGTCAACCAGTCAGCGATCCCGTCCTGTCTTCCTCTCTTTCTCCCCTCCCCCCATTCCCCTCTCCTCCTCTCCCTTCTTCCCCATCCCCGCCTCATACCTGTCCCGGGCGTAGCTTGCGTCAGGCATTTGCTCTCTTCTCTCCTCCCCTCGCAATTCTCAGAACCCATGAGGGAATCGATCTCC
This sequence comes from Pseudochirops cupreus, assembly GCA_028627135.1. NCBI lineage: Eukaryota > Metazoa > Chordata > Mammalia > Diprotodontia > Pseudocheiridae > Pseudochirops > Pseudochirops cupreus. The sequence goes on along the minus strand of CM053582.1, from coordinate 295,536,305 downwards.
CAAGTAGTCCTGGGGGTCTCCAGAATCCCGTCGAGTGCTCACTGGCCAAGGCTTTCTTTCTCCCCTGGCAAAGTTTGTACCTCCAGGACTGGCAGCAGCGCGTGCGAGCAGCGCCCAAGCTCCGTGCGGTGTGCTCTGCGGAGAAGACTGTCATTGGCCGGTCGGCAGCACGTGGCCGCCCCTGGCTGTATATTAGGGCAATATTTACCTCCCAAACCGCTTGCAATGGCAAGGCGAGAGGAGCTGGTGTAGCGAAGGCGAGGCAGGCACGGCAAAGGCAAGGCGGTGGAGCCCAGACAGTCCCGCTGCCTCTGGGGTTGCCTTCCAGCACCTCTGGTCCCACCTGCTGCCCTCGAGCCGTCGGACTGGGTCATGAATTCGTACCTGGAGTACATCTCGTGCGGAGAGGTGCTCACCTTCTCCCCCAAGTTCTGCCGTTCGGATCCCCGGCCAGTGGCTCTGCAGCCTGCCTTTCCCCTGAGCGGGGAGGGCGCCTTTGTCAGCTGCCTGCCTGTCGCCACGGCTGGGGCTCGGCCAGTGCCTCCTGCCCCCACGCAGCCCCAGCCCCAGCCTCCGACACCGACACCGCCCCCTCCTCAGCTGCCGCCGCTTCCAGCCCAGTCCCGGGCCCCCGGCCCGCCTTCGTTTGCTCCGTGCACCCTCGAAGGCGCCTACGAGGCTGGCGCCGCACCTGCCGCAGACTACAGCTTTCTGCCACAGGGCTCCGCATACGACTTCTCTGGCGGCCTAGGGCCGGCGGCCGAAGACGGCGTGGCCGGCCAAGTTCACTACGCCACTTCGGCCGTCTTTTCGGGCAGCGGCTCTTTCATTCTCAGCGGCCAAGTGGACTACGGTGCCTTCGGCGAGCCCGGCCCCTTCCCGCAAGGTCTCAAAGAACAAGGCGATGGTCCCGCCGGGGGTTTCCAGGCGGTCTCCCCAGCGCCCGGCTCCTACCCCAAATCCGTCTCTCCCGCCTCGGGGCTTCCCACAGCCCTCAGCACTTTTGAATGGATGAAAGTGAAAAGAAACGCCCCCAAGAAAAGTAAGTAAACCTTAACCTTGGGAGCTAATGCCTCTCCCAACCCCTCCTCCCCTCTCCAGTCAATGAGCTGTCTAATAGTGTTCACTTAAAACATCCACTTCTTTACGGAAGCTAGATCTCAGTCCATCCAGGCCATCCTAAGACTAGAATTTCATTGCCTACATCTCTAAGTTCAACGTAGACCCTTCAAACTAAGAACATAGCCAGTGCTCTCTGTAACTCGAAGTAAGGGAACTCCCTATGGATAAGGGCCCACTTATTTCCACACTTTTGTTCACCTTGAGTGAGCCCTCTGATTCGGGGGGCACAGCTTGATAGGTAACTTTGGACATCTATTTTTTTTTCTTTCTGCCTTCTTTTGGGCTCTCTCCTAGTCTTTCCTTCACTGATTCACTCTATACGTTCCAGGCAAACTCTCCGAATATGGAGTACACAGCCCCTCGAGCACGATACGCACAAATTTCAGCACCAAGCAACTTACTGAACTGGAAAAAGAGTTTCATTTCAATAAGTACTTAACTCGGGCCCGTCGCATAGAAATAGCCCACTCCCTGCAGCTGAATGACACTCAAGTCAAAATCTGGTTCCAGAACCGAAGGATGAAACAGAAGAAAAGAGAAAGAGAGGGACTGTTGGCCAGCACATCACCTGTAACGTCTCTTCAGCTTTCTGCCTCAAGTATGAGCCCTGCAAAGTCTGGCAAGAATGCAGAGCGCCCTGCTCCGTCCAAAGACTCTTCTTCATAATTGAACTCGGAAGCCTCTCAGCACTGACTTCACTTTTCGTCATGAGCAAGTTTCTGAGGCTGCAGAAAATCTCTGAGACTGTACTGCTAACCCTGCGCACCTCTAGGCTTACCAGGCTCCTTTGGGAGTAGGGCTAGAAGGTGGCCCTGAGGAGGGTTTCGATTTTTAAAAGAAAATACAGTATGGTAATTTCTCTGTGCTCAAAGTAGTGTGCATCCTGGTCTTGATTTGATGCCTTTTAAGCAACTTGTTTACCTCTTATTTATGTGTCTTATCAGGGAAACTGGCTCCCAGCTGCCAGTCCAACCTTGCTGCTACCTTTCCTAACCGGCCTTATACAATTCTGGGTTTTAAAGGGGAGGCTCAAAATATTGTCAATTCCCCAAGTCCCCTATATGCTTCCAGAGCTGCATCTCCTCTGTATATGCAAACAGTGTTTTTGTTGTTGTCTCAAGTGACAAAGCAACAATCTTGGCCTCGTAGATTGACCAAAGATAGTAAGGATCTCATTGCTAAGAGCTGCTGCTTCAATGGAATCCTTAATATTTGCACTACAACTCTCTTCTTTTAAAGCTGTTCCTACCTCTCCACGTGCCTGAGTGAACATACAATCCGTGTTTAGTTAGTAGTTGACTTTATAAGGACTAAAACAATTTGTTAGGTGTAGCTTAGAATTTGACTTACACCCTGACTTTAACCTTGTTACCTGGATTTGTGTGTAAATATACAGTATGTATATTTTTAACAGGATTTGCCTGCAATGAACTTGGGTCAAATAATTTACCAGAATAGCATGTTAAGTGAATTGGGACTTTTTTTTTTGTAATAAAAATTATAGAATCCTTATTCATGGCACTTCTTTACTCTTTCTTTTCCGCCTCCCTTAAAACTACTTTCTATTTTATTTCTATTCTATTTTCTACTACTTTTAATGTTTTTCTTGTCATTGCATTGATTCTTCAGAATGCACTATCTACACGTATCAAAAAGACTATTGGAAGACAATTATTTGAATAGCTCAAAAGAAAGAAATGCTTTAGCCAGAAAGAGCTCAATAACTAGTTAGAAGAAAATGCTTATTTTATCAATTATCTGGATTATTACTTAATCTTAATATACTCTATATTAGGTTTGTAGGCACCACCTTAATTAGGGTTAAGTGACCTAGTATGGAAATGTTTTCAAGCAATGAAGCCCCTTAAGTAAGACCATCTCCTTTCCCCCTTTTCTCAGATCTTTACAAAAGGGGAAAGAATGACAGGAAGACTTTGGTAGTTGTTTGGGGTCTCTGAAAAAGGCAGCTGCACATCAAAAAGGATTGAGCATATGAATTCACATTTCCAAAGTCAAGCATTACAAAAGGGGAGAAGGCCCAACAATCAGAACTCTTAAGCTCCCTCCCACCCAAAGTGAATAGTTAGGTAGGTAGCAAATCAAGGTATTCTTCTGCTAACTTTTCATGGAGCTAGTGGGTAGAGAATGAAAACAATTACTTGATTGATTCAAGAAACCTTACCTTTTCATTTCTGTCTATGCTTATGCCACAATTATCTGGGTGTTTCTTATGAAAAAGTTTGGTTAACTGACTCACCCAGATAAGTACTTCAATTCTTATATGTGTTAAGATCTAAAAGCTGGGATTTTAGTGTGTTTGGTCAAATGTTTATGCCTAAACCTTTTAGAAGTCTAAAAGATGAAGCCTGTGGAGACTTGCCTTTTCCATTAAGACAGGGAAAAATATATTCTAAAGGGAAATGACTGGGATCACTGACATCTTAGAAAATGAGTTTACTCAAAGTTCTTTGCTCACTACAGTAGGCAACTACAACTGCTGGAGGTAGGAGAGCAAAAATGAAATGAAATTAGCTACATTAGCAAAGAAAGGTGACTTTTAGTGGGGCTCCAAGGAGAGGTGGGAAGGGGTAACCACAAAAAAAATCTGTCAATATTATTCTTATGTTTAACCATCTGCCCCTCAATAACTTCATGTTAATTAGATCCCGAGTAAAAACAACAGCTACCCCTCCTGTGAACTGTTGCTTTTTCAAAAGGGTTGTGAGATGGTAGATTACAGCTACCTCCGGTCTTCCCCATGGTGGTCTTTGACATTACAACGTTCTGTTCTTTGATAAGCATTCAGCTCTACATCTAAACAAAACAACAATGACAAAAAAATACCAACAGGCATGACCACTTCCTTAACCTACCACCCCCTTTCCATGAGAAAATTCATTACAGTTTGGGAAACCCAAAAAGCAACAAAAATTGTCATAGTTTTAAAGATCCCGGACGGATCTTTCCTCTATGAAGGTGGTTATTTTCATGTAGGTATAGCACTGTTCTTTGAATCAGACCATAATTGCCCCCCCCCTTTTTTTTTTACTAGCCCCAGGGAATTCTTAAAAGGTTCTTAATGGGAATAAATCACTATATATCTATATCCAGAGCTGGGGAAAGCACCAACTGGAGATGGGTATGAAATAAGTGGCCTCCCAAAGTCCCTTGGAGCAATAAGGATATATAGAAACAAATGGTAGACTTACAGATATTATGTCTTATGTTCCACAAAGTGAAACAGGAAGTTAAGTCCAAACAAAAGGGAGAAGCATTGCTAAGACTACCCAGGAAAAGTGAAGTGAGTGGATTTAAGCAATTATCCCATGAATTTGATCAATGTTAAAAGGCCAAGTGGATAATTTAGGCAACCTTACACTCCCCACAACTGAAGTCATTGCCTTTACTCTACATTGCCTTTATAGATTGAACCCAATGTTATTTAATATCAGAATTTCTGCTATAGTAGGGTGCTTATCACTCCAACTGTTGAAAACAACTTCTTTTTTTATTTCACAGGACCTAACTTATGAATATAAATATAATCCACAGAGACACATTGCTGGAATGAATACACAATGGACATTTATAACTATGTGATTGACTATTTCAATGCCCCTTTGTCTTCACAGAATGATTGTGTGTCTACTTTTCTAGATACTGGACAGCTGTTATGAGAATGAAGAAATAAGGCATTTAACTACCAATCAAAGCTACATGATATGAATGATGGCAAATGAAGGCTTGTTAACTTAAACACCCAAACCGATATAACTTATATTCACAAAAGATGGATTTATTCTGCCCTATAGCCTGAGATTAGAAAAGGTTATACTTGGTTATCATATCATCTCCAATAGGAGGAGACTCTGGAGAGCTGCATTAGCTCTGGAGTTCTTAATTATTTCTCATGGTCAAATAAATCTTCTATATTTGTAGAGTATTGGATTTGAAAACCTCAGGATCTGATCAAGTTGAGAGAAATGCTTTGTCTGACCACAGACCTCTCCACCAGAAAAGTACCCAATGCTGAATTATTTGCGGTTTAAAAATGAAAGCATAGTGGACATGAGTCCAAGTAATTCAAAATGATCATCTAAGTTATTTATACTTTGAATTATATAAATACAAATTATATAACAGGAAATAAATATACAGTACAGGCCAAGTGAACCATTTTCCTTCATCTTTTATGCTAAGAAAGTTCCTACTTTGCATGCTACAGAGTTTAAAACACTATAGAAAGGCAAAAGAAAAGGACAAATAGTATAAACAGAATGGAAGAGAATAGGTTATAAATATCATGATGAACAAGATAGTCTGGAATAAAGACTGTATATAGGTTTAATATTCAGGTATCCCTCATACTTTTAGCTACTCCAAACCATTTGTTTTACCCTCACTGCCATGACAATGTTAATTAGGAATAGCTGAAACTCTACATAAAAAATAGCTGAAACTACATTCAAAAACATAAATTTGAATGAAGTTAAGTTGGCCCTTAGGAATCTGGTTTTTTTTTTCCTTTTTTTCTTTTTTCAGCCTGATTACTTCTAGAACAATCTTTTGCTTTTTTATCCTTTTTCTCTATTCTGCCACCCATTTGTGGTCTCATAGGCTTCAGTAATGCTTCTTTCCAAGCCCAGTATCTAGGTATCCCAGATCTTTTCTGTTTTGCCTTTATTGCTTTAAATGACATTGTTGGTAAAATGACGTGTTTTTGCCTTGTTCTCTAGAGGGTTGGAGAGGTATGCCATGCTTTCAACATTGAAATCTCCCACTTCAATTTGGTATCAGTAATTCATTTTTTGACTAATTTATTGGCCATTGGATAGGATTTAGGATTGGTTAGGGCTCCTTTTTTACCCTCAGTTCTTTCTCCAAGTTACAAGTATAGGAAAAAGATACCACCACCATCATCACCATCACCATCACCACCACTACAAGCACTACCATCATCATCATCATCATCTGCTTGTATTGAACTTTGAGCAAAATGTTTTGTCTGATTTGAGCCTCATAGCAATCCCATGAGGGAGTACTATGCGAGGTATCACCATTTTACAGATAGACATGGGAGGCTAGTAAAAAAAAAATAGCCCCATAGACATTTCCCCCTAAGAGCAAATTCACTTAAGTGCAAGGTCTAGGATTCAAAATCAACTAGACTCCAAGTCTATCTATGCCATGTTGATGTATCATGAATGAACAAATCTACACCATTGGCCTAAGTGTTTCCTAAAAGGAGTAAACCTGCAGAGGCTGGCAAGCAACTCTGAGAAAACAATTCCATTCTTTATGCTTGCTAAAAATCATCTAGTAGTTCAATTCAACAAATATTCAGTGACCTATTATATACAAAGTACCACAAAGTTCTTTCTGATGCTTATCGTGGCATGGGAATGAACCTGAGTTCTCAAAGGCTATGCCAGTGCAATGCAAACTTTAAAATATTTTATTCTGTTGCACAGGTTTTAAATATTGAATCAGAAAAAAAGCATAAAGCAGTAAAAACTCGAGTAGCTATTGGAACTTAGGCACATTAAGGTACTATTGATAGAGATGCCGATTGGACTATTCTAGTGTGCACTTTGGAATTTTGTGAAGAAGAAGTTACTATTACTATTCATACTTTCTGATCCAATGATCTTACAACTGGACATGTGCTTTAAGGAAGGCAAAGATTAAAAAGAACACTATGGCTATATGAAATTATTCAAGGCAGCAGTTCTTTGGTATATGATAGCAACAACACCACTATATGAAAATGAAGTGAATACCCATAAATTCAGGGATAGTTTAATAATTATGTGTGGGTATAACTGTTTATTATTGTATTATAAGAAATTTTGAATACAAGGAATGGAGAGAAACATCAGAAGGCTTATATGAACTGATGCAGATTGGAGTAAGCATAACCAAGGAATATTATTATAATGTTGTATATTAAAATAACATAAAAAGTAACTGAGCTCATAATTGCAATGACCAATATTGACTCTGGAGATCAGATGGCTACTATTGCCAAATCTAACAAAAAGAGACACACAGTTGCTGTACTGGTTGATTTTGTTGTTGTTGTTGTTACAGGGATTGTGGAAAGTAAATAAGGAAATTATTATGAAGTTTAAAAAACACATTAATTAAAAAATTAAACCTATAAAATTATATTTGCTTCATGAAGAAGCAGCCACAAATACAGACATGCTCATCCAAGTAGATGGACTATATGATGGTGAATTCTTTGGCAATGGCTATCCATAAAACAATAAGTACAAAATGCCCCTCACTCTTGTACAGCTCTCTTCCAGCAGAATATAGAAAAGGGTAGCAGAGGGTACAAATAATTGAGTAATTTTCATGCCATCCATAAACATTAATTTTTGGGACCTTAAATATAGGACCCTTTTCTACTGAACAGACTGCTAAGGAACAAAATCACATTAATTTTGACTTTTTCACTATAAATGTTACTAAAAGATAAAATATGAGCTTCTTGAGAGCAGAGACTTTGTATCCACATCCCCAGCACTTGGCACACTTACATAGTAAGTATTTAATGAATGTTTTATTCCTTCACTCATTTATTGGAAAGAAAGTTACTGTTGGATGAAACGATGATTCACAGGTTGTCCTCAGAGAAGAACCTAAAGGAGTTGGTTTTATAACAACATCGAAAACAGCAAGAAATCTCATTTCATGATATATATGGTTATCTTATAGTGCAGTATTCATGATAAGCATTTGCCGAAGATCACCATGAAGATAATTGCAGCTTATGTGCCAATATCTGTTGCAAAAGATGAGAATGTAGAAAAATTCCATGAAAAGCTTAACACTCTCCAAATCAGCCTATGTTTTAGTGCTTGGCAACCTCAATGCAAAGGTAGAAATAAGAGACAAGAGTGAAGGACTTGTTGAAAAAAAGTGGCTCAGGAATAAGAAATGAGGAAGGCCAAAGAGTTATACACTAGGCAGAAACTTAAACAATCACAGCCTATAGACATCCTGCATATCATGAATAATTTTTTCAAGAAGAGTGTTGGGAGGAGCTCTACATGGTGAGCAGTGCATAAAACCACAAAAATGAAATTAGTTATATCTTTTTAAAAAACACATTTTATTAATGCATTTTTCTTGATATCAAAATCATTTCTGAGAAAGAAATTTTTTTTAAAGAACCTTCTTTTTCCCTATAGATTGAACTCTTCATTTATGACAGAGAAAAATAGTTAAGCAAAACCACCCAATATGGTGATCATTTCTTGTCACATATGTACAGTTCTGACCTAGTATCTTCCTGCATTTCTGTCATGATGAGAGCAGTATGTTTCATTATCTATCATCCTGGGCTGTAATTTTTTTCATCATTGATTTTTCATTTGGTCAGAGTCCAGCTTAGTGATCGTCTTTGTTTACAATGCTGTATTTATAACTCCCTTGATTCTTAATTTCTTTGTGCCACTTTATACAAATACTTCCATGTTTCTCTGAATACCTTATATTTGTTCTTTCTTATTGTACAATAATACCTCATGACATTTATGTCATAATATTTTTCCAGCTGATTTTCCAGTCAATGGGGACCCATTTATTTTCTATTTCTTTGCTATCACTTGATTATATCTTATCACATAAGAAATGACTGATTATCATTGTAAGAACTATCTCCAGGGCAGCTGTATGTGTACACAGAAAGCTAATTTGTTAGAGTGCAGACATGGTATCTAAATGAGAAAATTCCAACATAACTGATTTAAACAAACTGTTGATGATTTAAAAAGTGGAAAGTAGATAAAAGGAACAGATATTAATACAGACTACTATCATTTCCTCAAGAAATTTAACTGGAGAAAATAGATCATGAGATCAAGGGTGCCCAAAGAACCTAGAAGCTGCCATAGTCAACAAACACTTGTGAAGCAGAGAGCTGTGTCAATCAAAGGCAACTCTACGTGTATATTGTTTTTTTTCTTGCAGAATTTATTTATTTTTAGCTTTCAAAATTCCTTTGCACAAGATTTTGAGTTCCAAATTTTCTCACCATCTCTCCCCTACCCCAACCCCAAAATGGCATACATACTGATTGCCCCTTCCCTTAATCTGCCCTACCTTCTATCCCCTCCATCTGCCACCTTACCTCCTTACCCCTTATTTTCTTGTAGAGCAAGATGGACTTCTATACTCCATTGCCTGTATATTTTATTTCCCAGTTGTATGTAAAAACAATTTTTTACCATTTGTTTTCAAAACTTTGAGTTCCAGATTCTCTCCCTTCTTTCCTCCTCACCCACCCCCATTGAGAAGACAAGCAATTCAATATAGGTTATACATGTGTATTTATGTAAGACATTTCCATAGTAGTCATTTTGTGAAAGATTAACTATATTTCCCTCCATCCTATCCTGCTCACCCAATTTATCCTATTTTCTCCTTTGACTCTGTCCCTTTTCAAAAGTATTTGCTTCTGACTATCCCCTGCCCCAATCTGCCCTCCCTTCTATTATCCCCCTGTCTTATCTCCTTCCCCACTACTTTCCTGTAGGGTAAGATATTTAATTGAGTGTGTATGTTATCCCCTCCTTAAGCCAAATCCAATGAGAGTAAGGTATTCCTTAGAAAGAGTAATCATTCCCTTTCACCTCTTCCCCTCCATTGTAACACTTTCTCTTGCCTCTTTTTTAAAAAAATTAATTAATTTATTTATTTTCTTGTTTACATCATTCATTTCCATGAGATTTTGAGTTATAAATTTTCTCCCCATCTTTCCCCTACCCAACACCTCAAGACAGCCATCCCATTGTATAACCCCTCCTCCAATCTGCTCTCTCCTATGTCCTCCCCTTCACCCCTCTGACTTTCCAGTAGGGTAGGATGGATCTCCCTACCCCAGTGCCTGTATATCTTAATTCCCAGTTGGATGTCGTTAATAATAACAATAATAGATATATGTATATATATACATATGTATTTTTAACATTTGATTGTAAAACTTTAAATTCTAGATTCTTTCCCTTCCTCCCTCATCACCCACCCCCCACTGGAAGGCCAAGCAATTAAATACAGGCTATACATGTGTAGTTACAAAGAACATCTCCACAGTAGACATATTGTGAGAGACTGATTATATGTCCCTCCTTCCTATTCTGCCCCACCCCTTGTTCTATTCTCTATCCTGTCCCTGTCCCTTTACAGAAATGTGTGCTTCCAGCAACCCTCCCCTCCATCATCCCACCTCTCATCCCCATTCCCCCTACTCTCCTGTGTGGCATCTCTTGCCTCTTTTATGTGAGATAATTTACCCTATTCTATTTTCCCCCTTCTCTTTCTCCCAATATATTCCTCTCTCACCCCTTAATTTTATTTTTTAGATATCATTCCTTCATATTCAACTCACCCTTTGCCCTCTGTCTATACATACATACATACATACACACGAACATACACACATGTGTATGTCTATATACACACACACACATACACACACATTTTCCTTTCAACTGTCTAATACTGAGAAAAGTGTCATGAGTTACAAATACTATCTTTCCACATAAGAATGTAAACAGATCAACTTTAATAAGTCCCTTATGATTTCTCTTTCCTGTTTACCTTTTCATGCTTCTCTTGATTATTGTATTTGAAAGTTAAATTTTCTGTTCAGCTCTGGTCTTTTCATCAAGAATGTTTGAAAGCCCTCAATTTCATTGATTATCCATTTTTTCCCCTGAAGTATTGTACTCAATTTTACAGGGTTGTTGATTCTTGGTTTTAATGCTAACTCCTTTGACCTCTGGAATATCATATTTCAAGCCCTTCAATCCCTTAATGTAGAAGCTGCTAGATTTTGTATTATCCTGATTGTGTTTTCCACAATACTCAAATTGTTTCTTTCTGACTGTTTGTAGTATTTTTTCCTTGATCTAGGAACTCTGAAATTTGGCTACAATGTTCCTAGGAGTTTTCTTTTTGGGATCTTTTTCAAGAGGTGATTGGTGGATTCTTTCAATTTCTATTTTTACCTTCTGTTTCTAGAATATCATGGCAGTTTCCCTTGATAATTTCTTGAAAGATGATGTCTAGGCTCTTTTTTTTTTTGTCACAGCTTTCAGGTAGTCCAATAATTTTTAAATTATTTCTCCTGGATCAGTTGTCCAGGTCAGTGGTTTATCCAATGAGATATTTCACATAGTCTTCCATTTTTTCATTCTTCTGGATCTGTTTTATATCTTGATTTCTCATAAGGTCATTAGCTTCCATTTGCTCCAATCTAATTTTGAAGGAATTATTTTCTTCAGTGAGCTTTTGGACCCCCTTTTCCATTTGATCAATTCTATTTTTTCAAGATATTGTTCTCCTCATTGGCTTTTTGGACCTCTTTTGCCATTTGAGTTAGGATATTTTTTTAAGGTGTTATTTTCTTCAGTATTTTTGGGGTCTCCTTTAGCCAGCTGTTGACTTGTCTTGCATGATTTTCTTGTATCACTCTCACTTTTCTTCCCAATTTTTCCTCTACTTCTCTTACTTGATTTTCAAATCCTTTTTTGAGCTCTGCAGCCAACTCATATTTTTCTTGGAGGCTTTTGATGCAGGCATTTTGACTTTGTTCTCTTCTTCTGGTTGTATGTTTTATTCTTGTTTGTCACCAAAGAAAGATTTTATAGTTTGATTTTTTCCTCTGTTTGCTCATTTTCCCAGCCAATTACATGACTTTTGAGCTCTTTGCCAAGATAGGACTGTGCTTCCAGAGTGGAGAGTGCTCTGTCCTAAATTTCTGGGGTTTTGTGCAGTTGTTGTCAGAGATATTTCTAGACATCTGTAAATTTTCAGTTCTTTTAAGGTGATATGATCAAAGGAGACATATTTACTCCTCTCCTGGCCTGTGATCTGCTCTTTGAGTGACCATAAGCACTCTTTTCAGTCTCCAAACTGTGAGGAGGACTCCCTTTCCATGGTCACCTCAAGCTCTCCCACGCCAGTGCTCCTCCTCCTCACCCCAGGACCACCACCCAGGACTGCAACTCTGATCCAGGCAGGGCAAAGCAAGAGAATTCTGCCTCAATGCCAGCAAAGATGTCCCTGCAATTGCCCTTTGATCAGCCTCTTGATCCCTCCACCATCTGTGAGTCTGGACCTCTGAAAGCAAGTGCTACGGCTGCTGCTGTTGTTACTGCTGCTGCTACTGCCTTTGTGGCCACCTCTATCACCCCAGGGCTAGGGCCAGACTGAGCTCTTTTCTCACCCAGGTCCAGCAAGATTTGCCCCACTGATTTTTTACCTAGTCTTTGGCATTTATGGGATGAGAAGTCTGGAAACTGCCACAGCTGCCAGTGATTCAGTCACCTGAGGCCTGTTCCTGCTGATCTATGCTGGTGCAGCCCACATGGGACTGTGCTTCACTCACAGCTTGGTGCAATAGACCCTTCCTGTTGGCCTGCCAGGCTGTCTTCAGCTGGAGATGTGTTTCACTCTGTCATTTTGTGGGTTCTGTAGATCTAGAATTTGTTTAGAGTCATTTTTTATAGGTATTTGGAGGTATTGGGAGAAGAACTCAAGCAAAGTCCTGCTTTTACTCTGCCATCTTGGCTCTGCCTCCTTCACCTGTATATTATTGAGGAAAGGGATGGTAGAAGATTACAAGCAGTCTACCTCACAAAACAGTAAGAAGCAAGGGAGAGAAAAACAAGCTTAGAAAAAAGCTTAGTGAAAGTTCCACTAAAGATCTTTCCTAGTATCACAGAAAATTCCTTGAAATTAGTAATGACAGAGATCATCTTTTTTCTGATGAGATCTAAAACAGGGAAATGTATGCTTATAGGTGTATTTGTCACTGTCATAGAGGAGGTCCAATACATAGTCTAAGACCAAGAGGAATCCTTTATAGACAGTGAGGTCTTTTATCTACTCCTGTTTGCAGATGAGACTGCAATTTGAAGCATTGCAGAACTTTTCAAATTAGATCCAAAATTACTCAAAAGAATTTGACCTAACCACACAGGAAAAAAAACCAAATGGATAAAGAAAGCTTCACACCTCTATGGACAACTCATAAGGCTGTTTAGCATTTATCTTGGATTGACTCCATGGGTGAACAATAGACTGAACCCAGAAGTGAATAGTAGGAAGAGAGAGGACCAGGATTCTCCTTGGGTAATTGTGCATTAAGGTGCCAAACTTGTCCCTGGAACAAAGGTCAGTAATTTTAATATGAGTGTTTGTCTGATAATGCTATATGGCCACAGTCTCTGAGGAACTAAAGTTAAAGGCCACCCAAAAGGCCTCAAATGGGGAGTGCATTGTGGATGGTATATGCTGCCCCCTCTCTCCAACAAAGAAGAGTTTGGGAGACAGAGTATAAAGGATATTATCAGAAACATGTATTGGGAAAAGATAGAATGGCCCTAGAGTTAGAGCAGGGGGTAACTGGATATCTCCATGGGTATTTCTTTTGTTGTTAGGGAGTGATTTTTACTTGTAGAAAGATTCTTCTTTGCTTTATAAATAAACATGATTTACTTTCCAAAAATTATATTTATAGACAACTTTTCAAGAATGTATCCCTGATTCCTATCCATAAGGTTTATCTGTACATTTTCCCTATCAGAGTATGCATTCAAATGGCTGAGGGCTATAAAAAATTTTATCCTGCATCAAAACACAAAAAACAGCATTTCCATATATACACCAGAATACAAAAGAGGGGATTGTACATGAAACAATGAGTCTCCATTTTATAATGCTTAGACAGCTTCATTAGTATTCAAGCTACATCAAGAGATCTAGAGAAAGGTTCCAAGCCTGTTGAGTGGACTCAGGGACATGTTGGAACCATCTTCTGTTGAGGAGGGAAGAATTGGTTGTTAAATTTTCAGTGTGAGCATTTACACCTCAGAAATCAGCAAACAAAATAAATTAGGGCTTGATTAATTGTTATGTTGATTATCTAGACTTAAGAAAGTGATCGAGAAAATGTTAATAACGCAGATTAAGTTTAGAAATGTGTTGAGAATACTTTTTTTCCCTGGAGTCCTTGGTAGTTAAACATTTACCATCGTACACCTTGGTGGACTCCTGTAGAGCATTTGTAGGAGGAAATGAACTAGAGTGAAACGAGATGGTTTATAATTTGTACTATTGGAGGGATCATCAAAGATCATTGAAGTATACACTTAGATGTAACGGATTGTGCTAATTTCCTTTACTATTTTGTAAACATTGGTCATTTAGCTAGAGATACTGTAAACACAAAGTTCCTTTTATAACATATCAGTGTGGTTGGTGTTGAGGGTGACCTGAGGTTCCCTCCAACTGTTGAATTAATATCTAAATGCTTTGAAAACAATATAACCATCCCATGTAACCTGCAGCTATCTTGAAGGTCAAAAAACAAATGAAGCAAAAGAAACTTAAACCAATTTCTACTTTTCTTGTGTGAATAATAAAAGAATATTAGCAAAAGAGAGACTTTGTAAATAGATTTGTCAGCTAGAGGTCCACCTAATTGCTCCTTCTGTTTGTTCTTGACTTTTATATTCTAAAACAGAAGCAGCCCTCAGACCAAAGGTGCAGTTCTGAACAGAATGTAACTCTTCCCTGAAAGATATATCTGATCAGGGAGTGAATAGTGTATCTAATATAAAAATGTATCTAACAACAACAATAAGAAGAATGACAGTGATGATTGTGTATCAAATATAGAGTATATCTAAAAATAATAACAATGAAGATGATGACACTGATAATGACAATGATGATAATGATAGTGTATCTAACATAGGGGCAATTGGTGGCTCAGTGGATAGAGCACTGGGCCTGGAATCAGGAAGACTTAAATTCAAATCCAGCCTCAGACACTTTCTAGCTATGTGAACTTGGACAAATCACAACCTCTGACAAAATGGAGAAGGAAATGGCAAACTATTCCAATATCTTTGTGAAGAAAACCTCAAATAGGGTCACAAAGGATCAGACATGTTTGAAACAACTGAAAAGTGTATCTAGTGAACAACAGTTATAAAAGTAAGAGGAGTTATCTTTGACTTTTCCCACATATTCATATTCAAAACATACCCGGTTTTTTTTGTTTTTTTTT
>CM053582.1:295495776-295520594 GCA_028627135.1 Pseudochirops cupreus | reverse complement strand
AGGCTGGTTTCGGTTCGCAGTGCTGATACGGTTCCTCTTAGCCGAGCTGACTTTAGTGGGAAGTATCTTTGTGTGCGTTTTGGAGTTCCAGGATTGGTTTAGAGTCCTATTTTATGGGTATTTTGGGGTGGCTATGTGAGAGCTGCGATGTGTTGCTGCTTCTACGCCGCCATCTTGGCTCCGCCCTAGATCTGCTTTTCTAAAGGAAAGCAACTCAAAATGGGTTAACAATCTCACTTTAATCAATCAGACATATATCATTTACCTTGTTCAGGGGGAAAATGTCAGCACCCTGAAATTCTGAGAATGCAAACACAAGTTACAAACACAAGTTACAAGCAAACAAAGAAACAGATCAGCAGATAGGCTTCCAGCGTCTGACCATTACATCCATACCTATTCAGTTACCAGAGCGGGAAGCACCAACATCTGGATTTTTCAAAGCTGGAGGGCTCAACGGCTTCCCAGAGTCTCATCTGGCCAAATCACACAACTCTTCTCAAAGTGAGCCCCAAAACAAAACCTCACATCAGGGCATATATATAGCCTTCTCCCAGCTTGGAGAATGCCACAGCCCTCTTGACCCACTGCCCAAGCACAAAGCTACAAGGCGTGGGCATTCCCGAAAAACAAGCCTTCCACCACAAGTTCCATGTGACTGCATTTAGCCTATTAGGGGCAGAGTATACTTTCAAATCAGGGAAGGTTCTCAGAGTCACGTAGCTACTTTAGCAAAGGGCCTAGAGGCAGGGAAGATCTTCAGATTACCCTAACAGCAAGTGACATAAAGAACAAATAGGAAATAATTAAGAGAGGAAGGGAAGGTACTGGAATTAAGAAGTTGCAGAAGACTTTCTGTAAAAGGTGGGCTTTTAGTTGAGACTTAAAAGGAAGCCAGGGAGGTCAGTAGTCAAGAGTGGAGGAAGGAGAGTGTTCCAGACATGGGAAACAGTCAGAGAGTGTACCAGGAGCTAAGAGATAGAGTGTCTTGTTTGTGGAACAACCACGAAGCTAGTGTCCCTAGATCAAAGAGAATGTGTTGGGTAGTAAGGTGTAAAAAGATTGGAAGGGTGGGAGAAGGCTAGATTATGAAAGGCTTTGAATACCAGACAGAGTATTTTGTATTTGTTCTTGGGGACAATAGGGAGTCACTGGAGTTTATTGAGCAGGGGGGTGACATGATCAGACTTGCATTTTAGGAAAATTTCTTTAGAGGTTGAATGGAGAATGTATTGGAGTGGGGAGAAACTTGAAGCAGGCAGACCTACTAGTGGGCTATTGCAGTAATTGAGGTGTGACAAGATGAGGATCTGCACTAGAGTGGAATGGTGGTCCTGTCAGAGGAGAGAAGGGGACATGTTCAGGAGATGTTACAAAAGTGAAATCAGCAAGCCTTAGAAACAGCTTTGATATGGGGGGGGGGGGTGGCAGTGAGAAATAGGATGACTCCTAGGTTGTGAGTCTGAGGGACCGAGAGAATGGAATTACCTTCTATAGTAATAGGGAAGGTGGGGGGGTGGGGGTCAGGGAAGGGTTCGAGGAAAAGATAATGAGTTCTGTTTTAGAAATATTAAGTTTAAGATGTCTACTGAACATTTAATTCAGGATGCCTGAAAGATAGTTGGAGACGCAGGACTGGAGGTCAGCAGAGATTGGGGCAAGAAAGGTAGATTATATTGTTTTCTTGGCTCTATTTACTTCATTCCACATCAGTTCATATAGATCTTTTTGTGCTTCTCTGTATTCATTACACAGATCATTTCTTGCAGTATATTGTATTCCATTATGTTCTTGTATCAAAATTTGTTTAACCATTCCTCAAACTGATAGGTGTCTGTTTTGTTTCCAATTTTTAGCTATAACAGAAAATGTCAATACAAGTATTTTAGAGTCTATATGGGGACTCTCTCTCTCTCTCTCTCTCTCTCTCTCTCCCTCCCTCCCTTCCTTTCTTTTTTCCTTTTTAAAAAAATTTTGTCCTTATTGATGGCTTCTTTGGGGTATAAGCCCAGCAATGGAATCTCTGATTCAAAGGAATGGACATTTTAGTCACTTTATTTGCCTAATTCCAATTGTTTGCCAAAATGGTTGTACCACTTCACAGCTCCACCAACGATGTATTGTCACTCCATGACCTATCATTCCATAACCCCCCCCCCCCAACACTGAATATTGTCATTTTTACCAGTTTGCAGGACATGAGGTAAAACCTAAGTGTCATTTTGATTTGTGTATCTCTTGTTATTAAGATTCTGTTCTTAAGACTAAAAATAGATTTTAAAATGTAGCGCACACTCTGAGACAAATCAGGGAAGGGAAGGGAATAGGTATTTATATAGCCCCTTACTATGTGCCAAGTACTGTGCTATACTTTATAAATATTATCTCATTTGAGATATCAACTATCTGAACTTTCACTTGAACTAACAAGTTGAATTCCAAAACATCTTAGGGCTCTAGGGTTGGCCCTGAGGATTTGAGGGCTATTTTCCAGTACTATATAGCCACTCCATGAGTTCTCTTCCTACAATGATTATCAGTTGATATCAATTAGTCAGGCTCAATCAGGTTTTAAAAAGAGGTATTTAGAAAGGATGATACAAACCTATATCAGATTAGGAGAGGGAAGAGAGGGATGGAGAGAATTTAGAACTCAAAAAATTTTTAAAAACTAATGTTGAAAATTGTTTTATACATACATACATTCATATATTTGTGTGTATATACATACATATACATATGTACATATATGCTATAGATAGATAAAGAAAAATTGGTACAAAAATCCCTCCAAAAGTCTGTGATACAGTGTTTCATCAGTAAATACAGAATCTAGGGCAAAGTGAGCTTACTCTTTGAAAGCACACATGGTAAAGTGGTACCTGAGAGTCCATTTACTGATGTCCATAAGATCTTCTGCTAGGTATGATTCAGTTTTTTTTTCCTGGGCTCTTTGTAGAACCTTGAATCTGTATGCAGTCTAACCTTGACTTTTTTTTTTTTTTTTTTGCTTTTTGGAGGGGTGAAGGTAGGGCAATTGGGGTTAAGTGATTTGCCCAAGGTCACATGGCTAGTTGTTTGTGTTAAGTTACTGAAGCCAGATTTGAACTCATTTCCTCCTGACTCTATTCATTTTGCTTCCTAGCCTCCCCTATCCTTGACTTTGAATAAAGACACTGACATCAGCTCTGCTAGAATTTTGATGGGAACAAGGGGAATCCTAAATTCTCCACTTCCTTTGAAGCTCACTGGGTCTTTCATCCAAACAAGGGAGTGAGGAAGAGACCAAGACCAAAGATGAGATGATTTTCTTTTCTCTAAAAACTCCTCAGGGAAACCTTGCTCTCTTTTCTGATGCCAAATTTCTTGTACCTCCTAATCCAATCAGCTCAATTTTATGCAGATCTTAGAGGGCATGATCATGTCCCTCACCTAATCAGACCAGACTCCAGTCATACTTAGAGAGCTGTCTGGGTGTTGTTTTTACATATTGAACAATTTAGATGTGTCATCTAGGAAATATATTGGTGTTAAATTAGGTATCATGATTTGGGCCTTGTCCTTACATACATGCAAATTGTTTTTAAGCTAAATAGTCTTCTCTATTGTTTGGGAAATCTGATTAAAAGTGCATAGAGGGTCATATTTAGGAGGGGCCTTACAGCATCTAGTTCAGGACCATCATTTTACAGATGAAGAAACTGAGGCCTAGAGAAGGGAAATAAATGGCCTATAATAACACAGATAGTGAGTGGCAAACCTGGGATTCAAATTCAGAACTTCTGCTTTCAAATGCAGTGTTCTTCCCACCATCTTGAGCTGATAGTTTAATCTAATTTTTTTCTCTTCTCCTACCTTCCATTCCTTGCTTGTGAAAGCAAGAAAAACAAAACTCCTGTTACAAACATGTCTGGTCAAGAAAAACAAATGTTCCTATTGACCCCAAATATATAAATATAAGTAAACATATGTGTATGTATATGTGTGCATATGTACATATGCATACATATATATATGTTTCAGTCTATGCTCTGAAGCCATCATCTCTCTATCAGGAAACTAGGTAACATGTTTTGTCTTCAGATCTCTGGAACTGTGGTTGGTTATTGTGTTGACTGGAGTTATTACATCTTTCAAAGTTTGTCTTTTATAATATTGCTGTTATTGTATAAATTGTTCTTCATTTCTGCTCACTTCACTCTGTATCAGTTAATACAAGGCTTCTCATATTTCTCTGAGTACATTCTCATCATCATTTCTCATAGTGCAATAGTATTCTGTTACATACATATACTGTAACTTGTTCAGCCATTCCCCAATTGATAGGCACCTCCTCAGTTTCTAATTTTTTGCTACCACAAAAATATCTGCTATAAATATTTTTGTACTTATGAATCTTTTCCCTCTTTCTTTTATTTCTTTGGGATATAGTAGATCTTTCATTTTTGAGGTCAGACTTGCTGTGCTGCAAATGTGGATTTACATGAACTCCCCTCTAACAAAAGAAAACCCACCCTAACTGCCACCACCAACCTATCCTTACATAACAGGAAGGACTAACTAGCTTCTAGATTGGAGGTTCTTAATCTGGGATCCATCAACCCACAAAAAGACTGTGGATAGATTTATGGGGACCCATGAGCCTGGATGGGAAAAATAGAACATCTTTATTTCTGTAAAACTGGCTTCCTTTCACTTCCTTGGTACTTTAGTTTATGCATTTAAAAATATTATTCTGTGAATGGGTCCACAGGCTTCATCACACTGTCAGAGGGGTCTGACTGTTTTCTTAGACACAAGAAAAGTTAAGAGTTTCTTCTCTAGAGGTATTTGCTACTCCTATCTCTTGATTTGAAGTAAACTTATTTTGAAGTAAACTACTACATTTTGAAGTAAATTTATACTACATGTTCAAATGTTTTATTTGTATATTGGAAGATTTAAAACGAAGAGTCACTTTATCTGATTTCCTGAAATATTTGTTTCATTCAATTTATTAAATAAATGATCAAGGTAGTTGGTTTGGACTGGCACTAGTAGGTGAGCCAAGGTGGGGAGATGTTTAGGTCATTCTCACCTCAGACATGGCAATGAACACTGCACTCCCTTCAGCAGGGAAAGAACAGCAACACATGTACTCGTGTCTTTGTTTTCCCTTTTATTCAACAATTTGACAAGCAGACACACTGAAATCCTGCCTGGTCATAATTAGGGTGATACATGGCTGCCTCAGCTTCCTGATGGTTTCTTACCCAGCTCTCTCCAGAGAGCATGTCTTTTGAGCCTATGTCAACCATTGCAAAGTATGAAGCATCTGTGGGCAGAGCAGAGCTTGGTCTCGGTGGTTTTATACCTGAGCAGCCTTGCTTCTGAGATGTTATCTTTATCCCTCTGTTTTAAAGTCTATGCTTGGGGCGTTTGGGCAACAAAATTGGTTGAGAGGGTAAAAATGGGCTTGGCTGGGCTTGTGGTAAGTGTTGCAAGCTATCATGCTGAGCACACATATGGGGCCTGTGCTTACATGATTTTGCAGGTGTTCATTATATCATATATGCACATAACTCCATAGGGTGGGGGCCTTGTATGGTAGTGCACTTTACAAAATTCAGTAACATAAGCTGCTAGCAAAAAAAAATGTCACTGTACATGCACACACACATACATCATTTATGTTCCAGTCCTGACCTGTGTATGTATTTCTATCTATCTGTCTATCTGTCTGTCTATTTGTCTATCATCTACCTATCCACATGTATGTTTACTCTATTTTAAACAAATTCTGTTCTTATTTATGATCTACTGTACGAGGATATTGCTCTTATAATTACATTATTCATATGATCTGAACTCAAAGCTAACTTCACATTCACTCATCTGTGCTGATCTTTTCATGCCTTCCACCTATACAGCACCATACTAGATGCTGGGTAGGACACAGAGATGAATAAGATACTGTCCTTGCTTTTAAGAAGTTTAAAACATTCTAGTGGGGGAGATAAGTACACAAATAACTACAATACAAAACTACAAAAAAGAAAAAGTGATAAAAGATACATGAATAGTTGCCTATATCTTTGTTGACACAGCACAAAATGAAACAGAAAACCGGAAAGAATTGAATGATTCCCCCCCCCCCCCCAGGTTTGGCGTCCAACCTGGGTACTTTAGACTTGAATATCAATGGCTAGATCTCTGGAGAAGGGAATTCCATAACTCCAACTGACCAACCATTTCTAGTTGCTTCATGCAATCTAGATGAGATAGCATTGGAATGTCTTTTTTTAAATAAAATTTTACTTTTTTCCCCATCTCCCTCCCCCCCACTCAATTGAGAAAGAAAAACCAAACAAAACTCATGTTATAAAGATATATAGTCATGAAAAACAAATTCCCATATTGGTCATCTCCAAGTGTAAAGCCAATCACAAGCAGCTCTCCTGATGACTACTACTATTAATAACTTTAAGTATCTTATCACATAGTATAGCAAACTCTCTATTTATTCAGCAATAAACTAAAGCAAAACATTTGAGAAATTAAAGCACAATATTCACAAGAACATAACATAACAGTTTATTACTACGTGGCCACATAGTCTTAAACAAAACATATTATTCAGTAAGTCACAATCTCTTCAATCAATATAGAGTACCCAAATCAAGTCTTCTTTCATCTTGATTGGAGGCTGGCTTCCAATCATCCTTAAGGGGTAGTGGAAAGTACAAAGGCCATTCACCCCAAGGTCACAACAAGTTATAGTATCATCAGTTAGCACTGAGTACCCAAGTTAAGTCTCCTTTCATCTTAACTTGAGGCTGCCTTCCAAATCCCATGGCTCCTCTTCCATGTTCCTAACTCTTGCCTAGATTCACCCAACTGTTGCCTGCATTTACACACAGGCACTCTCTGCTCCTGTTCTATATCTCAGCTGATGGGGACTGCTCCACCCCAAGCTCTTCACAGTTTCTGTTTCTAGGAAAACAAAGCTCAACAGGGCTACAACAATATTTACACACATTGCTGGTACTATGATCTCAATTCACTTTCTGTCTGAGAAATCAACACAAATCAACAGAGTGCTTCTGCCTGACAAAGTAACACAATTCAATAGACAGAATGCTTCTGTCTCACAAAGTAACACAAATCAATAGACAGAATGCTTCTGTCTGATAAAGTAACAAAATTCAACAGAGTGCTTCTGTCTGACAAAGTAACATCAACACAGAGCAACAGACAAAACAACAGCGTGCTGACATCACAAACATTCTGTCTCTTAGCTCTGCTTGGTCTCAGCTTGTGCTCAAGTTTTTATCTGCTCTGCTCCTTCCTGTTCTGCTCTTTCAGCAAGCTCCTCCTACTTTGGGCTTCTTGTGATGACATTAGGCCTATTAAGGGCAGGGAAGGTCTTCAGACTCCCTTTGACCTATTAAGGGCAACACAATGTATACTGTTTCCATCAAAGACTTGACACAATCAAAGATGAGGCTCAAAAGCACTTGAATAGCTGCAACAAGGAGCAAAATACTTCTTTGTGTGCCATTATAGCAAGGAAAAAAAAGTCTCAATCTGCACCTGAGTCTATCACTTTTCTGTCTGGGGATGGGTAACATGTTTCTTCCGGAGTCCTCTGGAATCATCCTGTTGATGAGAGTTCCTAAATCTTTCAAAGTTATTTATCTTTGTAATGTTGTTGTCACCATCAGTATCAACCTTTCTTCTGCTTCTTGTTCACCTTACCTTGCATTAGTTCATATAGGTCTTCCCAAGTTTCTCCAAAACCATCCCATTCATAATTTCTTCTTTTCATACTTTTTATCTTATTTTATTTTTTGTAGGGGGGAAGACAAGGCAATTGGGGTTAAGTGACTTGCCCAAGGTCAAACAGCTAATGTCAAGTGTCTAAGGTCACATTCGAACTCAAGTCCTCTTGACTCCAGGACAGGTGCTCTATTCAGTGTGCCATCTAGCTTCCCCCCCTTCCCCATTCATCCTTTCTTAAAGCACAGTAGTTTTCTGTCACATTTATAGATCACAATTTGTTGATCCATTCCCCAGTTGGTGACCACTCCCACCCTGCCTTGGGTTCCAGTTCTTTGCCACCACTAAAAATCTCCCACAAATATTTTTTTTACATAGTATTTGTATTGCTTAGGACTATTCTCTCTTTTAATCTATCCCCCTGAAGGCCATTCCCATCTACAGAAAGAAGGGACTGTATTTGGATAAGGAGATGAGAATAAACCAAAAATTTAGATCTGATGGTGTCCTGGTTATTTACATATTGTTGAAATCCAAGTGACTGAAATAAGGTGGGGGGAGGAGAAGAGGGAAGAGAAATAGTTGCTAGGGCAAGGACTCAGGGATTGGTGTTCCCTTAGGAGGCAAAAAGCCAGATGTGCTGGAGAACTGGATGTCCTGCTCAACTTGTTTCTCCAAAGCCTCATTGTATTTATAGCAGCTTCTGGCACTCCTCTCTTCCTTTCCACCTCCTGTTAACATACCAACTTTGGGAGGAATACGATTTGCTCAACACCTCTGAACTTAGTCATGTTGATCATCCAGAAGGTTCATGAAGTTCCTATATCTAGCCAAAAAATATGCCTCTCTGCAACATCTACACATTGCTCCTAGTTCTGCCCTATAATATTATTATGTAAGGTAGAAGACAGATTCTTTTTCCATGAAAGAGATTTTCAAGCACTTAAGGACATTTGCCAAATCCCCTCCAAGTCTCATCTCTGAGGTAAATGTTTGCAGTTCCTTTAACTAACATCCTCCTATGTCATGGTTCCAGATCTTTCACCCTTCTCTGGATACATTCTACCTTGTCCTTCCTAAAATGGGGTGAGAAGAGCTGGATTCAACACTGCGGAAGTGGCCTGATTCGGGCAGAGGAAAGTTGTACTCTTACCTCCCTCACTCTAGATATCATGCTTTTCATAATGTAACCTAAAAGCACAATATTTTTTAAAAAAATGTTAAACTTTATCCCTGTTATATTTCATATTACTAGACCTGGTCGATTGGTCTAGCCTATTCAGATTTTTTTGTATCCTCACTCTATTTTCCAGTATACTAGCTGCATGTCATACGGGGAGAAAAGGTTGAAATAAAGGAAAAACTCAATAATTAGAAAACAATTCAATATTCCTGGTTAGGTCAAGGTAATATAGTCAGAATTAGTTCAATACTTCCCAGATTAATCTATAGATTTAATGTTGTACCAATCAAATTCCCAATAATAGCTTTTATGGAATTAGGCAAAATAATAACAAATTTGTATAGAAGAAGAAAAGGCTATCAAGGGAAATGATGAAAAAAGAAAAAAGAAAAAAGGAGGAAAGGGGACTTTTACTCCAAGAGTTGAAATCATACAACAAAACAATGATTTTGAAATTATCAGATGTTGTTGTTCAGTCATGTCTGACTCTCCATAACTCTGTGGACCAACTGTCCTTAGAGTTTTCTTAACAAGAATTCTGGAATGGTTTGCCATTTTCTTCTCCAGTTTTATGCAGCTGGAGGTTAAATGACTTGCCCAGGGTCACATAGCTTATAAGTGTTTGAAGTTAGATTTGAACTCTGCTCTTTCAGACCCAGTATGCTTATCCACTATACCACACAACTGGACAAAAAAATTTAAAAAAAAAGATAAGTGGAATAGGTCAAATAATGATCAACAAGAACCAGATGCAGTCCTAGGCTCACAAAACATGAGTGTTTTCATTATTTAATAAATTTGTTTTAAAAAGAAATGGATTGGAACTTGGTATATGAGGTATTCAGAGAGGACTAACATTTCTGATGTGAGGGCTTGCCAAGTCCCTTTCAGGGTTTCTCATCCACCTTTGGTGTCCCCCTGTCACCCAATTCTCACCTGTGACTCCAAGAAGCTAAAGCATGCACAGCAGCTACATCATGGTAAAATTGTCTCAGCAGGTGGTCTAAACCAGGTTGGTGGTAACCAAGGAGTCTCAGACCTGTCAAGGACCTAGTGGGGTGTCTAGCCCAAGCATGTGAAGACTTCCCTTGGTGGAATGGGCAGATGAAAACAATTTGTTCTAACAGGCCATGAAAGCAGCAGAAGCAGGCATCAAAAATGCCAAGATCATCAACTGTATCCTGGGTCATCAACAGTTGTCCTGGCTTTCATCTTGCTACTGGACTTAGATGACTCTGGAAGAGAGACTAAAGCTGACAACTTTGTGCAACCCTGCCTCACTTAAATTCAATTCACACACAAGTCAAGGACTATTTGTGGATCAAAGAATTCTAGTGCATCTCAACTACTCAGTGTTGATAGAACCACACTGATCAGTGATAAGTATATGATCCTGGAGAGATGGGCTGAACACTTCCATAGTGTTCTCAACAGGCTGCCATCAACCAATGCCATCAACCATTGACTGTATGTCTCAGGTTGTAGTCAATTTCTTTCTATCTACCTGGCACTGATTCTATCCCAGCAGAGATCTACAAGGAAGAGGGGCCACTACTCATACAGAAGTTGACAGAAATCTTCCAGGTTATACAGCAAGAGGAGGTTATGCCTCAGAGGACTGAAGATGCCTCCATTACAAATCTCTATAAAGGAAAAGGAAACAGGTTGTCCAGTGACAATAGTGGGGGTGGGGGTGGGATCAGGATCTTTCTCTCTTTGTCATTGCTGGCAAGATTCTTACTAGAGTCTTCCCTAATAGTCTGATCCTTCACCTGGAAGATAGTCATCTACCTGAGAGCTAGTGTGGCTTCAAAAAGGGCTGAGGAACTGTTAGCATCATGTTTGCTGCCTGGTGACTCCAGCAAAAATGCAAGGAGCAGAATAGAAGTCTGTACACGATGTTCACTGACCTGACAAAAGCTTTTGATACTGTCAGTTGTGAGAGCTTGTGGAAAATCATGGCAAAATTAGGTTGTCTGAAAAAGTTAATCAGTATTATATGGCAGTTTCATGAAGGCCTTCTTGCATGGATTCTGGGTAATAGATGATGTCCTTGTGCTTTCCCAGACACCAATGGAGGGCTGTGTGTTTGCTCCTATGGTTTTTAGCATGGTGTTTTCTGAAATGTTGCCAGACAGTTTTCAGCAAGGACAGAAATGGCATCAAGGTCAGCTACTGCACTGATGGTAAACCATTTAACTTGAAAAGGCTACAAGCTAAGATTAAAGTGGAGGGAGAGTTGGTGCACAACTTTTTGGTCACAGATGATTGTGCACTCAGTGCAGCCTCTGAGACTGAGATAACAGATTATGGATAGATTCTCTGCCTGTCTCTTCTACTAATTTTGGCCTGACAATCAACACCAAGAAAACAGAGGTTATCCACCAGTCAGCATCACATCATCCATACATGGAATCATTGGTTATAACAAACAGAGAAATGTTGAATGCTATGGATAAATTCACTTACCTTGGCAGTAAACTCTCCATGGATGTCCACAAAGATGATGAACTTGACACACACATTGCCAGAGCTAGTTCAGTGTTTGGGAGACTCTGAAAGAAAGTGTAGAAGAGAATAGGTATTAGATTGCATAACAAGTTGAAGGTTTCCAGAGCCATTGTGCTGACCTCATTGTTGTATGCCTATGAAACCTCGACAGTCTTCCAGAGCCACACCAGGAAATTGAACTGCTTGCATTTGAATTGTCTTAGGAAGATTCTGAAGATCGCCTGGCAAGATAAGGTACCAGACATTGAGGTCCTCTCTCAAGCTGAACTGCCAAGCATTTAAACTCTATTGCAGAGAGGGCAACTTTGATGGGTTGGCCACTTAGATGCCAAACATACATTTACCTATAAGATTATTTTCTAAAGAACTTGCACAACGCAAGAATTCACTTGGAAGTCAGAAAAAGCAATACAAAGACATTCTCAGGGTCCCTCTGAAGAACTTTAGCATCTATTATGAGACTTGGAAGATGCTGCCATAGGGCAACCCAGCATGGCCATGCTCTAAGCAAAGCAGAAGTGTGATAGCTCAAAAGAAACATGAGATGTGCAAATTTAGAGCTATCTCCACCCCAAATGTTCATATGAACTATTTGTGAACAATCTTTGCAAGAACGTTCTGAGTTCATATTGGACTAACAAGCCACAGTCAAACTGTTGCTGCTGTTTGTCCTTCATTTGTCTTCATTCTCTTTGAGAGGATGTCAGGAGGGTGATGTCTTGACTTGCAAGTGAATTGGATTTAAGTAAGGCAGAGCTGTGCAAAGTCATCAGCCTCACTCTCTTCTCCAGAGTCACCAGAGTCCAGTGGCAAGAAACAGATTGGAACAACTGGTGATGACCCTGGATGTAGTGGGAGACCATGGCCTTTTTAAGCTAAGGGCTTTCCCAGATCTCAGTTTGTACCTTGACCCTAACATTGTGATGTCATTGGTCCTCTTTGAGTACGAAGGAGGAACGGCAACTACGATAAATGCCAAATTAATCAACTCTTCAAACACCATGTAGAAAAACTAGAAGACGGGGTATTGGTACAGCTTTCACGGCTGGGGGAAGGGATAATTAGCAATCATGCCATTAATAAAATTGTAAGAGACAAAATAGATGGATTCAATTCTAAAAATAAAAACATTTTTAAAAAACCACAAATTCGATAAGCATATCATCATGGAATAGCTGACATCTATGCAGTATCTTAAGGTTTACAAAGTACTTTATATATATCTGTATGTATATATATATATGCATATATATATATATATTTATATAATGTCATTTGATCCTCACAACAGATAATTATTACTATTCCAATTTTATAGAATTGAAGGCTGAGGCAAAGAGGTTCTGACTTGTCCAAGGTCATACAATTAGTTGTCAGAACTCACAATTCTTCTCATTCTAGAAGTGATGTTCTTTCAATCTTACCATGCTGCCTCATGCTTCCCAGTGCCCTTAACCTGTTCCCTGACTGTACAACTCCTTCCCTACATATGCCCTTTTCCTGATATTCCCTAATTCTTCCTCCCTTAATTAAAACTTAACTCTTCTATTTCTTATTTCCTTAGTACATTGCTCTATGAGGAAGTGATTATGGTCCTTTGACCTAGTAATATCACTGCTAGGAATCTACCCTAAGCTGGGAGTCAAAGACATAGAGGAAGAACCCATATATACAAAAATATTTATAGCAACTCCTTTTGTAGTAGCAAAGAACTGGAAAGCGAGTGGCTGCCCTTTGACTGCAAAGTGGCTGAACAAATTCTGGTATATTAATGTAATGGAATATTATTGTACATAAGGAATAAAAATATGAATAATTCAGAGAAACTTAGAAAGATGCAGAGCTAAATAAACCAACCCAGGAAAACAGTATATATAATGACCACTACAACATAATGAAAACAACAGAGAAAGTTTTTGGAACTTTGATCAATACAGCAACAAACCAGGAGAACTGAAGGTGAAGCAGGTTTCTTACCTCTCAGCGGAGACACAGTAAACTATGAGGTGTAGAATGAAGCAGATATTTTCAGAAATGACCAATACATTTGCTTTGCTTGATTTTATTTTTTAGTGACAAATAAGTATATGGGAGAGCAGAGTCAATAAGAAATGATAGTGATACAGGAAAAGAAAAGGACCAGCAATAAAACATTTAACAAATGTGTCAATAGATGTGGCTAGGTTATATTTTGATTTTAACAGAATATGATGAATAGAGGTAAAATTTGTATGACTTTCATTGATAAACCAGATAACTATACTCCACTAGCAAAACATGATTTTCAGGTTTAAATATTGAATAAGATCAAATGTATTATATTGCCAATGGCAAGTATGTTTCTCATCCATTCTTATTTCAAATTTATGGCAAATGAGAATTGCTTTAGTCAAGTGACTAAGAAACAAGTCTTTCCTTTCTTCTTTTTATTTTTAGGACAGGCATTTTTTTGGAGGGGAACTATAAAGATAAAATTTTTGTAAGCTTGTCATCCATATCTCTAACCTTAAAAAAATTCACTTGCTTTGTCTTTTTCAACCAGAGTATGAATTTGAAGACCTTACTTTCATTTATTTAAAGTCTTAACTTTTTAAAAAACATCCTGTAAATATACATATCTTGGAGGCAATTTTTGTTACATGAATTTACTTCATCTTCATTATAATCAGTAAGAAAAATAACAATTTATTTTCTTAAATCAAACACTCTCCAGAGTACTTTGGCATAGGAAAGCCGTTATGTTTTGCAATAATACAGAACCATTCTATGTTCTACTCTGATAGTTACAGAATTTTATACGTAGTTCTTGTTTAACGGACTGCTTTTTATATTTGATTATTTTATGACAACTTGGAAAAACTGTATATAATTCTTTATATTTTCAAATACAAGTGATTTTCTGTAAATCATTCAATTTGTCCAAATTGCATAAGAAGTCACAATCTTAACTAGTGTTTGTAAACCTTCATTTCATTCTGACATTGACTGAGCTCCATCAATGCATACATAAGCCAATACGATCTCACATTACATTATTCTTATTTAAAAAATCCATTCGTTATATTGAAATATTTTTTTAACCAAAAGATTTGCAAAGCAAGAAATCTTCTCCAAGGTCAGTTTTAACAACATATTGCATACATGAGATCAAAGGAGCATTTTTAACTACAAAGCTTCCTGGAAGAGAATGTCAAAAAAGAGTTTGGCCTATACATCCACACAGGAAAGACCAAGTGGATGAAGAATATATTATTGTCCACATTTCAACATGCATCTTAAGGGTCACCATATAGAACTTGTCCATCAATATGTATATCTGAGACAGTACAGATGGATGATTAGTGGGGTCCAGATTTGGACAGGAAGAAAACTGGCTTAATTGACTTAGAAAATTACAAAGCTCTTTCATTGACTCCAACTTTTCCATGAAAATAAAGGACTTTATTAATACTAGTATTTTACCTGTATTGGTACTGGACAGAGAGCAATGAAAAGGTGTATGATGGGTGTGAGCAAATTATGAAATATTATCTGGATCCAACTCATCGTCCATCTGTGTTGCCTCAGATATACATACTAATGGATGAATTCTACGTGTTATTCATTCTAATGTTTGCTGAAATAGGTGCAGTAAGATGTTTTTCATCTATTTAGTCTATAATGAGGTACTCAGAAGAACCAGAGAGAAAGTTGTTATTGAGAGATGAAATGAGAAGAGAAGATGTTTAGGAACCAGGGATGGCAGGCTGGCAGCCCTACTGCTTCCTTGCTACCTTCAAAATGTCAAAAGAAAGTGAGAAATGACCCCAGAACACTGGGTGTACAACTTGCACACAAAATAGGATGATTTTTGTTCTGCAACTAATTTTGTTCTGCAAGTTGTTCTGCAACTAATTAGAACGATCTACTGCAGACATATGAGCAATTCTTCTTTAGCCTAGAGTATACCAAGTAGAACCATTTGTATAAAATTTCTACATAATTTTGGTCATATCAATTAATAAACATTTATTAAGTACCTACTATGTTCCAGGCACTATGTGAAGTGCTGTAGACACAAAAAGAGGCAAAGACAGTTCATACCCTCAAGGAGCTTATAATCTAATGATCAATAATGATCTAACATCAATAATTGGATCAATAATGACCTATCGATAGTTACAGGCTGTTCTATTCAACGAGGCTTTTTATGTTGAGCAATTCTAAGCAATCGTGGGATGCAAGCAATCCTTTTGATCTTTTGATGTCAGACTTTTTTTTGTTTGTTTTTGCTTATTAAAAGCAGTCACTTTTTTGGGAAAAAAAACTTCTTGTTTTGTCAATATAGTCTACAGATATATTTTAAAAGATAGAATTTCGATTTACTCCATTTCAATCAATAATCAGTTCATCTTTTGCCTCTCTTTTTGTGTCCCCAGCATTTAGCACAATTATTGATTTGATGAATAAACATTTATTAAATCCCTACTATGTCCCTAGGGCAGCTGGAGAGTTCAGTAGATAGAACACCAGACCTGGAATCAGGAAGGCTTCTCTCCCCGAGTTCAAATTTGGCCTCTGACACTTACTGGTTGTGTGAGCCTGTGCAAGTCACCTAACCCTGTTTGCCTCAGTTTCCTCACCTGTAAAATGAGCTGGAGAAGGAAATGCAGACAAGTCCAGTATCTTTGCCAAGAAAACCCAAATGGGGTCATGAAGAGTCAGACGTGGTTGTTGAAAAATGACTAAGCAACAACAATAACTATGTTCTAGGCACTGTGCTAAGCACTGTAATTTCATGCCACTTACAGCTAAGCAAACACATCAGTCTCCCCTTTCTATCAATGGTAGCATTTGTGAACCTCACAGATAAATATAGCAGATCATATTTTAAAAACTTGGGTTTTCTCCTTTCTCCTTTATATTCCTACTACTTAAACTATGTCTATTATTTTTGCTTATACTAGTTCAGATGTTTCAGTGGATTTTCTCTCTAAAATAGATATTTATTCTTCACAAAACATTAGTATTTCCATGTATTTCACTTTTAAAATGAGATAACATAAAATTGAAGACAGTTATATTTCAATGGAATTGTTGAAAATTTCCAACAACTGTCTACATCTCTTGTCATTATTTCAGTCTTGCAAACACTACAGCTCCTTTTTACTTAATGCAATAATGTTGAGAAATATAATACTTTATGGTACTTTTAACTTCCACAAAAAGATTGTTTAACACCCAGTGTATACACTTCATGTTAACTGCAACAAACAGCAAGAGGACACAAATCATGCTCCTACCCTGAGTCAGTGTGCACTTGTACAAACCAGATTAGATAATTGTGCTGTACTGAGAGCCAGCTTGAATGAATTCACTGTATTCATCTCCTTTTTGTTGACTTTGATTTGAACTGTTACGTTGAAAAAATTGGATGGATTTTTTTTAAATGCCTACTAATTCTGACCAATTTTTCAATATTGTCCTGGGCTCTTTTGATCTCCCAGGTTAAGCCCGTCACACAATTTGGAAAACTGTTGCCTTGATTTAAAAATTGTGTCTACAATGGCATAGATTCGGGGCATAGTGACAGGCTGGTATGGGGGACATCTGTGGGCAAATGAGTCTTTTCCATTTTCTTTAAAATCCATTATATAGTTGCTCATATGCCATGTTACTTGTAGGCTGAGCCTGTGGGGTATACTTTCTCTGAAAAATATCCAAGTGTCAAGGGCTGTCAGGAGGTAGAAGAGGGAGAAGTTGCTGACAATATAGCTATAATAGTTTTCGGGGAGGGGAGAATTCCCCTCTAGAGAAGACCACATCTATGTGAACTCCCTCTCCTACTACATTACCTTCAGTGTAAATAGATATCTTTATTTTTTCAATTAAATTTTATTTTTTAATTGGTGAATATCAATTTTCTTTCCTTCCTCCTCATTAGAAAAAGAAAAAAAAGAAGAATCATGACTAATATCCATGGTAAAGTAAAACAAATTCTCACATTGGCCATGTCCAAAAAAACATGTCTCAATCTGCATTCTATCACTTTTCTCTCAGGAGATGGGTAACATGTTTCATCATTAGTACTCTGAAACAGTTGTTGGTCATTGTGTTGATCAGAATTCCTAAGTCTTTCAAAATTGTCTATACAATGTTGTCGTTATATAAGTAGTTCTTTTGGTTCTGCTCACTGTGCTCTTCATCGGTTCATACAAGTCTTCACATGTTATTCTGAAATTGTCTCTTTCACGATTTCTTACAGCTCAATAGTATTCCATTATATTCATGCACCAGAATTTGTTCAGCCATTCTCCAATGAGGGTACTTTTTCAGTTTCTAGTTCTTTGTCACAACAAAAAGAGTAGATATCTTTAAAAGTAGATTTGGAATGTCAGCATCTCCTGGATGATTGCTTTAAAAGTTCTTTTTGTTCTTATTCCTGATTCTTCACTGATTAGTGTGTGTGTGTGTGTGTGTGTGTGTGTGTGTGTGTGTGTGTGTATGAGACGTTTCTTGGATATCTATTTGGATTTATGCTTTTGTGTTTGCTCTTCAATCTCCCTATAAAGACCCTACTTATTTCTTGCTTCCTCCCATTCATACCTTCCTATTAAACAATGAGTGTGGACTTAACCTTATGTATTAACCTCTATCTACTCCCAACATCTTGCTTGCTCAACCATAACAACCAGAATAACAACTCAAATAGGGTTAATGTGTCTTTGTCCTGCCATGGCCATTTCTAAAAGGACTAGTTTCCTCCGAGAGCCTTTTATTCTTTGCCAGTCCAAGTCTCTATATGGCAAAATCATGTTTACTCCCTGTGGCAAAAGCCTTACTGGTGCACTTCTATGCCAGTCCAAAATAGAATGATGTTATTCAGGCTACCATTGTCTCCAATTTTATTACTCTGGTGACTTTCTTGCAGGGCTCTAACCTCAGTCTCTGCAGGTGCAAGGATCAGACCATGACTCCCTTGGCACAACTACACGTGTGTGGTTGTGTTGTTCTTTAAATTACTTCCATTCTTCCCTCTGAGCTATTTTTATCTCAGTGAAAATATGTCTCTCCTGATAACCTCCCCACCTCTTTTTCTACTGCGCTAACTATCAATATGAAGGGGACCAGTCCAGTCATGGAAATTGTAGGAAGTAGAGGGAGACAATGTTCCAGGGCACACCATCCAACTGCTGGCCCAAGAGGAGTGGACGAGAATAAAAAATGCCAGCCTTTCTTTGCGGGGAGGGGCTGGAGATAGCAATGATGAAGGATGAGGAAACCCTGTGGTTACTGAAGTAACTGGGTCAGTACTCCTCCCAAGTGATTCCTGCTCTCCCTCAAACCTTGAGGAGGTTCATAGTAGAAGTAAGCAGTTTTTTCTAGGCCAGACTACGTGCCTGAATCCGAAACTCTGTTTGTAGGATTCCCCATGGACCTAACAAGGGTGGAGTTCATGCTACCAAGATTATGGACCAGCTGTGCCTGTTGGATGATGCTACCCATGAGAACATAAGCCTTTGCTCTCTGTGATTGTTACAATTTTTCTGAAGGGGAGAAGGCCAGGTTGAAATTACGAGTGGCATTCCCTCTCTTCCAGGGCCTGCAGAGAAGAAAACAGCTCAGTTAAGAAAAGTAAGATGTTACAGTTTACTTCCTTGTAATAGAGAGCAGGCTATCCTGACATGTAAGGAAAATGAGTCATTTGCCTGTGTCATGCAATTCGAGGGCATGCCTGCAGCTGTTTTCACCAACCCAACTATTTTGCTGACTGTCTATTCACAAATATAGCTTCATTCCTTTGAGCCTTGAGCTCAAAGCTTGTATTTGTAAAAATACGAATGTCCCTGGGAAGGAGGAGTCATCACACTTTACACTCATCCAGGATGGAACATGGAAATGAGCCTGGCAGGCGAGGGGAATCATTGGGGAGGGGGGAGGGGAGAGGGAAATGGAGACCTAGAGATAACTATATCTATTTCACAATTTTCCTGAGAGACCATTACATCAGGTTAAAAGAGCATTACATCAGGTTGAGTAGGGCTTGGAGCATTTCCTGATTAGTGCTGGAAACCCTACATTTATACTAGTGCCTGAAGGGTGATAGAACTGCTATAATTCTTTTGTGCAAATTAGGTGCAACCCTGAAAGTGCTGGCAATTTTCCAGTATTACCATCAATTGGATGGTCCAGCCCTAAGGGCTTATTAGCTATTAGCTCCAAAGCCTGTGAGGTAACGTATAGAATTTTAGTAGTATGTTGGATTAAGAATCAGGAGGATTGGAGTTCAAATCTCTGCCTTAGACATTTATTATTCTTAGTGAGCCCAGGCAAGTCACTTAACATTTCTGAGCCTCAGTTTCCTCATCTGTAAAATGAAGGAGATGAATTTGATGATTTCTAAGGTCCCTTCCAACTCTAAATCTGTGATCCTGTGTATTGTCTCTGCTCCTGATGCAATGGTGGGCTGCACTGGTTGGATCTTTCTTTCTCAGTTTCTCTTTGGTTATAGATATAATAAATATATTTAGGAAGACTGACGCATAAATTCACAGATATTTATTTTTGCTATTATCATTTTCCATAATACCTTTTAATAGTTTGTTTAAAGAATAGAATACAAAGTCTTATAGCTGCATTAATAAATAAATTTGTTCATGCTTTCTTTTAATTTTAGTTTTCAAAAACACCCAAAGGCTACATCCATTACAGGTTAATGGACTGCAAAATCTTTCTTAATTGCAAGGAATGTATTTACTGGAGTTATAGCAAAGAAAAACAAAACACATCTATGCACTTGTATCATTTAAAAATTGTCCTAACGTTCTTTGATCAGTGTGTTTTGGGT
Organism: Pseudochirops cupreus; assembly: GCA_028627135.1. Taxonomy (NCBI): domain Eukaryota; kingdom Metazoa; phylum Chordata; class Mammalia; order Diprotodontia; family Pseudocheiridae; genus Pseudochirops; species Pseudochirops cupreus. The sequence goes on along the minus strand of CM053582.1, from coordinate 295,500,315 downwards.
GGTGGTGGAGGGGATCTTAGCATATAACATAGACTCCCTCCTTGACTAAACCTCTTGGGTTTTAAAAGCACCAAAGATTGCTAGGGGTCCTGGCTTGCTAAAACTTCTCAACTGGGAGTTCTTGGAGGCTGATGTGGGGGCTTTTAGAGGTGAGTCAGAACTCTTGGGAGGCAGGTATAAACACATCCTACTCTTCTTAGGGCCTCCTCCCTTTTCATAAATATTTTTGCCTGAAAGACAACTCCTGCAGAGAATATTGATTAGTATCATGGTCCTGAATTATTCTCCTATCAGATAATCCCAGGAGCTGTCCTAAAGGGGATTCTGAAGTTTCTCTATAGGGCATTCTGGTGACATTCAATAGCTGCTCTGTTTCTTAGTGTGGCACGTTGCCCTTGGAGCCACTCCCACTAACCCAAAGCTAACTTGATTCTACTGCATCTACTATGACACTTTGGGTCATAAAACCCTACCCTTGGGGAAAATTGATTGTTTCAGAATCCATATTCTTGGCCCTAGGCATAAGAATTTACTTAGATTTATAAGCTACTTTTGTGGACCAGTCTTTCTGTCTATTTTAAAGTGGCATTTAAAAACAGATAAAGAGTGGCAGCTAGGTGGTGCAGTGAATACAGCACCGGCCCTGCAGTCAGGAAGACCTGAGTTCAAATGTGGCCTCAGACACTTGCCACACTAGCTGTGTGGCCTTAGGCAAGTCACTTAACCCCAATTGCCCTGCCTTACCCCCTCCAAAAAAAAAAAGACAAAAAAAACAGATAAAGAAACACTTTTCCTAAAACTAAGAAAGATTTTATCCTTCCGATTGCATTTCAAAATTTGTTCATGATCCTGATTTGACTATATTTCCAAATGCACTTGAATTCAATACAAAAGTATGATTTTACATGGGAGTGGGGATGGGACAGAGACCTGATTCTTCTGCTGTCTGTGCCTGGTCTCTAGTCAAGGTCTGAGAAAAGTCAAAAGATTCTGTGTACGTGGAGTAGATAGTAGACTGGAACTTTTGGGGCATACATTTGATTAGATTCTTCTAAGGAAAAATGCAAAGAATTAAAATCTGAATCAGGGTGTATATGCAAGGGTTCTAGTTGCTCTAGGGGAATTATTAAATTCTTCATCTGGGTTTCTCTGTAGCTAAAAAAATAGAGCTAAAATTCTGACTGTTCAGGTTTTGCTATTAGGGTTCATGGTATGGTAGGTTTGATTCTGGTAGGTATGATTTCCTCCTGTTTCCACTGTTGTACAGAGTCCTCAGTGCTATTCCTTATTCTTTGCTGTGGCTGGGACTTTCAGGGGCTTGGTGAAGAATTTTTTGGCTAAGAATTTCCACATAAAATTATGCCTTAATAGTTAGCATAATGAAATTAGTCTTCAAATAAAATAAAGCTTAATTTGCACTATTATTGCTGGGCATCCCATGTGTATAAATGAGATTATTCATCAGGTCCTTTTCCTGTTGCTTCAGGGAAGTTTTGCTGGGCATTATAGCTGTCCCATGTACGAGGCAGGACTCAGAGCTACAGCTAGGAATTCTAGTGCTTAGGGTTGAGAGAGAGACAGACAGGCAGACAGTCTAAGGGTGTAAATTGTGGATACTCTGTGTGATTGAAGTAGACTAGAGACAGAGGTCCCAGGAAGAGAGGAGATTGAGGAATTTGGATGCCAGGATGTTCAAAGTGGGCAAGGTTTAGAGTGAGGAGTTCTGGAGGTCCACAGATGACAGCAAAAAGCATATAGAAAGAATGGATTAAACTTTAAGGGAGGAGGAGTGAGGCTCAGAGGTGTCTCCTGACCATATACACTTCCTATACGTATGTTTCAATACCTTTGCATTTCAAGTTTGAGCCTATTCTCCCTGGGACCTTGAGCACGTGCATGATGGAGAGTACATGGTGCATTGTGGGAAGAATATTTGGTACTAATTCTTTTAAGATTTGTGGACACTATCCCCAGTGACCAAATGTGTACAGTGGGAAGACTATGCCTCCAGATTTGGGGGAATGTTTCTACACTTTGGTTTCCTTTACACCTCAATAAATATCCCTCTGTAAAAGCTAATTGATGTAAAATGGTTGATTGGTATTGGGGAGAAGTTAACTTGATCAAGAGATAATTGGGAGCTCAGCATATGGGGGCTTATGAACAGTAGAGAAACCCTAATGGCCAGAACAGTAGAGAAACCCTAATACTTCATACAGGTTTATCCATAGAACCCTAAAGAGAGAAGTGGATTTTTCTCTCTTTTTTAAAATTAAATTTTTCTTTTTTCAATGAATGGAAACTTCTCTCTCCCACCTCCTTTCCTCCACTCCCCTTGAGAAAAAATGCAAAAGAAAACCCCTTTTACAATCATGTATAGTCAAATAAAATCCCACATTGGTCATAATGAAATATATATGATATACGTTAGTAAATACCTCTTTCTTTAAAAAAACTAATTAAGTCTGGCTAAATAATTGATATCAACTGATAGTCATAGTGAAAGACTGTAATGCTGCCTTGTAGCTGCATTAATAAATAAGTTTATTTGTGCCTGCTTGTGAACTATAGCATTAGAAAAACAACCCCCAGCCCATCAGGGTTCACCCTAGAGACCTGAGGAGAGATGTAGTAGCTATAGTCTGGTGACCTAACTCATCAGTGGGAGTGGGAGTTGGAATAGCTACCTCAGAGCTCACATATTATTAATATTAATGTTATTAATATCAATTAGTTAATGTAATATAAATAATAACTCATGTTTCTGGAGAGGCAACATGGTACAGTAGACATACAGATTTACTCAGAGACATTAAGACCTGAGTTTAAGTCCTGTCTTTGACACGTCCTAGGTTTGTGACCATGAAGAAGTTACTTAACATCTTAGTCAGGCAATTCACTACAAATACAAGTTGGAGGGGAAGAGGCAGGCAGAATTTCCACATGAGAAGTTCCCTACATCTAACAAAGCATAAATATGAACTAAAAAACTCACCTTTAAATAGAACCTTAAGGCTTACAGAGAATTTGTCTTACAATGATCCTGAACAGCAGTTTGGTATCTAAATATGGTATAATGGTATCAAAAAGGGACCACTTTTACCTACTCATGGTAATGGGTCTGAGTTAGAAATCTAGCTCTGCCCCTTACCACTTGTTGATTCTCTAAGGATAGGTGTGCCTCAGGGTTCTGTCCCAGCTCCTCTTCTCTTAGTACTTTACTTGGTGATCTCAGCAGCTCCCATGGATTTAATGACCATCTCTATGCTGATGATTCTCAAATATAACTTTCCTGCCCCAGCTTCTCTGCTGACATCCAATTTTGCATCTCCAGCTGCTTTTCTGACATCTTTAGCTGGATGTCCAGTAGACATCTTAAGCTTGATATGCCTAAAACAGAACTCATTATCTTTCTCAGTAAACACTCACCCTTCAAAATTTCCCTATTACTATCGAGGACAAGACCATTCTCCCAATTTCTTAGCCTTGCAACCTAGGAATCATGTTGGATTCCTCACTATCTCTCATACCCCATATTCAATGTGTTGCCAAGGCCTGTTGATTTTACCTTTGCAACATTTCTCCAACAACCTACCTTTTCTCCTCTGGCTGTTGTTGCTGTCCTTCATTCTAGAAGAGGACCAATAACATCAGGACATGATGTTATTCAAGTCTTCACTTGCAAGTGAATTGGATTTAAGTGAGGCAGGGCTGTGCAAAGTTACCAGTCTTGCTCTCTCCTCTGGAGCCATCTGGGCCCAGTGGCAAGATATAGATCAGGATGACTGGAGATGGCCCTTGATGCAGTGGAAGATCTTGGCCTTTTTAAGCAAAGGTCTTTACCAGGTCTCAGTTTATCTGACATAACACCCATTCAGCAATTAAGGCTAGGTAAGAAATGAGGCAAAAAGTGACCACTTTTACCTACTAAAAAAAAAAAATAAGTCTGGGAGGGGAAGACTCTCAGGTCTGGCCAGAGCAGAAACAATTGTTATTTATGCTGACTCCAAGCCATCAAAACTGAAACAATGACCAAGTGAGGCTTGGCCTGGGACCTATTGTTGGCCACTCTATAAGATCCAGAGGGATTTAGGTTTAAGGCATGGTCAGGTAGCTCCATTTGAATCCCAATGGGCTTTATCAAAGCCTAGTTTTTCAGAGCTATATTTCAAGAAATCATAAATGAAACTACATGGGGCAAAAGAGTTAATTGTCCCAATTTTTAAAATGATAGAATAAAAAAGGAAGGAAGAGGAAAAAAAACATAGCTTGTAAACCCCAAGATTTCTTGTAAGGCTTCAGCAATCAAAATTTATATTCCTTTGGGCAGAGAACCCAAAGGTAAGGTTATGATTCCCTCCGTGGATAGAGGGAGAAGAAGGAAATGAAGAGGGGTATGTAATAGTAATCTGTTTAGCAGGATACTTAGCACTTAGTACTAAGTGCTAAGTGTGGAAGGGGCAAACCCTGTCCCATTGTTGAGAAGGCATGAACTCCCCTGTTGATGTGGAAGAAGGGGATTGGCTGAGATGTGTATAT
>CM053582.1:295465500-295495276 GCA_028627135.1 Pseudochirops cupreus | reverse complement strand
TGTGAATATTAATAATGTTTTGAATGTTTGTCTTGATTTGTAATGGAATAAACAGAGTGTTCACTCTATTTTGTAATCTGAACTCTAAAGGCTGTTCACAGTAGCATTCCTTTGGGAATCTGCTGGTACATGGCATTACAGGGTAGAAGGGAGAATGGAAGGAAGGAAGGAAAGAAGGAAAGAAGGAAGAAAAGAAGGAAAGAAGGAAGGAGCAACACTGTCCAACTGAAACTGACCAGTTGGGTCCCCATTGGGGCAGTTACTACTACTCACAGATTGTTTTTTGTTCTTTATTCTTGAAGAGGACCTTGATATCAGAAAAGTTATGTTATGGCTTACAAGTGAATTGGATTTAAGTGAGGCAGGGCTGTGCAAAGTCACCAGCCTCAATCTCTCCTCCTAAGCCAGCAGTTCTCAACCTGTGGGTCGTGACTCCTTTAGGGGGTCGAATGGGGTCGCCTAAGACCATTGGCAAACACATATTTCTGATGGTTTTGGGAACCGAGATACCATTCCTCTGTCTCCAGGCAGATCCGCCCACATGCAGATATGCCCACATATGAGTATTAAAGGGTCACCATATTAGGAAGGTTGAGAACCACTGTCCTAAGCCATCTGGTTCTGACACTGTCACTACTCTACTGAAGGCCCTCATCGGCTCATGCCTGGATTATTGCAAAAGCCTGATGGTGGGTCTGACTGCCACAAGTCTCTCTTCACTCCAAATCATCCTCCATTCAGTTACTAAAGGGATTTCCTTAAAGCACAGGTTGGATCATCTCATACTCCTCCTTCCTCCCTTTCCCCTCCTCCCATAAACCCCAGTGGTTTCCTACTGTTTCCAGGGGCAAATACAAAAGTGCTCAATTTGGCATTCAACGCCTTTCATAAGCAATTCCATTCTACCTTTCCACTTACACATAACTTCCTGATATGTACTCTTGGATCCAGTGACACTAGCCTCCTGACAAGACACTCCATCTCTTGGCTCTGGGCATTTTCTCTAGCCACCTCCCATAACTGGAATCCTCTCCCTCCTCCACTCCAACTACTGAACTCCCTGGCTCCTTTAAGATTCAGCAAAAATCCTATCTTTTACAGGAAGACTTTCCCAACCCCTCAATTCTAGTTCCTTCTCTCTGTTAATTACTTCCTATTTATCCAATATTCAGCTTTCTTAGCATATATTTGTTTGCATGATGTCTCCCCCATTAGATTGTAAGCTTCTTGAGTGCAAAGACTGACTTTTGCTTCTTTTTATATCTCTAGTACTTAGCACAGTGTCTGGTACATGGTAGGTGCTTAATGACTGTTTATCAATGTATTGACCTTGAGCAAGTCACTTAACCCCATTTGCCTCAATTTCTTCATCTGTAAAATGAACTGGAGAAGGAAATGGCAAACCACTCCAGCATCTTTGCCAAGAAAACCCCAAATGGGGTCATGAAGCATCAGACATGACTGAAAAATGACTGAGCAATAACAACAAAAAATATGTGTAGGGACAATATGATAGAGACATTCTGAATAACGGAAAATAGGACTCTATCTTAGATGCCTAGTTGTGACACTAATTATATTGCTCTTAATACGAAGGAAACTTAATGAATTTTGTACTTTTTTCCATTTCTCCCTTATGGGAACTTAAACGACTAAAAGAACATGCCTGAAACTTTAAAGGAAGTTATCCTTCTGTCAGTGACATTTGGCAAGCTACTGTTTGCTGGAACCACTCTTGTCTCTGGAGATCTTGACTAAGTGTGGCTTCTGGTCAAGCTGTCGGCAGTATAGATGACAAACAAATACCCAGCCATTTTTCTTCTTCACATGCATCTGTCTTAGCTCAAAGGACCAATTAGGTTTATCCACCTTTTAAGAAACTTCAACACATATTTTATGTTGCAAAAATATCTCAAAAGTCTTTATAATTAGCTAAAAACCCTCTTCATCCAAAGTTTGAATCCAAACTTGTACTTATCGATATGTTCATTACACTTCTGCATACACCAAAGGTGGATTTTATGGGGGAAAACCCTCTATTGTAGCATTTCCTGTCTGGGTTCTATGAGACCTGGTGTCCTACTTATTTGCATGAGGGTTTTGGGAAAAAGTCAGATGCTAGTAAAGGCTTGGGGGGGAGGGAACAAAGAAAATATGAGTCACTTGGGAATCAATTAAAAACCCATCCTGGCCTTGAACCCACTACCATACAGGGGTTGGCACAAACTCTTGATTTTGCGTTTTCCTGTCCTCCCTGGTACATAAGGGAGGGGTCTCTCTCATTACACTAGACGTGTCCTTATACTATAGCTTTGTCCCTGGCCACCTCACATTTCAACGCCCATTTTTCCCTCAGGACTGACCACATACATAATGGTCCCCTATGTCTCCTACCACCATCTTCCTTTTTTCCTTTACACAATACTTTCATCCTTCTCCTGAACTTCTGTCTTACCTCACACGTTCACAATTGCCTCTCATCCCCCTCTCTATCATATGCACAATCCATCACAATCCCCTCAGATCAAGTCTGACCGATACATCTGTCTACCATGTGTCTGACAAATGCCATGTACTTCCACCACACTCTGCCTCATATTGCTTCTTCCACAGCGTCAGACACATTTTTCTATCTCCCTTTATACCTAGGGTCTAGGGCACACACATACAAACACATAATACAAACTCCATTCATATTTTATCTCTCATTTTTAAAGACACAAACACACCACCACCACCAATGGCTGCCTTCTCACATAATGTGGCTCCCTCTCACACACTGTGGCTGACACATACTCCCAACATCCTTATTACATTCTGTGTCTGAAACACATGAACTCATCTTTCACAGAATGTCTCCTCTTTATATTGCTCCAAATTTCCCTGTTCACCCTCCTTTATCTGGGGACTTATTCATTACCTCTAGACCTATGGGATAATAATTTGTGAGATTTGTCAACATATTTCAAGGCAAATGTTCCATGGTCAAATTATTTTGAGAAACTTTGGTCTAATAGGGAAACTATTAACTGGAAAAGAAGTGGAGAAAAAAAGGAAGACTGCTTAACCCACAAGAAAGAAGGGTGGGACAGAATGTTATAGTACTCTTCCCAGAAAGGTTTGAAAATACGCTACCATTACAATCATCCACTTCCTAATTTCTCTAAAGAAATGGTACACAAACCATTCCATTTCCTTTTCTGTCTCACTTCAAGCAGTGAATGTCATTGATCTGAAAATGAAGCTAGAAACAAACACTCTTAAATAATTTGAAACCTGGGAATCATAGCACATCTTTCAAATGGCATAATGTAATCGCTAACCTTAATGCTTTCTAAGACAGGAGGAGAACTGTCAGGCCTTCACTGGTCCCTTGGTCTGGCTTTGCATTCTTGGCACAGATCCTGAACTAAATATAGCAAGTCTTGCTCCTTGAACCAGGGTAATTTCTAATCCCTAGGTTGAATGAACAAGCCATTCCAGACAAGATTTAATTCACAAATGCATTTAGGTAGACATTAGGTATATCTAACAGTGAACTATCAAGTGAAAACATGCCATCAGCATTAGCTCAGCTAACTGAGAAGAAGTCTGCATTAGGCTAGCAATCTCACCACTGGATGGATACTGCTGGGGATTGAGTAAACATAATTGTTAATCGAAAATTTTAAAAATAGTATTAGAAGTATATTCTCCCACTGATACTTGCATATAATTCCCCTAAGTGTTAATGGAAGCTCAGTGAATGCATCAGAAGGGGAACGTGCCTTTTAGCTTTTTAGAAAAGGGAACCAAAAAAACCCCAACCCCCCAAAAGAAAGACCTTACAAATATTTCAATACTTTTTACTTCTGGGGAGACAGCCTACATCCTTACACATCTCAATTCAATAGACCACAGTCTTAGTTTTGAGATAGATGAATTCTCTGGAAATACAGGGCTAATTCTACTCTTTATCTTTCTAAAGTAGATTAATGGGGCTTCATGCAGTTTACTACCTGAAGGACAAACTTTAGAAACCAGAAGTTTCTGCCTTCCATGAATGTTAAAAGAGTTTGCTGTGCATTTGTTGTGGCCAAAATGTCTTGGGATCTTTGGCTAGGGGGAAAACTGAGAACTTACTTTTTTCTTATAAAGGCATTCACATATTAGTCACCTGGAAAATGTCAGTGTCTTGATTTCAATTTATTTTTTATTCACCTAAATTTCAACAAAGAAACTTACATTTTCTAATTTCTTTATTCAGCATGTCAGCTTATAGCATGGCTAAAAGCTACTATCAGCATAATATGAAAAACCAATGGGGAATTTAACATAACTATTTCTACAACCACTTTTCAAACTAATGGTTGGATGAGGCCACTTTGTCAGCAGACCTCTAAACCAGATCTAGAAATTCATACATTTCTGTCAACTCTCTGACTCTAAAATAACCATTTAATGTAGCTGAGACTAAATAAACTACAGTTTAACAATTTGTTTGGTTTGTGGCTGAATAAGACCTTCCCATGTTTCTATTATTATTAGGGAAAAAAAGACAACCAAGGTAGACAAATGGCTCTTTTTCAAGAGTTCTGGCTTTTTAAAAAAATCTCAGCTGGAGGGGGAATGTGTCCTTTGCCTTGGAGGGTTAGAGCAGGCTTTTTCAACTGCAGACTGCCAAAAGAGCCAGCTGCAAAATCAGCCACATTGAGACAGAGTTAGGCTTCCCAGATATGGGGCAATTACACAAACCATCTGGGCAGAACTCTGAGACTCCAGGGGCACACTCATCTTACAAGGTTTAAACCACCTCATGTTTCAAGCAGTAAGTAGGACTTAGTAGTAAGTAATGCCTCCCTAAGATATCTACATTCAGACAAAGATCTAGAAAGAACAGAGTTTAAATGGAGACTGAAGCAATCTACATGCTATCGCTCTTTTCCATGTTTGGTTTTCTCTCTTTTTTCCCATTGTTCCCTCCATTGGTTACAACCCTTTTATACAACCAGACTAATGTCCAATGTGGAAGTATTTGCAGATCCTAGACTTGGGGGGGGGGGGAGGGGAGAAAATTTGAAACTCAATTGGAACTGAATCTTGTAAACTAAAAGTAAATAAACAAACCAATTAAAAAAAAAGTAATGCCTCCCTAATTGTTGGGAGGAGAGACAGTTCAAATAAGTAGCTCTTTTCAAACCCATGCATACACACACACATAGAGAAACTACTTGACCTGAAATGAAATGAGTCGCTTATTTTCTCCAGGGATAAATTCCAGTTCTCTGAGCTAGATGTGGAGACACTAAATGCTTCTAGATTCCGAGTAGGAAATTTATGGCAGTGGGTGACCCTGAATGACACCTGAGGCAATTAGTCATAGGATCAAAGGATATAACATTAGGCTGGTCCTAAGAGATCATTTAGTCCCTTCCTCCCTTCCCCCACCTCCATGTTATAGATAAGTCCTTGAGAAGGTAGAAGACTTGGCCAAGGTCACCTAGGTAGGAGGTAGCTGTGTAGTTGGTGACAAATTGTTAGTCCTCCCTAACCATCTTTTTCATTTCTCCTTTTCTCCTCCAGTTCTCATTTCTCACTTTCTTACTCTCTCTTTTCCACTCTACCTCTGTCCCCTCCCCCTGCCCCATGCCTTAGGCCTTTCAAAAATATCCAATCCATTTGGCATTGTCAAGTGGTTCAACATCAGCAACTGATATGATTTTATCAGTGGAAATGACATTAAAGAAACATTACCATCTGCTTTGCTGCTGCATCCTAATGACCATGGGACCTTGCCATCTGACTTGAACTTGAAACTTTCCAAATGTCGTCTGCCCCATTAGAATGTTAGAATAAGGTTGCCTTTTTTATTTGTAACCCCAGTTCTTCACACTCATTCATTCATTCATTTTTCATTTAGTCAATCGATCTGGCACACAAAGATACTACACCCCGAAGGTGAAAAGTCACATTGAGACAAAGGGCTTCTCAGGATCTGGAGCAATTACAGTTTTTACAGCTAAATCCTACTTATAGGTGACAAGAGCCAACTTAATAGTTACAAAATGTTCCTTTCTTTCCCTTTTCTGTTTGCTGCTCTTTATCTCCCCCTTCCCTTGGTAATTGCCCACTCCCCTACCCCCACTCCTATTTGATATAAAGGGTTTTCCAAAGATTCAAAGACATTTTGATCAAGGACTAAAGTCACAATAGTGTATTTGATTATTCATGCAAAGCAAGGGCCTATTTTGGGGGTGGAAAATTCTTCAACTCCTGTGTTACCACCAAAAAAAGGGTCCATAAGAAACCAGAGGCCCCAGGTGCCCTATCCCTTCCAAGAGGCAGTAAAGAAGAATTTAGATTACCACAACTACCCCTAAGGGAGAGTACAGGAGCCCGGTGCACAGCCATCATGCTAGCTATCAGAAACATTTCTGGAGAATCCAAGTATTTGTTCATCTAGATTATGCTTACTTCAACAAATAGCTTAGCCCTTCTGTTGATACTTGGTACTAGGACATTGCTAAATCCTATGCGGAAAAAATGATTCCAGGATATGACCTGTTGCTGGAAGATCAACTGAAGATCAGCAACTTGCTGGAGAAAAAAAAGATCTTTTATATTATGTGTCTTTTAAACCTTTTAAATGAAAGTATTCCAGTGGATCATTTCAAAACCAACAGTAACAGCAACTTAGTGGTTGTCCCTCATACATGAGATTTCCCTACACAAGCTACTACTTGCTTATAATGAGATGTTGGGCTAACAGAAACATGTGGTCCAGAGTTTAGTGATGTAGCATAGCAATGGTTTGGAAAGTATTTAATTAGCAATCAAGTCAGACTTGAGAAATCTTGAACTTAGAGGAAATATACCTGAATTTTCTGCTGCAAGAATCATTAGTAATATGATGGTGACTTTCCAGTGTGTACAGGTGTTCTTTCATGGGAAGACATGGACAACTGTTACCTAAGATGGGCAGGCACGGATGGGTTTTGATCTGCTTTGCTGAAGGAGGTGCCCACCTGGATATGATCACACCTCCATTGCTTGGGGAGTTTGCTTCAGACGAGAGGGAAATTAACTGCTGCATCTCACTTAAAGGTATGAATTCAAAAAGAAAGGACACGGCTATAATGATAGCAATAAAGGCAGAATGGCTTTCCTTGATTTCCCTCCTCCCCTAGGAAGTGCCGTCTTTGTCTCTCTCTTCCGCTCTGTCTCTGCTTCTGTTTCTTCTGCATCTGTCTGTCTTTCTTCTCTTTTCATTTACTGTTGATACACATATTGCTTTCTTCATTTCCTCTCTCATCCAATAGAATTTAAGCTCATCAAGGATCAGAGATAATTCCTTCTATCGCAAGAACAACTCATATTTGTATACTGCTTTCCTCATATGAACTCTGCGAGGTATGTAGCACAGATATTATCATCCCCATTTCGTAGAAACTGAGGTTCAAAGCTAAGTGACTTTCCCAGGATCACACAGCTAAATGTGTCTGAGGTGGGATGTGAACCCAAGTACTCCTCTAGATGGTGCACTGGATAGAATGCCAACCAATCCTGGAGTCAGGAAGACCTGAATTCAAATTTGGCAACAGATATTTACTGTGTGATCCTGGGAAAGTCACTTAACCCTGTTTGCCTCAGTTTCCTTATCTGTAAAATGAGCTGGAGAAGGAAATGGCAAACTATTAACAGTATATCTTTAGCAAGAAAACCCCAAAGGGGGTCACAAAGAGTCAGGCATGCCTGAAAAATGACTGCACAATAATAACAAAGGAAAGAAGCTAGATCTTCCAACCTCCAAGTCTAGCCATCTATCTATCCACTGTGCTACACTGCTTTCTAACTAACCTGGCACTTAACCAAGTTGAAGACATAAAAGGATGTTTGCTGAGTTTTCCAACAGAGCATCTGCAGCCTGCTTCTTGGAAGGAAGGGATTCATTTCTACACTAGTGGAGATTGGTCAGAGTTGAGCAGGAATTGGCAAACCCCACACATATCCCACTCCAAGAGGGTTAGCTTGGCTGCTTGCCCAGAAAGTGTTTATAATTTTTGATGATCATTGGTGAGATGTGTTTCATTCAAACCCTTTTTTTAAAAAAATGACTTAAGTATCTCTAGGTATACATGTTTTTACAAAGTTGGCCCAGCTTGTTCCAGCGAGCCAGAATCAATTTGTGCAAGTGGGAGCCCTCAACCTATCGAGAGATGAGATTCAAAGGAAAATCAAACCACTTTAGGCCTTCTTTATTTTTGAACTAAAGTACCTTTGAAAATAGTATTCTCCAGTCAATTTATCTCGTGATCAGGCTTTAAAGAAATCAAGGAGTATTTGAAGGGAATGGTTTTTTCTTGTACTTCAATTTCCTTGGTTTTTATGATTAATTGTATTTGCAAGTAAATTTTGAGTTTGGTTGAAGATTGTGTTCTCTTAACTTGTTATGGTAAAGGTTATATGCAACTAAGGAGGGCAGCATTAATGAGTGGCCACAGTGACAGCAGATTTAGGGAATATTATCTACAAGGTTTTCTTCGGCCTGTGCTGTTGAAATAGGCATTTTCACTGGCTGTCCCCCATGCTTGCAATGCTCTCTCACCTCCTCTCCACCTCCTGCTTCCTTCAAGTCCCAGTTAAAATTCCACCTTCTCCAAGGAACCTTTCCCAGTCCCTCTTAATTTTAGTTCCTTCTCTCTGTTGATTGTATATACCAACTTGTTGGTACATAGTTTTTTGCAAATTCTCTTCCCCACTAGATTTCAAACTTCTTGAGATCAAGGACTATATTTTCTTTCTTTGTATTCCCAGAGTGCCTGGCACATAAATGACTGAAAACCACTGTCTGCCTCCATTTTCTCATCTTTTAAATGGACTACTATGATCTACTTCCCAGTATTGTTGAGAGGATAAAAATGAATTAATATCTGTAAAGTGCTTTGAGTACCTTAAAGCAACTTATACATGCAAGTAATTTTTATTTTTATAATAGTGGTCATTTGATCAATCTGCTCCTTTACAGTCTCACTTGATTTTCTACTTAACATTTCATCTAGCATGGGGCAAACAATCCTTTGTCCCAAGGCAAAAACATTGGTCAGGTTGGAGATGTCAAACCCTGGAAGATCATGTTTCTATAATTTCTCTCTCAAGGAGAATGTCTTGTTCAAGGAACCAAAAGGAGGTGATATGGCCTGGGTCATATGACTAGTAAGTATTTGAGGCTGGGTTTGAACACAGGTCTTCCTGACTCCAGGCTCAATGGTCTATCCACTGCACCACTTAATTGCCCTCTCTTATGAGAATTATAGTTGAGCCTCCATTTATGTTCCTAAAATGTCCTGAGTGACTTGAAACTATCTCATTGGAAGTATAAAATCTGAGTATTTTCTTGGTCTTAAGTGCCCATGTGTACATGAAGTCTATAGAAAAAAGACCACTTCTGGTCTCTGGAGACAAGTGAGAAAGCACATGAAAATGTGGGTGAGGGCTAAGGAAAAGGTATGGAGAAAGAACCTACAGTTATCCTTGTCCATTTCCTCTCCTCGTGGGTCCTATATAGGAAGTTGTTGTTCCTTTCTAAAAGTGATGCTCAAAAGGGATGGGTGGGAGACCTGCATTTCTGATCAGCTCCATCATTCTACCCTAGGAAGCTGGAGCCCCATAGTAGACAAGAAGCATCTGGATTGCCTCTCTGCTAAAAATATTTCCCTTTCATTTTCACCAATTAGGGATGGATTTGCATTAATAAGTTTCTCATTCAAATATTGTATACAGTAACAGCAACATTGTGCAATGACTAACTTTGATAGCCTTAACTCTTCTCAGAAACACAACGATATAAGACAATTCTAAAAGATTCATGATGGAAAATACTATCCACATCCAGAGAAAGAACTACTGGATCTGAATCTGAATGCAGATAGAAGCATACTATTCTCTCCCATTTTTTCTTTCTTTCTCGTGTTTTTTCCCTTTTGTTCTGATTCTTCTTTCACAACATGACTAATGTGGAAATATGTTTAATATGATTGTACATGTATAGCCTATATCAGGTTGCACGCTGTCTTGGGGAGAAGGGAGTAGAGAGAGAGGAAAATTTTAGAACTCAAAATCTTGTAAAAGTGAATGTTGAAAACTAAAAATAGCTGAATTAATTAAAAAATAAGCTTCTCATTGAAAATATAAATACCCTCCAGAAGTGTTAAATTTCTTGGTTACAAGGTATTTCTAAGTTTATTGACTAGGGAAAGGAGAGAAGGTATGACATGATCAGACCTTCACTTTAGGAAGATCAATTTGGAAGCTGGAGCAAAGGGTGGTCTGGAGTGGGACAAAACTTGAGGCAGGGAGGCCAACTAGAAGCTACTGTAAGGGTCCAGTATAAGATGTCTAAAGAACACGCAGTTTGATATGACCAATAGGCAATTGGAGAATGAAGGTTAAGGAGGGTTAGGACTAGATGAAGGATCTGAGATCATCTGCATTGGATCCATGGAAACTAATGAGATCACACAAGATCACCAATGAGATTGTATAGAAGGAAAAGAGAAGAGGCCCAGGACAGAGCCTTGGGGGACATTCAACAATTAAGGGGCATGACTTGAATAAAGATCCAGCCAAGGAGTGGTTAGATATGTAGGAAGAGAATCAAGATAGAGTAGTGTCACAGAAACCTAGAGAGAAGAAAGTATCAGGGAGAAGAAGGTCCATCTTGGGAAGGTCATTAGATTTTGCAATTAAGAGATTATTGATGACTTTAGAAAGAACAGTTTCAGATGCGCAATGTGGTTGGAAATCAGAAAGGAGAGAAAGGAGGTACCTATTGTAGACAGTCTTCTTGACTGTCAACAAACTTTTTTCTCTCCTCCTGCCTCCTCTTCAACTTTTTCTAAGATGATCTCCTAATGAGAAATTTGAAATTGCCTGCCATAATCTACCTCATATTCCCTTCTACCTACTTTCAAACCTCTTTACATCTTCATCAAAGACTTAATTAGGAATTCTGGTTCATACATTTCATGTATAGTTGAGGTAGGCTGGCAACAGACCTCATGAAAATTGAGGAGATTAAGAAGTTAGAAGGACAAGATATTCAAAGGGAACAGAATTGGGGGAGAAAGAAGATTGGGAGTCTAGAGGGATATCTGTAGACTCTTAGGTGGTAGTATAGCAGTGGCTAACAGACACTTATTAAGGAGGCAGAAGAGGACTCCAAAGATCTGTGGATGACACATATAAGGATATGGACAGGATAGAGTAAACTTTAAAATTCCTTAGTAGTGATGACAGAAATAGGGAGTGAAAGTTGCAATAGGGGGAAAAAGGAATATATCAATTCCTCCTGGCCCCATGTATTAAAGAATGAGAGAGGGAATATCCAAGTTTGGAGAGAATGCCAAAAGATGTGGTGCCTCTAGGAGGAGTTTGATGAAACAAAATAATTGTGACATAAAGAAATCTAGGGTGAAGGGGAGTTAGCAACAAAATGTTGGGTTGTAATGGAGGGAAGGAGGAATGAATTAATAATGTTGGTACTTGGGTCAGAACTCTCTGTTATTCCATGATAGTTTCAGTGCTGATCTTAACCTGTTTTTTTCTCCTTTGTGCCAGGATCAGATGGTGTGAGGTGACCATCCATTCCTGTCTCCCTCAAGAGTTTGTCCCATTGATCATTGCTTGATCTCTCCCTCTCCCTCTCCCTCTTTTTCTTTCCTTCCCTCTCCTTCTCTCCCTTCCCCCTCTCTCTCTTCCATTTCTCTCTTTCCCTCCCTCTCTCCCCCCCTTCTCATATGCATTTTTAATCTCTATCTACAGGACTGGCTCCTTTCCTGCTATATGCTCAGCTCTCTAGCATTAAAATCTTTCCCTTTCAGCCTGCCAACCTCTTAAGCTATCACACCATATTCCTCCTCCTTTTTCATTGCTCAGCTCCTAGAAAGAGTAGTCTACACTCACTACATGTATTTCTTCTATCTATTCCTATCTCAACCCTTTGCAGTTTAGTTTGTATGCCCACCAACTGTATTGAAACTGCTCTCTCAAAGATTACCAGTGATCTATTGGCAAATCTGATGATCAGTTCTCATTCTCCTTGACTTCTCTGTAGCATTTCTTTCTTGACACATTCTTCACCTTTGGCTTCCATGATACCAATGTCCCTCCTAGTTATTCTCTCACTTATCTGGCCACTTTTTTTTCTTTCTCTACTGATTTCTCCCTGTTCTTCTGCTAAGTGGGAGTGTCCCTCAAATTTGTTTATCCTTCCCTACTCTCAAAGTGCTTTCTATCTTGGCCAGATTATCCACTCCCAATGTTTCCTGCACTTCTGTGCAGATGAATGAATGAATGAATGAGTGAAAGAAAGAAAGAATGAATCTACAAGCAATTATTCCACAACTACTTAAATGTGCCAGGCAGTGTACTAGGTATTGGGCATGCAAAGACAAAAAATGAAACATTTTCTGTTCTCTAAAAGCTTACATCTACACTCCTAAATCTATGTATCCAACCTTGCCTCTCTTCTAACCTCCAGTTCTGTATTACAACTTCTTGTCAAACACCTGCATCTGCTTTTCCTGTAGGGACCTTAATAGATCCTAAACTGAGCCCATCATTTTCTCCCTGAAACCTGCAAATGTGCCTCCCAACTTCCCTATTTCTATTGACAGCACCACTGTCCTTGAATCTTCTCTCTCCCAGGTAATTCTACCTGTATAGTATCTCTAGTACATGCCCTTTCCTCTCCATTCACATTGCAACCACCCTATTTCTCACCTTCGTCATCTCTTTCCTAGACTGTTGTCATTGCCTCCTAACTGGTCTCTGTGTTCCCAGCTTCTTTTCTCTCCAATCCATCATTCTCACAGTTGCCAAATTAACCTTCATGATACACAAGTCTGACCATATCACTTCCCTGTTCACAGACTGTCAGTGACTCTTCCTTTCCTGGTATGTTAGTTAGATAGCTAGGTGCCACAGTGGACAGAAGACCAGACCTGGAGTCAAGATGGACCTGAGTTCAAATCCTGCTGCAGGCACTTATTAGCAGTAGCATGACCCTAGGAAAGTCACTTAACCTCTGTCTCATTTGTGAAATGAAGATAATAATAGGGTTATTATAAGGATAAAATTATATAATATTATATGTTATATAATATTATATTTATAATATATATTATCACACATATAATATATATTATATATATAATAGGGTTATTATAAGGATAAAATCTGATGATATTCGTAAAGTGCTTTGCAAACTTTAAAGGTCTATATAAATATTAACTGATGTTGTTATTATGTCTTGAAAGTGTGCATTTGGAAACACTGGTACAGACTAGTATAGAGAGGAAAGCAGTTTGATGATTCAGACTGGAAGTACTAGAATTTGCTGAGGTCTTCCTTGGTTTCCTGAGAGACCTAAAGCACTAGAAACAATTGTGAGCATTGCCTTCATGATGCCTGATCATCCCAGCACTTTCTGATGCAGCTTTCTTTCATTCTCAAGATATACTTGTCTTAGATTTGTGGTAAATTGTGAGCATGACCTTATCATTTCGCTCCTTTAAAAACATCATAGTGCTACTTAGAAGTTGAATTGTGGGAACTGGCAGGAGAGCTAGGAATGAAAGCCAAACTAGCATAGCACTTAGCGGGAGATGCTTTAGATAAATCAAGGGCTTAGCAGAGTTAGAACACACGTTGGCCAAAAAAAAAAAAAAGAAAAAGAAAGGAAAAAAAAAGCAGAAACATTAATATCTGCAGCTGTTTTGTTTAAATCCTATTATCATGAGGGAGGAATTCACTGGAGCAGTGTACTTTTTACTCCTTAAGGGAATCTAGCTATTATGGAAAGGATACAGGAAAGAGATTTTACATATACAAAATCAGTTAGATTTTTGTTTTGTGTACATTCCTCTGTCCCTCTTATAGAAGGCTTCTTAGGAGACCACACCTCTTTGGAAATAGAAATATAATTCAAAGAACTGCATGTCATGAGCTGCTATGTTATTAAAAACTATATTCCCTCTTAAAAAAGGGATTGCGGAGCATCACAAATAATTACTAAATAAGTTGTTCATTCCTCTCCCCCAATATTTCCTTCCACCACCTCTGGTAATTATCTAGATTAGAACTGTTTTGGAAATTCAGCATATGACCTATATTCCCTCAGGAGGAACAAAATGGTTAGTCTTTGTGTGCCTTTTCATGTTCTCAGTCTTTCAAGTTATTCAAGTAGTATAGGAGAGAACTGAGTTTTCCAAGGAATTGTCACTTTAACAGTGGCTGCTGTGGAGGGTTGGACTTTAAGTCAGTAAGCTCTAGATTCAAGTCCTGCCTTTGACATTTACTGTAAGTTCTGTGGCTCTGGGCAAGTTGACTGAACTCTTTCTGCTTCAGGCAACTCACTTGGATCAAAGAAGGGAACTCAAAGGTCATCTAGTTCAACCTTCTTATTTTACCTCTGGACACACTCCTATTCACAGGTTAAGGGAGTGGGACATTAGTGATCTAAGTGAGAGGAGTCTGGGAGCTTCATCTGTGGGTGGAGGGAGTTCCCTACCTACACTGTAGTGAGCTCCCAACTCTTCTAGAGGTTTTCCACAAAGTACACTTCACTGTACTTCTTTCAAAGGTGTGGTGGCATAGTCATAAGGCAATTGAAGCACTAAATAAAAACGCATACAACAAGTTAGACTGGACAATAGCAGAACCAAAAATAAAGCAAATTAGTTTTATAAGTTTAATTTAAACATTCTCAGTCTTTAGAGCAGGAGTTCTTGATGCTTTTGTGAGTCATGGTCCCCTCAGGCAGTCTGGTAAAATCCATGAACTCCTTATCCGAATAATGTTTTTAAAGGCATGAAATAAAATAGATAGGATTATAAAGGAAACCAAAGGTTAGAGAAAATAAAGATATCCTTTCCCCTCAAGTTCATAGACCTCCTGAACTTTAACCAGAGACTCTTTGGGTTAAGAACCCTTGCTTTGGGGGGAAAATCCACTGCCCTATTGGTGTGGATATTTCTCTGTGGAAGAATAATCCTGAGAATCCAAATGGATTGCCATGGGCTACTGTATGCTTCTGGGCAAGTGTGATGGATCTATATATGAATTAAACAATTAAAAGATGATGCTCCTAAAGCAGACACACCTTTAGCAGGTGCTGGTAGTAACTTTCCATGCAAAATGGACAGCATTAAATGAAGTTGACAGCCCCTCCCCTCCCCCAACCTAAAAAACCCAAACATTCACAGTGAAACTGACTACCCTGTCCACTTACCATGGTGCTGCCTGCTAGTCAGGCAATGGTTTTTCAAAGCACTTCGTGTGTGGGGCTGCCTGCCTTGTTTAGTGGAACCCAGCACCATACGTATATCTGCGGTTTGGAAGGGCTAGTGCAGAGACTGTTAAGGAAGGTTTTGGAGAAAACTTTGGTTTGATGATCTCCAAGAAAATAGCAAAGTCAACTATATTCACCAACATAGGAGTCATAAGGTGAGGTCAGGCTTTTATTCCAATATTAAAGTTTTATTCCATAGTACATGGGTGCAAGCATTAAGTGTGGAAGTCTTTTGGTGTAGGGATACATTCAATTAAAAGGGATACATTCAAATAAATGATAATGACAGTGTCATAATGATGTGACTGTAGAAATGAAAATTTCAAGTTACTTTCACTTCTGCTTACTTTGTACTTGTTGTTGTTCAATTGTTTTAGTCATGTCCAACTCTCAATGACTCCATTTAGGGTTTTCTTGGCAAAGATAGTGGAGTGATTTGCCATTTCCTTCTCCAACTAATTTTACAGAAGAGGAAACTGAGGCAAACTGAGTTAAGTGACTTGCCCAGGGTCACACAGCTAGTAAGTGTCTAAGGCCAGATTTAAACTCAGGAAGATGAGTCTTTCTGATTCCAGGCTTAGAGCTTTAGCTGCTGTGTGGTGTGGAGGAAAGAGCACCAGATTTGGAGTCAGAATTTGAGTTCAAATGCTGGTTCTCACTTATCTGTGTCACCTTGGGCAAGTCACTTCATTTCTTTAGGCAACAATTTCTTCACCTATAACATGAAATGGTTAGACTAGATGATCTATTTATTAACCCCCTTTTAATGCTAAATCCTGTGATCTTAAAGTAATAGTGGCTGATAACTCTGCAGGAAATGAGGGCCTGAAGAATTTCTAGCTTTAACAAAAATAAATGATATTTAAATATAGGTAAATTAAAAGAGATAATTTTTTAGTTATCCATTCAATCAACAAGCATGCTGATGCCTACTATGATCCAAGTACTATGCTCATACTTGGAAGAAAATGGAAGAAAACAATCAATCAATCAATAGGCATTGATTACATGCCTACCATGTGCAAGCCACTAAGCAATATTTTAGGTGCTTTTTGTAATAGACCCGTAGTCACTGTTTTAAAGAGCTTGGTATTACAAATGTCACATCTTGTTACTTTTAATTCAAGTGCCGCATCAAAGAGTTGTTGTACATTTAGAGCTGGAAGGGCCTTAGAGGCTATCTAGTCCTACCTCACCTTTTCACAGCTAAGGAAACTTAAACATTGAAAAGTTAAATGACTTTCCCAAGGTTACAGCTAGTCAGTAGCAAAAAGCAGGATTCACCTGAAATCCCAACTCCAAATCTAGCCTTCTTTCCTTTGTGCCATGCTGCCTTCTCATGAGCAAGAACGGATGAATTTTGAAAGAGCTCAGGCACCAATCAATGAAATTCTTTTCTTCTCTCTCTCATGTATATATACATATATATATATATATATATATATACACACATACATACATATATATGTATATATATACATATACACACACATTTAAGCGTATACGTAGCACAGTTGCTATGGCTAAAACAGTTATTTGATTCTTTTTCAATGGAGTTATTATGAATAGCAGATAGGACTTTGAATCTGGGCCAACTGCTACGAAATAATATTTCTACACTTGACTACTTTGGTTAGAGGAATTGAAATTTCAACTTAAAAAGGCAGTATTTTTTTTTCAAGAGAATCTTTTTTGTTGTTGTTGCAAATCTGAACTGGTTTTTCTCCCACTGCTTCTCACTCCCTGCAGCAAAAAATGCATTTACTAAAACAGTGCTCTCCTGTCCTAAAAGAGTTATATGCCTAACAGAAAGTGCTTAAGTTGCTTCCTGGTGAGGTGATTTAGGTGCCTGGGGAAAATAGAGTTCTCTGAGTACATGAAAAACTAGAGGAACTTCTCTGAATTGCTAAGGTTTCTCTGCTACCACTTTTAGGCTCCATTGGTTTTCCTCCAGAGCATCAAGGTGGTTGTTATCAGTAGCAGCTAAAGGCAAGCCTATGATAATGATTCATAACACAGCAGGTGTTAGTACTTAGTGCCCTGCACATCTGCAATAGCTCTAGGCCAAGAGAAATGTTCAGCCAAATCCAGAACTGGGAATTCCCAAGCGTTACGCAAAGAAGTGATCAAGGGCAACACATTGACTAGACAACTGTTCCTCAGTTTGAATAACCAGCAGCTGTAAATGTTAAGGAAACAAAGAAAATCTACTCTAGATGATTCTAAACAGCCTGTTGACCTGGGACTATGTCATTGTTCTTTTTGCTTCTTTTGTTTGCCAACTTTGCCCTTTTCTAAAATAAAGACTCCTTTTTTTTAGTCCAATTTCGGCTGCTAGGGTGAACTAACGACTTCAGAATGAAAGACAGATCCCGTCTGCAGGAGGGTTCACTTTGGAGATAATGAACATATAACTTGAGTAATGGTCATCTTGTAGGTTTGCCTCGTATTTAGAAATAACATTACTAATTGAAGAAAATAAAATAAAATAAATATTTGTGGAACGCGCAATTTCTGTTATAGAAATGTGGCATTTAGGGGCACCTAGGTGGTGCAGTGAATAGAGCACCGGCCCTGGAGTCAGGAGCACCTGAGTTCAAATCCAGCCTCAGACACTTAACACAAAAAACTAGCCGTGTGACCTTGGGCAAGTCACTTACCCCCAATTGCCCTCCCCCCCAAAAAAGGCAAAAAAAAAAAGAAATGTAGAATTTACAGAACAAGACCAAGAGGAGTCTTGAAATTCTATGGCTAGTTGAAAGAGTAAGTGGAAGAAAATAATAGGATCATAGTATTTATAGTTGGAAGGCTTCTTACAGTTCATCTAGTCCAACCTCCTAATTTTACAGATGGGGAAATTGAAGTTCCAAGAAGAGCGCATTCTCTTCCAGCCCAATTCAGTATAGTTCAATTCAATGGAAAAAGCATTCAAATGCAGCCTCAGACACTAAGTTACTAGCTGTGTGACCCTGGGCAAGTTACTTAATCCCCATTGCTTCAAAAAGACAAAGAAAAAAAGGCACTATATTTAGAATCAGAAGACTTGGGTTGTTTGAATCTGCCCCTGCTACTTATAACCTGCGTGACCTCAAGCAAGTTACCTCCGCCCTCAGGGATTCAGTTTTCTTTAGTACAGTGGACAGATCACTGGCTCTGAAATCTAAGGACAAATCTAACTTTAGAAGATACAAATCAATCACTCTGGGCCTCAGCTGGAAGCTACGTTTGCAGAGGAAAAAGTGCTAAGTTGGGAAATTAGAGAACCAGGTTGGAATCGAAGCTCTGACACTTTGTGATCTTTATTTGGGGGATTGGGGGTGGGGGTAGGGCTCAGTTTCTTTCTCTGTAAAATGAGGAAGCTGAGCTAAATCCGTAACCCTGTGA
Source organism: Pseudochirops cupreus (assembly GCA_028627135.1). NCBI lineage: Eukaryota > Metazoa > Chordata > Mammalia > Diprotodontia > Pseudocheiridae > Pseudochirops > Pseudochirops cupreus. The sequence goes on along the minus strand of CM053582.1, from coordinate 295,476,564 downwards.
AATCTATAATACCTCGAATTAAAATATTTATCGTTTGATGCACTGTGGGAAGGCTACAAAGGCAAATAAAACACATATGCAGGGCCAGAGAATCATAGCTGTCAGGACTAAAAGGGCACTTGGAACTCTTCTAGTCTAATCTAACCCACAGAGATCATCTCAACAACATCCGCATCAATGTTTATCCACTTGCTTGAAGACCTCAAGTGTGAGGGAACCCTTCTACCTTTGGAGGCAGCCCATTTCTTGTTTGAATGGGTTACAGTTTTCAACTGGGAAACAAAAGGCATTTGTCCACACTGGGGGGGAAAGGAGGGAGGGGGAGAGGCTGCAGTGAAAGAGGGAGCTCTAAATGTGGATTTCTCTAGAACCAAAATTAACAAGGATTGTTAGTAAATATTTTTCAGGATAGAAAATAATCTAAAAAACAGGCTTTGACCTCAAGGGGTTGGGAAACAAGGGGGAGAGAAGACAATACATAAACAACCAGAGTATGATAGGATGTGATCAGGGTCATCAAAGCAACGTGCTATGGGAGTCTGAAGGAAGGAGAGCTCACATTTGGTTGGTGGGATCAGGATAGGATCTCTGGAAGAGTCAGCCTTGAACTGGGCTTTGCACGATTGTATAGTCAAGAGATAAGTAAAAACTTATTAAAATGGGTTTTATAAATAACAGACTTCACTTTACATTGTTGAAAACTCTATAATTTTCATCATGGCAAAAACAGATGACAGAGAAAAATAATAACCCACACTTTCAAAAGTTTAATCTATTATGGAAAATTGTTGCGCATATCTCTGTGTCATAGCCCTTTTAGCCATAATTCAGGCTTATTCTAGAAAAATAGATGATCATCCTAACCTTGTTTTTTTTCTTTCATTGCACTAAAACTTTGCATTATTCTGTTGATAATAGTGCTCTAAGGAAAATCTATCCAAACCATGTCAATTTGAAGGGGCTAAAGAAACAATGATAAATAAGCCATCAGTTCATTTTCATTTTAATACATCTTCTTTATTAGGGCATGGAATCTAGCCACACTTTCGAAGGATCAATAAAAAATATATACAAATAACTATTTTATTAGTTGTATGGGAAGTTGCATATGACAAAAAGGCTGTGATTGAATATAATGCAATGAACACAAGATTGTTGTTTCAAGATAGAGTAGCACTAGTTACATTCACTAATACTTAAACTATTATAAAAATAAGATGCCAAGTCAGACCACCTCATTTTCCAATAAAGTTCCCTCCAAAGTAATTGCAAAAAGTACACCCAAATATTTTTGTTTACCATGAAACACATACTTCCCCTTATCGCAGAGCCCCACCCACCCACCCATGTGCAAGTTGCTTAACCTATCTGAATCTCAGTTTACTAATCTTTAAAGTGGGGCAATAATATTTATACTACCAACCACACAGGCTTCCTGTGCAAAGTTCTTTGTAAACTGTAAAACATTTTAGAAAAGTGAACTATGGGCTTACAGGCCAATGGTATATGTATGTATCTCTTGACTCTCACCCTTTGGAAAACATTCTTTCATTTTCTAAACTGGCCCAGAATACTCCCTGAGGAATCTTTGGACTGAGGTGTTGATGGTCTCTAGAGGAAAAATCTCTCCTCAAAGCAAAGAATTATTACAAGGCAAGACAGGACTTGCAGGTGTCCATTATCTACTCATACGCTGTTTTAAAATGGTGTATTTTCACATTTTTATATTATCTATTTTTTTGAGATCATGAATTCCAAGTCTTCTTAATAAATCACTTTTTAAATTTGACATTCAATTATCTTCCAAGATAAACATTCACTATAGACCCAGTCTACTATAGAAGAGATCTGGTTTTCCTGGAGATCCGACCATTCATTCTTGCTTTTTGTCTTGCTTAGGTAATGGAGTTAGGCTCATTGCCTCCATTCTCCAGCACCTACACATTTTTATTGACTTTATGATGTCATTAAAGGATTGTACCACCTCAGCAGGAGTTCAAATCATGCCAGAATTCTTTATTTTCTTTCATTTGTCTCCATTCACTATTTTCTTCTTCTATTATCTTTCTTCCCTTCATCCTGCTCTTGACAGCTCAGCAGATTTACAGCTATTTCTCTTTTTCCAATGGCTCATGGCATATTGTGACAAGTCAGGACCAGGATATTCTTTGGAGAATTTTTGAAAACTTCAGCTACAATTGGTATTTGCTATTTTTCATGACATTTACTCACAGATGTACTGCTCAAAAGATTAAGCAAGATATCTTACTTGCCCAGTGGGTTTATAATGGAAGAAAGATTGACAGATGACATACCAAAACATAAGAAGAGGATGAACAATTCAAGGTGTAGAGCCACAGACAGTCAGAATAATATTCTCTTCATATATAAAGATGTGTTGTTCAAATCTTATGTATCCAGGCTCTTAATATTTTAGTGTTTTCTAGTGTTGTTTTTTTTCTAATGTAAAATTATATTTGAAAGTAAAATAACAGTGCCCTCCATTTTTTAACACTTTATTTTTTCAAATGCATTCACTTGCTCAATCTTCATAATAATCCTGTGAAATAGGTATGGCAGGTATTTTTTATCCCAATTTAACAGATGAGAAAACTGAGATGCATGAAGGCAACTTTAAAGTTCCCTGTGTGTTTATTAGTGGCAGAGCAAGAACACTCCTGTGTTCAAAGATTGGGCTCATTTACCAGCCACTACCAAAAAAGATATCATAGGAACAAAGACATCTGTTGACACTGCTGAGCTGAAAGCTCTCCTTGAATTCTGTTAGACATCCCAGTGCATGATGCTATGTGAAATGACCAAGAACAGATGGTTTTTCCTTGGGGAGGGGGGGCAAATTATCAATGTTGTATCAATATAACATCAAATTCTAGAACAAACTGAAAATTATTAAACTGTAGTGTTTCCAACTTTCAATACACTTAAGACCTGGACCCACAGTAAGGATCATGCATTGCATGTTGAACATCAATATCACCAAATTCTAATGAATATTGGTCAATAATTGAAATCAATATTTACTTATTGAAGGCCTATTACACACTTAGCACTGTGCTAGAATCCATGAAGGATGTACAAGATGTATTAGATATGGTCCCTGCCTTATATACACTTGCAGCTGAGTTAGTAAAATAATACTGAGATATGGAACAATAAAAGGACAAGAGAAGGCTATATATAATTGAGTGCTAAATTGTGTCATGCATATACAATAAGGAGTTTAGAGGATCAAGTAAGGCTGGAATACTTAGAGAACTTGGTCATTGAACTAAGGTCACACATTAAAAGTATCAATAATTTTTGTAGATAAAGAATGATGGTGTCCTTATTATCATTTGCTCCCCCCCCTCCATTTTTACTCTTTAATATTGTAAATATAGACATGGAAGTGTTCATCTTAAAATTTGTTGTTTATTTTGTATATTTTGCCTATGACCATAATTTTTAAAAAATCGATGGACCAATGCTCCACTTATGAGACTTGTGTGCAAGACTGGCCAGTTTGGTGGAACCTGCCAGAATTTTCATTTTGCTAGCACAATCTCAGAGAACCCAGGGTAGAGATATAAAAGAAACTGGCTCAAACATATAAAAATAACAGCCATTCCTTGACAGACAGTCAGAAGACATAAACAAGAAATTCTCAAAAGAAGAAATCCAAGTGATCAACAGATATACGAAAAAAAAGTCTTAAATAACTAATTAGAGAAATGAAAATTAATGCTACTTGAAACTCTACCTCACACTTATCAGGGTGGCAGAGATAACAAAAAAGAAAAATGACAATTGTTGGGGGAGCTAGAGGAAGACAAACATTGGTTCACTGTTGATAGAGCTGTGAAAGGGTCCAAACATTCTGGAAAAGCTTTGGAACTCTGCCCACAGTCACTAAACTGTACATGCCCAGCAAAGCCACTACCAAGCTTACTCACCCAAAGGGACAGAAGAAAGAGAGAAAAGACCCACATGTACCAATATGTTTGTTTTCTGTGAAGAATTAGAAACAAAGGACTGCCCATCCATTGGGAAATGGTCAATCAAATGATAGTATATGAATGAAATAGAATACAACTGTGCCATAAGAAATGCTAAAAAGGGCAATTTCAGAAGAACTATAGGAAGGCAGAGAAAGTATAACACAGGAAAAAAGATAAGATACAGTTCCATTGTCAGAAATAAAGTGCAGAGATGGATAGCTCCAATGGCGATGCAGTTGGGTTAACAGGGGTCCTCACCTTTGGGCAATTGGGGTTAAGTGACTTGCCCAAGGTCACATGGCTAGTAAGTGTTAAGCATCTGAAGTCGGGTTTGAACTCAGGTCCTCCTGCCTCTAGGGCTGGTGCTCTATTCACTGCACCACCTAGCTGCCCTGGTCCCTACCTTCTAAATGGACAAAGACAGCTGAGTATCAAGTATAGAAATTAATTTTGAGGGTGGCTCAGCTACAATGTGAACTGTATCAGCAACCTCAAAAAATGCTCAAGGCAGAGTAATCTCTGATGGAAAGCTGGAGCCAAATTCAGAGATAAAATCCTTCTTCATTTCCTATTTCCTAGGAGGATTAAGGGAAGAGGGGAGAAAGTTTTAAGACCTGGCTTGAATCCAAGAAAGTTAGCAGACGAATACATTTCCAAGATTAAATCTCTCTGTATCTATGGGTGTGAGTAGGTGTTGAACCTATGTAAAGTTTTTCATTGGTTCATTCAGTCTGCTTATACATTCTCTGTCTCTGTCTCTGTATTCCTGTCTCTGTCTCTCTGTGTCTATCTCTATCACAGAGAGACAGAGAGAGACAGAGACAGAGATAGAGAGACAGAAAGGCCAAGATAAAAAGTCCTATTAGAGATCATTTATCCTCTGACTCTCTGGAAGTGTGTGGCAATAAGACTCCAGAGGAAAAAGGGGAGTTTCCGTGATAGAGTGTTGCCAAACCAGTATAATTAGCTTTGGAGTTAAAATGTCTATAGAATTCAACATGAAATTTATGAAATGTCTTATCAGAAACTCTTCTCAGACATTGCTTCAAAGCTGACCTATTTGAGAAGAGCAGCTTCAGTATAAGCTTACTTGTCAGGAAATCTCCCTCTAGGGAACCAATATGCTTAAAAGTCATACATCAGAGAGAATTCCCTCTACAACATAGTGACAAGCAGTTCAACCATTTCTGCTTTAGTCTTCCAGTGAGGGAGGACTCATCATTTGCAAAGGCAACCCATTCCACTTTGGAATAGCTCTACAGGCTGGGATATGTGTTCTTACAGCAAGCCTAAATTTTCCCCTTTGCAATTTCTACTCATTGCTCCTGTATCCCCTGTGGACAAGCAAAACAAATCTTATTCCTTTCCCACATGACAGTCCTTGAAACACTTGAAAATAGCTATTGCATTCCTGCAGCGTCTTTACTTTTTACTAAACATTTCAAGTTCCTACATCTAATCTTTTTACATGGTTCTAAGATATTCTCATCATCCAGTTGCCCTCTTATCAACATACTTAAGAAAGTCAATGTGCTTTTTTCAATCAAGTCAAACATTTATTAAATGCCTACTATGTGCCAGGCCCACTGCTAAGTTGGCTATACATTGAACGGCAAAAAAAAAATAATAATAATCCTTGAACTTGTCTAATCAAGAAGTCTTTATTATCTACTTCATTCCAAGGCACTGAATGAGGCACTCAGTCACAAAGACACAGACAAAAGGAGATACAAAACAAAAAATAAAATAGTACTTGCCCTTAAGGAGATTATATTCCATTGGGGGGAGGATATTAACATGTATGCATCATTATATACAAAATTTTGACAACTGTATCAGCAAGCACCCTAGCATACGCAGAGTGGCAGCTAGCACAGGTTCTTAGATCTGCTTTTCTAAAGGAAAGCAACTCAAAATGGGGTAACAACCTTACTTCAATCAATCAAACATACATCATTTACTTAGTTCAGAGGGAAAAGTCAGCACCCTGAACTTCAGAGAATACAAACAGAAGTTATAAGTAGATAGAGAAACAGATCAACAGACAGGGCTTCCAGCCGTCTGAACATTACATCCATACCTAGTCAGTTACCAGAGAGGGAAGCACCAACATCTGGGTTTTCAAAGGGGGGGGGGAGGCTCAATGGCTTCCCAGAATCTCATCTGGCCAAATCAAACAACTCTTTCCAAAGTGAGCCCCAAAGCAAAAAACTCATATGAGGGTATATATAGCCTTCTCCTGGATCAGAGAATGTCACAGCCCTCTTGATCAACTAACTGCCCAATCACAAAGTAATAAGGTGTGGGCATTCCTAAAGAACAAGCCTCTTGCCACAGGCTCCATATGACCACATTCAGCCTATTAGGGGGCAGAGTATATTTTCAAATCAGGGAAGGTTCTCAGAGTCACTTAAGCCTATCAAAGGGCCTGGGGGCAGGGAAGATCTTCAGATTCCCACAACAACACAAATATAAATAATTTTTTTGCTGTTGTTGTAGGGAGGCACTAGCAGCTGGGGGTAGCAGGAAAAGCTTTATGTAGAAGTTGGTATTTGAGCTGAATTTTGAAAGAAATAAAAGATTCTGAGAGGCAGCAGTAAAGATGGAATGAATTCTAGGCATAGAGAACAGTCAGTACAAAGATATGGAACAGGAGATGGAGTATGGTATGTGAGAACAAAAGGAAATCTGGCTGGGATGCAGAGAACAAGAAAGGGAGGAATGTATAAAAAGGTTGAAAAGATAGATTGAGTTCAAGTTATGAAGGACTTTAAGAGCAAAACACAAAAGTTTACCTTTGTTCCTAAAGATGAAAGAGAACCATTGAAATTTATTAAGTGTATGTATGGGTAATTAGGGGTTGGAGATAGATCACACGGTCAGATGTTCATATTAAGAAAATTACTTTTTCAGTTGTGTGGAGGATGGAAAGGAGCAGGGAGAGATTTGAGGCAAGGAGATCAGTTAGAAGACTATTGGAGGATTCTGGGAACATAGTGGAGTAGATCAGAAAATTCCAAGCTCTCAAGATTTTTCCCCACAAAAGAGTTAAGATAGCACCTTAGGGCAAACAAAGTGTGGGTAAAGATAAATAAGAACAGGGGCATAACTGGGGTCCTCCTGGGACAATTTGAGAAGATGGGATGAAGAATCCCAGGATGAGGTTTTGTCTCTCTGAAGAGTAATTTTAACAGCAAGATGCAAGACTCTTAAACAAGAGGCAAGCCTTGGGGTTAGTTGGTTTGAAAGGCTGCCTTGGCCCCATTCAGCAGAACTTCTACCCCTGGAATAGTGAGGGGAATTGGGTGTCCGAGCCCAGGAAAATCTAGGGAACCTCTGCTGACTAAGAACACCAGACCCAGCTGTACTGTGGAGTGGCAGGCAAAAAGGAATCAGGACACACCGCAGAAGCAGTGGAGCAGAAAGCCGTTGGCTGTGGGCACTTACAGGAGGCTGGAGGTTTGGCTTTGGTTTCAGGGTAGAGAGAAGAATGGAGAGGCACTATCCCCCATACCCCAGGGCTAGAGATGACCACAAATAATTAAGCTATCTCCACAAAAACAGCAAAGGAGAAAGAATCCAACCATAGAAACCTATTATGAGAATAGAGATGACTGGGGTTTATCTTCAGAGGAGGATAATGAAGTAAAGAAACCCTCTAAGAGTAACGTCAAATGGTCACTTGTCCAAAAAGAATTTATAGAAGATCTTAAAAAAGACTTTAAAAATCAAAAGATGGAGGAAAAACTAAAAAAGAAAATAAGAATAATCCAAGGAAAAAAAGTCAACCAACTAGAATAGGAGATCCAGAATCTTAAGAAAGAAAATGACACCTTGAAAATTAGAATTGGGCAAAGAGAAGCCAGTGAAATTATAAGAGATCAAGACATGATTAAACAAAATACAAAGAATAAAAAAATAGAAGAGAAAGTAAAAGTAAGAAAAACAACAGATTTAGAGAATAGATCAAGAAGAGAAAATATAAAAATAATTGGACTAACTGAAAGTTACAATCAAAAAAAGAATCTTGATACAACAATACAAGAAATAATTGTAGAAAATTGTCCTGAAACATAAGAACAAGGGGGGAAAGTAGAAATAGAAAAAAACCATCCATCACCACTTAAAAGAGATCCTATGAGGAAAACTCATAGGAATATTATAGTCAAATTCCAAAACCCCCAGCTCAAGGAAAAAAATATTAAAGCATCAAGATTAAAACAATTTAAATATGATGGTGCCACAATTAGAATTACACAAGACCTAGCAGCAGAGACATAAAAGGACTGCAGGTCTTGGAACACAACATATGGAAGAGAAAAAGAGGGGCTCCAGTCAAAAATATCATATCCTGCAAAGTTAAATATTATCTTGAATGAAAAAAAGATGTACATTTGATAAACTCTCAAACTTTCATGACTTTCTTTAAAAAATCCTGAACTTAATAGACAATTCAACATATAAGAACCACTATAAATATAAGGTACATTACAAAGACTGATTATAAGGGATCCATAAGCACAGACTGTTTACTTTTTATATATGTAAAATGTAAGAAGTATGTTTAAGATTCTCATTAATAATTGGGTAGTTCATAAGAAAGATTGGCATAAACCTGAGTATGATATGAATTTAAAAAGTAAAACCATTTAGTAATAGCTTAAAAGAGCAATTATTTTATACAAAAGAGGTACAAGAGAAAGAATTGATACATGGGAATTAGATGGGGGAGGAGGGCTGGTACTTTTGGTAACCCACTTTCATAGGGAGTGGGTTTACAAGGGAACAATACATACTTATTTAAAAGAGTATAAAAGTCTTCTAAATTCAGAAAAAATAAAATGGTAGGGACATAGAGAGAGGGGAGAGAACAAGGCAGGGATTTTTAGGGGGAGGGGGAAGGAATAGGTAAATAGGGGTATGGAAGGATGTTTAAATTTATAGGAATGGGAGCATAGGGGAGGGATCCTTGGAGGGGGCTAGACAAGTCATAGGAGGGCAAGGCAGTGAGTAAAAGTGAAGTAGAGGACTCAGGAGGAGTAGGAAACAAAAGATATGCACATACATAAAAACAAAGATCAGGAGTAGAGTAGGTTTGGGAAAGTATATGTCTATACATGCATGTGTATGTGTGTGTATACATATGTATATATATTTGTGTATGTGTATATCTATAGCTATGGAGAAACATCTAAACTTTATTGTATCTGGGGAGTGGGGTAGGATATATATATATATTTATAGTTATAGAGAAACATATCTAAACTTTATTATGTCCTTTGGGCGTTTGGGGGGGGGGAGAACAAAGTAAGAAAGTGCACAGCACAGAACAAAAGAAAACTCCCAAGGGAGCAAAGAAAAGATGGATAATTCTCAATACTAGTATTATTTATCATATAGGCTTTCTTGAAATGAAAATTTATTGTTACATATTTTGAATCCTCTCATGCTCGGCTATGCATATAATATGCTCTTTTTCCTTTCTAACTTTGTATTTAAGTTCCAATAGTTAATTTTATGATATGTTTTTGTTTATTTTCTCTATTCTCTATTTGTGTTCTGACATTTGAGTCTAAAATATAATTTTTAAAAAGACTATTGCAATATTTCAGATGAGTGGTGATAAGATTCTGAACTAGAATTCTGGTAGTAAAACCAGAGAGAAGGGAACAGACATGAGAGAAGTTGTGAGGGGAGAAATGAGATTCGTCAAATCATTGGCTATATGGAATGAAGGAGAGGCTTTAGAATGTACCATTCAAAATAGAACAACACACTCCAGCTTGTGGTTGACCAATGCAGTACACAGTAAGGACTCTTACCTCCTCTCCTATTCTAGGTGTATACCATTCTTCTATTTAATACAGCCTAAAACACATCAGGCTTTTTGGTGGCCCTGTCACACTGTTGACTCATATTGAATTTACAATCCATTAACAGCAAGTTTTTGCTCCTAACTAGTTGTCTAGCCATGACTATCTCATCTAAGATTTTTTTTTTAAGTAAAAAAATTTTTTTTAGCACATTTTAACTCACACAAAGGAAGGTTAAAGGAAACACCTCAAGGTAAAAAAAAGCAAGAGTCACAAAAGAAAGACACAACCAGAGCTATACTTTTGGGTTCAATGGTCTTTGAGCAACAGCCACAGGAAGAAGGGGGTTCAGCAATGCTCTCTCTTGAAGCTTCTCCTCAGCTATGAGACTCTGAACTTTAGCTTTCTGGTTATTTCTCTTAATCAGTGTAGCACCCCAGCCTCCTACCCTGGATCTGGAAGTTGACACCTCTAAAAATGGATTACTGGATTAATACCATACCTACTCCAGGATAGCACATCACCAAGGGACCTCAACTCCCAGAGCAGCCTCATCTTGTTCTTGTGCAATTAATTTTTTGCATCCAGGTTTGGGACTTTACATTTAGGACCTATTAAATTTCATCTGAGTCTGCACTGATTGTCTCTTCTTAAATATTTGTTGGATGTATATATATTTTTCAATAAATCTCATTTGGAGAATAAGGTCAATTGGTTTTAGGACATGGGAAAAATAATGCTTATGATTACTGTCTGAGAGGGAGATAATAAGTTCAACAGCTTAGAGTCTGAGTAGTGACTTGTGATAGCATGATAACACTACTGTTGGGCCAAAGTGGAGTTCAAATGGCCAACAAAAGACCTAAGAACATTGAGCAACAACAAGCTCAAGGGGTTTAATGAGTTTACATTTGAAAATAATGGTTAGAGACGGGATGAAGAGAAGGCCAAAATAATCTCTGAAGGAGGAAATGAGTTCTAGTAGGAGGTAGGCGATAGGGAGATGATCTAGATATTGTGGCACTGACCAATGGCTAAGACACCAAGTGAAGTAAATAGGGATTCAATAGTCCAAAGTATCACGGGGGAATGAAGGGAATAAGAATGTCTTTCTTTTTCTTGAGCCAGGAAGAGTGGCAAATGGTAAAGTCTATGTGGGAGAAACCATCAGAGGTCAAAAATTCTCTTTTAGTATAGAAGAAAATGTCTTTTAAAAAGGACTTAACTTTTCCTCATTGTTTAAGCTAATACAT
>CM053582.1:295435973-295465000 GCA_028627135.1 Pseudochirops cupreus | reverse complement strand
AATAGGGATTCAATAGTCCAAAGTATCACGGGGGAATGAAGGGAATAAGAATGTCTTTCTTTTTCTTGAGCCAGGAAGAGTGGCAAATGGTAAAGTCTATGTGGGAGAAACCATCAGAGGTCAAAAATTCTCTTTTAGTATAGAAGAAAATGTCTTTTAAAAAGGACTTAACTTTTCCTCATTGTTTAAGCTAATACATAAATGAAATATGAGTTTTATTTCTTAGATAATTGATTCAGTTTTGCTATTTTTATATCTACAGAGAGTAGATTAACATTTTGCAAAATTTCATAATGTTAATGTGTATATACAAATGGAAAGTCATGATCCAATTAATCAACAAGCATTTAATTATGTGTATACCATGTCCAAGCACTGAGGAAATAAAGACAACAATGAGACATTCCTTTCCCTCAAGGAGTTTACATTCTGTTCAAGAAAGCAACTTATAATATGTGTATACATACATACTCACACACACATATAGTTTAAAAATGAGAGAGAGAAGAATTTGCAACTAAAGAATTTAGGAAATCATGTAGAAGGTGGTATATAGATCGAACTTTGAAGGAAATTAGGGATAATAAGTGGTGGAGGCAAGAAGGTTATACAGTCTACACAAAGACTTGGAGATGAGAAATAAGTGCTGTCTGAGAGGAAAAGCATGAAGACCAATTTGATTGAACTTTGGAGTTAGTGAAGGGGAAAGATGTGTAACAAGACTGGAAAACATAGGTTTGGGCCAGTTTGTGAAATCCTTTAAATGTCTCCTGGAGGAATTAGTGTTTGGCCCTGTAGAAAATAGTGAGAAAATATAGTTTATTGAGTAAGGGAGTAAGCAACATGATTAGACCAGTACTTAAGAAGGCTACTTTTGCAGTTACGTGGACAATGGATTGGAAAAGGGGAAAACCTAAGGCAGGAGGACCAATTAAGACGCCTAATAATTGTCTAGATGAGATATAATGACAGCGGCATCCATATGATTGTTTAGAAGAGGACAGTTTGAGAAACGTTATGGAGTTAGAATCAACAAAGCACAGCAAATGTTCAGATATTTGAGGTGAAGTAGAGTGAGGTGTAGAGAATTATTCTTCAGTTATGAATCTGGATGACTGGAAGGATAATAGTGGCCTTGGGAGAAATATCAATTCCCTTCTCTGGGCACCAATTTTATGATTTTCAATCTGAAGCACAAGCATGGACAGAAAAGTAGGTGTGGCAGAACACTATCATAAAAGTCGTTGCTCACAGAAACAATGCATAGCACAACAGAAATTAGGTGTAGTTTCTTAGTGATGATTTATAAAATGCCAAGGATCAGCTTGAACTTATCCTTGTTCCCTCTAAAACATGTTTTGGAAACTGGATATATGCCTTCTATTGTATAGAAAACTTCAAAAGAGTAAACTGGACCACTGCAGAAACCTCAGAGTAATGTCTTGAGAATACTTCAAATATTTCCAAAACACATCAGTATAAAACATCTGCACTAGAAATTAACGATGCCAATTGTATTGCCGGTAAAGGCAAAGTTTAATATTCCCAGATGTTATTGTATAATATCTATGATACATCATCTAAGTAGTATATGCACACTTTAACATTATGGTATTTTTCAAAATGTGAATTTACTCCCTGTAGATATAAAAACAACGGAACTGAATCAGTAATCTCAAAAGTAAAATTCATTTCCCATTACATTTTAGCTTAAACAATGGGAGAAAAAAAAGCTAATCCCTTTGTTAAAGACATTTTCCCCTATTAAGTAATGTTTTGTTTTTTTAATGTACTTAATGTTCTTATAATAAACTTTGAACTTGTTATTCATAATGCCCCACTCATTTATCATAATCTAACCTATGTTAGTGTGTACCCTAATTTAAATACCCTTAAGCACCATATTTTTGGAAGTATTCTGTTGTTTCATAACAGCATCATACTTGCTTTTGTCATCAGTTTACTTCCATATAATAATTATACATTTTATCCAGAATGTTCGGAAAAGGAATGGAAGAGTCATCACTGATTTCCTAGCATCAGAGAGACTATGTTCATGTGACAAAAATTCTCTGGAGGGTCCAGGAACTCTGTAGAGAATTTAACTGCATTTTAAATACCTAACTGCAGAATCCTTTTGCTTTTGAAATAGTTCAAAACATGTCATGGAAATCAGTTTCAGTCTTGTTCTCTTTTGCTTTGCTGCATTTAGAGGTAGGATATTTCAGAGATAATAACAAGGGGAACTTCTATACAAAGAAATTGTAGCTAAACCTAAAGAATAGTTGTCATTGGTTCAGTTATTGAGTCAATTCTGAACTTTACCATTATGAACATAAATGGATAGGTGTCAAGTAAGGATTTCGTAGATCAGAGATCTAGAAGGGACTTCAGAGACCAAATAAGCATCTATTAAGAACCTACTATATAGGGGCAGCTAGGTGGTGCAGTGAATAGAGCACCTGCCCTGGAGTCAGAAGGACCTGAGTTCAAATCTGAACTCAGACACTTAAAACAAAAAAAATTAGCCATGTGACCTTGGGCAAGTTACTTAACCCCAATGCCCTGCAAAAAGAAAAAAAAAAAAGAACCTACTATATTCCAGGCACTTCGCTAAGCTCTGGGAATGAAAAGAAAGGCAAAAGAGAGTTTGTACCCCAGAGGAGCTAACAGTTTCATGGGAGAGACAACAAGCAAACAAACACATACAAACAAGCTATATAGGCTTCCTATAGAGAGGGTAGGATTTTAGCTGGGACTTGAACAATGCTAAATCATCTAACTTCATTTTACCTATAAGGAAACTGAGGCCCAGGGAGGTTATTTGACTTGGCCAAGGTCACACAGGTAGTGTCAGAGGTGGGATTTAAACCTAGGTCCTCTTATTTCACAACCAGGAATCTTCCATTACTGTATTTTCCATTTGTTGTTCAGTCATTTTAGTCGTATTCAGTTGTGAGTGATCCCATTTAGGGTTTTCTTGGCAAAGACACTGGAGTGGTTTGCTATTTCCTTCTCCAGCTCATTTTACAGATGAAGAACTGAGGCAAACAGGGTTAAGTGACTTGCCCAGGATCACACAGCTAGGAAACGTCTGAGGCCACATTTGAATTCATGAAGCTGAGTCTTTAGGCCTAGCACGTCATCTGCTTTGCCACCTAGCTGCCCATATTTGCCACACAGCCTTTACAAATAACATTGCTGAAGTATCAATAAATCAGTAATGATTGATTGAGTACCTATTATGCCATCCTTCCCATCCTTTTCTTCTCTTCCTACTTATTATTTGTTCTAGGTCTTGGGGGAAACCAAAAGTTATAAGACATAGTCCCTACCCCCAAGTGGCATATAGGTAAGTTGGAGAGAGAAGACATATATGTGTGTGTGCGTGCGTGTGCGTGTGTATGTATATGTATATACATACACACACATATATAAAGATAAATTGTAAAACAAGGCATTATATACTAACTGCCAAATGAATGTTCTTAAAGGAACATGTAATTGCTATAAGAATTCCGAGGTATACTGAGGGCTAGGGTAGATGCAGGAGACTTGATAGAAGAAGCAGGACTTATGATAGTTAATTTTTTCTTAAAGGTGAGGAAGGTGTTTCTGACTTAAGTTATGATGGAAAGGGCATGACCAAATTTGAGAAGGCAAAAGTATTCCAGATGTGTTTGAGGTAGAGTTAGTTTGGTTGGAACAAATCATTAAAAAGGTATTAATTAGCATTTCACAAGGATTATTGCCAAAATGTGTTCAGCAGTTATTTTTGTGTGAGGGGGAATCTGTCCGGTACATGGTCAGACCATGTGAGATAGCAACTCTCCACACAGAGCATAGTAGGGAGCTGCTTTTTGAAGAATTTTGATGACATGTGAAGGAAGTACGTTGGACAGAGTGGAAAATGCACAGTGACTGGTTCTGGTTGGCTGAGCCATATGGTGAAAAGGAAGCTCTTTGATCAGCTTTGGAGGACTTCCTTTCTTTGGTGACTTCCTTTCTGCCTTTTCCTTGCCTCATTTTCCTCAGCTTCACTCTAATTTTGTGATGGTTTGAAGGAAAGGGTCATGGGAAAGTCCTCCTGGAAGGCCACATGGCCTCCCAAGAAATGAAGGGCTTTCTTGGTCTTTTCATTCTTTTCTTTTTTCCTTTCTAAGAGCAGGGAGTAGAGTCTATGACCTTCAGAGTTTCAAAGGCCTGGAGAGTGAGCCTCTGGAATCCAGGCTGGGTTTTCAGCAAGTACAGTGTTAATCCCTCAACGAGCAAGGGATAATCTTTGGAAGTGACTTTTGGAATTCCAGCCCATCGGAAAGATTTATCTAAAGATTTGTTGCTATATCTTTGAAGTCAATAGTCAATCAGTGTTAAGTGGTTAAGTGGAACTGGGGTGCTATTATTCTTTCCCCAAAAATGATGAGAATAAAGCTCGTGGGGCTCAAGTTGATGAGAATAATGAAAGATATCCACAAATCCTTCAGACTACCTAGAACTCTGAGAGGTAATGTAGTGACTAGACCCTGAGGGACTGGGCCCAGAGCATTCAAGTTACTTTAGTTAATACATTGTGTTGTTTCTTATTCTACTTTTTTTTTTTTTTGCTTTTTTGGAGGGCAATTGGGGTTAAATGACTTGCCCAAGGTCACATGGCTAGGTTTTTGTGTTAAGTGTCTGAGGCTGGATTTGAGCTCAGGTCCTCCTGACTCCAGGGCCAATGCTCTATTCACTGCGCCACCTAGCCGCCCCTTCTTATTCTATCTGTAGCACATCACTCCAAGTTAATAGTTTACAATGTTTTTTATTTATTCTAGGTACAAGCTTAATAGCTAGTATATATCATAATCCAACCTTGACAGTCTTATCAATCAATCAACGGATATTTATAGTGTCTACCGTGTGCAAAGCTGGGCTAGGTACCACAGGTGATATAAAGAAGTATAAGATCTGTTTTGTACCCTCAAGAAAGGTATTTTAATATGGTGGGAAGCATTGCACATGGAGTCAGAAGACCTGAGTAGGAATATTGGCTCTGCCATTTTTTGAGTAGTCTTAGGTATAATGCGTACAATGAGGGACTGCTACTACCTAGTCTACTACTATACTATTGTATAATATAGCTACACTATTTATTATGGACTAATTTAGGAATCTAAGTACTATTTACAAAATTGTTTCTATGGAAAAAATTGTTCTGAGTTATATCTTATAAATAATCTTTAGTATAGGACAGCTTGAAGCTTGGGAGGCTTACAGCTAGTCACATAAACATGATATAAGCAGGAATATTAGGGGAAAGGGTGATAATGCCTTACCCTGGATACAGTTAACGGTTTTCATTCTTGCCTTCCTTCTCTTTAATTATGGGAGACATACGGTGCTTCAGAAAACTGAGGGTCCTCAAACCCAGACAGCCCTTGAAAGTTGTTGAAAGGACAACCCTGAAATGATTTTTAAGAGTCGCCAGTAGGCAATCAGGAAACAACAGAAGCTAAAGGGGAATTTCTTACCCTAAGTTATAAAGAGACTTGGGACAGAGACACGTAGTGAACAGGAGAAAATACCTTCAGAGATAGACTTCAGTGATATATATATTACCTTATATTATTATATTATATATATTATATATGTATTATATATATAATATTATTATATTATCCAGTAAACCTTACAACTTTTTACATGTTTATAAGTTTATAAGTAATATGTCCTCCTTTTCCTATAGCCACTTTTTTATGATTTAGCATTGAGTTCATAAGATTTTAACACATATTATTTCATTTTCTTCATAAAACCACCCTTATCACATTGCAAGGGTACATTTGATGAACAGTTTATTTTTAGCCTTGATTCTAATCCATAGGTATTTGATGAAACTTAAATCAAGTGAGTTGATAAGGCATAGAAGTAGGTTTGTTTTCATCTTTTAGAGAAATTTCTTGACCTTTCATGATGTGTGACATGATGTATAGTTTTGTTGTAGCAGTCCACCTCCATTTGAGAATTTCTGCTCTTCCCCAAAAATTCTGCTTCTCAGTATATCAATATATTTATCAAAATTCATTATTCCCTCAATTGAGATAAAACTTCCAGGCCTGCTAGAAATAAAAATATTGAGGGGCAGAGAGGGGTAAGGTGGATGTTTAACAGTCTGATGAATGCCAAGATCTTACAGGTTCACATGATCTTTTTCTGACAATGATTTTGGTACGGCCTAAATGAAAATGTGAATTTCATAAGTATTTCATAGGAATTTTATAAGTAAAATCAACCTTTTACCAATAATGTTATTCCAGTGTTTGTATTTTCTTGCCCATGACAGTTTTTTCCTTATAGCATTCGTTAGAAACTGTTTTTCGACTGGTCTCTGCTCCATTCTTTTTAAAAAATTTTTTTATTTTTAAAAAATTTTTAAATCTTTATTATTTAAAAACATTTTTTTTTCTCTGCTCTATTCTTAAGAAGCCAAGTGCTAGCAGAAGCCCACACACGGCTACATGAAACTTTATCAAAATAGTTTCTTGCCTAAGTAATTCACATTCTGCTTTAAATGTCCATGGGCTCTACATAGATGGCCAGCTCTGTGTTCAAAAACTATTCTCACTGATGCTGTGCCCAGGTCTATGAAAGAAATGTTCTATTGCTAATTTTCTTACTATGTTATTTCATTAAATACTTTTACTTTGAATTAATAATGCTTTCTGAGTGACAAGCAAAAGCAAACACATTGGTGAGACTTTGTGAAATATGATTTAGAGTGAGCATGGACTCACGGAATGCCTTGAATATAAGGTAAATTTTGGGAGGCGGGTTCACTGGTCAGTCAAAGTGTCTCAGGGTATTGGATTAGAAATATAACTTGTTTGTAAATTAGGTCTTAACTATCCATAGTATATACATAGTAAGTGTTAAATGAATGTATTGCTAATACAGTAACTATTATGGGAGTTCAGAAGAGGGGGAGATAACTTCTTGCTAAAGTTATAAGGGAATGCTATAGGAGATAGAATTTGAGCTGGGTTTTAAATGATTAGTATGACTGGAATAGATAAAAGACAGTATGGTTAGAAGGAGGACATTTGACATTGGGAGAATGATGTGAGCAGTGATAGGACCAGATGCATTTGGAGGATAATTTAATAGAATTTGTGCCGAGGAATGCTCAAAATATTGGGGGCGGGGGTGTAGCTGCGGAATCCTGGGAAATGAACATGTTCTCATATGATGGAAATAGTGTTTTAGAAAGATTAATCTTTTGCTAGCCCACTAATACGAAACATAGTAAGAACTTAATTAGTGCTGTTGACTGATTGATGAACTACTGTGATGTCTCATAAAGGTACAGTGGTGAGCCTGGTATCTTAGTATCTTAAAGCTTTGCTCAGAAATGATAAGCTTTGGCAGGCCCTACCAAGTTGGAGAAGTTTTGAGCATGGGCCTTATGATGCTCTGTATATCTCTTGTATGGCCCTAGCTAAGACCCTCACCATCACCAGATGACTGGTTGACAAAGAATGACTCTATTTGTCCACAGCAATTCATGAAGACTGTCTAGTAAGGCATAGAGAGGGGCTGTGAACTGTGTTAGTGCAAGGAATACTAATCTTTTTTTTCCTTTCCTTTCTTTTCTTTTCTCTGGATGTGGCTATTGCAGGTGAGGAGTGGGAACAGCAGCAGGGTAGATGGCAAGATAATTGGTGCAGATGAATTTTTAAAAAATAAAATAGTAATAAAGGAAGCACCTTTCAAGTAGTGATTTTTTTCTCCTTAAGTATTTGTCCCTTCAAATTTTCAGATGGTAGCTTTTCTCGTTGCCACAAATTTTTTATCTAAGTGGAAATAAATCTATTATGACACAAGGACTATTTTATATCTACCAGCATCAGTTCATCTCGTCACTTGTGAGATCTCAGTTTAATTCACGGATTTAATTTACAATTTGGAGTAGAGCTAGGCTGCTAAGGAAGTGTTATTGGCTATGATTTCCTTTTGTTAAGAGTTGAACCCTTAGTGAATCAGCTGAGTATATCCACTACTGCCATTTCCTTACTATCCAGATACTCCTGTATAACCTTCTGCAATCTGGCAATCACCCTGTTGAAACTGTCCTCTTGAATGACCTTCTTCCTAAATCACCCAGTCCAAAAGCCTCTTCTTAGTTCTCCTCCTCTGCAACATTCGGCAAAGTTAACTAAATGTTTTTGGAAAATTTTTCTGGCCTTCTGTGACATTCTCCACTTTTCTAACTATTCCTCAATCTCTTAAGTGGGAATGTTCCCTAAAGATTGTACCCTTGGCCCTATCCTCTTTTCCTACACTTTCTTTTTGAAATATTATCCACCTTCATGGCTTCAATACTTATCTCTGTGTGAAAGATTCCCAAATCTCTAAGTCCATTCCTGACAGCTTTGTTCAATACAAGTCCCAATTCCCACTAGGTGTTTCCTCTTGTCTACATCCCCCCCATCCCATCAAATTCAATGTGCCAACCTCCTCATCTCTTGCCCACTTCCCAAACCATAACTACCTCCTAACATCTCATTTTATATTGGCAGTGCTTTACCATTCATACTTGAAATGAACATACTTGATTCTCGTCTTTTATATTCAATCAATCACTAAACTATGATTCTTCTTTGATAATGTCTTATTTCCATCCTTCCCATTTGCTCTGCTATCACTTTAGAGTTTAGATTCCTCACGTCTGGCCTATTACTTCTGAGAATGATCGATAAGCATTCATTAAATGTCTACTATGTGTAAGGTATTGTGCTAGGTGCTAGAGACACACACACACACACACACACACACACACACACATATAGTTCCTGCCTTCAAGGAGATTACAGTCTATTGAAGGTGGATATCTAACATATTAATAAATATACTAAATCAAGGTAATTTGAGGAGAAAGCACTAATCACAAGAGAGACAAAATAGTATTGTTTATATGGAAATAATTTAGAATATACGTATAATGCAAATGTAGGGACAGGATGGAATTCTTTACTTTGGACTAAACATCCCTCTAAAATAGCATTTTTCTTGCTTATTAATAAAGACCCTCTGTATCATGGACAGAATTCTGAAATTTTGAGCTTCATTATCATAGGCACAGGTAGACACTCAGGAGAAAAATACCTGCTGGCCCAGGTTTGTATGATCTGCTTCAACTGCTCATTGGAGCAGGGATACTAAGAAGGAAATAACAAAAATAGTAGTGTCTATTTTTTACTGCAAAGGATCTCAACTATTAGCCTTTATTTTCAAAATATAGGACATTGCACATAATATATCTCACAGTCAATGAGCTAAAAGAAACTACTGGACAGGTGGTACTACTTCACCTTTGAATTTTGTATTTTTAGATCAGTTGTACTGCATTTTAATGCAGCCTGTGCTTTCCTTGAAAATATACACTCTCTCTTACCACAAGACCTAGCAGTATAGCTAAGCTTAAAATATTTTTCCATAATGCCATTTCTTTTTGGAATGCTTTATATTTGATTATTAAAATCAATATGAGGGGCATTAAAGAAAGTTTTAAGAATATATTTGTAGTTTATCATAGGAATAATTAAAAAGCTGTCACATTATCTTTGAAATGTTATTATATCAATACATTTTTTAAAATTCCATTTTATGAATAGTGTCTAATAGTATTATGAGGGGTAGTGTTATATAGTGGAGAGAGACAGCCTTTTAATTAGGAAGACCAGAGTGGGTCTAAGTATCACTTCTGACACTTAAGGACTGTGTGATGTCCTTAGGTAAGTCACTTAAACTCTCACTGACCCCAGACAACTCTCAAAGCCACTAAATTGCAGAAGAATTGCTGATCTGCATTAGTAGAGGATATTTTTCACAGTGAGTTCCCTATACCAATTAAATTTTAGGTCCAGACTAAACAATAAATGAAGAAATCCGTATTATTATAACTTTTTAATCTCATTTCAAGAAACTGGCACAGGATTTTGTTTTTAAATTATTTATATTTTTAAAACATTTTATTTCAGTTACATAGGGTACAAAACAAATCCTCTGAAAACACACACAAAGAGGAAGTTTTTGTTACTTAATTTCTCTAAGTTTCTATTGTTTCATCTATAAAATGAGAATAATGGTACCTATTTTGTTCTTCATTGAATTGTTGTGAAGATGAAATGTAATAATGTATAGAAAAGTACATTGAAAGCTACAAAGTTCCATATGATCATGAAAATTCATTATATGTCTCCCCCTTCTTCTCCCTTCCATTTCCCCCTTCCCCCAACTACCTCCTCCATTCTAGCTCAGGAGATTTTATGTGCAGGAGCTGAATTTCCTCATCTCTGATAAATCTGTTGAGGGCCTCTTTATATTAGTTTATGCTATTTCGACTTTTGATAAATGGGGGTGGAAAACTGGACCTAATTTTTTAAATCAAATGTTATTATTATGAATTTAATAATTTGTTTGTACATCTCAATAATTAATTGATGGCAAAGTATACTAGCAATATTACAAATACAACTTTAAAGAGAAGTTAATGCTCTTCTTAAAAATTTTATATTCTGGTTTAGGTCCCTTTACTGCAGCTAAATAAGAGTTCCTGGCCATATCTGTTAGCTGAGTCACTAGACTGGAGAAGATTTAGTCTTTCAAAAATGATCCAAGAGGGGAAAAGTAGGAACCTTTTGTTATTCAAGAGGTTTTGTTTTAGAAGAGGAGGATATGATCTGCTGGTGGTACCTTTTATTCCCACCCTTCCTTCATTAGATTCAGGGAAGTAGAATCACCAGGGCCATGTGGATTCACTTTGTTTCCCTGGCTGACAGTTCTTTTGCTTCCCACAGAGGCAAATTTAGGCTGGAAAGAATATATAATGTGGGAGGTCTTTATTACCAAAAATTAAATAAAATAAAATGCAGATGTCCAGTGAATGCCTACAAACAAGCTGTCTCTGTAATAAATAGCCAACCAGAATAAATATATTTGTGCATCTGTATGAGACTGGCTGGCAGATTTAAAACTGAAGATCTGTTTAAGATCACCATAATTAAGAAAACACAAGAAAACAAATTGCTGCAATTTTTAAGAGTGAAGTTCTAAAACAGAAGTGCTGGGCAATCTGTAAGGTACAAACATGATAGACAAGAAGGACCATCACGAAACTTCATTTCAAGTAAAGTACTAATGTAACAAATATATAGCAATTCATCTGGCATTAATAACTTTATGGTTGTGGTGACAAAATCTGTTGCCAACTGATGCTACCCATTTTCTGTGCAAAATTGTTTTTACACACAAGCATTTTCATGCCTTCAGTTTAGATTTTGTATTGTTATATTCATTGACTGGAGAAGCACAACTACCACGATAAATATTTACAACCTTATTAAATAAAATATAGGATAAGATCATATGATCATAGGGTTTAAAATATTAAAGCTTATATTACAGCTGCATGACATTTTCTGTAAGCCTGAAAATCATTTCGAAGAATTGTTTTTTTTTTAATGGAGAAAACACTAAGGGTTTGTTAATATGACCAAATTAAATATTTTATGGTCAATCAAGGTTTTTTTGGTCAATATAAATCATAGATTTGGAATTGTTAGATATCTTGGAGATCATTTAAGTTCAATGGCATCAGACTCAAATAGAAATGATCCCTGAGAGCTGCATATGGACTTGGAAAACCACAAGTTCACATTATCTACATCGTTGTATTTTTATTTATTTTGTTAAACACTTCCTGATTACATTTTAATCTGTTTCTGGCTGCACTCAGGAGTTTTGCAGGCTAAATGGGGCCTCTGAGTAGTCTAGCCTTGTCATTTTACAGATGAAAATACTGGCATTTGAGGTTAAGTAACCTTGCCCGAGGTCACATAAATAATAAGCTACAATATCCAGAGAGTAACCCTTGTTCTCTGACTTCAAACCCAATGATTTTTTCCACTCCTTCACACTGCCTTTCAATGGATCTAATATCTTATTGATGTGGTCATTTCCTTCATCTGTGCAGATCAAAACTGATCTCGATCTTCTCATCCTGTTTGGTCCAGCTGGCACATTTAGTGGTGCTTATCTCATGCACCAAAATTGAAGGGTTCATCTCCCCCAAATCTGTTCTTCCTCCAAACCTCCCAATTTCTGTTCCACCACGGTTCTTCTGATCACTCAAAGGAATAATGTGACAGTCATGCTCAGATCTTCACTCTTTCTCACTATCTATAGCCAACCAACTATTAAGTCTTTTCTATTTTGCCTTCTACCCCCACAGCTTCCCCTGCATCTGTATCACTCTCTCCACTCACATAGCCTCGACATGGTGCAGAACCTCATCACCTCCCACATGACTATTGTAATAGTGTCCTAATTGGCCTCTCTGCTTCTAGGTTTTTCCCCTCTCCTAGCCATGCATTCAATATAACTCAATGAACATTTATTTATTTTTTATTTTAATTTATTTATGTACTTTTAGTTTACAACATTCAGTTCCACAATCCCTTGAGTTCCATATCTTCTCCTCCTCCCTCCCCCCCATGCCAAGATGTAATCAGATATAAGTTCTACAAATGCCTTCACATAAAATACTAGTCAATCAACGAACATTTATTAAGAACTCACTATGTGTGGGCAGCTAGGTGGTACAGTGAATAGAGCACCAGCCCTGGAGTCAAGAGGACCTGAGTTCAAATCCGGCCTCAGACATTGAACATTTACTAGCTGTGTGGCCTTGGGCAAGTCACTTAACCCCAATTGCTCTTCCTCTCTCCCCTCCAAAAAAAAAGCAAAAAAAAAAAAAAAGAAAGAACCTACTGTGTGCAAAGAATTGTTCTAAGTGTTGAGGATAGAAAGACCACTGTGAAATCCCTAGTCTCAAGGACCTTATATTCTATTGGGATTAGATGGATACAAAATATTGACAGATTAGTATGAATAGAAAGTAGTCAAGAGCCAAAATGTGTTAATATTGATGGGGGTGGGCAAGTCGACTCAGCAAAATCTTTGTGTAGGAGGTATACTTGAAAGAATAGGTCTGACGAAATCATTGCCTTGTTGGAGGATATTTCGTGGCTGACCATTGCTTGCAGGATAAAGCACAAATTCTACTAATGAGCATTTAAAGCTCCTCACCATCTGATTCCAGCTTTCTTTTTCAAATAGTTCACGGTGCTCTCCTTCCCAAGTTCAAAGTTCCAGCCAAACAGATCTCTTTGCTGGCCTTTGAAGTGGGCCTTCCATGTGGAATTTCTTGGGGATCCTTCACTGTTAAACTCAGGTACCACCTCCTGTAGGAAGCCTTTTGTGATTTTCCCAAGTTGTTATCAGTTCATTCTGTTTACAAGTTGAATCTCCTAAGGGAAGGAAGGAAGGAAGGAAGGAAAGAAGGAAGGAAGGAAAGAAGGAAGGAAGGAAAGAAGGAAGGAAGAAGGAAGGAAGGAAAGAAGGAAGGAGGAAGGAAGGAAGGAAAGAAGGAAAGAGGAAGAAAGGAAGGAAGGAAGAAAGGAAGGAAGAAGTGAGGGAGGAAGAAAAGAAGCAAGGAAGAAAGGAGAGAAGGAAGGAAAAAGGAAGGAGGAAGGAAAAAAGGAAGGAAGGAAGGAATAAGCATTTATTAAGTGTTTACTATATGTTGGTGTTGGGGATACAAACACAAGAAAAAAGGAAAACAGTCCATGCCCTCAAAGAACTAATAGCATTTTAATGGATAAAGGGAGAAGGTGAATTTACCCGGCAGCAAGGGGCATGATTTTGAAGTCCAAAAGGGCAGAAACAGATCTAGAAGGGGTGTGAAGGTTGACTGACCTGGGCTCCTTCACAAAATGGGGTATCCTGGAGGAAGACAACAATGGGAAAAGGAGAAGTGGCTCTTGAAGAAGGATATTCCTTGATGAGTTGGCCTAAGGGATAGCAGGATGATGTAGGGAGAGAAGGCTCCAGGTGCTAAGGAAAGTTCCGGTAGAACACAGCAGTACAGGCATGATTTTGAGGTTTAGAAGGTCAAGAACAGGGTCCGAAGGGAATAGAACAGAATGTGCATCCTCGAGGGTAGGGCCTGTTATTGGCTTTTTTTGACTCTGTATGCCTAGCACCTAGCATAGTATCCTGTACGTGGCAGGTATTTAAATTTTGTTTTTTGACTTGACTTGAATTTTGCACAACATGCATCTCTCCATTTTGGTCATATTGGAGATTGATTTTACCATAATGTATTGTTTCAACTATAAATTGATTTAAACTGACTACTGACAGCCCAAAACACTGAATCTACTATTTCATCTTAAAGTAAAAGAAGACTAGAAAGTCTCAAGTACTCTAAGATTTGTTGCTTATTTAAAATAGTTTAGAAAAATGTATAGAAGTTTTATAAATAGCCATTTTTAAATTTATCTTATATCATATTACTAAATTCCTCCCTTCTCAGAGGTAGTCTCAGAGACTGGCACATTTTATTGTACATAATTAGCACTCTTTATACCATTGTTGAATTGAATCTCTAGATCCCAACAACTGGGGAGAGAGCCTTTTAACTACATTTGAGATACCACTAATGGTAGATGTTTTTGTTCAGTCATTTCAGTTGGGTCTGACTCTTTGTGACCCCATTTGGGGTTTTCTTGGCAAAGATGCTGGAGTGGTTTGCCATCTCCTTCTCCAGCTCATTTTACAGATGAGGAAGCTGAGGCAAGCAGGGTTACGTGACTTACCCAGGCTCACAAAGCTAGTGAGTGTCTGAGGCCACATGGGAACTCAGATCAGGCCCAGCGCTCTGTCCACTGTGTCACCTAGTTGCCCCAATAGTAGATAGCTATTGTATGTATGACTGATACAGAAATCTTCACTGATTTCCATTTGTGATGTCTCATGACATGGAGGTGATTCTAGTTTCTTAGAAGCTATGCCAGTGGAGTGTGAACACTAGCTTGTCAGACCAAGCTGGTAAGGCTTTACATAAAATCCTGGTGATGACCTGTGGAGCTGCTGTATGAAGACCAGTCTACTTTGTAGGGGCTCATCATTTGAAATTTAGCCAAAAAATGGTAGATTTTTTTCTCTTTTGGGCAACAGAAGCTTCTGAAACTTTCTTACAAGTATAGAAAGGCCATGATCTGAATCAGTGGAGGGAGTAACCATACTGATGAAATAATAGATCCTTAGAGGACTGAGCAAGTATAGAAACCATATTATTTAGAGGAATTGGATTCTAATCTGAATCTAGTGTGGCTGGTGATGCTATTTCATTCCTATATTACTTCCCCATTTCCAAAAATGGGATTAATCAAAAAATGGGTCAAGCTACTATATATATTTTTATCTTGCAGCGGTGTTGTTAGGAATGGCAATTATGAAGTACAACAGAAATATAAATGGAATATTTCTATTTAATAACTATAGATCAATCCTCTATTTGTGGACTCTCCTTTCCCTTTTCTTATTAAGATGATGGATCTATTTTGTACTGGAAGAAAAATATATAAAGCCCAGACATCAAAAATTAACTGTTCTGTATGTCCTTTAACTTACATTTATTATGGCCAACATCTGGCACTCTTTTTGTATGTCTCTAGTTCTTTACAAAGAGGAAGAAATAATAAGATAACCTCTTCCAAGTTTATTTTCTGGACAAACTTATCCAGAACCAATGAATATTTTGTAACAATAGCACATAATCTGTCATTGAATGGCAAAAAACAAATCCAGTAGTAAGACTGGAAGTTTGTTAATCAGCCAACATTCTGATAAAAAGGCAAAAGAAAAAAACCCAATCATTGTTCTCAAGGAGTTTATAGTCTAAAAGTATAAACAACCTGCAAGCAACTACATGTGAACAAGATGTGTACAGGAAGAATTGGAGTTAGTCAACAGAGCAGAGGCACCAACAGGATCGGGAAAGGGTTTGTGTTTTTTACGGTAGGTTGTTTTTTAGTTGGGATTTAAAGGAAGCTAGGAGTTAGGAATGAGCAGGAAGATAATTCCAGGCATGGGGGATAGCCAGTGAAAATGCCCCATTCAGAAGACAGAGTTCCTAGTGTTAGGGACATTAAGGAGGTCAGTGTTACTAGATCAAAGAGTACACTGGGGAGTAAGGTGTAAGAAGATTGGAAAGGTAGGACGGAGCCAAGTTACTTGGATGCCAGAGTGTTTTGTCTCTGATGCTGAAGGTGAGAAGGAGCATCTGGAGTTTCTTGAATGGAAGAATGTTAGTATGGCTCTTCATTTTCATAAAAGTAATATAATTCTTAATTCTGCAGAAAATGAATAGATTATAGGCTTTCATTTTTGGTTTATTACCAAAAATAATTGAAGTATTCTTCTATTCCTCGTTAGTAGTGGTGTTAGGAGGAGGAATTTTCCTTCTTTTCAACATTTCAATCCCATCTGGAAGGGATCTTATAGGCTACTAGTATATATAGTATATATAGCTACTAGCTACTTTTATTTCACACGTAAGGGAAACGAAGTCTGGAGAGGCTGTTTGGCCAAGTTCACATAATTAGTCAAAAAATAGTAACACGATTTGAACCAATGTTTTCAAACCACGAAGTCAATACTCTTTTCACTATACTACCCTGTGGCCATATTGTAGTCTAGAAAATAAACAAAAAAGTGTTTCCTTTGTGACCTTGAACAAGTTGCTTAACCTTTTTTTATTTCAATATCTTTATCCGTAAAATGAAGGAATAGATAATCTGCAACTTCCCTTTCAACTTTAAATCTTTTTGCATCCCTATGAACCTGCTTCCT
The DNA here is from genome assembly GCA_028627135.1 of Pseudochirops cupreus. NCBI lineage: Eukaryota > Metazoa > Chordata > Mammalia > Diprotodontia > Pseudocheiridae > Pseudochirops > Pseudochirops cupreus. The sequence continues at coordinate 295,448,266 of CM053582.1, read as the reverse complement.
TCACTGAATTCTTATTAGGCCAAAATAACTTAGCTACTTTAAAATCCAACAAGTTTTTAAGATTAGCTACATGACAAAACAGTATAATTTATATGCCCAGAAAAGCTTTGTGCATGATTTGTGTGGTATCTTCTGCCTAAACTGTAAGTTCTCTGAAGGCAAGAGGCAAATATGCCTTTATCTAAATATGCTTAACATGCTAAAACCTTCATTTTCCAAGAGGATCAATGATATCATGATGTGATGAGTGATGTCTTGACTTTCTTGAGAATTAGATTTAAGTGAGGCAGAGTTGCACAAAGTCAGTCTCACTCTATTCCAGTCATCTAAGTCCAGTGGCAAGGCAAAAGTCAAGATGACCAGTGGATGACTTTGGTGTCTTCCGTGTCTGACCAAACTCTAAGTGCTCAACAATGCCTGCTTTGGCAGCCTTCATGTCTCCTTGGAACAAATTGTTCTCATCTGCCCATTCCAACAGAGAAAGCCTTCACATATTTGTAGTAGACATCTCCCTAATTCACTGATGGATTTGAGGCCCATGGATTTGGTCAGTCTGCTGATACATTTTTACCCAGGTATGGCTTCTGTGCATGGTGTTTGTCTTTCTTTGTGAGGAAGACCAATGATGTCATGGGGTGATGTCTTGACTTTGCTGTCAATTGGATTTAACTGAGGCAGAGACTTGCAAAGTCAAAAGCCTTATTCTGTCCTCCAGTGGCAAAACAAAGTTGGATATGGTTTGCTAAGGGATTCATCTACTATTCCTACTCTTGCATCAATTTTATTAAGAGTAGTATTTTACCCTGCTTTCATTTAACTGTTGATAATAATCAATTAATTTCTTTCAATAGAATCAAACTGCTAAGTTATAAAAAAAGGTTAAGAGTTGGGTGACAGAAGGACACAAAAGGTAGATGAGCAACCCTGAAAAGAGCTTGGCAAGCCCATCCCAGAAGGAAGGCACTAGCATTAGTATACCAGAAATGCTAGGCCTACTTGGGTGCCCCATACATCCATTGTTGAATGAATGCATCTCCTTGAGAAACTTCAGCTCTTCCAGCTCTGAAAGTATGACTTTATCTAAGTAATTTAAGAAGCATCAAGTGGATATCTGATCAACTAGGAGCAAGATAAATAGTTTGTTAACAAGTTAACACAATTGGGCAAGAAGGTTCACCAGGGAGAGCCAATGGGGACCTAGTCCCACCAGTGAAAAATGTGAACTTCTCAGGATGAGTAGCTGTCCCATTCCTCAAATTTACCTGATGGGAAAAGGAAGATGCTGCTTCTGCTATATTTGATTAGAAGTACTAAAACAAATTTCCCCCCTCTTTGTGGGAGTGGAAAAGACACAGAGGGGAGAAGAGGCAGTAAGTATTCCTGGTCTGTCTAGGTCAGAAAAATGCCTTTTTCAAAGTCAACACGGTGTTATCAGCTCAGACTCCTCCAATTCTATTAAATTCATGAAGCATTTCTCCCTCCATGTCCCAAAATGTTACTTTTCATTCAATACCTTCAACGCATTACCCTTCTATCAGGAAGTGGGAAGCTTCTTTCATTACAGTCCTTTGGGGTCATAGTACATCAATGCATTGATCAAAATTCTCAAGTCTTTTAAAGTCGGTTTTCTTTACAATGTTGTTCAGCAAGCATTTATTCTATGCCTACTATGTGCCAAGCACTATGCTAGGTGCTGGAGACAAAAAGACAAAGTGGGAATAATCCCTGAACTCAAGAAACTGACATTCTGCTGGGAAGGTGGAGGGAAAACAAGGAATGCATACATAAAAACATTTAAAATACATGATACAAAGTGATTGAGGAGGGTGAAGACCAACAATTGGAGGAATCACTAAAGGATTCATGTAGGTCTATGAGGTGGGACTTCAGCCAAGTTTTGAAGAGAACAAAGGATTTCAACAGGCAGAGATAAGAAGGTACTAAAGGAAGACCAATCATTTATTAAGCATTTATTAAGTACCGAGGGCCGGAACTGTGCTAGGATTACACAGTCAAAAATAAAACAATCTATACCTTTAAGGCCAAATGAAGTCAAGAAGCATTTATTAAACACTTATTTGCCAGGCACTTGCTAAACTCTGGGGATAGAAAGACAGTTCCAACTCCCATGGATTTCATAATCTAATAGGACAGACAACATAAAAAAACAACCATGTACAAATAACATATACAGAATGAATGGGAAATAATTTCAGAGGAAAGGCATTAGGAATAAGGGGAATTGGGAAAGGCCTTTTATAGAAGCCAAGACTTGAAGGAAGCCAGGAAAGTGAGGAGGCAGAGATGAAGGGGAAGAGAATTCCAGACTAGTGAAAATGCATGGAATCCAGAGACTGTGTCTTATCCAAGGAATAGCAAAGAGGCCAGGGTAACTGCATAAGAGAGTATGTAAACAAGTGAAATGTAAGAAGACTGGAAGGATAGGAAGGGGCCAGGTTATTAAGAGTTTTAAAAGTCATGAGATTTTATATTTGAACCTGGAAATAACAGGGAGTCACTGGAGGGAGTCTATGTATTTATTTTTTTTCTAATTATATATAAAGACAATTTTGACATTCATTTTCATAAAATTTTGAATTCCAAATTTCTCTCCCTCCCCTCCCTTCTTCTTAAAATGGTAAGCAATTTGATACAGGTTATATGTGTGCAATCATGTAAAACATATTTCCATATTAGTCATATTGTGAAAGAAGAAATGGACCAAAATTAAAAAAAAACACACACATAAAAATAAAGTGAAAATGCTCTGTTTTGATCTTTATTCAGGCGACATCAGTTCTTTCTCCAGAAGTGAATAGAACTTTTCATCATGAGTCCTTTGGAGCTCTCTTGGATCATTGTATGGCTGAGAAGAGCTAAGTCATTCATAGTTAATCATCACACAATGTTGCTGTTACTATGTATAATGTTCTCCTGGTTCTGCTCATTTCACTTTTTGTCAGTTTATGCAAGTCTTTCCCGATTTTTCTGAAATCTATCTGCTCATTGTTTATTATTGCACAATAGTATATACCATTACATTCATATAACACAGCTTGTTCAGACACTCCCCAGTTGATAGATTTTCTCTCAATTTCCACTATTTTGCCACCACAAAAAGTAGTAGTGTTGGATCAAAGGATATGCAGTGTTTGGTTGCCTTTTGGGCATAGTTTGAGATTGTTCTTCTGATTGGTTGGATCAGTTCACAACTCCACCAACTATGCATTAAGTGTCTCAATTTTTCTGCATCCTCTCCAACATTTCTCATTTCCCTTTTTTGTTGTATTAGTCAATCTGACAGGTGTGAGATGGTACCTTGGAGTTGTTTTAATTTGCATTTTTCTAATCAAAAGTCATTTAGAGCATTTCTTCATATGACTATAGATAGCTTTGATTTCTGCGTCTAAAAATTGCCTATTCATATCTTTGGACCATTTATCAATTGGTAAATGGCTTGTATTCTTATAAATTTGACTGAGTCCTCTATGTATTTGATAAATGAGGCCTTTATCAGAGGCATTTGATGTAAAGATTGCTTCCCAGCTTTCTACTTTCCTTTTAATTTTGGTTGTGTTGGTTTTGTTTGTGCAAAATCTTTTTAATATAATCAAAATAATCTACTTTGCATTTCATAATACTCCCAGTCTCTTGTTTGGTCATAAGTTCTTCCCTTCTCCATAGATCTGAAGGTAAACTATTCCTTCCTCTCCTCCCAGTTTGTTTATAGTATCATCCTTTATGTCTAAATCAGTACCCATTTTGACCTTATCTTGGTGTACGGTAAGATGCTGGTCTATTACTACTTTTTCTGCCATACTGTTTTCCAGTTTTCCCAGTAGTTTTAGTTAAACAGTGAGTTCTTATACCAGCAGCTAGGGTCTTTAGGTTTATCAAACACTAGTTATTATGGTCAGCCTCTGGAGTTTATTGAATGTGTGCGGGTGTCTGAGACACGGTCAGACCCGTGCTTTAGGAAGATTAATTTGACATTGAGGTTAGATTGGAGAGGGGAGGGACTTGAAGTTAGACCAACCAGAATGGGAAGGATGGGGTGTCGTGGAGCAGAAGGGAAGAAAACAAACATTTATATAGCGCCAATTCTGTGCCAGGCTCTGTGCTAAACGTGCAAGTATTATCCCTTCGCTGTAGGGCTATTATCATCCTCCATTTTACAGAAGAGGAGACCGAAGCAGACACAGGTGAGGTGACTCGTCCAGAGTGACACAACTAGTGCGCCTCTGAGGTCTGGATTTGAACTCAGAGCTTCCTGCGCTCTAGCCATTGTGCCACCCCTCAGCAATGGTCTGGGCATGAGGGGATGAACCTACACCAGGCTGGTGGCTGCATCGGAGAAAAGAAGAGGACGTACAGGAGAAACGTCCTCATGTCAAGTCAATCATTCTTTATTAAACGCCTACTATTTGCCAGGCACTAGCTAAGCACGAGGATACACAGAAGGGCAAACCACAACAAACCTGGTCTTAAGGGGATCACACCACCCCGAAAAGGGTGACCTGGGGGGGGACCCCTTTTCACCGGGGGCAGGGCGGAAAAGGAGCGTGCAGGTCACGTGAGCCAGCGCTCTGCTTTTACAGATGGGGAAACTGAGGAGCGCCGAGGATTGGCGGCTGGGCGGCAGGAGGAGGGGCCGGCGCGGCGGTGGGGCGGGAAGGCGTCCCCTGGCTGCCTAGCGGCGTGGTTGTCACTGCGCAGGAAGTTCCTGTCGGGGGCTCGGCCTGTAACCTTGTGCGACTTCCCCGGCCCGAGCGGAGCGCAGCGGAGGGAGGGGACAGAGAGCGGCCCGGAGGCGCCGAGCTCCGCTCCCCCAGCCCCGAGAGCAGGCGCGGGCACTGGCGGCGGCGGCGGAGGAGGAGCGGGGAGAGGCGAGGCCTGCGCGGGCCGCACCGCCAGCATGTCCCTGGTGGCCGAAGCCTTGGTCTCCCAGGTCGCAGGTAGCACGCGCTCTTCCGGGCCGGGGCCGCGGGAGGGTCTGGGCCGCGCCCCGGGGTTCGGGGCTGGGGCGGGCTCGGGCACCCCTCGGGGCCCGGGGGTCCCTGGAGGAGCTGCTGCCTGGTCCGGGCGGGGGAGGGAGGGAGACCTGGAAGGCCGGACCGAGAGGCTAACGAGTTTAGGAAGGACTGTGGGGATCGCTCCACCCCGGCAACGTTAGATGAGACTGGGGGTTGGGCTGCGAACGGTGGGCATGCCCGGGTGCAGATGCTGCTGCCCTTCAGCGCCTTCGTCACTGTGCCCGCTGCCCTTTGACCCCGGGCTTAGAACATTCGCGCTTTACCCCCGGTGGGGGGTGTCCTCGGCTGGGGGCTGACCCTGACCTAGGAACTGGCCGTGGGGTGGTGAGCGGGGAGGGGAGGGCTCGTCCAGCGAGCTTTCCTTATTGGGATATTGGCCAATACTCGGGATCAGAAGCATGCACCCTGGGAAGAGCCTTAGCGGTCATCAGAGGTCATTCAGCTCCACCTACTCGAATGTGGAAACTGATGAGGAAACTTCGTTCTGGAGAGGTTGGACCGTTTGTCCGGCTTAAGTAGGGAGGATTTGAAGCTGGGTTCTAGGACCCCAAACCTCCAAATATGTCTTTTCACCAAACCCTCAGCGTCAAATGACTTTGTTCCCAAATTAAGCAGTCCTTTGTAGATATTGGTGATTGGAATCTAAAATAGCCGTCTGAAAGTCAAAGAAAATTGAAATTTAAATGAAAAAAATATGAAAATATCAAATGCCCAAAATTGAAATAGGGAGTGGGGAAAATCTAAATGAGTTTCTTCTTTCCTATATATTTTTAGTTTTTTCTATACCTAGCACCCCACACAGTGCTTTTGCACGTAGTTCAAGCCATATAAATGTTTGTGTAATTGATTTGGGTAAGCACTTAGAGTTAAAGCAGACTTGGAGAGATTGTTAACAAGTATGTTTGCAAAAAAAAAAAAATGAAGTGCTTTGACTCCTTAAGTGGGTGTTGATTTTTTTATTCATTTAAAACTTTTTTATGTTCTTTTTTGAGTTCCAGACTCTCCCTTGCTCCAGCCCCTCTCCCACACCCGTTAAGTCAAGCAGTATGATACGAATTATACATGTGAAGTCATGCAAAAATGTATTTCCATATTAGAAGTGTTGCAGGTAAAAGCAAGAGAAATAAAGAAAGTGAAAGAAAATATGCTTTAACGACCCTCAGAGTTAAATTCATTCTCTCTCAATATGGTTATCATTTTTCATCATGAGTCCTTTGGAATTGTCAAGGATCATTGTATTGATCAGAGTGGTTAAGTCGTTCAGCTGATCACTACTACAGTATTACTGTGTACTGTGTACTGTACTGTATATAGTATTTGCCTGGTTCTGCTCACATCACTTTGCATCAGTTCATATGTCTTCAGATGGGTATTCATTTTAAAATCAAAAGGTTAAGTTCAAAGTCCCAATGTAGGTACCTTAATATTCTCTAAAGTGTTTTTCAATCCATTCTGTACATTTGACCACTTGTTATTTTAACTTTTAACTTTGGCCTATAGTTTTTTTGTTTCTGTTTTGCTGTGATATTTTTGTCTTTGTATTTATGAGGAATAGAAACAGTTGTGTAATTTTTCAATAAAGCAGGGACCCATAAGCATTTCTTTATTTACACAAACATCAGATTATAATTTTTTCATTCTGGAAATCAGTTTTCAGATTTTTAGTGTCCGTTTGCTGTATTCTAATAGACAAGAAAGATTGCAATTATTAACTCTCACTGTTGCTTACATATTGTATACCAGTCATTGTGAAATGGCAGTCAGATATAGTAGGTAGAAAAATTTTGGTTCAAAGACTGCTTTTGATGTATGTATTAAGAACATATTGAAAAATTTAATTTTTTAAAATACCTTCATCTACAGTGAAAGAGACAATATAAATAGGGAAATAATTGTAATTTAAAAGGAACCAATTTCTAGAAATTATGTAAATTAACATGAGAGAAAACTACTAAACCACTGGATCTCATTTAAAAAAAAATCATACTTTGGGATATATACTACCATGGGCCATTTCTTGGGTTTTTTAAGGGTTGTATGTAGTTGATCAAAACATTCTTGTAAACTAAAGAGTTGTTTGGGGTTACGTTATCATATGTTTCTCCTGTTCCTTAATCATGAATCTCTGATTTTTCCAGACTGGAGAGTAAAAAAATTTTGAAGTGTGTTCACCGTTTTGCTGCTGTTGTTTTTTTGCCTTGGCAGTTAGCTTGCTGTATTTTTCTCTATTTCTTCGTCAATCAACTGATCGATCAATTTATCAATCAATAAGTATTTATTAGGTGTCCGCAATGTACAAGGCTCTGTATTAGCCATTGGGGATATGATGACAAAAATGAAACTGTACCTACTCTCAACAAGCTTATTTTCTGTAATCTGGGAAGACAGCATATATACACATACATATTAATATGTATACCTGCATATATACACACATAATACACACATTAAGACAAATGAAATATCATTAGCAGAGGGGCATTAGGAAAACCCTTGTGTAGAAGGTGGCATTTGAGCTGAGCTTTGAAAGAAACTAGAATTTGTAAAAGGTAAAAGTGAAGGCAGTGGAGGAGTGCCTTGTAGGCGTTGGAGGCAGCCTGTGTAAAGGTACAGAGATAAAAGGTGGATTGTCCTTTGAGGAACAAGAATAGCTTGAATTGTAGACTGTTTGAAGAGGAGTGATATATAGTAAGACAGAAAGGTAATTTGGAGCCAGGTTGTGAAGGGCCTTAAATTCTAAACAGATAATTGCAGATCTGTATGCTTTAGGAAAGTCACTTTGGTGATTTTGAAGCTTGTTTTGGGGAAGGAAGAGCTGAGGCAGTAAGATCTATTAGGAGCTTATTTGCATTGCAAAGGCCTTTGAGGGTGGTACCCATTTGACCCAGAGAGAAAGGACTTGGGTTTGAAGATGTGAAGGTAGAATCCACAAGACTGAGCAACTGATTGGTTACATGAGTTGAGGGAGGACGAGGAGTTGAGGATTATTAAGGTTGCACCCCTGAGTGACTGGAAGTTTTTGCTGGGGTCAATAGAAATAGAGAAGTCTGGAGGAGCAATTGGTTTGGAGGGGAGGGGAATGAGTTTTGTTTTGGATTTGTTGAGTTTGAGATGTTTATGAGACATTCTACTTTTAAATGTTCATTCAATAGTCGGTTGGACCTAGTACTCAGGAGAGAAACTAAGACTGAACAATTAATTAATTCAGTATTGTGAAGAGGTATCATGGATTTGCATATGGAAATAGTGAAACTCCCTGAAGGTTTTGAATTTGATGCTTTGAGCCAAGAAAGCCCATTCAGTAAGTTTAAATTCAATGGTTCTTGGTGCATTTAGTGACATCTAGGTAAAAAATACAGCTTGTTAGAGCAGTACTTGATATTCAGGTCTCAATATTTTAATTGTTAAAAGTTCAGAATGCAGCATATATGACCTTCATGATGTATTCATTGAGGAAAAAAAATGGCAGTATCAGAATTTTTGAGTCATAAGGAAACTTAGAAATAATCTAGTTTGTCCCCGTTTTACAGCCCCTTTAGGAACTTGTCCAAGTAACTTGGAGAACTTCCTTCAGGAACTTGTCCAAAGTTAAACAGCACATAAGTGTCAGAGCCAGAATTAGAATTGGTATCCAGATTTCTAGTTTGGTTTTCTTTCTCCCATTTTATACTGCTTTTCACATTGAGGCAAAGTAACAGACATCTCCATTCAGCCACTAAAGTGATTTTCCTAATTCTGACCACATCTCCACTCCCCACTCAGTAATAATAATGTTCTCTTTGATGTTCAGAGCCTTTCATAACCTTGCCCCTCACACATTTCCTTTTTTTTAAACTTTTGTTTATTTTTAGTTTACATCATTCATTTCCATGAGATTTTGATTTACAAATTTTCTCCCCGTCTTTCCCCTACTCCCCCCCAAAACAGTGGTCCCACTGTATACTCCCTCCCCCAATCATCTCTCTCCTATATCCTCCCCCATCACCCCTCTGACTTTCCAGTAGGGCAAGATGGATCTCCCTACCCCAGTACCTGTATATTTCCCTCCTTCCTGTTCCACCCCCCCTCTTGTTCTATTCTCTAGTTTGTCCTTGTCCCTTTACAAAAGTGTGCTTCTAACAACCCTCCCACCCAACCAGCCCTCCCCTCCATCTTCCCCTCTCTCATCTCCTTTCCCCCTACTCTCCTGTAGGCCAAGACACCAATTTAGAGAGTATGTCATTCCTTCCCTAAGCCAACTTCAATGAGAGTAACGTTGACCCATTCCCTTTTTGCCTTCCTGTTCATCCCCTCCATTGTAACAGTTATCTGTTCTATATAATATATAGATCTAGATCTATTATCTATATCTATTCTATATATTATATATAGGGAGAGACAGAAAAGGGTTAATCCTCTTATATAAAAGAGGATTATTCTATATATATATAGGATATATTATATATATTATATAGAATAATCCTCTTCTATATAAGAGGATTAACCCTATTCTGTCTCTCCCTGTCTCCTCTCATATTATTCCTCTCCCATCTCTTAATTTCACCTTTTGAAATATTAATCCATCTATTCAACTGATCCTGTGCCCTCTGTCTATGTACATATATATACATATACTCACATATGTATTCCTACGCATATACACCCTCTTATATAGACATATGTGAATATATACATACATATATATATGTACACACACACACACACACATACATTTATATTCCCTTCAACTATCCTCATACTGAGAAGTTTCATAAGTTACAATTACCGTTTTTTCCATGTTGCCATATAAATAATTCAACTTTGATAAGTTCCTTATGAATTCTTTTCCATGTTTACCTTCTCATGCTTCTTGTATTTGAATGTCAAATTTTCTATTCACTTCTGGTTTTTTCCTCACGAATACTTGGAAACACAATCAGGATAACCCAGGATCTAGCAGCTTCTAGTCCTCTGGCAGTGGGCTGGGACACTCCCCCCACTGACCTTTCACTTAGTCCTTGTTTCTTATGGGTTGGTAAATCTGGAAAACGCCACAGCTGCTGGTGATTCGAGCTCCAGTGGGTTCATGCAGTGCTGGTCTGGGCTCCCACCTCGCTGCTGCGATGAACCCCTTCCCGTCTGCCTGCCAGGCTGCCTCCAGTGGGAGCTTTGCCACTCTGCCACTTTGTGAGTTACAAAGTTACCTTATACTCTTAGTTGTCCAGTCCAACGTCCTTTTCTTTGTCCTCATCCTTCTTCACCCCATTTTTTACTCCCTTCTCTTTGATATTCTCTTCTTTCTAGGTTTTTGTGACACTACTCTTCTGGTTCTTCTTTCTATCTGACTACTCCTCCCTGGTCTCCTTTGCTGGATCTTCATCCTGGTCACACCTACTAACCATAGATGGATGTCCTGAGGGCTCTGTCCTGGTCTTGACTTCATCAGTTCCTTTGGATTCAGTCTATGCTAATAACTCTCAGATCTACTTATCTAGCCTCAACCTCAGATCTCTAGCTGCTTATTAGGCATCTTAAGCTAGATATCCAGTAAATATCTTAAAGTTAGCATGCCCAAAACTAAACTCATTACCTTTGCCCCCCAAATACTTCTCACTTCCAAACTTTCCTATTACTGGTGAGGGTATCACCATTCTCCCACCCCCCAGGGCTTTCAACCTAGGTTTCATCCCTGACTCCTTACTACCTCTCATCTACTCCATATCTAATCTGTTGCCAAGGACTGTCTATTTTACCTATGTAGCACCTCTCAAATATATACCCTTTTTTCTCCGAGACACCCACCACCCTAGTACAGGCACTTATCTCACTCCTGGGCTGGTGCTGCAGTTGCCTCCTGCTGGGTCTGCCCACCACAAGTCTCTTCCCCATTCCTGTCAGTTCTCCACTTAACTTTGTTTAAAGTGATTTTTCTAAAGTGCAAGTCTGACCATGTCACCTGTTGTAAGGTCCAGAATTCCCCTATCTAGGGAATCCTGCATCTCCCTTCCAAACAGTGGGACAAGTTCAATGCCAAAGAAGAGGCCAAGGAGCTCTAGGTTGATTATAGGTAGTAGTTTAATCAATTGGGTTATTTTCATTGGGAGCCAGTCTGGTGGATCCATGCCCAGAGTTCAGATAATGAGGAGTCTGGGGCTGCAGCCAGACCAATGGTGGATCCCCATGGAGACCCCCAAAATTCCTGTGGTAATTTTAGAAATCAGACAAAGAGAGGAGGACCTATAAGACCTATAGAGGATTAGTAGATATTTGTTTTTCTGCTTAGTTAATGTTTTGGCCAATATTTTAGTTCATACTTAGTATTGAACCTGATTCCCAGACATCAAGACATTTACTCAGCGCTGTTGGGTAGATGCCCAGGCACTCAAGGTGGAATACTGGTCATGTACCAGTCATTGAATCTAAGTTATGATTCAGTATCTAAGTTATGATTTTTTAATAGGTCCGGGCTTCCACTTTTCACAGAGTTTAAGTTAATCTATCCCTCTCCTACCTGTCTAGTCTTCTTACCCCTTCTTCCTTCTCACCTCATACAGTTCTGTCCAGTGATACTGGCTTCCAGTCTGTTCCACAAATAAGATACACCCTCTCTGGGCTCTGTGCATTTTCTCTGGTGGTCTGTTTCCCCATGCCTGGATTAATCCTTTTCCTAATCTCTGTCCCCTGGTTTTTCTGGCTTCCTTCAAATCCCAGCTAAAATCCTCCCTTATACAGGAAGCCTTTCCCAGCCCTTTGTAATTCTAGTGCCTTCTCTCTGTTCATCATTTTCTGTTTATCAAATATATAACTTGTTTGTACATATTTGTTTCCTTGTTTTGTCTCTATTAGATTGTGAGCTCCTTGAAGGCAGGAATTTTTTTTTGTCTTTCTTAGGATCCCCAGTGTTTAGCCCAGTGCCTGGCACATAGTAGACACTTCAGTAAACGTTTACTGACTGATTGACCTTTCACTGTTATATTATGTTATATTATTATACTATATCATTAATATTATATTCCTAGCAATGGGGTCACTTGGGTCAAAAGGCAGGAACAGCTTTGTAACTCTTATGCTGTATTTCCATTTTGCTTGCCAAAATTACTGTACCAATTCACTGTTGTCTGACATATAACTGATAGAACTGTTCCTTCATCACCATTTAATTTTTAATTTAAAACTATATTTGCCAGTTTATTTTTTTTTTGATATGAAATTCTTTATTAAATTTTTTTGAGTTACATCTTTTCTCCCCGTCTTTCCCCCGCCCACCACCCCAAAACAGCC
>CM053582.1:295357134-295435473 GCA_028627135.1 Pseudochirops cupreus | reverse complement strand
ATCTTGGCTCCGCCCCCCCTATATTTGCCAGTTTAATAGAAATAAGTTGGCATCTAGCTTGTTTTTAATTTGAATTTCTTTCATTAGAGAATTTGAATAATATTCAAGTGTATGTTGATAATTTGTATTTCTTTGAGAAATGTCTGCTCATAAATTTTGACAATTTATCCATGACACCATTCTCTTCTTCCTTTACTGCCATCCCTGAATTATATTTCTTGTTATTTTGCAATGACTTTCTGCATTTTGGTCATAATATTTAATCTTGTTATGCCACAGTTTCTTCATTTTAATAACTTGAGTAATCGTTGCATACATACAAAACAAAATTATATATCGTGTTAGAGCTTGAGGAGACCTTAGAGATCATTTAGTCCAACCTTGTTTTAAGAAAAAAGGAAAGGAAAGAAATTAGGTCACCTACCCAAAGGATACTTACTAGGTTAATATCAGAGCCAGTATTATAACCTCCAGATCTCTTAAGTCCTAGTTCAGCATTTTTCCTACAGTGTACCCTGTTGTTTCCCTCAACAGATTGAAAATAGAAGGGGTGGGAGCTCTCCTGGGTTCTGGAACATGTAGGTGACTTAACATTTCCACTTCTAGCTTTGGCTACTTGCTTTTGTAGTAATGATCTCAGAAAATGATTTTGAAGTTGTTTTCCACAGAGCCATAAAATCTCTTGAAAGAAAATGTAATCAAAGGAAGCATTTTGTTGATTTCTCTCAGTATAGTTGGGCCCCGCCCTAATGATTTTATTAATAATTGAAGAATTGAATGTGAAAAATAGATTAGAAGGTCTCTTAAGCTCAAAAACATGGGAGAATATTGATCTAAGACGAAAATTTGAGGACAGTGAGGACTTAAATTCACAGGGGTTTTTGGCTATTGCAACTGTAAAGGACATTGCAACTATATAATACCACTTGAGTAGTCAAATCACAGTAATCTTTTTACCAGAATATTGGAAAGAATATTTACAAACCTGTAAGATTCAGCTTACTCTTGAAAACAAAGGTGTTCTATATATATATATATATATTTCTATTATTCTTCTACAGTTCTGCAGAATTAAGGAATGTATTCTTTTCAGAGTTGATGGGTCAAGAGCTAGAAATCAGAGAATCTTTATTTAGTGCCTTCTTGTATAATACTCATTGTGGTACTTAGTTATGAGCCTTACCTGCTGAGGGATAAAGGGTGTATGTGGTGGGTGGGGGGGAGATTTGTGGGAAAAGAGCAAGGCCAGACAAATTAAAAAGATGTGTCAGTGCTACTTTAGGCTCTTTGGGGGGTTTTTGCTGTAAGTACTTTAACAGCAGTGAAAACAATCTGATTGCTTTTTAGTACTTAAAAGAACTTTTTCCACCTTTAGATTTTAAAAGACAAAGTTTGCTACATTTTACAAAATGTTGATGAGTTGCCAGTTGATAAGTCACTTGTAAAGACAAGTTATCTGGTCTCAAAACAGTCAATAGTTAAGCCAGTGTTAATTTTTTATTTTGTTAACTTTGATATTTCTTACTGTAGTAATAGCTTTAAAAAAACCCAGACTTATTTCATTGACTTAGAATAAGCATGTTTGTTAATTAGTATACGATAAAATTTCTTTTTTCCTTCTGTCTGAGGACTTGTTTTCCTGAGGCTTAGATGTTTGCTAAAAGACTTAAATTAGTACATATTATATATTATAATGAAAGCTGAAAAAAATAACCCCACTATATTCATATACATTTAAAACATTTTGGAAACATTTATATCTTGATAAGCAGTTGTCAGATGGACTAAGCATTTTGAAGAGACTGAAAACTCAGACTCATTCATCACTGAAAGACAAGGAATTATATAATAAGCAGCCAAATCCGAACAAGCACATTTATGTGTAGTGGAGAAGTATTTGCTTTGCCAGTAAAAGAAATGCATGCTTTAATTTTTTATCGCTTTTTAAATGAACCTCTGCTCTAGTTTTGAACACTTTTCTTATTTTTGTATGCTCTAGGAATGAATTGTGGTTTTGCACTTTTTAACATCAGTAATAAAAATGAAATTTGATTGGTTAGTAATAAAGCGAGCTCTTTTCATAAAAACAATCATTTTGTCATGGCAATTTCCATTAACTGTAACTGCGTTAGCAAAATAGAAACCATAAAATGCATTTCATTGGGCATGTACACTTAGCTATGTTTTTGTGCTGATTATATATTTTTATTTTAAAGCATTTTTATATAAACCAGAGAAATTTTGTCATGAAGTCATGACTCCAAACCTCTGTGTGGATTTTTATTTGCTTTTTTAGAAACAGACATGTTGTTCATATATTTATCCAGATCTGTGAATTCTCCTCAGACTTTACAATTGGATTTTCCCACAGATGCCCTATTTCAGGACTTGGTTCAGCTTAGAGCACTGGCTTTAAGTACTCTAAGTGAGTTGTTGTATGAGTGAATTATGTTAGTAATTAAACATTGAATGGAGGACAGAACTTCAATGGGTTTCATCTCTCTAAAATGATATTGGCAGATGAGTCTTGAAAAATCTGACCCATAGCTGCCTTTTTTCTTTTGAATGTGCAACAGAAAGAATATTTTGGGGCTCAATAATTTTGCATGTGGTTTTCATCGTCTTATGTATTACAAATGTTATGAAATATATCACATAAATAAAACTTACTGTTAAAATAAAACTGATGTTTATTTTTCTATTAGATTCTTAGAATAGTATTATTATTACAGTTTTTCCTGTTGCAGGGCTTCAGAACTGGAATTTCTGATTTTACTTATTGAGAGAAAACTGGGAACAAGCATTTGACATTAGCCCCAGTGTAAGCTGGTATTTGATCTTCAGCTGTGATGAATCCATGCTATAGATTGTCCCTGACAGATTGTCCCAAGCTGGCTTCTCCTTAATCTAGGCCATGTGTCTGAGCTCCCTTCCTTTGCCATCAATAACTATAGGTTCTAGGGATAAAAGTAATTTAAAAATTTCGCTTAAACAAAGAATGTCTACAAAGGGAGTCCTATAGGCAAAGAAACCTGCATTCCTTAGATAAGTAGAAATTTTTCCCCACTTATTTGTGATATTGGATTATCTCAATTCAATTCAACAAGCATTTATTTAGACTCCTACTTTGTGCTGGGCTCTGTACTCTGCTTAAGTTGCAAAGATAAAAAGTCTCTGCCCTGGAGGAGCTTACTTTATGGGAAGAGGAATTAGGGGAAGGATACCACTGTTATACAGATGAGCATAGGCCAAGTAGTGAGAAAGTTGAGGGGATTAGGACTGCAAGTGGTTAATTATTGGGAATGGAGTGAACCACACTGACTCTCCATCTTGTGACTCAGTTCTGGAGCTAGCTCAGTTCCCTTTCTATCCAATTATGCGTCTAGTCCAAATTATGTCTTGTGAGAAAGCTTTATTCAATTGTTAGAATTGGGAGAAAACCTTATTATATTGTTTGAACCTAGCCTTGTGTGACTGGGAAGCTGGACCACTTCTCCCTGCTGTATAGAGACCCTTAACTAAGGACCCTAGCTTGTGCTGACCAGAAACTCAGTCAGACCCAAAGATTGATGCAAGGAGTTTTCTCACAGTTGTACATCTCAAGCAATTTATATGTCTTATCTGAAAACTGATCTTGTATTGATCAATCAATTACTGTTTTCGTGTTCCTTTGGTTGTTCACAGACACTTCAGAGGAGTGGGTCACCTTTTTTTCTAATTTCAGAGAATTGCACCTGTTAAGTCTTTCCCCACCCAATTTGGAAAGTTCCCAATCTTTTATCCAATTAGGAATCAGATTACCTAATGTTGCCTCCTGGTTAATTGTTTTTTTAAAAAATTATTTGGTCTTATTTGATGGTTTTTAATGTATAAAAAGCCTATTTGCCCCTGTATTTGAGGTCCAGTGCCAAAGCAGGGGGAGGCTGCTGGTCCTTATTTGTTGGGCAGTTGGCATGCATTGCTTAATAAATCCATATGCTTGGAAGCTTGAACCTTTGTTTCCTCAGTCATTTGCTAATGACTGGAGGTGAGACCAGATCTAGTATGGGAGGACTCTTGTTTAAGGTGATATCTGTGCTTTGAAGGAAGCTAGGGATTCTTAGAAATGTGGTGTTGTGAAGAGAAGAACACTGGGTTGAGAACTGGAAGACCTAGGTTCTTGTCCCAGCTGGGACACTGAATCTTGGGTGATCTCGGACAAGTCCTTTCCTCAAGTTTCCTTACCTGTACAGTGAGAGGGTTTGACTAGAGGGCTACCAGTTGTTTACAATTAGAAATCTGTAATCCTGTGACATAAGGGAATTTCTAACCTGCTGAATCATCTGTGCTGAGACACAGAGATAGGAGGTGGGATCTCTAGGAAACAGCTTAACAGATCCATTTGACTGGAATGGAACATACGAAAAGGGAGAGTAATAAGAAACCAGGTTGAAAGGACAGGTGGGTGCCAGATTGTGGAGGATTTCGAATGCCAGGTAGAAAGGAATTTGTTGTTTATTCTGGAGCCAAAAGGGAGAAATGTAAGTTTTTTGAATAGAAGAGAACGTCTTGAAATCTATGTCTTAGTAATAGCAATTTGAAACAAGTGTGGATAGATTGGAGACGGGAAGTCCTAGAGTGCAGGAAGAGCCAGTTAAGATGCTGTTGCAGCAGTCTAGGTCAGAGGTAATGAGGTCTTGCACTAGGGCAGAAAGGGTGCCAGTAGAGAGGAAATGGATTTGAGATGTATTGTGAAGGTAAAATTGACTAGACTTTAGTAAGTGATTGAATGTCAGGTTTGAGGGAAAGGGAAGAGTCAAAAATGACTCTAAGTCAAAGTGAACTTTGGTAATTAGAAAGATTGTTGTGCCATCAGCGGAAATGAGGAGGCCTGTGCAAAGGGTTGAGTTGAAATACAACTAGTCCTGTTTGAGATATGTCAAATTTGAAAAGCCTGTGGAACATTCAGGTGGAGATACGCTGTTAATAATAGTTTGGAATTCAGGAGATTAGGGCTGGTTAGGCATCTAGGTGTCTGTGTGGATAGAGCACTGGGCCTAGGATCAGGAAACCCTGAGCTCAAATCCAGCTTCAGACACTAGCTGGGTGACCTTGGGTAAGTCAGTTTCCTCAGCTATAAAATGGGAATAATAACAGTACTTACTTTGAAGGGTTATTGTGAGGATCAAATGTGAGATAATGTTTGTAAAGCACTTAGCATAATGCCTGGCCCATAGTAGGTGCTATATAAAAGCTTATTTCCTGCCCCTCCCTGGATATAATAGATTTGGGAGCCACATGCATAGAATTGACAAGAGGATTTGTGGGACCTGGTGAGATTACTATGGGAGGGAGTGTAGAAGAGAAGAGGGCCCAGGATAGATCCTGGGGGGATGAGTAAACTTAGTTGGTGGGAGGGGGATGATGATTCAGCAAGGGAAACTTGAGGAGTGGGCAGATAGCAAGTGTGCCCCTGAAACCCGGGGAGGAGAAGCAGTCTAGGATGGGGGAGAGGGTGATGACTCAAAAGCTTCAAAGAAGTGAAATAACAAAATTGAGACTGAGAAAAGGACATTGAATTAAGTAGTTAATAGATGATTGGTAACCTTGGGTGAAGAGCACTTTCATTTGAGTGGTGGGATCAGAAACCAGATTATAAGGGATTGAGAAGTGAATGGTAAGAAAGGAAATGGAGGCAGAGGTTACACTTTAGGGTCTACATTAATTATTTTTAATGATCCTTTGTTATTATATCTCTCCTAGTCAATAGCTGTGTATCTTGAAAAATAAAAATTACTTGTTTCCATAGCAACCATCAGATCCATCTGATACAGACTTCCATCTTTTAAAAGAGATCCTACCCCTTTTCCACGATAGCTGTTTAAAAATATTCTACTTATGGGGCAGTTTAAGGGATTTTCAAGGATAAATTTTGAATGTACTTGATTTTTTACCACAACCATTACTTTAGAACCTCATCTAGTGAAGTGAGACTCTATTGTAGTTACTTTATGGAAACAACCAGTTAATAAGTATTTATGAAATGACCACTATTATGTGCCAGGCACTTGACTGGAACTCTGTATGCAAAGACAAAAAAAGAAAAAAATTCGAGGGAATTTCCCACATATCTCTTGAGAAAAAAGGGTAAAACTATTTTAACCAAAGTAAAGTACAAGACTGAAAAGACTTTATGCTAGAAGAAAAATAAGCCTGTAGCTCTAATCTTACCCCTCCCCACAGTGTTCTCTATGATAGAAGCATGAGCCCTAAACTGTTTTAAAATGATGGCTTGGGAGCACTACCGTTATATATTTAGCTTTGTTCCTTTTAATTTGACATTTATTTTGATTGTTCTGTATAAGTTGTGAATGATTTTTACCTTTGGATGCATTTGTCATTTTGCCAATATTAAAGTCGCCATTCCAAGATTTTTTTTCTTTGCCTTATTTTTCCCTCCATATTCATTAATTTTCTCAGCTTGTTCCTTGGTGCTTAATTTACCAGAATGCTATTTCTGTGACAAGTAGGAGTCTACTTTTCTGAAATTATTGAACATTGCTTCTGAGAAGAAAAGTCGAAAATTCTTGCCTAATGATGCTAAGCAAATTATTAACTGATTCTCCCTTTTCTCTCTCCATCCTTCTCCCCAGGCTCTACATATAAAAAAAAAATGGGAGTTATGTGAGTGACAGGAGTGACCTGTTTGACCACATCCTGAAATCATTCCACTCTGTCCCTGTGGAGCCCTTGGTTCAAAGGATGCCTGCTCTGGGGGATCTGTGCTGCTTTTGTGAGAGTGCTCTGGCCCTCTATGCCCTGGGATGCTTTCAGCACCAAGCTGCATTTAATTGTAATGAAAAGTCTTCTGTAGTACAGAAGTAGTACAGAAGACTACTTTCCTGTGCAGCTGTACCTGACCCTGCTGGAAGTACAGAAGGTGGTCAGGATTTCAGGACTTTTGTAGTGGATCATATATTTCTTTCATGTTCCCTGGCAAAGCTAACGGTTTACACATTTGGGGAGAAATAATCACTGGTTTCCTGAGGCATAAAGATATGCTTTGGAATATTTGGGAACTAGGAGGGAGGAGGGCCCTGCATCATATCCTTGATCCAAGAGGCAGTACAGGCCCCTTCCATGCCATTCAGCCAATAAACATTTATTAGGGGCCTGTTTTGTGCCAAGCATAGTGCTAGGTTCTGTGGCTACAAATATGAAAAAGACCAGTCCTAGCCCTCATGGAGCTTACAATCTAATGGGGGGAAGATGGAGGAAGGAGAGAAGGTAAAGGAGTCTAGCCCAAAGGAGTATAGCAGGTGGAAAGTGAAGAAATGGCTTTCTTGGTGGCCCTGTTTAAATGGATGCTTTGGGAGAAGTTCCTTCTTCTGCTCAGCCCTCCATCCCTCTAATCAGAGGGGCAGAGGACATTGAGGATTTTGATGTATGAATGTCAAAGTTTATGTTATCTTGAAGGACAGTGCCGTCTTGGTGATGAGGTTACTGCCTTCCATCTCTTCCTTTTCTCCTAGGATAAAGGGATATGGAATTCTTTGGGTATCGTACTTCTACAGTCATATCACTTGCTAAGAGGATCTAGTGGTTATTTTGGGTCGGTGAGTCAGTAAGATGATTGTGCAAAGGAAACCATTGTTGGAGTTCCAGAGTTCCAGTCAAGTGCCTGGCACATAATAGTGGTCATTTCATAAATACTTATTAACTGGTTGTTTCCATAAAGTAACTAGAGTCTCACTTCACTAGATGAGGTTCTAAAGTAATGGTTATGGTCATTTGTTACCTGTGGAGCCTAGCAAGCTAGCTTCCCTCTATTCCATGGTCAGAGATTGTTATTTGGACTTAAGTCAACTGTTTTACAAATGCCTGCTTTAGGTTTTTTGGAAGACCAGCTGAGAAAATCAGCCTAAACTAGTGCAAATTTGTGCCTACTACTGGTAAAACAACTCAGAATATGATGAAGCTTCACAGAATAGTGGAAAGAACACCACACTTGGGGAAGTCAGAAGCCCTGTTTGTGCGTGTTGGTTTTGATGCTCACTAGCTACGTGACAATGGGCAAATTACCCTCTCTGAGCCCGTTTTCTCACCTATGAAGTGGAAATAGCACTGAAGGTTGTGTAAAGGAGGATACTTTGTCAATCATAGCACTATTTTTATTCTGTTCTTCACATATGAAAGGCAGCACTTTTTCCTTAAGATCTTGGATTTTGTCAGTAGGTATGCCTCTGTGCCTTATAATTTTACCTTACAATGTCTACATACCTTCATAGTGGGTCTTAAGTAGTTGGTCTGCCATGAGATTGGTTCTCTTATCACACACTCAAGGTCTGTTTTGGGACCTTTACTTGAATCCTTTTCTGGTTGGGAATACATAGCATGAAGCATCCACATAGGGCTTTAGTAGAAATAGAATAGTAAATACATCCTTTAAAAAACTGGGGATTGTAGTCCTGGTGGGGCTTATCTTGTATCTGCTAAGTCTGAGTAATCCCCTACTACTGTCGTCTTTTTTTTTCTGGGAAAATTGATTTTAAAAAATGATAAATCACTTCCATAACAACATAGTACACAGGCTAAATAAAGACATTTTCAGGAATGACCATCATACCATGAGTAAACTGAAAGCTCTTTCTTTAATTGGTACTTATTCTATTCTAAATCATTGAGTTGTTGACACTAAGAATTTGTTTTCTTGATCCTTGTTAACCTCTAGAACCTGGTCAGTTTTATGTAATTGATTTCTGAGTACCATTTTAAAATTGATCTCTGTTTTCACATAGGTATGTTGAATTGGCTGGTGTTCAGGCCTCATAATTACCGACTTAATTATACTTTCCTTATTGATTACTTCTAATGGAAAAACTATCTTTTAACTACTTTAGTTCCAAAATAAATGCGGTTTCAGTTCATTAATCAAGGTTTATTTTTGAATAACATAAAATCGCAACATAATATTAATCTCTAAGGGACATTTTAAAACACGGCTTTAGGCCATGTCTGTAACCACCAAGTAGAGCAAAATGGTAATCTTCCTGACAGATTAACTTGTAGCCTAGCTTGTCCACATTTCCAAATTCTTCAGAAGTAAGTGGATGAGACAAGTGAAAAAGCTTAGATATTTCTTCCTTTGAGTGGCATTCATTTGTGTCTCTTTTCTATTATCAGTTGCTGGCTTTAACTTTGATGATGGTCCCAGAAAATGTTTTATGCTGTCTTGAAGATACCTAGTTAATGTCCTCTTCTTGACCCTGCTGTCCCTCAAGCTATCATCTTATTTATCTCTTCCCTTTTTTAATGCCAGATTCCTAGAAGCAGTTGCTGCTTCCACTTCCGCACTTACTGCCTTTTTTTTAAACAAATATCTTATGGTCTTCATCTCTTTAAACATCACTATCACTGCCCAGTGACGCTCCTGCAGTAGAACTCTTCCTTCACAAATAAATAGTTAAGCCAAAGTCAACACATTAACCATGTTTGAAAATATATGCCTTATTGAACACCTATATAGAGCTCATTACTTTTCTCCCAAGGAGCAGGAGGCCTGTCGGCCATTTGGGAGTCCTTTGAAATCGTGATTAATTGTTGGGTTTATCAGTGTTCTGAAGGCCTCTTATGCTGTTTTTCTTTATATTGGAGAAATTGCACACATTGTTCTCCTGGTTTTGCTTAATTTGCATTGTATCAGTTCACACAAATATTTCTGTTTCTTTGTGTTCTTTATATTTTTCAGTCCCAAAATACTATTTAGTTATATTTGTATACCACGGTTTCTTTAACCATTCCCTAATTAATGGACGCCCACTTTCCTTCTAGTTTGCAACTAAGAAAGTGCTGTTCTAAGTATTTTTGTATATATGGAACCTTTCACTCTTATGTTGGGCTTTGTAAAAGGTATATGGCTTGTGGTGGTGTTGTTAGGTCACGTAGAATTTGAGAGTTGGAAGGCTCTTCAGTGGTTATCTAGCCCAATCCATACACAAATGGAATCCCTGCTATAATATGCCCTACAAATGATTGTCAAGCCTCAGCTTTAAAATCTTCAAGAAGCAGTACCCTTACTGGGGGTATACCCCAAGGAGATTAAAGAAAGAGGAAAATAACTCACATTGCAGAAATATTTATCGTAGCTCTTTTTTGGTAGTAAAGAATTTGAATTTGAGGGATGCCCTTCAATTGGGGAATGGTTGAATAAGTTGTGGGATATGAATGATGGAATACTGTTTGTGCTGTAAGACATGATCAGTGGGGTGGTTTCACAGAAACCTGGGAAGCCTTGTATGAAGTGATACAAAGTAAAATAAACAGAACCTAAAGAACTATCTACAGAGTAATAGCAATATTTTAAAGATAATCACCTTTGAAAGACTTAGTAAATGATCAACACAATGACCAACCACAATTCCAAAGGACTCATGATGCTGTCCACTTCCAAATAGAGAACTGATCGACTTAGAGTGCAGATTGAAACATATTTTTTTCCCCTCTTTTCTTGCCAAATACCAGAATAGAGATACAGAGACAAAGGATGAACTCATCACTGCTCTCAAGGAATTTACATTCTAATGGGGGAGATAAGTATACATTTATAAGTATATACAGAACAAATACAAGGAGAATAAATACAGATAAGTACAAGGTAATGCTACATGAAGCAGTTAGGGAGGACATTAGCCCCTGGGATCAAGTAGGGCTTCTTAAAAGGAACTTGATTGCGTTTTGAAAGAAGAGAGAGTGAGGCAGAGTTGAAAAAGGAGCATTCCGGGCATGGCGTGGAGATGAATTGCAGTAGGTGAAGAACAGAGAGAAGGCCACTTTGGCAAAATCAAAGAGTGCTGGAGTGGAGAGTGTTGTACAACGAACCATAGGTTGGGATTTGCTTGTGACGGGCTTTAAAAATTATCCTGGAGACAATACGAGCCACTGGGGTTTACTATAAATTATTTATAAATACTGGTTATTATTTATTGATTATGAACAGCATGGTTAAATCTCTTTAAGAAAATCACTTTGGGATCAGTTTGTGGGATGCTGGTAGGAGAGACTTGAGAAAGAGACACTAATTTGGAGGATGTCGCAGTAGTCTAGGCAAGAGTGATGAAGATGAACTAAGGTGGTTGGCTGTGCATAGAGAGAAGGGGCTAGATATCTTGAAGATAAACAGCAAGACTAGGGAACTGATTGGGTGTATATAGTGACAGAGGGAGGATTCCAGGATAATATCGAGCTTTTATACTCTAAAGAATGGTGATTTTTGAAAGAAATAGGGAATCTAGAAGATCAATCAGATAAGTTGATTGATCAATCAAAGGGTTTGAAGGGAAAGATATTAAGTTTTGAGTTGGACTTGGGACATTGAGTTTGAATAGTTAAATACGCTGTTGGTAATGTAGGACTGAAGCTAAAGGGACATTCTGGCATTGGATATATAGGTCTGTGAATAATTGTCTTAAAGATGGTATTTTAATCCATGAATATTGATGAATTCACCAAGAAAGAGTGGGTAGGAAGAGTACAGGACCAGGAAAGAGTCTTGGGCAACACTCATGTCAAGTCAAGAAGCATTTATTAAGTTCCTACTATGTACCCTCAGGCCCTGTGCTAAGCTTTGAAGATACAAAGAAAGGCAAAAATAGTCCCTACCTTTATGGAACTCAAAATCTAATGGGGAAACAACGTACAAAGAGTTGTGTGCAAACAGCATAAACTGGAGATTATTTCAGTGCAGAAGGTGGGATTTTAGGTGAGGATTTGGGGGAAGCCAGGAGTTAAGAGATATAAGAAGGGAGTGAATACCAGGCATGGGGGACAGCCAGTATCTTGTATAAGGAGCAGCAAGGAGGTTGGTCATTGAATCAGAATTTTAAGGTTTAAGAAGACTGCAAAGGTAGGAAGGAATTTAAATACCAAACAGAGGGTTTTATATTTTAACTTGGAGTTAATAAACGACCCATTTAATATAGAGGAACGACAGAATCAGACCTATACTTAAGATCATTTTAATAGCTAAGTGAAGGGTGGATTGGCCATCTAGCAGTTGCTGGAACAGCCCAGGTGTGAGGTGAGGAGAGCCTTCGAAGGAGGAATGGCAGTGTCAGAGGAGAGAAGGGATAGTTTAAGATAGCTGTTTTTAAAGTAGCATTGACAAGACTTGGTAAAAGATTGGAGATGAGAGTGAGGAGTCAGTGGGCATGGTATAAATGATGAGCCAGTAAGAGATTTAAAACATGATCAGGCAAGTAGAAAGAAAAACAGGAGAGAAGAAAGTATTCAAGAGGAGAGGGATAGTCAGCTGTGTCGGATACAGCAGATAAATTGAGAAGGTGGAGGACTGAGAAAAGACCATCTGATTTGGTAACTGCAGTAGTTGGTAACTTTGGAGAGAGCAGTTTCAGTTGAGTGATGTGCTCAGAAGCCAGATTTTTGTAAAGGATTGAGAAGATGTATGAATTATAGGGTCTCTTTGCCTTTGCCTGTTCCCGCCTCATTTGGAGGAGAAAAATGCCGTTCTATCATGCTCCCTCCTTTGCTGGTCTCCTGGCTTGCCTTGGCCTTTTCTGCCTGAAATGGAAGGAAAGAAATGCAGTTCTATATGGTCATCTCCACAGGTCCCCTTCTTCTGAGCTGCTAAAAGGTCCTAAGAGGACTACCCTGAGGACAGATCTCTAGGAATATTGATAACCTCCCTGAACTCATTCCTCAATGATTAACAAACTCCCACTTGTTCATAACTTTCCCATCTCAGTGATTTTGAACCACTGGTTGTCATCATTTAAATCCCGTTTTCTGTTGACTAATTTCTTATTCATGTTCCTCTCAACCTTCTCCATTCTTCCCCTGCCATATCTCTTTCATAAATCAATCTACCCCTTCCACTATGCTCCCTGGAGTACCTGCTCCATAGGTAACAAACCTGGTTTCATTTCAAATCTTTTCCTTTCCCATTTCTACCACCTTCTGGAATATAGAAAGTCTCTTACTGAGACCTGACTCCCTCTTGATGACAGTTTTCCTGGCCACCCTTTGTAACCCCATCTGCACTCGTTCTCCCTGACTTAGCCGTTGAGGTAGCAGAGTTGGAATACTCTTCTCTCCATTACTACTTCCAAGTTCTTCCTCTTTCACCATCACTCAGTAACTTCCCCTTCTTTGAGATTCTTCTCAATCCATATCTATACCCAATAAAAATTCTGGTTACTATTGTCTTCTAACTTCCAGGGCATTTCATTCTTTGCCCAGTAAGTTCAGTGCCTGGCTCATGGTCTTTCTTTCCTAATTCATCCTTTCATATTAGGGTACTTTAACATATATTTATACTCAAACATTACCCTAAACTACCAATTCTTCAACTTAGTCATTATACATTACCTACTCCCTCCCCCCTTTCCACCTCTGCAACATACAGGGGTCATCCTATCAACCACCCATCTAGTCTCAGACAGGACCATAGTACTCAGCCAATCAGAAAGCAGCACCACCAGGATGTCCAAGCAGGATGTGGACCCCAACACAATAAAAGAGACTTTCTCTAAGTAGTAACCTGAGCATTAATAGTAAAGAAATGACCTAGGGT
The DNA here is from genome assembly GCA_028627135.1 of Pseudochirops cupreus. Taxonomy (NCBI): domain Eukaryota; kingdom Metazoa; phylum Chordata; class Mammalia; order Diprotodontia; family Pseudocheiridae; genus Pseudochirops; species Pseudochirops cupreus. The sequence goes on along the minus strand of CM053582.1, from coordinate 295,421,906 downwards.
GAACTTATGATGTAGAGAGGCTTATAATATCATTAACATACATAAGTACCCCCCTAAATGGGTTTTTCTGTATGCATTGTGGATGATTGCATGCACTGTTCCACTGTGGCTGGGACCCCTCCCCTATTGCCTAATCCCATAACAAATCCCTCCTTCCTTTTTAATATTCATAATTTCTGTTATGCAATTGCATCTTTACCCTATAAAAATCCATCTTGCTTTCTCTAAAGTTGCTGGTTCCTCTTGGAACTTAGCCTGCTTCATGAGCGGTGTCAATCTCAATAAATGCTTATACTTGTGGATTAGAGGTGGTCTGACTCTGAATTCTTTGAGAGAGATCCATCACAACACATCATGAAACCGCAACACTACCATCTTCTCAGTCACACAAGCTTGTCAACCTAGACTTCTCACTTAATTTAACCACATCACATCCAATCTGTTGCCACAACTTGTTTCTGCCCCTACATTTCTTGTATATGCCTCCTTTTCTCCATTCACATCTTTTATGTACGCCCCCTTCTCTGTTCACCAAATCTCTTGTATATGCCCCTTCTCTCCATTCACATCTCTCATATGCCCCCTTCTCTCCATTCATATCTCTTATATATGCCCCCTTCTCTCCATTCATATCTCTTGTATATGCCCCTTCTCTCCATTTACCCAGCTGCCACCTTAGTGCAGGCTCTCATCCCATCATACCTGGTCTATTGCAATAGCATTCTGGTTGGTTTCCCTGGCTCAGGTTTCTTTCCACACCAGTCTATCCTCCACTGCCAAAGTAATTGTTCTAGAGGGCAGGTCTGACCAAGCCCTACCTCTCTACTCAGTAAGCTCCACTTGCTCCCTGTTACTGCTAAGATCAAATATAAGGCCCTCTTTTTGGCATATAAAGCTCCCCTTCCTACCTTTCCAGCTTTATTCTCTTCCACTATTTATTCCATTCCACAAACTCCATGATCCAGCTTCACTGGCCTGTGTTCTTCTGTCATGATGGTCCGTCTTCTGCCTCACTGGCTGTCCTCTGTGCCTGAGCGCTTTCCATCTCTGATGCTCATCCTTCTTTCTTTCCTTCAGGACCTCAGCTTAGAACACATCTCCTCTAAGAGCTCTGTCTGGGCTCCCCTCTTAGTCCCTTCCCTTGGAGATAGCATGCATTTTGTAACGTATGTGGTTTTTTGCATGTTGTTTGCTCCATTAGAACATGAGTTCCTTGAGGGTGGAATTGTTTTTGCTTTTGTCTCCCCAGCACTTAGCACAGTGTTGGGCATGTAGTAGGTGCTTAATAAATGCTTGTTGACTGATTGTGTGGCGCTTGAAAGATGAAATAACTGAGGAAGTGAAGGCTCAAGTTTCCAAACATACTGATTTATTAAACAGCGCATACCAGTTGCCCAACAAATCTGCACCAGTAACCTTCCTCAGCTTAGGGTTGGACCCCAAATACAAGGGTGGGTCTGGGGAGGGGGAAGATAGATTTTTATACATTAAAAACAATTCATTAAAATTAAAAGGAAACAATACAATGTTAATCTGATTTCTAATTGAATGAAAGATTAGGGACTTTTTAAGTTGGGAGGGGGAGAGTGAACAGGTGCACATCCCTGAAATCAGAAAAGGAGATGTCCCACTCCCCAAAGTGTGTGTAAACAGTCTAATGACCATGGAAACAGTATCTGATTGATCACCATGAGGCCAGTTTTCAGATAAGACATGTATGAATTGCTTGAGATGTATAATTATGAGTTTTGTACAATTGTGAGAAAACTGCTTGCATCAATTGCATCTGATTGGGTTTCTGGTATCATAACCTAGGTCCCTAATTAAAGATCTCTAAACAGCAGGGGGGAGGTGCTCCAGTTTTCCAGCTATCCAGGCCTCGGTTGAGACAATACAGTAAAGTTTTCTCTCAGTTCCCACGATTGAATAAAGTTTTCTCACAAGACAGAATTGGACTAGACCTGTAATTGAATAGAATGGAAACTGAGCTAGCTCCAGAATTGAGTCACAAGATGGAGTCAGTGTGGTTCACTCAGTTCCCACAATTAACTACTTGCTGTCCTAATGCCCTGTAACTCTCTCAATTGACAAATAGAGGAAACTGGTCAAAGATGATGCTCTACACTTCAGATACTGTCTACAGGGGTGGGGAACCTGCGGCCTCAAGGCCACATGTGGACCTCCCTTCACAGGACAAATCCCCTTAATAAAAGGATTTGTTCTGTAAAACTTGGATTCAGTCAAAAGGCTGTACCTAGGGACCTATAAGGCCATGTGTAGGTTCCCCCTGCTAGCATTTCTAGGCACCTCTTAGGCTCTTTGATTGAAGAATTGCAGCCATTGACAAAAGACCTCTGCTTCCTCAAGAGCCAGTTCTCATTGCCTAGGAACTTGGGGGTAGGATAGAGGAGGTTCCTTCATTCACATCTCTTATCACTTTACTAGAAATAACTGGCTGAAAATGTTGGTAAATTGTAACTAGAAAATCATTGAACTGTTTGTCATGGGGCTAAGAGCTTGGCATTTATTGGCGTCCTAGAAGAAAGTGCATCCCATCAGTTATCTCATTTATGACCTTTACTGACCTTTCTTGATGATTGTTTTTGTTTCTGAAGTATGATTGTCAGATGTGGTTATATAAGACTTTAAAAAAGCATAAAATTTACTTTTAGGGGAAAAAAGGAAGAAAAAAATTGTCCTTTTAGTCCAGAATACTCATTTCAAATTTTAGAACTTCTTTGTTTAGCATTATCATACATAGTTTGTGTCTTTGAAGCATACCAAATTTGGTATTTTTGTATTAAGTACTTACGCACTTAAAAATGCTATGATTGATTAAGTTTTTTTTTTTTTAAAGTCTGGAAATTTTAGAACTTGTACGAAATGTTAATTTCGTGATCTATTTTAGAGCTATGTAGCTTGTGTATCCACTTTCCTTTCCTGCTTTTACTTATAACTCCCGTTTAAAGTCACCTTGCTTCTTTTCTGAAGGCTAGTCTTTGTTTAAGGAGTTGCCAGACATTCCTTTAGTACTGTGGGCACTTTTATACTTTTATGTTAGTATTTGAATTTATTGGCAAAAAGCCTTGAAAATTTAGACAGCAGCTTCACAGATGTCTTATCCTTTTTTAACTTGAACTCTCCAAATAGACTTGGTAAGCTGATGGAGATGGCATCTCCGGGCCTTTGGAATCTAGTTGCCTAAGGATAAACTGAGTTTGACTTCATTAGTGCACAAATGATAGGTTTGTGTAGAGTTATTATAACATTAATCAATTTGATGGATTAGGACTATGACAGAACTGAAGCAGCGTGTAATATTAGTGCCTATTATTCTACAAATTATGGTTTCACCTACATTCATATGCCAGAAGAGTCATGTTATATATTAAAAATGTTGTGCTTTTTAAAAAAAAACTTTATGAAGGGCAGCTTTCCATTGGCCTTGCCCTTGCCCTGTTAGACTAGATAGTCAAAGTAGGGCCTTTGGAATTGTGACACTTGTTTATATGAGGTCGTATATTTTCAGAGTTGTTTGTTCCAGAATTGAATGGGGTAAAGCATCTGTCATAGGAATGACTTATTACTGAACTTGATTTCCAAGTGTCTTCTCTAGGCATGTAGAAATACTTAAGGACCCCTAAGTGACACATAAGTATATACTTATGTAACTATATAACTATGGCAAACTAGCAGATTGCTACTTGCCCAAATGTTTGGAGGTAGAAACAATTTATGGTGTATTAGTAGTATGGACAATTGATTTGCTATAAGGAACACTGATTGAAAAAGGGGGAAAATGGGAAATCATTTTGTATTGCTCTTTAGGGCTTGGGGTGTGTGTGTGTGTGTGTGTGTGTGTGTGTGTGTGTGTGTGTGTGTGTGTGTGTGTGTGTGTGTGTGTGTGTGTGTAAAATATCTGCTGATGTTCTTTTATACAAGTATATCTACCAGTTCAATGTTTTAACTTGCAAAAGCCGCTTTTCCATTAAGTCTCAGCTTTGTCATCTATAAAATTGGGGAGGAGGATGGATTAGAGGATGCTGAAGGTCCCTTTTAGCTCAAGAATTATGGCCAAAGTCTGCAACTGGCCAGTGTCAAAATTAGCACAGTTGCATTGTGAGAATGGATGGTTAAGGACAGGAAATATTTTACTTTTCTTACTGTAGTAGGAATCTTTTCTTAACACAAGATTAAGTAGCTGACTGAGGGCATGGATGCAACTTTGGGTATTAAAAGAGATAAATTCTGTGCTAATGGAGCAGCGTGTGTGTGTGTGTGTGTGTGTGTGTGTGTGTGTGTGTGTGTGTGTGTGTGTGACTTGTGTGTGAATTATCAGTTATCTACTATTTCAATATTTACAGCTGTGCTTCCCTTATTATGTAGATAATAGTGTATTTTCATCTTTCCAAGATATAAAGCATATTTATAAAAATCCACTTTTTACCATCACTGTACATGCTGAAGCAAAATAAATTATTTTGTAAAATGAGTCATCCATTAGTGTATATTTTTCACACCTGACCTTCATGAATCCATGTTTGGTTTTTTGCTTTCTTTTCTCCCACTGCTGCTCCACTCCAAGCATCTTTATTCATAGCACTTTTTATAGTTTTGGAGAGAGGTTCTTTGAAAAGCGTTAGAGCATTATTTGTGTCAAATCTGACTCATTCTGAATCATCTAAACACTTTCCTACTGCTAAATTCATAAATGTTAAATTGTATGAAATTCTTAACTTTACAAAGCATTCCAAGTTTTATCCTGATGATAAAACCAACTTATTAATGAAGGCTGCACTAGTAAAGAAAACCAAGCAGACCATGAGAAAGCCAGGGCCAAACCTGGCAAAATTGAAAGTAGGTGAAGTTTCTTTTAGGTAATTATAACATGTTTTGCTCTGCTTCTCTTCTTTCCGTTCTCCAGCCCCAACCAAGCACCCTAGTGTTTTGCCCCTCTCAGCACTGGGCCACCTTTTGTCCTCCCTTGTCCCGTTTACTAAATATGCTAAGTGGTGGCTTCAGTTTGTGACCATGGAAGGCTATCATTAGAAAACAGAAATGCCAAATTTTAGAATTGGAAGAGACCTCAGAAGCCATTTATTTAGTCCTACCACAAAACTATTCCTATCAGAATAGCCTTTGTAAGTGGTCATGAGCACGATGACAGTAGGGCTAGTATCATTTCCACACCCCTTTCCCTCCTCCCCCCCCCCCAAGATTAAAGGCCTAATATGTGTGAAATACCTTTAAATAGATTAAATTTATAATATGCATGCACACATATGTATGATTGTAATTTAAAGACTATAATCATTTGTTAGAGTATTCAGTGATTACAACCTTGATGTTTTCTGGCACTCCTCATTTACTGTCCAGGTTTAATTTCTTTATATCTGTAATATAGGGATTTACTGGCTTTTAAAGGCAACAGGAATCTGATGTGTCTCTTAGTAATATGTAGAAAGCAAATTCTTCACCTTTTAAAGGTGATTTGTCTCAGGTTACTAGGTTCCCATACATTTTTCTTTGGAATGCAAATAATATTTTCCTAGTTTAATATACTCTCTCTTGAAGGCTTGTTGCCAAGGTATCTTGTTGCCCAGAGTTTTGAGAGAAAGTTTTTGAAGCAGTTCATTTCTGACTCAGAATTTTGAGACAGTTATTTCTGAGTTTTGAATGTGATAAGCTTTAGTATATTGGAGAAACCTGGCATAACTGTTTTATGATTATGGAGAAGAAAACATCTGATCACAAGAAAAAAGGTGAAAATTAGACTGCTAATCATAAACCAGGGTGATTTACACAGATGATGCAGAATCTGAACCCAAAAAGAGATTGAAAGAGTTAAAAACAGATTTTAGAATTATACCATCTCAATCATAATTGATCAGTCTTAACCAATCACTTATTAAGCATTTATCATCTTAAATTATTTAATAAACAGTACTAAGTGCCTACTAAGTTTGAAGATATAAGTGACAGAGGAACTGATTTGAAGAAATTAGAGAAGTCACTCAGTGGATTAAATAGTTTTCACTATTTTGGTATTTACAGTTGTGCTTCTCTTATTACAGATATAATAGTTAATTTTCATTATTGGCTGAGATGTGTTGTCTAGGGAGGTAGTAGTTAAACATAACATGGATCAGCTGCTTTGAAATGGAAGCATCTATTTAACAGAGAAGTTACTTTCACCAAGGAATTTTTTACAGACAGTTTCTGAGACAGAAAGAGGGCACTGAAGTTTAGTTTCAAATATTATTTATACATTTGCTTTAATGTGAGCACCTATAATATTATTTCTTTTGCCTAATTTTTAAGTAAATGCTTATGTTTAAGATCATAAGGTGTCTGCATTGTGAATATTTGGTTATATAAATAGAAATGCATTAATTGGGGCATAAGAGCCAGATTACTGAGTTAGGGCTGAAGGAATTGTTGATGTTTAGCCTAGAGAAGAGAAAGCTGGGGTGAGGGGATCGTATGATAGTTGACTATAAATATTTAAAGGACGCTCTCGTGGCAGATGATTAGACTTGTTTTGTTTGGTCCCCGAATGTGATTTGCAAAAGCTGAAAAGGGGCAAATTTAGTCTTGCTATATGGAAGAACTTAGAGCTGTTCAAAAGTGGAATGTGTGTTCCCTGTCACATGAGTTCTTGAGGCAAAGGCTGAATGGTTTACTCGTCCCGTAATGTCCAGTTGTTCTGTTGAGGTAATTTTTGTTAAGGTGTATCTTAGATGAAATGACTTTAGGTTCCTTCCAAATCTGTAATCCTGTATTTGGACTTCTGCCTTTGGTAATGATACTACTGACAAATCACTTGACTTAGTTATCCTTATTGTGCAATGTAGATAGTTTATTGGTCTTCAGTCTTTGAATATCTGTTTATCTGGTGATCTTTAACTACTGATCTAGAATGCCAATTCAGGATTTATTGTCATGTGGATTGTTGTTTCTGTTTTTGAATCTTTTTAGCCACTTTGTTGTAAATTGGTACAAAACTGGAAAACCTGAATTCAAAACCAATCCCTGATATAAACTGGTTCCTGGACATATCACTTAACTTATTAGTGCCTTAGTAAATTCTTATGACTAGTAGTTAGAGAACAGTTTCTGATCTGCCTTGAAAGAGGGAATTTCCTCAATAGGAATTCTCCATACTAATAGAATCACAGGTCCCACCCCCTTTCCTCCCCTTGCACACTCCCAAAATAAAAACTCAAAGTACACCTGGTTAATGGGCCTCACTTGGAGCCCAGCAAGAGAAGCTTGCTTAGAAGAAGTTTGTTTTTCACCACACCTTTTGTTACTTTGTAATTAGACAGTGAGTGGGTAGTAAAGGTTGTGATGTCTTCTGACCCTGGAGAAGCAGAGGAATTGTGTGATTTGGATAGATGGGCAGCCGTTGAGCCCCCTGGCTCTGAAAGCCCAGATGTTGGTGCTTCTTTCTCTGTATCTGTGTATGTATGTAATGGTCCGACAGCTAGGAGCCCTGTCTGTTGAATTGTATCATTTTCTCCATCTGTATTTTTTTTTTGTCTGTTTGTAACTTCTGTTTGTTTTTTCTGAAGTTCAGGGTGCTGACTTTTCTCCCTGAACTAGATAAATGATATATGTTTGATTAAACTAAGATTGTTACTGCCTTTTGAGTTGCTTTCCTTTAAGAAAAGCAGATCAAAGAACCTGTGCTAGCAGCCATCCTGGGTATGCCAGGGTGCTTGCTGTTACACCTGGCACCTAGCGTTATACCGTATGCTTAGTAGGCAGTTAAGAAGTATTTGTTGAGTTGCATTGAATCTGGGATGTTTTTCCCAGTCAGTGCAGGGAAGAAAAAGAAAGAAGGAGAACTTGGGGGCTCAGATACTTTTTGAGGCCAAACAGAACAAGGCTAATACTTTTATCTCATGAAAGCCCTGAAAATCCATACAGGAAACAGTTGTGTTCACCTCGAGTCTTAACTCACAAGGTTAAACATCTCCAGTTCCTTCACCTGTTCCTTATTGATTTAAAGAATCTTAACGCTCTTGCTCGCCTTCTTTTGGATCCTCTCTAATCTATCCATCTCCCTCTTCTAATATGGTGCTCAAAACTAAACACAGTACTCCACATTTAGTCTAAGGACTATGATCCCCTTATTCCTAAGTGTAGCCTAAAGAGTAACTTTGTTTGGTTACCATGGCACCTTGTTTATTCATATTCATCTTTCAGTTTACTAAAATCCCCGGGTCTTTTTTCAGACAAACTGTTGCCTTTCGATTTCTACCCTTTCCTTTACCTTAGAAGTTGATTCAAAAAGAAGAAGACTTCTTTGGTGAATTTCGTGTTACTGGTTTCAGCCCAGTGATCTAGTCTGTCGGGATTTTTTTCTCCAATTTCACTTTTTTTGTTTTTGTTTTTATATCACTTGTATTTCTCAGCATATCCCAGACAGAGAGCTGTATCTTAAGATAAACAGTAAAAAAGAGAATAAGAAGTTTAACAAAACTAACATATCAGCCGGGTCTGACATTACATGCAGTGTTTTACACCCATCATTTCTCGCCTCCACAAAGAAAGAAGAGGGACACATTCTCATGTGTCTTTTGGGGCTCGGCTCGGTCCTCAGAATTTCGTAACGTTCAGCTTCACTTCCTTGTTGTTGTTTTTATTTGTGTAGTTATCATTGTGTAGAGTTTTCCCAGTTTCTCTTACTTTAGTTTGTATCCATACAGATCGTCACGTATTTCTGTATTTATCATTTTCACAATTTTTTTATAGGGCAGTGACATTCCACTGCATGCATACAGCATTGTTGGTTTATCCATTCTTTACTTGATAGACGTTCTGTGTTTTTAGTTCTTTGCCTGTAAAGATCTTTTTTTTTTTAAATCCTGTCATCTGTTACGTTAGTTACTCCTCTCACCTTGGTGTCCTCTGCAGACTTGATGAAAATACTTTCTGGACCATGATCCACACCATTGATAAATGTGGTGAACAGCACAGAACCAGCACAAATCCAGGGGTCGTGAATTCGCTGGAGACCTCTTAAAGTTGACGTTGAACCATTAAGAGCTCTCATTCAAGTCTGAACATTCAGACAGTTTCAGAGTCATCTGATCGTACTGTCATCTTGTCCATGTTTCTTCATCTTTTCCACAAGAGTCACATGAAATACTTTTATCAAATACTTTGCTGAAATCTAGGTAAAAACTATTTTCAGAATTTCCTTGCCTCTACTAATTAAGGAATCCTGTCAAAAAAGGAAATAAGGTTATGTAGTTTGTCTTTTGATTTGCCCCTGGTTGGAAGTTTTGGTAGGCTGCTCCTGGAATCAGCACCTTTTAGTGCCTTCTGGGAGACTGCAGATTCAGTGACTGAACTGCGAGCTTTGGTCTGGGATTCTTGCCCTTGTTCCACTGCAGGTTTTAGCCTGGGCTTGAGTCTAAAACTGAGGCCCTACTCTGTACCTGGGATCAGAGCCACATGGCTGCTGTTTACTTCTGAATTTGTTCTTAGCTCAGTATGCAGCTAGACTCCAAGTTTGCTATTGCTCCTCTCCAACACCCCTATTTACAGATCACCTCCTTGGTCTGCCCTGCTTTATGTCACCTGGAGCTGGGTAGAGGATAGCAGGGCTGCCAGATGGCACACTTTCCTGTACTCTGTGCTCATTCAGGGATTCACTGGGATGCTTCTTTCCCTGATGGCCAGTCTCAGCTCTCTTGGTGTCTCATGCTTCTCCTGTAGCATGCTTATGACGACACCTCATCCTTAGTGGCTACATACTTCTCTGTTTGCCCAAGCTAATCTGGTTAGAGAAATGACTCACTGTGTGACATTTTCTTGTATTTCCTAATCAGAATTTGGTGTGGTGGGTTTTTTGGATCTTTGTGGAAAAGAAAGATATCTTGGCCATGATTCTTCCAGCTACACTGTCCTCTTGACTCTGCCTCTGCTTTCTCTCCATTGTCAATTATCATCTGTTACCCTGGCTGGTGGTCCTATCTCTTGGTTGATTCTCTCCTTTCTTCTACTATAATTCTAAAAAATCCCTTCTTGCCATCAGCTTCAGCTCATTCTGAGATTTAGCACATCTGACACAACTTTTCCAGAACTGTACCATCCCCTTACATCCATCTGCCTACTAATACTTAAACAGAATGGTATCGTTCCTTTATATTCATCGTCTGTTATTTGCCCTCCATCTTCTCTACATAACCTCTATAAAATACAAAGTGTGTGGTGAGTTCCTTGTGCATCCACATTAGTCTCTAGAAAACTCCAATTTTTCTTTTTCATTGGCATTGTTTCCCTTTGTGTCTTCAGATTTCACTACTGAGAATTGTCCATTCTTCCTAGGTTGCCTTTCTATGTCAGTCTTTAGTCCATGAAATCCTACCTAGCTTCCTTTGAATCCTTTATAATTTGCTTTCACAAAGTCTAAAATACTTGCCAAATTGTGCCCAGCTTTTCTCTTTTTCTCTGACAGACTTTTGGAGGTAGTGGTTGCTTTCTTCCAGGATTCCTTCATTTCTGGCCAAGCAATGAATTCCTTCCTGTAAGTAAGAATCAGTTCTGGAATAGAATTTTTTTAAAAAAATTAATCTAATAATCAACAAACTTCAATATTTAAATGTATGAAAAAACAAAGAAAATTGCATACAAAAACTCTGAACTGTTACAGATGCTTTTAAAAAACGTTTAATAACAAAATTCCTCTGTTAGCATATTTTCCTAAACTTTTTTGTTTTCTTCTTGTATTAAAATTTTTTTGACTTTCCTAAGAATAAATTTTTCTTTTTATATTTTTTCTATCTTTTAGGAGGATTTGAAGACAAATGAGACAGTACTGATGAAGGATGAGGGCATTTGCTTTTATCAGTGTTTTGAGATGCATTTTTCTAGTAAAGGCTTTTCTAGTGAAATATCCATGCAGATATATAATGGTTGTTGTCACCTTGTCACTCTCTTGTTCACAGACCTTCAGTGGCTTTCTGTCTTCTATGCAACAAAATTCAAATTCTTTAGCCTAGAATTTAAGGCCTTTCAGCATCTTCTTTTCAACCGTTTCTACTATGACTCTACTTCACCAGTTTTGTCTTTCTGTTAAAATGGACTGCTAGCTGTGCTGTTATACTTACTTTTTGATAAAAGATTACATTTATATAAAACATTTTATTAAGAATAGATCATTTTTAATGTAATTTTATTGAGATCACCTTGGTGGGATGAGTAGTACAGCCCTGTAGTCATAGCTATTCAGGTTCAGGTTCTGCCTCTGACTCATCTTGGATATGTGATACTGGGCAGATCACCACTTAATCTCTCAGTGTCCTGGGTAATTGTCTAAGACTCAAGGTTGTACAATAGGTACTGTGCTACATTGGTAAAAGGAATTTCCTCACTGGCAACTCCTTGTACCAATGACATCACAGGTCCAGATTTAAAAAAACAAAAACAAGGTGAAAATACAACCTTGTAAAGTAACCAGGGTGCATTTAACAGATAACACGACTGAGTTTCAGCAGAGTTAAATGAATTGTGCTTGGTTACATTTTTATGGAGTTGGGACTCGGACTCAGAATCTAGGACTGTAGACCTAAAACTAAGCCTTACATAATTTTCCCAAAGACCCCTCCTCGTTGGTGGTAAAGTGCTTATGTAAATGTAATCTAAAAATTCTTCTGTCCTTTGATATCTTATAACTGTTGTAACCACTGCTGGACCCTTCACCCTCTTCCTCATTACTAAGGGACATCTCTCAGTTCTGTACCCACACAGGTGCATCCTGGGTTCAGTCCAGAGGTTGGTTGGCCTGTTAAGAGGAGGGAGGCTCTTTCTTCCTCTCTTTGTTTTTTTTTTTTTTATACCCCACCCCTACCCCCAACTCGGGGACCTTTGGGAAAATTAAGTTCTGGTTTATGTCTAATGTCTCCCCCAAAAGGAGACATAGAAAGGGGATAGTGTACAGTAGGAATCCGGTATAAGTCAGCTATTTATTTCCTCCCTACAAGAGAAATGCTAAACACAAAGGCTCTCTAATAGGCACCCAATTAACAGAGACTTAAAACAGAAACTGTATAAGCATTCTGTGGGACTGCTAAGTAGGCATTTTATATTTCAGTACCCAGGACAAACAACAACCACCACCTCAGTGCCGTGCTGTCCAGATAACATGGACCAGGTCCATGTCTTCTGCCCAGTCAGGCTATCAGTGGCTGTGCTTTCTGGTGTAGAAGCTCCCCTTGCCACCAGGCAGCTTCAGTGAGGAGCTCAGGACTTCTGATCTCTCATACTTGTATGAGTGGACACATCTGTTTCAGCCCTCATGTCTTGACAGCACTAGTCAAGAAAGAAAGAGGGAGCTCTCTATGCAGGGGCGCTAAGATCAGGCTCAGACTTGCCCAAGCCTACACATTGTATTAGCTGTCATGCGCTCACAGTTTTTCATTTTTCCCAACTATGAGGGGAAAGGCACCAGTTCTCTCTCCCTCCATCTTGAATAATTTTGATACAGTCCTCAGAGGAAAACATGTTATCTCTCTCCTACAAGATAAAAGTTCCTTGAGAATAGGGATTTTATTTTATTTTATTTTTTGAGGGATCTCTATCATCTGCCATTTACCTTGTACAGAATAGGTGATTAATGTATATTAGTTGAATCGATCAGTGAGCATTTATTAAGCACCTATTGTGTTCTAGGCAAAATGTGGAATACTAGGAACATAATAAGTAGAATAAGTCCATGTCTTCAGAGAGCATTCTCATAGGTTTCAGCATGCACATAAGATGGGTTTATAGAAGAAACATACAAAGCAGGCACAGAATAACCTTGGAGGAAGGACACAAGCAGCTGGGTGAGTGGGCTGTGGGGAGAACCAGGAAATGCTTTCAAGAACAGGTGGCTCTTGAGCTGAGTATTGAGCTGGAATTCTGAGGTATTGGAGATGAGATGGGAGAGCATCCTAGGTGTGGAGACTAGCTAGGGTAAAGGCATGGAGTGGCCGAGGCACTAGGTAGCAAGCACCCTAGGGAACCTAGTGAGCAGAGTGCAGTCCTGTGTGAGGACATGAGAAAAGAAGGGGGCCGGTGGTAAAAACTGTTAAATGCCAAACAGGAGTTTACATTTGATCCTACATGTAACGGAGCTGGTGGAGTTTACATTATTGCTTCCTAGACCTGGGAATGGGTATAGGCTAGAGGGGGTGGCTAATTCCTAAGGCAATTTTATCCTTCTTCTCTGATGCTGCACCATAGGACTTTGTAAATGTCCTTAAATCTGAAAGGGACAAGTTTGGGTTTTTAAAAAAATTGTGGGGCTCTTATCCTGAAAACTCTGGCTAAGTTTAGTGTATACATAGAAAGAAACCTATATGGTAACGGGGTTCATATCTGTGTGTGTGTTGTGAGGAGGGGAGGCATCAGTCACTGCCTTGGGACCAAACTACACCCTCTTTAAAGGCCTCTTTCTAAGATGGCAGGGGTGGCAGTTAGGCCATAGCATGAAAATGGAGCTCATAATACAGTTCAGAATTATTGCATTCTGGTTAATTGAGGTTTTAGTGATTTAAAACATTCATGATGAACCTGAAAATATTTAGTTTTTAGAATTTTATCTTCCTGGTTTTTAAATAGGAATTTTATGAATGGGTTGTAAAATGAAAATTACCCATATTTATGATGTGTCTTAAGGATATGAAGGGAAATAGCAGCTTCTGTAAATATATTTTGGGTAACATTTAGATGATAAGTGTACCATTTAGCGTAATAACCTATATTCATAAGTGGGAGAAACATCATGGATAGAGATCTGGCCTCAGTTCATCAGGAGCTCGGGAGCACCAGTGCAGCACCTGACCCATCCATGCTGGCCAGCTCTGTGACTCCGGTGGCCCTGGGCAGTCACTTTTTTTCTTTCTCAGTGTTGTCTGTCGTTCTCTAAGACTGAGTCAAAGAGCAAGTGCCCACCTGCCTTAGTATAAGGGAATTTTTTTTCACTGGAAGTTTCCTATACTATTGAAATCAACAGGTTCAGACCCCACTTGGTTCCTCCTCTTCCCCACAGCCCTGACCCAAACACACACAAACACGCAGACACACTCAAACCCAGTCCCTATGCAGAACTGATATTACGGTTATTTGAATTTATTTCACACTTGACCTAGGGAGTTAGTTGTTTTCAAAATTAAGCCCAAACTCCCCATAGCAACGCAATAATGTTATAACATTTCTCCATATGTTTTTTTTTTTAATCCTGAAACCATATCCAACTAAATCTAGTGTGATTTTTTTTTTTAATGCTAGAGATGTTTACTTTTGTCATGAATCTTGATGGGGCTTTTAATAATGACTCTTATAGACATAATATTTCCCAAGACAAATCAATCAGAGTTGTATAACAGAAATCAGAATTTGGTGGTAGTTTGTCAAGACTAGCACACAAATATAAGAAATTGCTTGTTAATATTCTTTTGAAGTATTGTAGCCTTAGAAAATTATCATTTAACTTTCCTGTTTTGCTTAGCAGTGGTTATTTTTGCTATGTTGTTATAATTAGAAATGAAAATTTTAAAAAATCTATTAATGTTTTATCAGCAATATCAACAAATAATTTATAATATGATATAATTCACTGCATCATCATGAATGTGCCCAGTTTTCTGATTCAGTCTGCTTTTATTGCTCTTATAATTTGCGTACAGCAAGTTATCAGAGAAGATGTTAGAGGAGTAAGGCTAAGGTTGAATTCGGGCTTAAAAGCATCTTTACTAGCTGTGTTTTACTTTGTGGTTACGTGTTGCTGCTTCATACTGCTCTGCTTGCCTTAACTTGTTTTTGTGAGCTAGGAGGGCAGTGGAATGTTCTAGAATATTATAAAAATCCTTCTTTATTTCATTATAATACTGGCAAGGGACAGTGGGGAAAAATATGTAACATGGTAAGATGCATTTATACCTTTCATGTGGATCTGATTATGTTTGAAAGAAATAACAGCAGTTTTATGAGTATGATAACATTCATGGGGACCTAAAATTTTACATTAATTTTTGAGGACAAGGTAAAACCTTTCTTTCCCTCCATTCCCCCTACCTTGCATTTGTATGCATCCCATCTTATCACCTGGAATGTCATATAATGAAAGTTTGCCGTATTTAAAGTAACCTTGGCAACTGCCTCTAACTGTTATAGATGAATACCCATTCATTAATTTGGTTTGGGGACTATTTTTCCCTTATGTATAATTCCACTTTTTTTTCTTACAGCTACAGAACCTTGGCCTGAAGATGCTACACTTTATCAGCAGCTGAAAGGTGGGTGCTTAAGAGAAACCTCATTCAGTACAATTAACAGCAAAGAGAAACAGAACATTAAGAGAGGGACTCCCTTCTGTTTAAGAGTAAGTTTTAGTTCAACTTGCATTTGCCAGTATAAACCAAGTATTCATGGCCTATAAGGTCCTTGGTTTATTATTGACTCATTATATTGGCTGCTGTAGGCAGTGTAAAATGATGTGGTTGCAGGCACCGTTGGCAGATTTACTGCACCAATAGCTGAGGCAGCAGATTTTTGAAGTCTTGTGGTAAAGTGGGCTCTCAGTAAAAAGGAACTGTTAAAATGTATAGGCTAGGATGGTTCAGGCTCCCTTTAGCAGTTCTTCATATATCATCAGATCACATTATGGACCCCATTTGGGGCTCAGCAGCCTGCTACAGTTGTCAGAAGACTGCAAAGTAATGAAGACTAATAGGCAGCGGCCCTAGTCTTCTAAGCATGGAATTTTTATTGCAGCGAACTTGTCATCTTTCTTTTGTGTGACAGACCTAGACACACTGTGCAATATTAACTGCAAGCTGGTTTTATAGGATTCTGAATGCTTTTACTTTTAACTAGAGGAGTTGTGAGCAGATACTGTTTTACTTAATTTTGATTGAGTACAAAGGAATTATCCCAGAAAATTTAAAACAAATATTTTTTGAAGGAGGGATTTCTAATTACATATATATTATGTACATATATAGATCTGATAAGATGAGATAAATGATAAAGCAATTCTGGAGGAAAGATCTTGTTACATTTTACATTCATACATAGGTAATACAGCTGAAAACCATCATCACATAATAGCACTGCTGTAATTACACAGTGACATTGGTGTGTAATTTTTTTTCTTACAAAAGAGGGCTAAAATTAATTTTTATAAAAAATGACTGTGTATTTTACCAGTTTAGAATCCACATTTTAAAATGAACATCCTTTCATTTTCTTCCTACAGGGGAACAAATTTTGCTTTCTGATAATGCTTCTTCTCTTGCCGTTCAGGTAAATAAATATTTGTTTTAAATGGAGATGTTACATTTCTCTTGAAGATTTACCTCATTTTAAGTTGGAATGAATTTTTTTCTTTTCAAGTACTCTAGCACTGCATATTTAAAAATTTCCAGTATTATTCATTGTAGTTATGTAATACTGCCATATTAGTACAATTCTATTAAGTAGAATTTTATATTTTGTTATTTTTTATTTAGCAAATGTTTGTCAACTTAAGATTTTGACCTTCATACTATTTTTTTAGTACATATTTTAGACCATCCCATTTTTAAAGCACAGTGTTTCTGTCTAGATTGATAGGTGACAGTAGTGAAGGGAGCGTACACAGTGAATTCATGTTTTCTTATAGTAATATTTATAAATATTAAAATGTATGGATAGTAGTTTAGACATCTTTAGTTTTAGATCTCTTCCTCTTCATTCTGTGTTTAATCCAGCTTGAAATATCTTGAAGAAACTTTATTCATTTGTAATTGTTCCTTATGTACACATTAATCACAGATTGATGGATATCATATCAGAATTATATTGGAAAAGATCCCTGACTATAATCCTCAGACAGTACTTTTGAAAAAGATGCTATTCTGAAATTATGTACTTTTATAAAAAACTTTTTAGAGAGAAATGAATTTCATAATATAGGTCAGTACAAATCACAGTATTTTATTTTTAGATTGGTCCCATTTAGTTGGATTAAGTAATTTAAAATGATCACGGAAAAGTATTTTCAAAAAGTAAAGATGACTATTAAGTTAACATGAAAATATGAGAAAGTTAAGGTGGGAGAAAGTACTCTTTAGAAAATGAAAAGTAAAAAGGTTTTGGGCATACATGTATGAGTATGGAAAGTTATGTAATAATTCTTTAAAAAAATACTACATTAAAAAAGAATTTAGAGTATGCCTTTAAATAAGATTTTATTATTTTATGTGATATGTTAATTAATGTATTTCTTCTGTGTGTGTAATTTTTTTGGATCAGTGAAGTTTCTCGAGGGGCTATTTGTTATGTCTCTTCATTTAAAATCAGTACTTTATATTCCATCATCTAAACTAACAAGATTTCAGTTACAATATAGAGAATCTTCCTAAAGTCCACATGTGCTTCTATTGAGACTTTTATAACTTTGTTTCTGTCACACTTTCAGCTCCATTGACTTATACCTGACACCAGAAAGTTGTTGATTAGCGTAATATATTTTCCACTTTTCATATGAATGAATATTTTAGCTAAGAATAACATCTCGGAAAATACTGCAGTACATTTTATCACAAAGGTATTTCATGTTGATATAAATCAGTAAGTATGTTTATTTAGAAAAGTCCCAAGATGGCAGTGTCCACTCGTGTTGTTATATGTTTTAAGTAGTCCTTTGAAATAGAGAAAAATAAGCATTTTTGCTGAATGGTTGATCACTTAATCTGAGTGTTGACTTTATCCATCCATTCTTATCTTTCTGGGTCTCATTCATTTGAGCACTGGGCCTGCTCCTTTAAAAAAAAAATCAGTTCAGTTTGATTTAAAACCAAACAAGAAAAGAGGTTACTTTTTAAATGTAGAATTTTCCTTAACCATTTTACCATTTTAATTTTGTTATCCTACACGTGTCACTTAGATGATAAATTAACCAGAATATATTAAAAATTCTTGTTTTTCTTCAATATTCTTTGGCTTGACAGCTGATAGTAGCCATGACTATAAATGTGACTTTTGCAGATATCTGATTTAAACTTTATGGAGTAATTTTCTTCTGTAGAGTGGAACAGGATTGATTTGGAAGAATAAGTAAAGCGACTCATTTGTGATGTACAAAACTGATCAAAACAATATGACAGGTATCCATAAAATGCCTGATTATTTTCTAAAAGATAACAAACTATCAAGCATCAAATATTTTAATAGTCTGCCAGTTAAACCATCAGGAAATTTAAATTCTGCTTACCACATAGACTTGACATTTATTCTACCTGTAAAATTGAAGTGGTTAGATCTTTAATGACTAAAGTAATTTTTATGATTTCACTTTAAAGGGAACTTAGTATCCTTCCTAACATGTTCTTCCCACATAAGACTTATCCTTTGCTTTCATGACACTGGTGTGACTAAGAAATAATCCTTGTGTATTGACTCCAGTAACAGTGCACTTAGTACCTTAGAGTTTGTTGATTCCTTTGGTCAAATGGAAGGGAATAGGAGGGGGAGAAAGGAGAGAAAAGAAAAAGAGGGAGCATGGAAAGGAGAGACAGAGACACAGACACTGACACTGGATCTATTTATGGTACATTGCTGCCATTTTTTTTTCCTCCGGCTTCCTGCCCACTTTGGGGTAAATATTTTTGATAATGAAAATGAAGTAGACCCTATTTTCTTAGCACTGACTTACTGCCAGAAGACCTGGGTTTTAATCATGTCTAGCTGTGTGACTGTGAGCAAGTAATTTCTTCTCTCTAAACTTCAGTTCTGTAAAATTCTCATACTAAAACTGATATTAGCTGCCTCACGAGGTTGTCATGAAGAAAATATTTCGAAAACTTTAAAGAACAATTTAAATGCATGGTGTTAGTTTGAAAAACAAATCATCTTTTATTAACCTACACCTGTTTATTTAGAAAAATGGATAAATAAAGAGCTTTTAAAGATTTCCTTCAATAAGACTAAATTCTTTAAGGTATCTGCTCTCTAGACTCAGGAGGCTTTTTTTTTTTAAAGTTAGTTTCACAAATTCCAGGAGCTCTTTTAGGTGAAATGTGAACATCACTGAGTTACCATGTTTCTTCCTTATTCTCCTCATGTTTTTTGTGGAAGTACGTAGTGAGATATCCCGAAGGTAGCAGCCAGAGGGATGAGGGATTTCTGTTTATGGAAATAAATGTCTGTCCTAGTTTCCTATTTATTCATTCCTGTATGTTCACAAACATGAAAATGAATGCTACACTAATTTTTCTTAGGCCATAAGAAGCCTTTGGATATTTATCCAACAGATAGTGAACATTAATGTTGAACTTTCTAGAAGACACTGTTACTGTTTTGTGCTTATTTTTATCACTGAAAAGTATTTAACATAGTAACCTTCATTTTCCTCATCTGTCAAATAGGTATAATACTGACTCTCCCTGCCTCAAAGGACTGTTGTGAGGCTCAGATTAAATCATTGGTAGGAAAGCTCTTTGAAAAGGTGAAAAGAACTTAAAAAATGAAAGTAATATTGTTTAGGTTTTGAATAGATTACTTTCATTGAACAGAAAAAAAGTGAATGTGTGCCGTACAGGTTATGGTGAATGAAAATGTAATTGCTTTAAGATAATATTTTATGCTATTATTAATTTTTTTAAGACTGAAAATTCATTTAAACAGATCCTGAAGAGTAGTACTCAAAAGGATTTGAACATAGTTAAAATGTATGAGGATTGCTCAGAATGCCTGACCTTTAAAAAATCCAACAAAATAGTAAAGATATTATTATAAAATTTTGTAATGCTTATTATTGGAATACTGCATGAAGGGAATACCTTTTTCTTTGGTGGGTTTTTATGTTTAGAAAGGAAAAAAGCTGATGTCCTACTTGGTTTCCTCTTCCTTTATACTTTCTGAAAAAATATTCTATCTCCTAAAAGAAAAGGGAAATGTCAACAAGAACCAACTCTTTACCTTGTATTAGTCAGTCGAATCGTTTAAAAAAAGTCAGCATTTTTGTAGGCCCTGTTAATGCAGGGCCATGAACATGAACGTGTCAGACCTGCCGATAAAGAAATAGCTGAGTCTTGCTTTTTTCCTTTCAGGAAAATGTGCCTTTTTGTTGACACATTAATTGGTGGTGAAATGGTTGTATTCTAATGGTTCACCATTATTGGTTGCTTTTATTTTAATCACTGGTCATTTCTTAACTGATCCTCAGTGGTTAGATTGACAGTTCTTAGCCAAGCCAAATAGAATCTCATAATCAGTTCTCCCGAACTGTCCTGATTCCTATTGTTGCACATGTATATTAGGGGAAAAACCAACATTTTAGGAAAGGAGTTTGTAGGAATCAACAATAACCTTTACAGAAATAATTTACAACATGTATTTGTCAGTCCTATAAACTCCCGTCATGACATTCAGAAGAACCCACTAGGACAACTGAAAAGTTCCTGAGGGAATGTGTTCAGATTTCCTGACATACATTGGTCAGGTACTTTTTCTACTTTAAATAAGTCTTTT
The DNA here is from genome assembly GCA_028627135.1 of Pseudochirops cupreus. Lineage (NCBI taxonomy): Eukaryota > Metazoa > Chordata > Mammalia > Diprotodontia > Pseudocheiridae > Pseudochirops > Pseudochirops cupreus. The sequence goes on along the minus strand of CM053582.1, from coordinate 295,401,395 downwards.
CATAGGGGTTGTAGGTGTATGTATACATAACAACTAAGGGTAGAAATTGGCCTGATATAACTCATTAATGTAAATTAATACATTTAATAGTAGGAGTTAGTACCATAACATTACATTAAAATATTAATAAAATTTGACATAACTTTCTGAAAGTAAAAAGGAACCACTTGTCTTTAGGGTGAAATTAATTTTTTCCCCCGAGTTACCCATTACTTCCCTGACTCTTCTTTAGTCTCTTCCCACAGACTCCCTAATTACCTCTTAAAGAGAAGAAACTAAGTCAAGCACATTAAATCTTTAAATATATTCATCCTCTTGGTAGTATGTTGGGGAGGGGATAGGACTAGAAGAACTAAAGAAGCTTCAGGGAAAATTTGAATAGAATAGAGGGTTTTGCATCCTTTCAGTTTCAGTGTTATGTGGGAGCCCCCAAATGGACGCTATTTGCTTTCACTTAATTCAAATTCCTAAGCTGAAGTAGTGTTTATTATATCATCTCTGCCTAGCTGATGCAGCAGAGCATTTTGTGATTTAGCTTTGGGTTGGTTTATATGTAGAAAATGTGAACTTTGTAAAAAAATAACAGCCTTTGTGCTTACGGTTGGTTATGTGTAGAATCTAATTTAACAGATTTCTCTTTTCCTTTTGATAGTTACTGTGTGTGAAGAAAGTTACTTAAAATTTACATGTCACATCCTAAGGTGTCACCGAAATTTAAAACTAAAGACTTTTCCCAAAGACTTCATAATACAGATAGGTGGTTATTTCTGTGGTAAATAGATTCTGTTGGTCAAGAATTCTTAGAGACTTTTAAGTTAGTATTACCAGCTGTATACTTTTTGTTTATAAAGTAAACAGCAAGCCAAATTTTAGTTTGTTGTTGTAAAAAGAACAATAAAGACACAGTAGTGAAATGAAAAAATGACAGCCCATTTTTTAAACAGAAAAAGGCTAGAATTCTTCATTATTAGATATACGGTATCAACATAATCGATCTAGCAGCATTACATTTGAGCCGAAAATACACTTAAATTCCAGGCCATACAGCTACCACATGTGAGTGAAACATCTTTCATATAGTTCTAAGATGAAATTACCCCTGAATGAATAGCATCTTCATTTATCTTCAAAACCTCCTCTGTGCTACCAGCGAATCTACTCCTTCAACATTCTACAACAAGAATTACATTATACCATTATAACAGGGTTCTTCTGCAGTGGGAAATAGATTGGCTTGGAAAATGAACCTGGCTTTGCTATAAATTACATTCACAGGTACAAAGGAATTTGTTATTTTGTTTAAAATAGCCACAAATATAATTAAGGTCTTAATTTATGTTAAACTACAAATGTGGCCATTACCATAACTGGATTAGGAACTTAATCTGTCACTTCAAGAATGATACCTAACACTTTTCATTTGTAACCTTAGACACATTATTTCAATTACAAGGTCTGCAGCTGTTTGATATAAAAAATGAATTATTTTGTAGATAGATTTGTTCATGGTTTTTAATTTTAAAGCATGTCTCTTCAATAAGGTGGAGAATAATTCTTTAGTTGTCTTCACAGATTTTCCTTTGTGTCCTGGTGAAATAGAATATGAATGAAAACACAAAACCATTTTTACTTTGTGCTTCCGCAGTGGCATTTTTTATGCTTTAAAATATTCCATAGTGAGTTATTACGCAAAATATGTCAGAGTTAATTATGAAATGAATAGGATGTCTCTGTCTGAAGAAGGAAATTTGAGGTCTGTTGTCTAAGGATAATTTTTATATAGTTACTGTGAGAATTGTGGGTAATTTTTACAATCTGGAGCTTAAATTCATTTGAAACTATGATAACCCCATAAAATTCAAAACTATAAATCATTACAACTATCTGACATTAAGATGAAATATGATGTTAGTCTTTTAAAAATCAGAATTATTTTGCATTATATTTGCAAGTAATACTGATAGTTCCAGTGTAAAAAAAAGAATATTGTCATATAAGTTTTTTGGAACAAATAATATTGCATGGAGAATGGGAAAGAGGGAAAGAGAAAGTAGGACTACTTTGTTAAATTATTCCATTTTAAGAGCTACTCCTAGTTTATCAAAATTAAACATGGAAAAAGAACTATTTGTAATAATTTTAATAATTCCAGAATTTGGTATTTAGCTGTAAGTTTTAAGTTAATGACTCATCCAATTTTGCACAGTAATGACTAGACTAGTCGTGGTTAAATACTGTAACCCCTGAGTAACAAGACTTAACGTGTTTTATGTATATCTGTGTTGGGAGATCAAGTTAAAAAAAAAACAATAGTACTATGTCATTTTCACTCTTTTGTCTTTACATTCACATATTTTGGAACTCTTATGTTCCATTTTAGAAACTATAACTTAGTTTATCTACGACTTTTGTGGGAAACCTATATTAATCCCCTTATTCACTGATCGCTCTTGTTGGTGTGCTCTTGACTTGAATCATACCGGCAAGTTGAATCGTACCTACAACTAATAAAAATTGAACCTTGCCTTTCAGATATAATTTTCAGGTGAAAGTTGTGTTAAGAAAGAGAATCATGCTCTCTGATGTGGTGTCTCTTTGTGGTCCCTACTAACATTTTCTGTCTGTAGATTTTCTCTTTTAAAGATTCCTCCTATCTTTTGAATTTCTTTTTCTGCTTATTTCTCCTCAGCGTTTGTTTTTTTTTCGGTAAGTTTAATCTTTATTGCTTTTAAATAATACAGATTATTCCAATCACATATTTTTTGACCCCTGTGGTGCTTTGTTGTCTCCAGATTGTGGCAGGTTGTCTGGTTTTTAGCCTGGCATCCACAAACCAATTAACCACTGATCTTTATGATAGCCTGCCTTCTCTCCTGCCCACCTCGGGGCATTTGCTTTATCTTTAGTTTTCATTTCCAATTAATTAGTTCTTTTGTGTTCATCTGTAGGTTAAAAAAAATTTTTTTTTAAAGTAAAATACAAAGCCCCAATTGTTTTTTATTCTTCGAAAGCAACAAATTATTTTTCTAGCTTGGTTTTTGGAAAATAAATTTATTCACTTTTTACTTGTCCATTTTTTCAGATTTTTCTTTTTTACTTTTAGTGCATTATTTTTTGTTATGTATCTAGAATGTATTTAGAATAACTCGTAAGATAGAAGAAATTTAAGAACATATACTAATTCTTTATTAATCTATTTCTTCCAAGGAGATATCAAGGTAGCAAAATAATTAGGTTTATCTGGTATCTCAGCTTAACTTTTTAGTGTTCATTTCCGTGCTGGTAAAGAAGTCTCATTTTAAGGCTAGTTACAGAGGCTTGGAATTCTTAGCATACGTACATGCGTAACAAGTGGGGAAGCCTGATTCTGGCTGCTGTAACGAGCCATGGCTCATGCCAAGGGCACTGAACTTTGTGGTTGGGGGGTTAAAGTTATTCACGATGGTGCATATACAGCGTGAAAAAGTGGTATGAGATATGCCGATAATACCAGCTTAATCTATAGAAGGCGTGACAGTTTGCAAAATGCGTTATAATATGTGTCTCCTCGGCCCCACAACGGTTCTGGGAGGTTTTCTGTATGTAGGCAGCGCTGCCCCCCACCTTGTGGATGAAGAAATCTCGTCTCTGAGCAGTTGACTTGTCCCTGCTTACCCAGGTTGTAAGTGTCACGGTTACCTCCGAACTCGGCTTCTTAGTCCGCTAATCATGCTACCGTGACACAGCTGTGAGTGTGGAGGCCCGTAATTGTGTCGAGGCTCTGTGCTTCCGTTAAATCCGACGAAAGAACGCTTAAGCTCCTAGCGGTGGCCTCCTTCTGCTGGCGGCGAGGTACCCAGCCTCTGCCCTTCAGCCGGTTGGAGAGCTGTTGTTTTATTTGTCATCACTCTGGAGCCTTGATGAGGCCACAGCGCGTGTTTGATATTTGTGTGGGTCCTCAGAGGTAAGATTTTAAATGCTGTTGTGGACCTTATTCCCTCACTCCTGTCAGAAACCTGCTTGCTTATTGATTCTTTTTTGTTAGAGACGTGACTAGGCATTTGTTCTTATTTCACTAGTTTTCTCTGAAATTTTATTTCTTGAATGCTGTCAACTTATTTGTTTTCCCTGGAAATGGAATAGCTCTTGCTTGCCAGACCTGCTTAATATTTGTGATCATTTTTAGTCTCATTTTGCTACATAGGCAGTGCCTTTTTAATGTTGCTGCAATTCACATACTCCCCCATCGATGCCTTCTCCTGCTTACCTCCTCCCCCTTCTCTCTTTATGTATTTACTAAATTTGAATTCGTATTTCATTCACTTTGCAAATCTATAAATAGCTTTGATGCCAGGGAATCATGGCCAGTGTTTTAGAGAACAGAAAGGTCCACCAGTTAGTCATGGCTACCTCTTTTTCACTAATGCCTTTTCTTTAAATATATTCTTATCATGATGTAGGGTCTTTTCATTGATTGTAGCTGGGATGCCATTAGAAGAAAATTTTGAGGTTCTCCCTAAACTTCTTAAAAGGCTGTTGACTCAGGAGGCCCAGGAAGTCCAAAGAAAATGCTTTACATATTCCTTGAGTGCTTTCTTGTTCAGAAGTCTTAATACCCCTTCATATATATATATATATATATATATATACACGTATGCCTTAAAATATCTGTTGTGATCTTCGTTTTCTTAGTATCTGGCAACTCAGTTACTCAGGAGAGCCTAGCAAGTTAGGTAACAGCAACAATAAAGCATACCACAATGCTCCCTTTCCTTGATTAGTCCTTTCCAGTAAGTAATATAGTAATGGAGAGAGAGAGAGAGAGAGAGAGAGAGAGAGAGAGAGTTACAATTCTGAAACAATTGAAGCTAAGTTGAGGTTTTTTTTTTGTTTTTAAAATGAAGTTTTGGTGGGGAGAGGAAAAGAAAATGTATGAAATGTTTATTTCAAATACTCATTACAGATTTAAAACCACATGTTACTCAGATGTCAGAGTTTGGATCAAATGGCCTCTGAGGTCCTAATTCTAGATTTATGATCCTATGAAAAATACCATGTACAACTTAATTTGCCTATAAAATTACCCTGATTTATATCCTAAAGTGGTAGACATAGTTTGTACATACTACTGAACTTTAAATGATATGGTATCTCTTAGTTTTGCTAGTTTATGAGAAATTTAAGTAGCAGAAAGCATCTTCTCATTGGCTGATTTTGTTAGTTCCTATTGCTGCAGATCTCTTGGATCTGTGATTAAAAGACAGAAATGTGAGTGAAAAACTAGTATATTTAATTAGGTATACTTGAGACTTGATGTTGGAAAGCTAATATCAACTGTTGTACAGTATGGTATAATTTTAGATGTTTTTTCCAGGATTCCCTAGTAAATCCTGTAGTAAAGTGTCAAGGCTTTTGTATGACTGATTCTCACCTGCTTTCAGAATCTTTAATTTTTGGTGGCATATGAGAAATTGGTAGATGTTTGGAAATAGTTTTCCTAAATTATGAAATAAACCAGTGTCAAAGAGTCTTAAGATACTTGTCTCAATCCTTCCAAACCTTTTAGTCCCATCCCCTTTCTTTTCTTCTTAGAGCTTGCCATATTGATCACTCTTTTTCTCATCTTAAATTTTCCCTCTCTAATGACTCCTTGCTTCCTACAAGCACGCCCAGGTCTTTTCCCTCCTTAAAAAACCTTCACTTGACTCTACCATCACCATAGGCTTTTCTGTCTCTCGTTCCCCCTGGTTTCTTAATCCACCCCACTTCCTGTGTATAGGTGTCAGTAAGGATATTGGCTGGACTCTGCCACCTTTTTCTCTCCAAAGTGATCTCCTTAAATTTTCCTCTCGCTTTAGATCCAGCAAACATTTATTGAGTGCTGCCATGTACTCGACACAGTGCTTGGTCCTGGGGATACAGATGCAAACAAGAAACAATCCCTGATTATCAGTGGCTTGTATTCTATCAGGAAGAAACAAATTCTTTGTAGACGCACGAATAAAAATACTTAGAAATTAAGTACAGAGTAGTTTCTGAATGGTGGGAGCCAACTGGGAGGGATCAGGACAAGTATCCTATAGGAAGTAGAACTAGAGCTGTGCTTTGAAGGATGCCAAGTATTCATTGAGTCAGAGATGCTGTGGGAGAGCATTCCTGGCATGGTAGACTCTGTGCAAAGGAAGGCACTGGTGTAGCAGATCTGCTTTAGTGGACTGGTAATAGTACATAGGTCAGTTGACTGGAGTGTAACATAGACAAGTGAGTAATTTGAAATAGGCCTAGGAAAATAGATTGGAGCAAGAGTGTAAGCGATAGAGGAGTTTTGTGTTTTGTTTCCAATGTCCATATCTACCCCTAATATCTTTTTCAAACTCTAGTCTCTTATCTACGATTTCTTTTAGAAATTAAAAAATACTGAACATCTATCAGTCCGATTCTGGATATCTCCACAGGTGTCTCCAAGTCAGTATATCTGAAATGGGCTTCTTCATCTTTTCCCCTAGGATCTTCCCTTTGTTAATTACTTCCTATTTATCCTCTGTATAACTTGTTTTTGCATATTTATTTGCTCGTTGTCTCCCTTATTATATTTTGAGCTCTTTGAGGGCAAGGACTGTCTTTTGCTCTTCTTTGTGTCCCGAGCGCTTAGCCCAGTGGTTACATACAACCCTATGCTTCATAAATGCTTAGCGACTGACTCATATACTTCTTTTTTCACATTAAGAACACCACCATTCTCCAGTTAACCCACCAGATGCATTCTGTTTCTGTATCCTAGAACTCCTGAATATGATCATATTCTCCTGTCCTTCCAGTTTCCAGTGCTTTGCCTTGTTTTAATCTATTCTCTGTCCTCATCAAAACTCCCTCCCTGCTTTCCCAGACCATCACCACCATTCTGGCTCTACTTTTCTCTCTTCATAATTCCCACCCTTTAGTTTGCTTTTCTAATATTTCACTGTTGTTTATCCTATAATCCTTTGCTCCCCTGTTGTATCTTTACTTCTCTCTTTACAGATCCCAAACTTGGATTGCTGTCATCATTGGCTTTCTTCTCTCTTGCTTGTTGCCAGTTGCTGAACAAGCCTGGAGGAGGTCACACAATTGGTCTGACAGGGTCTACTGCAAATTTATTATCCAATTTTACCTGGATCCCCCCTGCTTTGAGCCAGTTTTTTTACTCTTTCCTGCTCATTTCTCAGAACAGCTATTTTAGACCTTCTTTTCTCTTTTCAAACCACCTATGCTAACATCTTTCATCTCAGTAGAGGACATTGCCTCATACCTCAATGAAAAAATGAGCCCGTGCATCTGAAACTCTCACCTTCCCAGTTCTGCACTTCAGATCATATTAACATCATCTTTTTTTTTCCTCCTTTGCTTTAGTTTCAAGGATGAGGTTGCCCTTCTCCTTGCCAATGCCATCTTCTGTTTTTGTGCTATTGATTCCCGCTCCTCCCCTCTTCTCTAGGAGTTTGCCCCTTTGATTGTCCCCTTTTCCCTTAATCTCAGCTTCTGCTTATCGCTTTCTCACTTGGCTTTTTCCTGGATGCTTTCAAGCATGCCTAGATTTTTCTCCATCCTTAAACAGAACTTCTCTCAAATATAGCATCCCTTTATATTGAAGTTCTCCATTTCCTTGTTTTAGCCAAACTCTTATGAAAACCTGTCTACCCATTGTCTTCACTTTCTTGCATCCCTTTGACTTCTCAGCACCTTGGAAATCTGGCCATTGTCCTCACCACTTGACCAAAACTGCGCTTTTCAGGGTCACCAATGATTTTTTTTTTTTGATTTAAAGACAATGGTCTTTTTATAGTAGACATTCTTTCTGGATACTCTTTCCTCCCTGTGATTTCATGAGGCTGCTGTCTTGCCTTTCTTTTTACTTCTCAGACTGATCTTCTCAGTATACCTAGTCACTCCCTATGCATATGTGTACCCCAGGGCTTTCTTTTGAGCTTTCTCCTTTTCTTCCTCTGACCTCTCTCCTTTGGTGAGTCATCAGCTCCTGTTGATTCAAGTGTCATCTCTTTGCAGATGACTCCCAAATCTACCTCTAACTGCCTTCTGGATTGTCTCCCCTTATTGGAATATAAGTTCCTTGAAGGTTCCTTGAGGGTTCCTCGAGGGCAGGAGTTCTCTTTCTTCTTGGGTTTGTATTCCCAGTTCTGTCACTTTCTTTGTCTCTGCCTCCCCACCCCCTTCTGCTTACATCCCTCTCTTTCTCTGTCCCTCCCCCCCACTCCTTTTTTCCTGTCTCCCTCCCATACACCCATCCTTTCACTCCAGGCTTTTCAGATATTTTATTCACTCTTTCTGATAAACTATAAGTAAGTATTTCCATTGTAGAAAAGCTAGCATGGTATGTTTTCATGACTGGGGGTGGGGTGGATTGGCTGAAGACATCTGAAGGGATTGTTGAAATTTAGTTCTTATGTAAGGAACAAACACAAGGCCCAAGGTGATTTATTGTTGCTTTTCTGGCTTTTGTCCTTGGCCTCTGTCTTTTCTGACTTTTGGCTTTCAGGTTCTTTGCTGTCATCTTTTACTGAAAGCTCTTCTAGTTTTTCAGCAACATTGTCAGCATTACTATTTTTGCCTGGTCTTCTTTTTTTTTTCTGTCTATCTCATTCCTACATTGTTCAACTTTTGCCTTAAACTTGTGGCCTTTTTTTTTTTTTTTTTGGCATTCAGATCACATCACCATCAGTTTAGGCTGAGGACCCAGAACCTGTCACTTCTTGCATTAGACTTCATCTCCATCAGCCATGTTATCTAGTGATTTGCACAGATCTGAACACTTATTTTTCCTTTCTCCATATGTTTCAGCATATTTTCATTTTTGATTTTCGTTCTCTTCTTAAAGAGTCTTCTTCATGTTCTTCAAAGATCCAGTTGTGGGTCATGGTTTAAGTCATAGGCATTCTCAGTGGGGGTGTCATGTTCCTCATGAATTTCTTTGGCAGCTGGTAGCTGCACTTAGTCTGTGCCTCATCTGGTGCTGTAGTTTCCTGCCTCTGTGATGACCTAATCCCACTGCCACAGACATCACCCTGGTCCCTTATTTGTGTGGCTCCCTGGTGGCTTTCTTGAACTCCAGTCTTACGTCTCCAGTTGCCTGCTGGTCATCTCTACCTGTATATCCCAAAGGCATCTTAAAATCAACATGCCCAAAACTGAACTTACTGTCTTTCCTCCTAAACTTACATTCTTTCTAACTTCCCTTGTTTCTTTTGATAGTATCACTGTTCTTTTGTTACCCACATTTGCAACCTAAGAGTCATTATACTTTTACCCTCCTCCACTTATCTTGCTTTTGTCCCTTTCTCTCTATCCAGGAAGTTAATTGTTCTCACTTAATTGCCATGGTTGAGTGGGCAATTTTTGCCCCTTCTCCCCAAACTGATTAGTAGCAATTAAAGCATGATTTACAAAGCTTATGAAATATGTTAATGTACCAAAATATTAATATTCTGAATTATTACTTAAATGTCTTAACTTGCTTTTCAAAAAGCTCCATGTATATGTGTGTTACAACTACTCAGTAAACAAACTTTCAAGGTACAGTTTTTTTTAAACACATGAAAATAATGATCTACCACAATATGAAATTTTAACGTCAGATTTTCATTTTAAGGAGCAGTTCATTTTAGTCCCTCCCCAAATATAAGTGGCATTAGCCAATTTGATGTGTTTGATCAGTCCAAAAAATTCAGTCAAAGCAATAAAAAGCAAAATTCAGTCAGAGTTGATATAGAAAGCTTTCTTGGTTGCATAGTATTTAGAATCCTAGGAGGTCCTGCATTCACACTGGATCCTGGCAGTCAGCTCTTGTAGTCATTTCCTACTAAGCCTGTAGCTCAAGCAGTCACCATTTGTTCAATAGTCAGCACATGTGCACAGAACATATAGAAGGCATTCAACAGGACTCTTCACATTTAATAGTTATGAAGAAAAAGGCCTCATTTTCAATATGAAAGATAATCTCAGTTGTCTAAAAGCTTGGAGTCCTTCAGTTTGCTACCAGTTTCTCATCATGCCTTAGTGAAGACACAGGAATTACTTTTCAAGGGGTCCAGTCTGACACAGTAGCCCTGAGTTATAGTAGGAAGATAAAAATTAGTGATCACTTAACAAATAGAACAGACTTTGGTGTTTCTGCTTGAGGACAAGCAGTAAATGATATTTTAGTCAAATTTGCCAACATTAATTATGGATTAAAAAAACTAACAAGCAATGGTAGATGATTGAATTGAAGAAAAAGTCTGAGAACCTCAAATTGTTACCCAAACCATTTATGAATTAAAAACATTTAAATCTTGATTTCCTCCAGACACTCCTGTATAGGTCATTAGCACCATATTTTTCCTGGGTAATTAATAATCAGTTTCTTAATTAGCCTGGCTGATAATTAATAAATCAGTGGTCAGTCGTTTCAGTAACCAAAGACGTGGAGATCATGGAGATCACCAATGCTTAAATACCTTCGGCAAAGGAGGTGGCACCCTGACAGGTGAAAATCAATCCTGATTGGTGAACAATTAATGAGGGAGTAGACTTCCAAACTAGCCCTATCTTAAGAGAAAAATAGTGAAATAAATGATAGGTCAGCAGTTGGGAAATGTCTAAACCGATGTGTTTATTCATATGATGAAATATGAATTATACTAAAATTATCCTAGCTAACATTGACATAGCACTTTAAACATTTGCAAAGTACTTAAATGTGTTTCCTCCTTTGGTCCTCACTGTTAGCTCTTGAAGTAAGTGTTACTGGTGCCCCCACTTTACAAATGAGGAGATGTCAAGCTGATGATGGTTAAGTAACTTGCTGGGTCACAGCTCACAGGTGCCTGAACCTTGTGACCAAGTCCAGTGTGCTATCCCCTGTACTATGAAGTGGTTTATATACTTAACATAAAAAGCATAACATATAGGAAGACTGATATGAAATGATACCAGAGTGTCCCAAAGAAGAGCATACATGTTGATTTCCACTATTTAATGAAGTTTCAAATAGGAACAGTTTGCAAATTGAGCACTATTTGTATGCCATGTTTGCATACCGTACATTAAAACATTGGTTTATCAGTTGTCTGGTTAAAAAAGAGTAAAAGTGATACGGCTTTATTTTATTTTGCTTAATGGTAGGGTTTGGATTTTTTGCTTGCTTTGTTTTACTTAGTTTATGATTGGTCATGCTTGGTAAAAGTACTTAAATAAATTGAGTGAATGTGAACATTCAGAAAATGATTGAGTATATGCCCATGTTCATGAAGAAACAAGAAATGGAATCATTCTCCCAAAAGAAATGACAAAAGAGTTATGAGCAGAGTTCTCAAAAAAATTAAAACTATTAACAGCCATATGAAAGATTGTTCTAAATTGCTAGTAATAAGAGATGCAAACTTAAACATCTCTGAGGCTTTATTTCTTGAGCAAATTGACCAAGACATCACCATTTCCATAGGGAAAGTTTAACAGATTTAGATCAATTGTTACAGCAAGGAAACCAGAGAAACTTAGAAACTACTTAAGAGTTTGCTTGATCTATTTGCCATGTGAAAAACAGTAGTCAAAAGTAGCACCAGTTAGAATATACTCTTGTTTTTAAATTCCTTAGAAAGAAGAATGGTGAAAGAGTATGAATAGCATTTTCTCATCAGACAGACGTGTGATATGACAGTTTACAAAGAAGTAAATTTGCGTTTTACTCAAAAGTCAATAGGTAGGCATGTGATGGGCATTAGTAGGGTACAGCATATCAAGCATAAAGAATTGTGCATGAAGAGCACAACTGTAAATGATAGTGTCAAAGAGGTATATGACCAGAAAATGAGATGGACTAGTCATATAATGAGGTACAAACCATATGTATTCTGAGGATCCAGGCAATGTCAAGAGATGGAGAGGAATGCCCCTGATGTAATGAATAGATGACTGTAGAGGATCTGTAGGAAGATAAGGACAGAAATTATACAGGATGAGATGGAGATAAATTTTCATCTGTTCCATTGGAGGAAGTACCTCCATTGATGAGAACACATATGTTGGAGCAGTGAATTCCTTCCTTCGGTTTAACAAAGGCAATACTGCCATAAGCATTTAGTTTTAAACCTTGACTGTCTGATGTTTTGTTAATCCATTTTTCTGTTTCCTTTTGTTTTTTTAACTCGACTGTTTTGATCATGATTACTTTATAGTACAATTTAACCTCTTTACGCTTCAGTTTCTTCATATGTAAAATGAGCAAGTTGGAGTCCCTCTCAGTTCTGAATCTGATTCTGTATTGTCATGTTATCTATGGCTGTATCTGTATATCTGTGAAAGAAGAGGGAATGGCTCCATCGATTTGAGTTGGCAGACCTCATAGCTGTATATACAAAAATCTTGACCTATTGTTTCCATATAAATTTGTCTATTTTTATCTCCTTTTACCTTTAATTTTAAGTTTCCTCTTGTGATTGTTTTGTTTTGCATTAATTATTTTGTTAATTTGAAAAATGTTTATCTCATTTTATTATTTTTCTCTTTAATTACAGTAAGCATTCAGGAATATGTTTGCTTCTGGTTACTGTTTTAGCTACATGCCATATGTTTTAGTATGTTGTATTTCTCATCATAATCTTTAGTAACAGGAGTGGCTAGGTGGCACAGGGAATAGAACACCGGTCCTGGAGTGAGGAGGACCTGAGTTCAAATGTGCCCTCAGACACTAAACACAAAACTAGCCATGTGACTTTGGGCAAGTCACTTAACCCCAACTGCCCCTCCAAAAAAAGCAAAAAACAATCATCTTTAATAACGTTTTTGATCATCTCTCATTTATTCTTTGACTTGAATATACATTTTTCATCTACCACAATTGGTTGAACCATCTTCGTAATGGATGAACATTTATAATATCGATAGGATATTTTTTTTCCTTACATGGCCTACTAATTATTTAGAAAATCAGTCTCCATTGAGGTCAACCTCTTTTCTTGTCTTTTCTTTATTAATTACTATTATTTTGTATTAAAGCCTACAAAAATAGTTAAAATTACTGCCTGTGTTTAATTAATGAGACTTTGCACAACTCTCCTTCACTTTAATCCAGTTCACTTGCAGGTCCTATCACCTCTCTGACATCATGGTTCTCCTCGAGAATGGAGGACAAATAACAACAGAAAACCACAGTCTTTAACTTATAACATAATCGATTTCTGTATATTCCCTGTGCATATTTGAGAAGCAGACTGCTTAGTATTTCCATTCATCACTTTGCATATTCAGTTCAACAAAATTGGGTCAGAGCCTACCCTACGCAAGGAACTCTTATACTAAGCACTGGTTCTCTAGCAGTTTAAGCTTTTTTTTTTTTTGTTCAGCAGAACAAAAGTTCAAGGCCTTAATTCTTTTTTTATTCTTTGTTAAATTTGTCTAGTTCTGATAGAGTTAAAATCTGTTTAGATTTTAATAATTTAATAAGCTCTAGACTTATTACCTGTATCATTTTTCATTTTGATTTTCTTTTCTTTTACTTAGAGGATATCCCATTTGATATGTGTATAGTTAGTCTTACACTTTCATGGGGTTAATTATGTTCTTAGAAAACAGTGCAAAAGTTAAAAAATGCATATGTTAATATATTGAACCCCTGTGGAAAATAGGGGGTTAGATTCCCATGGCCATGAAAAACTGTTCAGCATATAATTATTTTTTTTTCCAGTTTATTTATTTTTAGTTTTCAACATTCATTTCCACAAGATTTTGAGTTACGTATTTTTCTCCCTGTCTTTCCCTTGTCCCCCACTCCAAAATAGCAAGCCTACTGAATACCCCTCCTCCCAATCTGTTCTCTCTTATATTCTCCTTGATTCCCTCCCTAACTTTCAAGCAGGACAAGATGGATTTCTATACCCCAGTGCCTGAATATCTTATTTCCCAGTTGCACGTAAAAAACAATTTTTTTAAAACAATTGTTTTTAGAACTTTGAGTTCTGGATTTTTTCCCTTCACTCTTCACCCACTCCCACTGGGAAGATAAGTTAATTCAATATAGGTTGTACATGTGTAGTTATGCAAAACATTTACATAGTAGTTATATTGTGAAAGACTAACTATAAATCCCTCTGGCCTATCCTGTCCCCCCCCCCCCACTTATTCTGTTTTTCTCCTTTGATCCTGTCCCTTTTCAAAAGTGTTTGCCTCTAACTACCTACTCCCCCAATCTGCCCTCCCTTCTGTCATCTTCCCTTTTATCCCTTTCCCCCCTATTTTCCTGTAGAGTAAGATACCCAATTGATTGTGTATGTTATTCAGCATGTAATTCTTTATAACAAAGTATTAATCTGATAATATCCATTTTTCCTAACGTAGTTATTTAAGTGCTATTTACCATGAAATAAAATGCAGTACACATAATAAAACTGGTAATATGCACAACATTTTCTCATGAACAATTCCTTAAAACTCTGTGACCTCTTGTGCTAACATCTCAAGAAATAAGCATTGATTTCAGGCAGTGTTCACTTTTTATAACACATGAAATCTACAGTCTCATGAATATTACGCAGCAAATAAAAATTCTTAAATCGAAAACATCTTTTAACCTGAATCTTCCCTTCTACTGTGTCCAACGATGGGGTGAGTATGTTGTACTGTATACGGTGTAAGCCTCTTTACTTTTGGCTGCCTTCTGAAAACCGAGGGAGAGTTTGATGGGACTTTAGTCACTGCTGTCAGAAGATATGAAGACTGGTGTGGTCTTGACATCTGCTCTCATAGTCTGCCTTTGTGAAGGCTGGTGGATGGCGTTTGAGATCACGAAGGACATACCAGCTTGGAACGATCTGTCAGCAACATCTGCCCCATGACCATTTGAGATCTTTAAGGTTCTTGAAGTATGAGAGCACAGCAGAAGTGAACTGATGTTTAATCATGAGGCTGTAATGGATGATGGGATCAGCAGCCTTGATGTCTAGCCAGCTGGTCAGTTACGTCAAGCTGCCCTTCAAACTTGGAACTGAGTGTCACGGTCTTGGGATCTTGTTTTTCATCTTCTTCTACACTGTCCTCAGGACCTTCTTGCATCATCAAATCTAACTCCTCATTCCTCAATCTCTTCACAAACTTGATCACAGTACCTCTCATTTTTTTCTCTGCTATGCATAGCCACAAATGTGTGCGATTGCCAACACGCAAGTAAAAATGGGGTTATTAATAAAATTGCGTGAATGTTTGAAGACATGAAAATTAAACATGTGAATATTGAAGATTAGACTACACTGTGTGTGTGTATTTTATAATGATACTGTTTCACTATCTCTACAACTTTAAGCATGATAATAGTTTCCTGGTTTAGCTCTTATATTATTTTGTAATTTTACTTGCACTTTGTCTGAAATCATGATTGTCACAGTTAACAGAGAGGCATGATTTTCTTCTAGCCACTCACTTTGAATCTGTTTGTAGCCTTATGTTTTAGATATGTTTTCTGTAGGCAGAATATTATTGAATCTTGCTATTCCATCTCCAACCGCGTGAGTTCACCCATTTATAAGCCATTTATGTTCTGGAATATAATTGTTAAACTTGGGTTTTCCTCCACTGTATTAAATAACTTGCAACATTCATTATTTTACTAGCATTGTATTTAATTCCTCTCATTTCAGTAGCATTACACCAACGTTAGACTTTGTATGGTCGCATACTTTCTCCCCTTCTCACACTTTCTTCTTTCTTTTACCCCCTCCATTGCTAAATATATCCCAGTTTTAACCTGAGATAAACCTTTCAAGGACTTCTTTCTCCTCTCTTCATTCAGATAGATGTGTGTGATTTAAGGATCGCTTATTTACCCTCTTAGCTCTTCTTAGATTGGACAGATCTGTGACATGTGGGGCAGCTAGGTGGTGCAGTGGATAGAGTGCTGGGCCAGGAATCAGGAAGACTCATGTTCCTGAGTTCAAATGTGGCCTCAGACACTTCTTAGCTGTGTGGCCCTGGGCAAGTCACTTAACCTTGTTTGCCTCACTTTCCTCATCTGTAAAATGAGCTGGAGAAGGAAATGGCAAACTACCCAAGTATCTCTGCCAAGAAAACCTCAAATAGAGTCACAAAGAATTGGACATGACTATTTTTTAAAAAATCTTGTATGTAAGAAAAATTTATTTTCATATATAAACAAAGAAGTCTTGACCCAGCCAAAGTAGTGAAATACTACTCTGTTCATTTTCCTTCATTTATTTTTATATGATTTAT
This sequence comes from Pseudochirops cupreus, assembly GCA_028627135.1. Lineage (NCBI taxonomy): Eukaryota > Metazoa > Chordata > Mammalia > Diprotodontia > Pseudocheiridae > Pseudochirops > Pseudochirops cupreus. Next base: position 295,385,165 of record CM053582.1, on the reverse strand, counting down.
ATCAGATGAGTATTTGTTTATTATGCCGTGTGATGTCAAATGCTGGTCCAAGCCTTTTTTTTCCGTTTGTCAAACTACTTTCTAGTTTTTGTAGTAGTTCTTGGCAGATATGAAATCTTAGTTGTTTTGGGGGTTTAGTGAACAACGGGTTATTGACTTTTATTTTTTCTCATTATTCCTTATCTTCTGTGTTTCATTGATCTTTTCTGTTTTAAAATCAGTACCAAATAGTTTTAATGATTATTGCTTTATATTTATATCCTCCTTTATTCCTACCTTTTAAATTTATTTCCCTTGAGGTTTTAGACCTGCAGTTCCCCTAGATTATTGGTTTTTCAATTTTGTTTGTGTTATGGACCCTTTTGCCAGTACAGTGAAGCCTATAAATGCCTCAGAATAATGTTTGTTACTTTTATTCATAATCTAAGGAAATGATAAATTTCAGTTAGAGAGTAGTGAAAATAAAAATATAATGTTTTTCCCCACATAAGTTCATAGACCTTCTGAATTCTATCTATAGATCCCTTGGGATTCTGTGGATCCCAGGTTCAGAACCCTTTCTCAAAATGAATTTCATTTTTGTTTTGTCTAATTTACATAGTACCTTCCTTGGTAGGTTTGATTGATTTGTATAACGTTGCTTGTAAATTAATTTAGGTGATACTGCCTTTAAAAAAATTATACTAGCTTTAGTGTATTCTTAACAATTATTGTTCTTAATTTCTTAACCTTTTTTTTGGTTTTGGACTCCTGTTAGTCTCATCTCTTAGAATATTTTTAAATGCGTAAAATAGAATAAATAGGATTACAAAGGAAATCAATTATATTTCAGTAATCTTCTCTCTCTATATATAGATAATATAGAAAGATAAGATTCCTGAAATATAATTTATATATATTATATATATATATATATATATTTTTTTTTTTAAACAGGACAAATTTGTGGCCCCAACCTCTTTGTGTTTGGGCCCTGCCTTCTAATATCCCCACTCCATAAAATCCTCTCATTTGATTTTACCTTGTTTGCCTACTGCCCTGACTCTTTTAGAGACAAAGAAATTGCTTTCCTTTCTCTGTTTCCCTTCAGACTGGGTGAGGTTGCATCTCTAGTTTACTTCTCTTTTGACTACTTCCCCATCCGCATGACTCCCTATTGTATTTTTTTCCCTCCCATACCTGATACTGAATCACTTATAGAAAAGCATAATTGTCTGTAGAACATTAAGCTTCTTCACCTCTTTCCTTTCTCATGATTCTTTAAGGTTCCCTTAAATCTTTAGCTCTTATAGGCCCTTTTTGTCTCTTGATTGTTCAACCCTTGGCCCAATTTATTTCTATGACCTTTTTTAAAAAGTATAAACATGAGATAATTGATTTCATCATTTAGTCTTTTCCTGATAATTTTTTACTTCTTTAACTTTTTTGTGTTTCTTTTATTTGGAGCATAATATTCTGGTCACCTTTTTGTTCTTGTAAGAATGCTTCAGTTGTCTTTCTTTTGTTTTAGGCACTTATTTTTCATTGAGATTAGACTTAACTTGGAAGACTATGTAATTAGTTGCATCTTAAGTTCCTTGACTTTTTTGAATATTTTTGACATGCTTTCTATTATTTTTTTCATGAGTGTGGAGAAATCCTAAATTATCCAAATTGGCATTCCTTCATAAATTAAGATCTCCTGGCTGCTTATACAATTTAGTTGGTTATTACAATTGTGAAATTACTGGAGTTTTTCTTTGACAGCAATCTGCAGATTTGATCAATTAGCACTTCATTTTCCGTTTTCAAAAATTCTCAGTAGTTTTCTTCTATTATTTACTATAGTAATTATTCAGAGTTTTCATTTTTTGGTTTGTTTCATCACATTCTACTTGGAGACCTATTATCCTTATGCTATTTCTTTGCATCCTTTCTTAAAGGTTAGAAGAAAATTCATGTATTCTCCTAAAGTTATTGCCTTTTGCTTTTTTGGGAAATCTGAAGTTAACAGACATTTATTTTCTTTCTTTCCTATCTCTGATTGTTTCCTCCATTGGAAAAAAAAGAAAAAGAAACTTGTTAACATATATATGTGTGGTCAAGGAAAACAAATTTCCACATTGTGTCCAAAAATGTATGACTCATTCTGTATCTTTAATCTATCCTCTCTCTATCAGGAAGTGGGCAGTGTGCCTTTTCACTGATCCTCATTAGATACTGTTTTCAGCCATCCCATTTGGACAGAATGGTCTTTATTTCTATTCAGGTTTTTTTGGAGGATAAACTTATTAAGGAGATTTTGCTACCCATTCTCTTTGGTAAAATTTTCTGACATGAAGTCTTTTAAGATAAGAAACGATAGTATCCCATGAGATTTTAAGTTCATAGTGTTCAGGATCATATTTTAGATACATTTTCATAATTCTCACCTATTGAACACAGTAGGTACTCAAGTATATTGAATAGATATTTCTAGAGCACAATTGTTTCACTTACTTTTTCTGCCTTATCTTACCTATCATGGCCTCACCTAAATGTGTTGACTGACCAGTTCAAATAATGACACTGTCATTTAAAAAACATTCATCATAGTTTTCCTTTATTCATATTTCTAGTTAATAATGCTCATTCTTTTTGAATCCATCTATAATTTACCCTGAGATCTGTCATTGTTAAATAGGATAAACGGATCCATTCAGCATCCAAATTGACAATCTTATGTTGCTGTTTTCATTTTTGTGTAAACAAACTAGACCATTGGTTTATCCTACCTAGTTTTTGCCCCCCTTCTGATCCCACAGGATCTTCCTTAAAATGCAGGCTGTCCATCTCTTGGTCATCATATTTGTTTGTGTGATCTGCCCAGCATTTCATTACGTGATAAATTGCCTCTAGTACCGCTGCCATCTCTACTTTTTGTGGAGCTTGTAATTTGTCAAGTGATCATGCAGGAAGATTCTGCACATTGTTCTATCTATTGTCCAATGATTGCCCAAGAAAGAGGTTTCTGCTTGTCACTGTGGACTAACGTTTCAATACATAGATTGTCATGGGCAACCCTGAGGGGTAGAACATTTCCATCCTGATCTTCTTGGACACCTGGTGGGTCAGTGTGGTATAGATGTGACTGAAATTGATTCAGGACATTTTATATTTTCTTTCTTTTAAAAGAAAAAGTTTTTTAAAAAAAAATGTATTTTGTTTTTTATAGCACCTTGGTTTTCCTTTGTATCTTTCCTCCTTCCCATCCCAGAGAGCCATCCTGTATCAGCATAGCTGATTAATATGCTGAAAATACATTCAAAATACATACATTAACACTTGTGGACTTCCCACCTCAGCAAAGAAGCGGAATGTAAGTGTCTTTTGCAACATTCACCTTTGAGTGTGTGTGTGTGTGTGTGTGTGTGTGTGTGTGTGTGTGTGTGTGTGTGTGTGTGTGTGTTGGTTCTTTCCATTTACATTGCTGTAGCCATTGTTGTATACAGTTATCCCTTACAAATTGTGATTTTATGTATCATGACTCTCCCCATCCCGGTTTTAGTATATTGTGGGTCGGCGTAAGAAATTAAATGGGAATTTGGGGGGAATTTTGCCAAAGCTGTAGATGATACAAAGACCAGCAGATGACACAGAAAAAGTTTAGAAACTCAGAAATGCATAAAACATATGTATAATATAAACATGTTTTATTTTTAGTACCGTAATAATTCAGATTTCTTCCCTGGCAAAAAAAGGGAGGGCCAAAAATTTGTACATGGATTTTCCAGATTATGGAGGTGCCACACGCCTAACCCCCGTGATGTGGGAGGGATAACCATCTTGCTGTCTCGCCTGTATTTTACTTCACTTTGTGCAAATTCGTGTAGATTCTTTATTTTCTGTCTGAGCTGTTACCTGCCCGAGTTGGTGATTGAGACAGACTTACTCAGATACTTTCTTGATCCCCTCCCCCCCGAGCCCCATATTTTTATTATGTCTTGTGTAACCATGCACAGTAACAAAAGTGTAATTTTTTAATGCTGGTGATTATACAGTAAAGGAAAGAAGCCTCAGATTAGTTGCTGTTTATCCCATTTTGAATTAGAAGCATTATGGTCTTTCATATAATCATCAGATACTGACTGAGCACCCACAGGATGCCGCAGTCCTCACTCTGTTAGTGCAAGTTGTTTTCACTCCGTTCCGCCCAATCCCTTTCAGGTGTCAGCTTTTTCTTTGAAGAGGTCCGGTTTTAGCAATGATTGACATTCGTGTTGAATGTTACGCTGGTAGGGTGTGCCAGATCCTTGATCACGGTGATTTCATCTTGTCAGTCTTTTAGTTTGTATTAAAGTGTCCATCCAAAGTATGGGATCACATTGAGTGATCTTGATTATCTTAATTAACATGTATGTTGGCTCATTTTGGGTTCAGGTATATGTAAAAAATAAATGTCTGTTTCTGTGGTTAGAGATGGGGAAAATACCCTTATAATTGGTATACCATTCATATGTTACATTGAAAAGAGGATAATCTTGATGCTGCTGTTAGACTACACTTGTTTGTTTCTAAAGATCATAGAAGTGTTATTTGAACGAATTGTTCAGTATTCAGAAGTATAAATTCGTTTTTATTTGAGAACTTCATTTATACAAAGTTTGCAGTGATAAGTAGGAAACTCTCCCCAAGAGTTCAATGGAAATGACTCCCAGCTTTTCCTCACAACAACATTGGGAGGTGGGTGCTCTTATCACCATTTTACAGATAAGTAAACTGAGACAAATAGAGGTTTGAGTGACTTACCTGTATCACATAGCTACCAAGTATCTGAGATTGGATTTGAACTCGGGTCTTACTGATTTCAGACTTGGACTGTATCTACTGTGCCACCTATATCTGCCCCTGTCACTTAATTCTTAGTAAAATCCTACATTTATGTGTCTTTTCCCCTTACTCCCTTTATTTAAGCTCTATTTTCATGTTTTGCTGTGGTATAATGTGAACTCTGTTCTTGAATATTATGCCAGGCCCTGCCAAGCTGGAAAGGCCCAGTTTGCAGAGGTACACCTCCAAAAAGTTGAAACCTCCCCCCAAACGCACAAACACAGACACCACTTTTTGTTTTTTAGCTACATGGAATACTGTACTAAACTATAAAGGGGTTGTGATCTAAAACCTTAGTAACTTACAATAACGGTGTGTAGGCATACCTTGGAGATATTGCAGATCTGTTTCCAGATCACTGCAATAAAGCACATATGGCAATAAATTGAGTTACATGAATTTTTGGTTTCCCAGTGCATATAAAAGTTACTGTAGTCTGTTAAGTGTGCAGTAGTATTATGTCTAAAAAAGCTACTTTACTGCTAAAAAAATGCTAACCATCACTCGAGCCTTCAGCAGTCCTAATCTTTTTACTGGTGGAGGGTCTTGTCCCGATGTTGATGGCTGCTAACCAATGAAGGTGATGGTTGCTGATGTTTGGGGTGACAGTGAAGTTTGCCCCATCAGTTGACTCTTTATTTCATTTCTACTCATTGTAGGGTTGTTAATTGGCCTAATTTCAATATTGTTGTGTCTCAGGGAATAGGGAGGCCCAAGGAGAGGGAGAGACCGGGAACAGTCAGTAGAGCAGTCAGAACACATATTTGTTGATTGAATTCCAAAACAATTACAATAATAACACCGAAGATCACTGATCACAGAGAACCATAACAGACATAATAATAATGGAAAAGTTTAAAATATTGTGAGAATTACCAAAATATGACACAGAGACATAATGTGAGCACGTGCCATTAGAGAAATGGCTACAGTAGACTTGCTCAACTTAGAGTTGCAACAGACCTTCAATTTTAAAAAAAAAGTGTAATATTTGTTAAGTTCAGTAAAATGAAACTCGGTAAAATGAGATACATCTGTACTCTAGGAAGGTCACTTTCTCAACCTCTCAGTGCCTGAAAGTTCTAAGTTGCAAAACAGTTGTTGTTATGTATTGGTAGAGGAGTGGATTCATTAGAAGTTCCCATGCTGATTAAGTCACATGTGTGCATACAGCCTCCCCTCCTTCACTCCATAAAGGTTAACAAAAGTTTAAATAGAAAGCTGTATTTGTGATACCGCTGTTATCAAAAATGTGCTGATAAATTTATACAGCTTTTTGAATCCTATAAATCACAAATGCTCTTCTGAATCAAAAGGTGAGGAAGACATAACCTAGCATAAATTTAACTCATCCTAACTAAAATGATGCAGTTTGTGGCATCCTACTATAAGAATTGTCGAGTTTTCTAATTGGACAAAATTAAACAACAATTGATCTCTTAAAAAAGGAAAGAAAATTAGGGATTAAGTGGCCTAGACTTGTTTTGTAATCAGGTTCAGCATCTTATTTGGTTGTGAAATGTAGCATTTCTGATTATTTATCGGTTCATTGCCCCTGTGCATAGTAGTATGAGCAAGAAGATGCTCTGTGTACAATTTTACAAACTATAGAACTTATTAACTAATGGACAATTGAAGTGTCACAGTGACCTTTGAAGAAGGTATTAAAAATTTTTCTAAACTTGGTAACCATAAACCGAACCATCACCTCAGGAACTGTCAACATTTTGTTAAAATAAAAATAAAAAGGATTGTACATAAAATTAGGAATTCTACATTATATATGCTCAGTTTTAAAAATGTGTTGTCAGCTTGAACAAAATAATTTTTAAAAACTGATTTGATCCCATGTTTCTTTCTGGTCTCTTCTGTCTACACAGATATTTGTTGCTGTTATTTATTTTAGTCAGAGTGTATAGATTATAGATGTATATGTGTATATGTATGTGTACACAAAGATATTCTGATTCTGCTTTCTTCAGTCTGCTTTATGTCCTTGGTCCCCTTTGAGAACAAAGGACAAACAACAAATCTTTGCGTATTTGGATGTTCATGTTTAATATTTCTTATGACACAAGAATAATAGCAATATATTCATTTAGCACAATTTATTCAACTATTATTCAGTTGTTGGCTATATAAGCTATTTCCAATTGGGGGGAGGGTTGGTTTTGAGTTTTTTGTTTGTTTTTTAAATTTTTTGCTATTAAAAATAAAAAGGCTGTGGATATTTTTGTATGGGGACATGGTACTATGAAAAGATTAGTCCATCAGTGAATAGACATTGATTAAGCATATAGTATGTGCCAGGCCCTGTGCTAAGCACTGGGCTTACAAAAAGAGGCAAAAGATAGCTCCTGTCCTCAAGGAGCTCGCAGTCTAATGGAGACTACAAGCAAACAAGTATCAACAAATATACTATATGCAAGGTAAATAGGAGATAATTAAGAGAAAGAAGGCAATTGAATTAAGAGGAGTTAGGAAAGATTTCCTTTAGAAAATGGGCTTTTGGTTGGGACTTAAAGTAAGTCGGGGAAGGCAGTTAGCAAAGATGATGGACATTCCAAGCATGCTGGACAGCCAGAGAAAATACTCAGAACTGAAAGGTGGTGTATTGTTTGTGGAATTAGCCAGGAGGCCAGTGTCACTGAATCAGAGAATATATGGCAGGAGAGTGAAGTGTAAGATGACTAGAAAAGCAGAAGGGGGACAAGGTTATGGGGGGCTTTGAATGCCATACAGAAAATTTTGTATTTGATCCTGGAGATAATAGGGGACCACTGGAATTTATAGAGTGGGGAAAGGAGAGTGACCTGAACTTTAAGAAAATCACTTTGGTGGTTGAATAGAGAAAGACGACAGGATTTCAGAGTCAGAGAGCACTTGGGTTTGAATTCTAGATGTTACCTAATGACTTTGTGACTTTGGGCAAGTCATTTAACCTCTATGGGATTCAATTTGCTAAACTGTGAAATGAAGGGATTGAAATAGCTAACCTCTGAGGTCCCTTCTACCTCTAAATCTGTGACACATATATTTTTTCTTTTCAAAAAATTACTAGGGTATTCTTAGAATGGATCACTGTATCAGAGAATTTTTATAGCTCTTGCTATATGTTGCCATATTGCATTCCAAAGTTTGTATCATTTCACAGTTTTACTAGCAGTGGAATCGTGTCTCTTTCTTCATAGCCTTACCAACATTGAATTTTGTGGCATATCAGAATTCTTAAAATTTGGATTTCTCTGATTTTAAGAAAATTTTAAAAAATGTTTTCATGGTTACTGATTATTTGTAGTCCATCTTTAAAAAACAGTCTGTTCATGTCCTTTGACCATTTATCCATTGGGGAATAGACCTTACATTTATAAATTTGGGTTAATTGCTTATTGATTTTTAATGTCAATTTTTATCAGATATATTTATACTTCCATTAAACTCCTATTCTTATGCCTCATTGTGGTATGGAGGTGATCCTGGATTCTTGAAGGTTATACCAACAGAGCACAAACTCTTATAGGTCATACCAAATTGGAAAAGCTGTGAGTAGGTCCTAGTCATTGTCTATCTCTTGTCTCTGAATCAGTCTTAAATGCAGAGAGACTCATCACCAGGTTGTCTGTGGGAGGTGATGAATTTTTCAGAAATAGCATTCACAAAGACCATCTTCCACAAAGACATAATTAGTCACATCAGGGTCAGCATTGGTAGAAGGCCTTAAGCCTGGGATCAAAAGTTCTAATTTGATCAAGTTAAGAGGCATTATTAAAGTTAACCGACTTTAATAATTAAAACATTTTTTTAAAAATTCAAGCCTCTGGTATGTAAGTCATTATACTAGGTGGTGGTAGCATACTCCAAAAAAATTAGAGAAAATGATCTTTGGCCTTCCCCCAACATCTTCTGTCAGACCCTTTCTTTCTGTTCCTGACTTTGGGCAAGTCATTCAACCTCTCTCTGCCTTGGCCACCTCATCTGTAAAATGAGGATCATAATAACACCTAACTCTCAGGGTTGTTGTGAAGCTTAAAAGAGATGGAAGTCACTTTGTGACTCTGAAGAAGCAGGTCACCTGCTGCATCATCAGTCCTCTAAAACTTTAGTTGGTCGTTACACTGATCAGCATTCTCAGGTCTTTCAAAGTTGTTTTTCTTTATGATATTATGTAAATTGTTCTATCAGCTCTATTCACTTTACTCTGCATCAGTTCATACAAGTCTTTCGAGCTTTCTGTGAAACCTCCATTACATCTGTATACCTTAATTTGTTTAACCATTTCCTAGTGTATGGATACCCCTTTAGTTTCCAGTTCTTTGTTCCTACAAAAATAGCTGCTCTAAGTAATTTTGTACCTGTGGGACCTTATCTCTTTTCTTTTGTTTTCTTGGGATAGTTCCCATTTAGTTTTTGAGCCCCAGATTACTTTCTAGAATAGCAGCATCAATGCATAGTTACACAAACTGTGCATCAGTGTGCCTGTTCTCCCTCAACCCCTCCAGCAATTGTTGTTTTATTTTTTTTGTTATCCTTGCCAATCTGATGGGTGTGAAGTTGAACCCCTAGGATTCCTTTACTTTGCATTCTCTAATTGTTGGTAATTTTGGAGCATTTTTTCATATATTTGTTAATAGCTTGAATTTATTTCTTTGAAAACTGCTCAGGAAACTCCGAGACATTATGTTTCAGAACAGTTACTTATGGGCATTAGTAGAGGAAGATTCCTTGTGGAGAAATAGATTGGGACCAAAAGAAACAATAAATTAGCTTTTTGTTTTACCTTAGTTTATATTTGGTTGCTAATTAGAACATGTTTCTTTAGCTTAGGGAGTTTAGTTTTTAAGTTATACGAAGCAATGGAAAACATGGAAGCATGAGCTTCACCAAAAAAAAAAGGTATTTTAAAGGAAGAAAAGCAGAGGAACGTCTGTATTTAATAACTGAAGAAAAGTTATGTATTGTGGACCAGGGACAGACAAAAACGTTAGGAAAGAGAACGGAGTAGATTGCCCTGGACAAGGAGGCCAGATAGATAAGTGAGGGGTGTGAGAAGCTGTGAAAGAGGAGCCTTGGCCTCAGCAAGGAAGACGTTATTGACCTTCAGCATCGTAGTGAACTCTGAGCGAATCTGGTGAAGCAACCAGATTTTAAAGGATTAAGTTAGAGGAATTGAAGCAGCAGAAATCGCCAGCATTTTGGGAAGATCATTAAGAATGGGTGTGGAGGAGCAAGAGAAAATGAAAATCAGTCACAACCCAAGGGGAAAAGGAGTCAGGCAGTGGCTCTTCATGGTTTTCAGACATGAGAAGTAGAATGAGTTAAAGAAGAGAAAATTAAACGTGAACAATTAAAATAACAGTTGATAAAAACAGATTTGTACAGTTTTATATGTACATTCTTAAGGATGTACAAATGTTTTATCTTATCTCTTGGTATCTGACTAGCAATATTGATTTTTAATAGTAAAATGGCATTTTGCTTGTGTTTGGAAAACAGGTACTTCACAGCTAAATTGTGTTGCTGGATCTTTTCATATTGTTTTGACAATGCTCACATAAATTACATAAAAAGTTTTTTTTTCAATAAAACATACATATTTTATTTTCTTGTCATAAAAAAGATATTATAATGTGTTACTGGCTTGAACTGTGACTGTTATACCAGAAGTTTGTTTTAGGAATCCATAATGAATGACATTTCTCATTGGTTTACTCTGTTTCTTCTGGTTTCCAGGCCTTTTTGCAAATGTGTGAGCTCCCCATCAAAGTGGTTTGTAGAGCAAATGCTGAATACATGTCTCCATCTGGTAAGTGATATGCTCTTTAGGCTGTACTAAATAAACCCCAAAAGTGTTAATATTCTTGTTGAATCCAGACATAAAAACAGAGTATCTTAATGCCCTTGGTTTTTTTGGACTATCCTACAGTTGGCTGTTATTTGGAATTATAAAATCAGCCTTTGTTTAAACTTAATGGTAATGCCTGCTCGTTTAAATTAAGTAAAGACCATTTTTAGAATGCTGTGTAAATTGCTACGAAAAGTTAGGTGTCAGGGGAGTGTGTAACCTAGTATTTCTGTCCCTAAATTCTTCCAGTTTTCCTTGTCATCTTACATTTAGCCCTTACACAGAGCTCTTTCGTCTTCAGAACATTTTGTAAATATTAATCTATTCACGACTTCTGTTCATTTCTACTGTTTTACAGATGGAAGAACATCAATAAGTAGGCTAACTGAAATGACTTGCCATAGATCTTACATGAAATTACCAGTTGAAAACTCATGGCTTCTAATTCCATCTTTCTTATTTCTTTGAATGCTGAGAGTTCTTTTTTAGATTGTAGGTCTTGGGATGATTATATTAACATTGCAGCTTTTCTGATATTTTCATGTTTATTGTCATTTCTGAGATATAAAATGACAAATATAAAAATAATATATATCGTTTAAAATGCCATTACACAGCATGGGCTATCATTTAATTTAAAAATATGGTCTAGTGTAGTGCTGTGTGCTCTCCAAAATAAATGAATTCCAAACGCATTTGACATGATTGTCATAGTGCTGGTTTTGCTGTGGCAATGACTGTACCTAGGTAGAAGGATCTGTCGTGAGGGCCTCAGTTGGTGGTAACCAACGGATGTAAATATGTTGCAGTGCTTTGGGGGAGAACCAGGATCCTACGATTGTGGAGACAGCTGAACGAAGTGTAGTGTTAAATATTATTTCCATCCCAAGTGTGGCAATAAAATAAATAAGATGCGAACGAGAGTGATCCTTCACCTTCTTTCCACTTGAATACCGTCCGTGTTTGTAGGCTTACAACTGTCTGCTTTAGTAAGAGTCCCACATTTAATGTGTAGCTTCCAAGTTTTTATTTCCTGAACTACTCCATTAACACTCGTTGTTATCATAAAATCTCACACATATCCTTAAGCAAACATTTTACTGAGCACTTGTATAACAGCAACAATAATAAATGTTTGCGTACTTATGGTGGTATAAGGTTTACAAAACAGTGCCCTCACTGTCTTATAAAGTTGATAGGGCAATATTATTGTTTCCGGTTTGCAAAGGAGGCACCTGAACTTTTGAGAGAATAAGTGACCACCTTCCCGTGGTCACATAGCGAGTATGTTCTTGAGGCAGGATTTGAATCCAGATTTCCTGACTTCAGGTCCAGTATTCAAGGTAATAGTTTCTCATGCATTTTTATTATTTTTTTTTTCCCTATTATGAAAGGCATTTGCAGTATGGGTGAGGTGGAAAGGATTGTGGCTCTATCTGTAAATGTTCCTTTGAGCACAAATTCCAATTGACCTTTCCAAGCCAACTAATATTTTAAAGATCATAAATAAGATCTCATATAAAAGACTATTGTACCGGTAGCTAAAATTAAAATCTTAAGTAGGAAAAAATCTTTGAGAAGCCATCTAGTTCATCCCCCCGTTCCTAAAGAAGGCTACACTTTATATCCTGATCTGTCCTTTTTTTTTTAAGACCATTTTCAACATTCATTTTAAAAAACTTTTTGAGTTCCAAGTTTTTCTCCCTCACTCTCTGCCTCCTCCCTAAAATAGCGAGCAGTTTGCTGTAGGTTATATATGTGTAATCAGAACATCTGTCCTTTTTAAAGACCTTTAAGAGAGAAGATTCCTTAAACTTCCTTGGTGTCTTGATCTTGTTAACTTTGTACAGAAATGGAGGGAACGCTTTTTCAAGGCGAGACGAGCTCTTATTTTACATCCTGTGAAAAGCATGAAACCCAGAGTTTTCTTTTGTGAAGAGAATAATTCAGACATTGTCCCATGATTGGTGCCAGACAACGACAGCCTCAGTGTGCAGATGTCAGATACCTGCAAAATAATCAGGCGATAGCTTTGTTTCCAATTCTAAACAAAGCTGGTGGTGTAAAAAGTAATGTTGTATTTCATCTGCCCCACATATCCTTGGTCGTAACTTATTGATCCAAATTCTTTTTGTGGCAAGAATAAAAAATTAAATTTTATTTTAAAATTAAACACACTGGGAAATTACTTTCAGTTTAGCTTGTTCATAGAACCCTTTCATTCATAAATTATTTTCATTCATAAAAGAGTCAGAGAAGGATGTGGAGTATTTATAGCTTAAATTAGTGTAGTCATTTTCAAGTAAGACATGATAAGTTTAAGAAAGAAGAGGTAACATGGTATTGAGTAGAAATGAGAATTTTTCTTTTCTAATAAGATTTTGCCAGACTACTTCCTTGCACTGGCCACAGTGGAAATATGTTCCAAATAAATCTATTGAGTTGTAGTTTAAAAGGCCTGCATTTCTTTTGTAATGCATTTTATGCTATGGATGCAGATGAGGCTTTTGTTGGTGCAGTGCACCTCATCCATTACCCTTAGGCTGACTGTGAGCCAGAGAGGAACAAATCTATTGAAAGGGAGCATGAAGGAGCCTGCTGTTACTGTGAACTCTGTTTGAACTAGGCCTGACAGCAGGTTTCATCCACTGGCCTTTGAGGCAGACTTTTTTTCATTTTTGGTAAATATTTTGCTCATATAAATTCTAATACCATTACCTAGGTTTGATTTGCATTGAAATAAAGTTCTAAATGTTTGATGTGGTGGTCAGTTTTTTTAAAATCCATAGCAACTCTCTTCCCCTCACCTCCCTACTCGCAGCCCCCACGTTGGCAGAATATATTGTATTATTCAGTTCACAGATTAATAGACTTTGACAAAAGTGACTGTGAGACATAATAATAGAGTGTTAAAAATAAATGATACTAAATATCCTTGGTACATGTTTCAATGATTTAGAATCAGTAGGAATTTTAAAATGGAAGGTTTTAAAAATGTCTTAAATCATATAAAAAATACTATCAGAACATGCCTGTATTCTGAGAGGATTTATTGCCGATGTCGTGCATTATCTTTTTCTTCTTTTTTTTTTCTGAAATTGCCCGGTATTTCTGAGTACATGCTTTCTCCAGTGATTTGAAGCAGTCTTAATTTCTAGCATTATAATAATCTGCCAGAATGCCTAGGAAGAGGAAGAGAAGATGCCGATGACAATTATAACAACAAAACAGCATTTACAAGGACTTGTAAAGCACTCTACACGTGTTATCTCATTTGATCCTCACAACAACACTGGGGGTCCATGTGGATGTCAGACTTTGGATTCTTTTTCTTTCAAAAATGTGGCCTTTATCAGAAATTGATAAATCAATATAAATTTTTATGAGATTCAGAATGTATCATTTTAACAAATTTATATATTAATGCATCAGTTTTTTTCATATAAACTTTAATTTACTCGAAAAGAATATATTTTTTTTCTCAACAGGTAAAGTACCTTTCATTCATGTGGGAAATCAAGTGGTATCAGAACTTGGTCCAATAGTCCAATTCGTAAAAGCCAAGGTAATAAAAAAGATATTAAATGCATTTGATCACAGTTACTGTTAAATGAGTCATTCATCATTCTTTAGCATGTCTTAACATTTACATTGATTTTAACCTAGGCTTATGAAATGTCAGTATAAACTAGTGGGGAAATTTTTCTAAAATATTAATTTTTTTTCCTACTATAATTTATTGGCAAATGGTAGTTTGGTAAATATTTTTCTAACTTACCATAGCTTATAAAAGCTTCAGTCATGAAAAAAGTATTGAAATATTACAAAATGTCAGATTTGCTAACTATGAGGATTAATTTATCCTAGTTATTTCACCTTAAATTTACTCAGTTTGGACGATAAGCTGTATGTATGCATGTTTGCTGTTGGTTGGCTCCCAATTCCATTAAGAATACGGCTCTAACACATCTTTATATCATACTTTTATTTCTTGGCAACAGGTATGGTACTTATAGAAAAGATGCATTGTATGCGTAAGCCTTAAAATTGCAGCTAATAAAAGCCTTTGCTTCTTGCGTTCTTGTCCTTGTAAAAGCGCCATTTGTGCATTAAGCAGTATGTATTTATATTTCGTGCTTTGACTTCCATTTGTAAGTACACTGAGCTGCCTTATAGGTGAAATCACCTTTTAACAAAGTTTGCTTTCTTTTTTTCAGTTGCTAGGTCCCTTTGGATGGCAAGCTAAGTGAGACTTACTTAGAGTGAATTCTAGCTTATAATGAAGAGTGTTATTAACAAGTTTCTCAAGTATTAATCTAAGGATTCAGTAACCATTATGATTTTGTTTTGTTGAGGGGGAGGGGTAGAAGTAAATGAATAATGAAAAATTGCATTGTGGTTATAGACTTGACATTTTGGCAAATATAAACTAGTGTAGTATTTAAGTGACTGCTATATTCAACTAAAAGGTACGTACTATGACAGGAAAGCATCTGAAACTAATTTGCATAGTTGTGCATTAATGAATATAAGGTGTTTTTTCGTGGTGTCATTTTAAAGATTTTACATACTTTAGAAAGTATTTTGGGAGAGTAATAGAATAGGAAAATAATTGGAAGTTTTCACATAGTTTGATACAGTATAATGCTTAAAATTTTTTTTTCAATTCCCTTTAGGGCCATTCTCTTAGTGATGGGTTGGATGAAGTCCAAAAAGCAGAAATGAAAGCCTACATGGAATTAGTCAATAATATGCTGTTGACAGCAGAGGTACAATAAATAATAACTTTGTGTGGTTTTGTGTAGGAAAGTAACTGAAAATATCCTTATTTTCCTGTGGAAAAAAAAAGCAATATCTACTTTGTTTTATTTTAAATTAAATGATGAAAACAGGTCTGGTTTTGAAAAATTAGGTCATTTAAAAATGCCTGTAAGCTTATTATTATTACTACTAATAGCCATAGTAATAATGGCTCACATCTATGCAGCTCCATAACATTTGCAAAGCGTTTGGCTCATAAAAACTCTTGAAGTTGTTCCCCTTTGTGAAACCTACCTGAAAAGTTGAGGAATGTGCTTTTGCACGTGCTGCAAAGTCCCGAGTGTGCTGTGATAATAATAGCAGTCCTTTACAAATATTATCTCGCTTTATCCTGATACCAGCCATGGCGAACAGTTGCTCTTGTTATCAGCCATTTTAGAGATGAGGAAACTGAGGCAAACAGTTTCCTGTGTCTGAATCCACATTTGAATTCAGGTTTTGCTGACTCCGGGGCTAGTGCTCTGTGCACTGCTTTAGCCATTTGCTGTCGAGAGGCCTGTACTGGACTCCAGGGTAGACCAGTACAGTCTGTAGGCAAGACACTTGGGTTTTCTCCAGCTCCACAAATATCTTGCTGTTTGACTTTGTCTGAATTTCTAAAGAAATAAGCTATTCAGTTTACTATTACACATGCAATTAACTGTGGAAATTATTTTGTATAGGGTAGCACAGCACTGTGGAAAGATCACTGGGGTATGGTCAGAGGAGTTTGGTTCAAATTCTGACCAGTGTTACCTTGGGCATGTTACTTAACTTCTCATCAGTGTGATGAGGGGGTTGGAATAGGTGACCTCTGAGGCCCCTTCCGCATTTGAGTCGCTCTGTTATCTTAAATCTATAGAGTTTTGCAGAGATTCTTTGAAGCTTTCTTAAAAACATCTGTAAGGCAGTTTAAACTCATTTAGAGATGTGCTTTGTGAATAAGAAATAGTTTTTATGAAGTATCACCATTGAATGTAATGACTGTTTGAAAATGTTAGCCCAGAGAAAAAGCCCCACAGATGTAGCTTATGACAAGTTGGCTTATAAAAACTATAATTGTAAGAAGTAATTTTATTCATTTAGTTTTTCTTTGGTGTTCCAAAGTTTTAGTGAATGTTCTTTTGTTCCTAGTTGTATCTTCAGTGGTGTGATGAAGCTACAGTAGGGGAGGTGAGTGGTTCTGCAACATTTATCTTAATTAAAATTTAATGAGAAAACACTTTTGCTCACAATTGCAAGTCCCTGCTCATAAATGAAACATTGTGGTTTATACCATTAGTGATACAGTTTTTCACTTACTTTAATTTTGCTTGCATATACATTTTAAGGAAGCTGTGTGTCATTGTTTGATATAACTGGTTGTAAAGTACATAAAAGTCTATATATTTTTAAAGGGAATGGTTTAAAATTTTAATTTTTTTTAAAGGTGGTAGTATTTGTTGTTTCCCTATTCCTGACAAAATGTCAGTGTATACAAATAGGATCAGCTTTCAGAATACACAGTATTCTCAGAATTTTCTTTTGGAAAATAGCTTTTGTTTCTAGAAGTAAAGTGTTATTTTCCTTTAAAAATTATTTCTGACTTAGATCACTCATTCTCGATATGGATTTCCTTATCCTTGGCCTCTGAACCATATCTTGGCTTATCAAAAACAGTGGGAAGTCAGACGCAAGATGAAAGCCATTGGATGGGGTAACAAGACTCTGGATCAGGTCAGTCCAGTAAATACTAAAGTTGAAGTCTCCAGTTTTCATGTATTTTAAAAAATCTTCAGTGACATTGTGATTATTTATTGTATTTAAAATACTAAAACATTGTAAAAACCAGGAAATGATTTCCCATCATTTCTTTATTCCCTAATATAGGGTGTCTCAAAAGTTTTATTGTAGTTTTAAGCTATTTTGGGACACTTACATGTTAAGATTTTAATAGCTTAAGTCTTTACGAAGACTTTTGAACATGCTATATGTATTTTGACTTAGTCGCACAACTTTGAACTTATCTTCCCCCTTCTCTTTGACTTAATTTATAGAAGAATTAGTAGTATTTTTAAATACTCCAAGACAATATAATATTTTCAGTCCTTGCGTTGGCGAATGAGCTTTGTCCTTACTCATGGTTACCTTTAACCCTGGCCAGCAGGGTCAGAAATAGCTGTTTGTTACGAGGAATGAGGATGGAGCAAAGAAAATTTATCAAAATACTAGTTGAAAAACAATTCAAACATGATCAACTGATGATAGACTAGACATGTTACATGAGATGGGAAAAGGCGTCAAGATTGTGCACAGAAGAACAAAGTACATTGGTGTGTGAATAAATATTCCTCCCGTTGCTTAATGTAATATGCAAGTATTTGGAAAAACAGCATTTACCTGAAGCTAGTATTTCCAAATTTTTGCATTTCGGTGTGTGGCATTTAAAGGTAGCCACCTCTCAGCTGTTCTCCCAGGGTGCTCCATATTATTGAACTACTCTTTCTGTGTTAGAGATATGGATGGACTGGGCTTCGGCGCCTCAACAGAGCTGTGGTTTCGTTAGTGTGAATGCCCCCTCTGCACCGACGTAGCTCGTGACCTCTCTATACGTTAGTAGTTGGGTTCACTTAGTGGATTTGTCCGAAAGGTTGTCATCCTCGTGGCAAACATCTTGGTACAACTTAGCCAGGCTAGTCTTGGTCTGTTGATTGACCTGTATTTAAAAGTCTTCGCGGTCTTGGTTGGATGAGCCAAAGCTTATAGAGCCTGTGCGAAATCAAAATCACCTCCGCTCCACGGGAGGATTTAGAATAGAGTCTGGCTCAAATTTTATAGACGGACATACAAGCACATATGTGCACATGTGTGTGCGAAGCCTTTTCCTATAAATCTGTTTTCTGTTCACATTTACATGTATATTGCTCCTCATTCTGATTCCACTATAGAATACGATGGGAATAACATTTCGTTGCTTTGGTAATTAAAGCATTCTTTTTCTGGGGTTTTTTGAATATGCTAGGTCTTAGAAGATGTAGACCAGTGCTGTCAAGCTCTTTCTCAAAGACTAGGAACACAACCGTATTTCTTCAATAAACAGTAAGTAATTTTATTTCATGTGACTGTGTTTAAAGTGTAGTATGTTGCATAAAGTTGGCATGATTAATAGAAATGTTATAATGTCATCTATAGGTTTGGCATATGTAGGATAAAATTCTCTAATTCTTTAAGAATAAGCTACAAATGTTGGATGATTATAGGTGGATAAAGAAATATATTAGAATGTAGTAGCACTTTTATTTAGTACAGAGTTTAAAGTATTCAGGTGAGTTTTTGTAGAAGGAGTAACAGTAGCAGCAAAGATGTGCTTTGGAGAGAGCATTTGGGATGACGAAAGGCCTTGAAATCATGTTAAATGAAGACTGGTTGAAGGAACTGGAGATATTTAGCATGGAGAAGAAAATACTTGGGGAAGAAGGGGATATAAGATCAAATCTCATCTACGATGCTTATTGCTTGTGTCTTCTTGGGCAAGTCAAGCTTCCTGGGCCTCAATTTCCTTATTTGTATAAACAAGGGAGTTGCATTATGTGGCTTCTGAGAGGAGATCCCTTATACCTTTTAATCACGTTAGGTATTTTCTAGTCCAACCCCCTCCTGGGGCTTCAAGAGATGACTAGTCCAAGGTCATTCAGGTGGGAAGTACTAGATGTAGGATTTGAACCCAGGTCCCAGACTTGAAAATTTTTACTCTTTCCTTTATGCTCCTTCTCTTACCTTTACCCCCATCCCACCCCACCCCTGGTCACAACTGCCTTCACATGTTTGAAAATAGTTCTGTCATGTAGGAAAGAGGTTCAGCTTTCTTTGACTGGTTTCAGAGAGCACAACCAGGAGCTTGTTGTCGAGAGAGGTTTTGGCCTGATGTAAAGTGAAACTTCCTAACAATTAGTGATATCCAAAAAATGGAGCAGCCTCTCCAGAGAGTTTTTCAGGCCCATACCAGAATGACTGCTTGTCTGACAGATTGTGGAGGGAATTCTTGGTCACTCAGGTTGGACTTGGTATCTGAGGTGCTTTCCAACGGTGAGATTCTGTGAATGAGCAGAATATGTAACTCTTTGCTGTATTTTATTTAATAGCTTTCCTATGTTGGTAAGCAACAAATAATAGAAAATCCAATATCCATGAAAAATATGCCCTAGATTAGAATTTTTAAAAGAATTGTTATTATAAGTAAAATTAAAATGTTGTGACATAACATGTTAAAATTTGTCCTTGATATAAATATAGTTTGATCAATTAACTGAATAAAATATATTGTAAAACTGAAATGAATAAACATTTGCAGAAAAATGTACCTCTAAGAAGAAATTGCTGTTTGCTTTTTCTCCCACCTTCTGGTAAAGCACAATGATACTTTTCTGTATAGAGGTACCCCAAGGCTGAAAAAAGACTAGTCAGAATTTCCCGTTTTCCTCTTTAGGGATGAATCACACACACACGCACGCACACACACACACTCACGCACGCACGCACGCATGCACGCACGCACGCGCACACACACACTGGGAACAACATTATTTTATTGCCATCAAAGTTTTTTAAAGTTAATGAAAGTGTTTATACAGCAAAGTGAAGATAAAGGACGACTACAAACTTAAAAATACAGACGTTATGAATTTCATGTTTTACTGTCAAAGGATTTTTATATGTATGCCTTTTTTCAAAGAATCACTTTCTAATATAGATAAAGAATATAATTTTCTCTTTTCGCTCACCTGAATTACAGTTTTAAAATATGTCATTGTATCATGGAAAATTCTGTCACCTGGTTTTATGATCAAGTTTGTCTAAATTGAGTTAGTATTCATAAACCCAGGGGTTTGTTTTAAAATTCTAATTCACTGAATTTTCTTACTCTTATTTTTCACAGCTTTTACTCTTTGATTATTAATGACGTTTTTGTAAGTTGCATTTTCATGTATATATCAAACATTTATTTGAGAGACTTTATTAGTCTATGTGGCTATGTGGCCAGCTTTTAAATATTTAAAATGTATAACCTGAAGCACAAGCAAAACAAGATCTATGTTAGAAATATTAAAATGCAATTTAGGGCCTATTGATCCCCGGAAGCAGAAAGGTCACAGAGTTCAAATTAAGAAAGCCTGATAGGTACAGCCTACACTTATGCATGTGGTTCTAGGGAAGCAATCACTGTTCTTTGATTTTTACTATGCAATTCTTTCCACTGGCTTAGTTCCTAACACAAAAGAAATGTATCCAAATGTTGCTACTCTGTAGTTCCTTTTCTTACTAATTTAGGAATTCTTAAAAGTTGAAAGACCCAGAAGGGGTGTATTTTACTGTTTGAAGTGCATCATTCTTCTTAAGGGTGGTTTTTTGTTATGCATAGCATCCTGGTGGGAGGTATAGAGAACCATCCCAAGCAGTTTGATCCTTAGATCTCAAAGGCAAATAGGTTGATGATCAGAGATCAGTTGGCAGTTGATTTAAGGGAAATATCAAAATATCTATTTCATCATAATGGGGTACAATTATAATTAAATTCTTAATGATTGCTTTGGATTCGGAATTCAGAACAGGTATAAAAAAGGAAGGCCTGCTTTTAAGGAGTTGAAGGACTTTTGATTGACGTGCAAATAAATTACTTTCAGGAGTACCGGAATAATTTTACTTTAGACCAAGTTTAGACAAGCCATCTACTATAAATTGTGGTTAAAATCTGGTAAAGAAGGTGGGAGTTGTACACAGCTTATTTAAATTGCTTAATAATCATACTAAACTTTATTAAAAAGTAAGTGGTTTTATCTTTTCATTTTACTGAACTAGAATTTCTCTTAAAGCCTTAGTTCCTTTGTGGAAAACATGGTAGTTTAGTGGCTAGATTACCAGACCAAGTTTGAGTTGTCAGTGTATTCTGAATTTTAATCCTACTTCTGCCACTGACTGTGTGGGCCATAGGCAGATGACTGTTTTTAAGCATTACTTTTTTTCCTCCATAAAATGAAGATAAATTTCCCTCTCATGTTAGCTACGATGAGTGTTGAGTGAAAGCCAGTGAAGCAGAATTATTTGGACTGCTCTGATTTCACTCCTGTATCATCTCTTATCATCTCTTTCATTCCTTTATTTAATCTTATCACCACAAATGCAAGGATAATACAGGAGGAGGTATGGCTATTTCCTCAACAGTTGCTAAAATTTCAACATATCCCTCAAATCAACTAAGCTCAGAGCCCTCATCCCAATTAGTTAAATTTTTTTTTACTTAATAAACTAGAGAAAACTTATTTCCCAATATTTTTATTCATATCTTCTTATGTATTAAATCCCTTAATCTCTTGATTAAATAAATACTAAGTTATTGAGTGTACAATAAAGACATAGATAATTATTTACAATATTTTGGTTTTGAGATCATAGTTAGAGTCACCGCAGACACCCATTATAACAGCTCTTTCTGATGCCATAGGTCTGTACCATTTAGTGATTAAGAATAATGAAGCCTGATCACGTGATAAAGGTTACCATAGTTTCATAAAGAAAGTTTCATTAAAAGTTTCATAAAGAAAGAAGTTATTTCCATCTTTTTTTCTCTGTCTTTTTCAGTTTATTTCTAACCAAGACTAGAAAAGTACCTCACTAACTCCTTTCAGACTCTCATTCATATAGTCTCTCTCCTTATTCCTTATAAAATTTTATTTATAATGTTTTTCTGTAAAATAACAGTTAAGATAGTTAAAGCAACAGAACCATTGCAACCAAAATTAGAAGGAACGTAGGAAACTGGGGGAAAAATTTTTTGTAGCAAGTTTTTCTGTAAAGGTCTCATTTCTCAAATATATAGAAGCTGAGCCAGATTTGTAAAAATAAGAGTTATTCCCCAATTGATAAAATGGTCAGAGGATATGAACAAGCAGTTTTCAGAACAAATCAAAGCTGTCAATAGTCATGTAAAAAAATGCTTAATTCACTAATAATTAGAGAAATGCAACACTTGTCAGATTGTCTAATATGACAGAAAAGGAAAAATGACAATTGTTGGAGGGCATGTAGGAAAATTGGGATCCTAATGTACTGTTGGTAAAGTTGTGAACTGGTCCAGCCATTCTAGAGAACAATTTGGAACTTTGCCCAAAGGGCTATAAAACTGTATAAACATCAAAGTAGCTCTTTTTGTGGTGGCAAAGAATTGGAAACGGAGGGGGTATTCATCATTTGGGGAATGACTGAGCAAATTGTGGCATATGATGTGAAGTAATATTGTGCTGTAAGAAATGATGAGAGGAATGGTTAGAAAAACCTAGGAAGACTAATATGAACTGATGCAAAGTGAAGAGAGCAGAACTAGGAGAACATTGTATACAGTAACAGCAGTATGATCAACTATGAAAGATTTAGCTAATCTAATCAATTCAATGATCCATGACGTTTTCGGAAGGACTCATGATGAAAAATGCTATCTACCTCTATGGAGATAGAACTGATGGACATTAAGTAGAGATTGAAGCATGTTTTTCTTTCTTTTTTTTCTCAGTGTGGCTAATGTTGAATGTTTTGCATGAATTTATATGTGTAATGAATAATATCTCTTGTGTTCTAAATGGGTAGGGGTGGGAATGGAAGGAGGAAAAGAATTTGGAATTGTAAATTAAAAAATATTTCAAAGATAATTCTAACAAGAAATACATTTCTCTTCACTTTTTTTTCCCTATTATTTCTATATAGATTAAAGTTAAATTCCCATTATCTCTCCCTGATTCCATAGGATACTTATGCAATTAAAAACTATTACCCTCTTAACCTTTTTTCCTTCTCAAAGAAACCAATAGTTTTATAGCCTTTATAGGAGACACTTTTGAAACAGTTGTTACACCAATAACTTTAACCAATTTAGAAAAGGAAAGAAATGGCTAAAGGAGTTCCTGCTACTACAGCATCTGGGAAAGAGAGGAGAAAGAAGCAGGATAATGGGAAAGGAAAGAACGAGAAAGAATAAATATCAGCAGCTCTTTTGGTCACTGGATTAGGGCATTTTTTGGCTATAGCAACTTCATGAAGACTAGCTACTAAGCTATCAAGTGGTCTGTACACATTGTTGGGGAGAGAGGAAGGATGTGGTACACCAAACATATCCCAGGGAACACCAAGTGGGGCAAGGAACTAGATGGTCAAGGACTTCTGTTGTAAAATACTGGAGTAATAGAAGATTAGCAAAACTGGAGAATATACAATGGATTGTAAAAGTATGTAAGAAAATGTTCAGGGCTTATATGTGATCTAGACACTGGGAATTAAGCATTTGGGCATGGTGATGAGGTGTTTGTCAAAGAAAGCCCACACAGTAGACATACTGTCAGGATGAGGGGGAAAAAGGAGGAATTAAGGAAGTTCAAGAAAGAGACATTTTGACCAAAAGAAAGGAAGAAGAAAGTTGAATACCATACTTAAGGAATTTTAAAAGGAGACTACCTTTTTTTTTTTATTACATTATAGTTTAAATTTTGATATTTAAAGCAGCCAGTTGGAACAAATGATGTAAGATAAGGGAGAGATAAGATATATACCAGCAGCTATAATACAAGTAAAAAATTAAATATTGTGAGAATTCAGGGTTTGGAGAGATCATGTATTTGGATGATCAGAAAATACTTAATGAAAGAGATGACATTTGAATCCAGCTTTGAATGATGTTAGATTTCAGCTGGTGGAAATGGGCAAGATGAAGGCATTCTATCCTTGGACATTGTAGAATTTATTTGGGAAATTATAAAATAGTCAAGGCAGCTAAGTGGAGCAGTGGACACCGCTAGACCTAGAGTCAGAAATACGTGAGTTCAGATGGAGCTGAGATACTTTACCGTGTCACCCAGGGCAAGTCACTTAATCTCATTTTCCTTCACTGTTGCTGTGAGGATCTAGTGAGATAATATTTATAAAGTGCCTAGCCTGTAGTAGGTACTAAATAATTGCTTATTCCCTTGCCTTAATCTTCTTTGGTTGGGATGTAGGGTGTGTGAAAATGAGCACTTAAAGATAAGTCTGGAAAGCAAGCTTGGAAGAAACTTATCTATATGTCCTCTCAGAATCTTTTTGGTAAATTTTGAAGAGGTATATAGAATCTTAGAAAGTGATTGCTTTATGCATCCAGGTTTTAGGTAACAAATGTTCTTTGGCAAGGATAAGAGCTTTTTTGTCTTTAACTTTGTATGGCTGAGAGAAGATAGAAAATAATGAGAAAGGTCAATATCAGTGTATTGAGTTGATTAAATGGGTGGAAATACACATTTTTAGAAAGAAGAAAACTGGAACGCTTTGTGTGTATAGAGCACTTTCTGAAATTAGACACTTGTAGAAATTGCTTTGATGTTTTGGGGTAAGATGTGATCACAATAATGGCATACAAGTGCGAATAAAGTTGACTTTAGTTTGTTTCAGGAAACAGTTCTACTTCCTATTTAAATGTTCTAAAGTAACTTTCCACAAAGTTGCAAAAAATATGTAGCATCAGATCAATTTTTGTATGTCATGTTCATACATAATTAAGTACCTTTGGGGTTATACAGATAAATCTTTCCAGCAAATAATATTTGGGGCATTTCAGATACATTTCCAGATCTCTGTAATTTGAAAACACTTAATATGTTTTGTCATAGTCTTCACTGATCTAATAGGGTAACCCGTATTTGAAGTCCTTCCTATCAGGGCCGCAGGAAGTTGGGTTTAGCTTCCCTTGGGTTTGAATCTATAAAGCAAAATGCTGTAGTAATATTGGGAGGAAATAGGAAAATCAGTATTTGAGATACTTCCCTCAGCTTACCTTTTCTCTTTTCTCCTATGCTTTTGTTCTCCATGTAGTTTTGGTTCTTTTTAGGGGTTAATCCTTTGTTGCATCTGCACTTACTATCTCTCTTTGTAGCCCATACCTAAAAAAATCATTGCCTTAATTAGGATAGGACAGGAATTGGACCTTTGATTTCATTGTTATAGTGAACTCGGGGTGAGGAGATGCCCTCTTACTACTGTGCCTTCTCTGCAGCTTGTAGCTTAGAGCATTGCCTAGAACCCTGAGATTAAAGGACTTGCTCTAGGTTACATAGTCAGGATGTGTCAGAGGTGGGACTTTAACCCTGATCTTCCTGGCTCTGAGACCAGTTCTCTATGTACTGTGGCATACTTCCTAACTTAATTAAAGAGACCACTTGTTAATTTCTCATGGTCCCAGCTTTCCTCTTAAGCAGACCTATATATTTGATTCTTGTCATTGCCAAATGAAGGTGGCACAGATAGAATATTGGGAAAATGTTTGACTGTATAGGTGCCTGTACCCTACTAATGCTGGTTCAGTGATGCATCATCTTTGTACACAAGGGATAACACCTTTCTTTGCTTTTCAGAATTAGTCAGGAACTTTTATATTAAGGAATAGTATGACTTTCATTAAACACCAATTATATGCAAAGGATATAGCATACGAAGTAAATTTAGTCATCATCTCTAAGAATCTTATATTCCAGGAAGGGAGAATAATTCACCAGCTGATAGCTATAATATACAGTACTATGTATTGTATTACACAATGTATTAGAGAGTTATAAAACCAAGTACCTTATGAAGTCTGAGGGGAAAACCCATTACCATGCATGAAGATGAGGGAAAATGTCTAGGACAAGGTGGTGTTTGAACTAATTGTGGAAGAGGTTTTGATATTAGACTATTGAGTTGATGAAATGATGAAAGGACAACTGTTTGAGGAAGATGTATGTTTTTTGGTTGTTTCTTTTTTGAAGATTGCATTTTAAGTGTGAGGAAGATATCACTGAAAGAAATGATACTAAAAGTGCTGAGGAAAGAAAAGTTGGAATAATGGCCTTAAAAGTGATACAGTCAGAATAACACAGGAGCTTTTTTTGTTTGCTTTGTTTTTTAATGTTATATATTATATGTGTGTATGTATGTATGTAATTGTTGATGAGCATTTAGCCTAAATTTATTTTCTTCAAGATGGTACCATTGCATAAAACAAGTCAAAGAACTGGTTAGTCTTTTAGAAGTGTGCTACAAAGCAAAATAAAGTAAAATGTAGTCCAGTTTTGTTGTGGTTTAACTTAAGACCTACTTCTGGGACTATTTTTGAATTTGTGGATGATTTTATGTAAGAAAATTTTCAAAGCTAAATAAAGAAATCTGCCACTGTAATCACGAAAAACAAATATTCATACTTCTTTACATTGTACTTTACATTTGATATTTAAAACAGCCAATGAGAATATGTTAAGACTGATGTTGCAAAGTAAGATATGCTGCATTTTGTCAGCATTTTCCTTCTTTTTTTAGGCCAACTGAACTTGATGCCCTGGTCTTTGGCCATCTCTTCACAATCCTCACCACTCAGTTGACCACTGATGAACTCTCTGAAAAGGTGAAAAATTACAGCAACCTCCTTGCTTTCTGTAGAAGAATTGAACAGAACTACTTTGGAGAAAATGGGAAAGGACACATCCCCCTCAGGTTGGCCTAGCTCTAGAGAGACTGTTGGATTAGAAGTCTAAGTCTTAAATTATGTTCAACTTCATAATTGGAATAGTATCAAAATTTTAAAAATGAACACAACTTTAGAAACATCCAGTTGCATAACAGATCCTTTGTATGTATTTTGTAGCCAATGTACACACTAAATAATTCTGAATTGCTCTATTGTATTCCATATTATATTTGTTTCCTCGAAACATTTATGCACACAAAAATAAAGCTTTAACTGTGATACAAGTTCCCCCCCCCCCCCCCAGTTGCTGTCAGCTTTATGCATGTGAATAGAAAAAGTGCTTTACGTTCTTCTCAGGACAAAGACAAAAGACAAGACATTGAAGGTGATCTTGCTAGTTAGATGGTAAAATTGGCCATGGGGAAAAAATGGTCATTTTGGTACCGAATAAATATACACTTAGAAAATTTGCCTATTTACAAAATGTTTAGATCATATACTGCTTTAACATTTTGAATAGTAATTCTTGTCTGAAATCAGTTGGATGAAAAGAGAAACTTCAGAAAGCCGGTAAAGTAAATTTGATAAAGGGATAACTCTACTTGGTGATACTTAGATCTGAGGACCATAGATTTCGAGCTGGAAGGGACCTCATGCTTTGTTAATGGTTTTTTTTCCATTTAAAATTTCTAATCACAAAAGTAGTAGTGTGATTACAAGAGACCATCAAGTATATGCAACCTAGAGAATAATCTTGAAAGTGGTTGAAAGTTTTCATGTGGTCTTTTTTATTTTTCTGTGTTAGGCTTTTGCTTTATGTTTAAACTTTTCCCTTTTCCTCCTTCCTCTCCTTCTCCCACCCCCCCCCAATTAACAAAACACTGGAATGGCTTAGTGGGCAACAGTTTTCTTTCCCCCAGTGGAAAACATTCTTCTTATTGATGAGAAATTTTATCATATAAATTATTTTCAGAAAGTTTTGTTTTTACTCTGTAGTCTAGGTACGTACTATAACTCCTTCTTTGCTGTATTCTCACTGTCTCTCCCCTA
>CM053582.1:295342460-295356634 GCA_028627135.1 Pseudochirops cupreus | reverse complement strand
TTATCATTACAATTTGCTCTCTTCTTTCTCTTAAGATAAAGAGCTTTTGGAGACTGTGGCTGTTTATTCTAAGCTGAGATTTCTGCTCTTATTTAAGACTTACTATCTATGGATCACTTTAGGTCTTGTTGCTGTCCTCTGTCAAGGTGAATCAGCATCAAGGCAAAATGCATTAGAAAATGGAAACCTTGACATCCCATTATGGTGATTCAGTTTCCTGCCTTTACCTTTTAAATTGGAGCATTTAAAGCCAAGTCACAGTAGCTAAAAATTATCACTGAAAAGTCAGCGCTGCTTGTTCCCATTCTGCTTGCTGACAAAAAAGCTAGATGTGTGTTTGGTTGGTTTTTTTCCCTCCCTGCCAAATGTTTGAGGTTACTCTGAACACTCTAAAAGTAGCACACTGCTCTGCTTTTTGAATTTTAATGTGTAATTTTACAGAGTGGCTCATTAGGACATTGAGTAGAAAAGAATTATTGTAGTCAAGGGATACTGTACACACAATGTTAATGTACTTTGGGTTTCTCATATGAATGAAATGATGTTAGTAAAGACCTTACTACACAGTGTCTGACACATAGTTGATGCTTAAAAATTCCTTCCTTCCAACCTAATAGTTTCCTAACTTTTTAACTTCTTTCTTTCCTAACTTCCTCCCTTCCTCCCTCCCATTTGTTTGAATACAGATTATTTCTGTGAAGCTTTTTTCCTTTAAAAGTCTTATCCAATGGCCTTTTGATTGCTTTAAGCTTTTGGACAGGCAGATCTTTTTCTTTTTATTATTTTTTTTAACATCATGGCTTTTGAGTTAAGCAGGACCTGAAGAGACATCAACTCAATTCCTTCATTTTGCAGATGAGGAAACTACAGCCCAGAGAGACCAAGTGACTTGTCTAAGATTATCTAGTAGTAATAAACAAAACCAGATTATTAGTTAACATTTCTTTAGATACCCTAATTTTGGGGAAAATAGATGGGAATGTGCAAGTGCATTTATGACTTCTTGTTCCTGATAATGTTGATTGACTGATAGTTAATGGAATATTTCATAAGCACTTACTCTATGTAAAAAACTAGTTAATAAGTTGCTGGTTATTTCAATTCTTCCAGTTTATTCAATACTAGAAGAAAACTTATGAGTAGAACGTTAACATTTTAAAATATTTGTAGTTACGTAGTATTTTAAAAGTAACAGGTCAGTGCATATTCAGTTGTTTTGTGGTGTGGCTTCTCTGATGTTTCATATATATACGTTTGTATATTATGGTTTGTAAATTATATGGATTCTCAAATAAAAGGAAATGCTTAATGCTGTTTAGAATTATATAAATGATACACTCATCCTGTTTAAATTCCTGAGTGATTAAATCATTCTTTATGTAGGCTTTATGTTAAATTGACATTTGACCCTGTATACTCTAAGTCATTTGGTCTGGAGCCCTGTTCATATAATACTTGTCCTACTAAAGGTGGTAAGTAGAGCTGTAACGTAATTGAATGAAAGTCTTTCTGTCTCTTAGTCTAAGGTAGCTTGCTTTTGTGTGATTTAACTTTTCCTCTGAAGGTGTTTTTTGCTGTCCCTTTTCTTTTTTTAGCTTTGATTAAGTTGTTATAGTGCCAAACAGAATCAAAAAGTCTATTCTGTTAGTGGATAATCTTTCGTAGAGCTGTGTGACTCGAGTTAATATAATTTGCCTATGCAAGAATTTCTGTATCTGTAAAATATGGACAATATTTGTTACCTAATTATTTCCCAAGAGGTTTTTGTTTTTGTTTTTTAAGAATTACTTTTGGAAATTGCCATGGCTTCCTTGGGGACAATTGGTATCCTTAAAAGTCACATCAGTAAGAACAAGTTCAAGTCTTTTCTGAGAACATAATTATATTCACTATCCAGATCTTTATCATGGCTCCAAAATGCAGATATCAATATTAAAAATCAAAATAGCAGTGTGTTGATTTTAAAAAGAAGTCTGTAATAAGCAAATGATGTCGCTGAATACCTGCTTTGTATTTGAGCATTAACTGTCATTTTTGAGATAAAAATAATTAAGAATAAAATGCCTTTTACATGATTCCTGAGAAGGATTTTTATGTGTCATTCGTGCAATGATTTAAAATCTTTTTGCCATCTGTTGGATATAGTTATCATTCTAGAGGAGAGGTTTAAGCTTCTTGTTACAGGTTAAACCACAGGAATGTCTTGCTTAATGATTTCGGTTTTTACAGAAACCAGCTGCTGAGATCTGTTGTCACTGATACAAAGGGTTGCACACATATTCCACCTGGTTTTTTTTTAACACTTTATGAAGTCTACCAGTAGCGTTCCTGATTTGTTACAAGGTTTTGTAATGCTCAGTTTTACCATGTTACAGAATAACTTCAAAATGATTTTGTAAATCTTGGAACGCCCAATAATGGGCATATCACTTCTATTGCTTTTGGTGTGGTGTCAATTCCATACAGATAGGTTTAACATTTACATGCTTAGCATTCTCATAAGTAAACGTAACACCTTCCTCTAAGTGGAAGGCAGTGTGCTTCATGTGGAATCACATTTAGGATAATTTTCTAATTTTACTCTGCCAAATTCTCTATACAGCATGACTCCAAAACTTTAAAGGTTGAACCTGCACAAAGACTTTGGGATCCCTGTGTAGGATGTACTGGTTGATTGAATATTCTGGTTAAATAGCAAGTCATTATATAAATACATACATACATACGTATGTGTATGCATATGCTTATACATATGTGTATGTGCATATGTATATACACATACTTTTAACTTGTGTGTATCTGTAATGTGTTTGTATATATACACACATACATATCTGTTAGATATACCTGCTATATACCTAGTGTATGTGCGTGTGTGTGTGTGTGTGTCTCCAATGATTGGTAGTGTGGTGTAGTGTTTAGTTTGCTGCTTTCGGAGGCAGGAAGACCTGAGTTCATATTCTGCCTCTGACAATAAGTGTTTGTATAACCATCAACAAGTCACCCTAAGTGTTCCAAACCTTGTTCTCCTGATCTGTAAAATGGGGTTTGCCTCTAAGGTCCCTTGCAGCTTTAAATCTCTGATCGTGTGATTTGAGAGAATTGCCGAACAAATTGTGGCCTATGAATATTCTTGTGCTGTAAGAAAGGACAAATAAGGGGAATTCAGAGACAAACATTTGGCTGAGTTAATAATCCAGCGATGAGAGCCAGGAGGATGGTTTAGACAATGGCTTTCAGTAATGTAAATGGTTAAATGCATTGGATCTTGATTCTAGAGGGCAGATGATAAAATACATGTTTCTCTCTTCTCAGTAGAGACGTGAGAGATTAACAGTGCAGAATGTGGTATGTATATAGACACAGTCAGCAATGGGTTTTTTGTCATTTAAGCTTTGCTTCATGTTTGTCTAATGGTGGATTTTATTGGGTGGCAGAGAAGATACATATTGGCAGAAAATTACAACACATGATAAAAATACAAAGTGGTATTCTTACATTTAAACAAGAATTGCTCTATATAATTTAATAATAGGCATGTAGTATTTTGAAACATTTAACCAATTTTAGCAAAAACTGTTGACTCAAGTTAGCAGAAAACTAGGAAATTTATTTGCTTTCTTCCTTAATGAGAAAAGGAAACTTTTCTCAATAGAGTGATTGTACTCATTAAGTATTATTAAAAACTTTTGATAAGCATAGGAAATGATTACTGTATTAGTTTAAACTGTGAGATATTTGTTCTGGCTATTAAAACTTAAGACTCAGTTTTTCGTTTTGATTAGGCAGGCTTCTCATAGAAGTACAGTGATGTTGGTCATAGCCATGACAAAACACTTAGATGTACGTGCTTACAATTGAATTATTTAAAATATGTTCTCCCAGATAGTATACAATTTAAAACTAAAGTGACCAAAAGTTCTTGTTATTTTTTTTAAAGTACCAGTTTTATGTTATAACTTATTAGAACTAGAAAAATTATACATTTTATATGCAGATTTTTTTGAGTTGTAAATAAGCCTTATTAGCTTGAACTTGTGCTAAGACTTTTGGGACATCCTCCTGTATTTGCTTATTCTAGATTTTATAACTCTTAAAAACTTTTTTCAGGAATACATTTTTTTTGTTTAATAAGTTTGTTATAATGATGTTCAGTCTGTATTAAGTGTTCTCAGTACAGCAGAATTGACTTTAATGAAATATAGTATATATATATATAATATAAGATATATATATTTTATATATACTATATATATAGTATAAGATAGATAACTATAGATAGATATAGTATAAGATAGATAGCTAGCTAGATAGCTATAGCTGACATTTCTGTAAAACCGGAGAGAATTGAAAAGAGATACAAATAAAATATTAAGGATATTACTACTCAGCTTATTGTGGGCATATTAGTTTGAAAGAAAAGATAATTTGTCTCAAAAGTTACCTTCTGTGCATAGTACTTATATGCACATGATATGAAACTCTTGTTTTAGCCAATTTAAAAATTGATAGTTTCCTTGATAGAGTAAGCAAGTCTTTTGGTCATGGATATCCTGAAAATAGCAGCCTTCGAGCTGGCCTCCTGGATAAGCTCTAAAAAGGCATTCTGTGGAGTCTACTGTGGGTCTAACATACCTGAACATACAAAGGTGAGTTAGAGGATAACTACAAGCTTACTGATGGTAAAGATCCTATACCTCTTCTTTAAACTGGGTTAAGGGTCTCTGTATCCTGGAACACTGGTCTAGAGATCAGTCATATTAGAGTTGGTTGTCTAACACTTTAAAGTATTTTTGAAGGCAGGTTTCCCTTTTATATGACCACATAACTATTTTATTACTCTACACATCTTTTTCTAGTTTAATAGTTCTTATTTTTTTTTTTTTGATGATATGGACCCCTTTAGGAGTCAGGTTTAACCAATGGACCCCTTCACGTAACAATACTTTTGAATGAATAAAATACATAACATTATAAAGGAAGACAATTACATTGAAATGAAAATGTAATTTTTTCTCATCCATGTTCATGGACCTGCTTGGTCCCTAGTAGAGAGATGTATCTGATGTTGGAGTGTACAAACAACATGAAATTTGGATTCCATTTTCAGTTTCTTTAGAGTTTCTTAGAGCCTAATTCTTTCAGGGTCCCTGACCTGTGGGACTATGTGTGGAGTCATGTGTGGAGTCAAAATGAAGGCACAGCTTGAATTGTAATGAGAAAGGTTGATATTTGCCTGCTTGCTCTGATCCTTACTTGCTTAGTTGTGCAATGCTAAGGTGGGAAAAATACTGGTTTGGGCCATCTAGTTTTTGTCCCACAAGTTCTGTGGAGTAGCTACAATCCCTCCTGCCTAGCCTATTGTTCTATCTCTCTCCCCTCCATCACCCAGTCTGGGTGTTCTGTACCAGGAAGCTTACAGTACAGGAACTTCCAGTTTCCTAACTCTATAACCTGGACCCTGAAGCATGGAGGGGAGATGGGTCTAGAAGTTACCAGCAAGAGCTTGGTATAACCATATGTCAAATCCTGGGAGCGATCTAAATACCATTGTAGACCTCTCTTTCTCATTCCTTGACCTGAATACCATCTTGTGGGAAACATCCTAGTTATATCCTCGGTTACATCTTTTCCATACCTTTTCCTATTTTGCTTTGGAGGGTCCTGGGCTCTGTATCCAGGGATGTGTAGTAATTGGAGTGCCCCAGTACTCTACAGCTACACACATACTGAGCCTCCTTCCCATACTGAGTTGGGTGTTTCTAATTAAGTTCCATGGCCTTCCCTTCAGTGCACCAAATAAAAGTGCCCAATACTTTCAGTATGACTGGTTCATCTCATTTCTCTGTGAAGCTCCTTTAGTGCCCAGTATACATGAATACCTAGAAATCACAATGGTGGTAGGTAGAGAATTTAGCTTGTAATATGTGAGACTTGGACATAGAACAAAAAAAGTGACTTAAATGTGTTTAGACCAAGATTTTCCAATGAAAATTTATTCTGTGACGTTCCTGTTGATGCCTAAATTATCTCTGGTGACCTGTGGAGGAAGGAAGTTATTGATATAAGTTGTAATATAGGTAAGAATGACTCTTAGTAGAGTTCTCATTCAGTATAATAGCATTGAACTGAGACTCAGAAGGGCAATAATTTCTAGTATCATCTATGGTGCCAGGATCCTCTGAAATGCCTCACTTTTGGCAACTGAATAATTTGGCAATGAATAAGATAGGGTACTATTGATCGTTGTTGCTGTATTTTAGCTAGCAGCATGATAATAGTACATGATATATAGTACTTAGAGTTCTCAGATAGGATGTGATTGGTTTGAAGTTCTGGATTCAGGTACTAATTATGTGACCATACACAATTAATTCACTTAACCTCTCAGGGCCCAGGTATTTTAAAAGAATATTCTATTTTTACATCATTCATTTCTGAAACGAATGAAAGCAGTTTACGAAGCCATGTCCATTGTGTCTGACAGATATTCCACACCAAGTCTCCTACCTCTGCTGGGAAGGCAGAAAGCTGATTTTTCTCAACTCTTCTTCAGGACCAGGCATGGTCATTATAATTAGAATGTTTAGATTTTTTAATATAAATTTTTTAAATTTTAAAATTAAATACAAAATGAGGGGGGAAAAACATTGCCAGGTACATGGCAGATCACAGGAGAAGACTCAGTATAAAACAATAAATTTCCATTTCAATAAAACCTATATATTGTTTTCAAAGCTGCCCAGCTTTTCTTTGCTTACTTGTTGGTTTTCTTTTATCCTCTGCTATGTGCTTTTTATTTTTTCCCCCTCCCCCCTCCCCCACCCTTCCACCCTAAAGAAAGCTACAGTTAAGCATGGAGATAATTTTTATATATAGATAGATATAGATATTTACAAACATACACATATATACTCATATACATATATGTAAGACTGTACTATGCTTATTTCTACCTGTCATCAGTTTCTCTGAGGGTGGATAGCATCTTCCTTCATAGGTTCCAAGGCTTTCCATATTTTCCTAAATCAACCAGCTCATCATTTCCTGTACCACAGCAGGATTCTGACCCAATCACATCCTATCTGAGAGATTGTTCGTGAAAGCTTCCTTCCCCCCAATTTTCTGCATTCTGTTCTTGGCTACATAGGCTTTATTTACACAAGAAAATTTTAATTCAAAATAATTGAAATTATCATTTTTTACACTTCAGCAATGTTCTTCCTTATAATATAGTTTAAGGTCTGATAATGCTGACGTCTTTTTTCTTGGTTACTTATAATGAAGTTCCTGACCTTTTGCTCTTCCAAATGAACTTTGTTATTATTTTTTTCTAACAGTAAAATAATCTTTTAGTAAATTATTTGGGATGACATTGAATAAATAGATTAGGTAAAATTCTCATTAAAAAAATTATATTGGCTTTACCTAACCATGAACAATAAATATTACTTCAGTTATTTAGATCTGAGTTTATTTGTATCAAGTATTTTATGTTTTGTTCATATAGTTCCTCTGTTTTGGCAGGTATATACACACTCAGGCATCTCATACTGTCTAGGCATTTTAAATGATCTAAAGCTATATTAAATAATACTGATGACAGTATAATTTCTGTATTTTTCACTTTTGATTAAATCTGTTTTTGCTTTAACTTTGAGATCATGATTAGTATCCCTGCTTTTTTTTTTTATAACATTTAATACATTCTACTCCAGCCCTTTATTTTATCTTCGTGTATGACTTTCATTTTTATAATGTTTCCTGAAGGCAGCATATTGTTGGATTCAAATTTTTAATCTGTTTTCCATTTCCGTTTTATGGAGTAAATTCATTCCATTCACATTCTAAGCTACAATTACTTGTATATTTTCCTCCTTCCTATTTTTCCTCACTATCCTCCCCCTATTCACCCTGTTTCTCCTCACTCTTCTTTAGTTTTACTCACTGCCCTGCCCTTGTATTCCTTAATCTGCCTACACTCTAAAAGGCCCTCCCTTATCCTCTCCCCTGACCCTGTCTCCTTGCCCTCTTCTTTCTGATTTAGAAGACTTGTACACACACACACACACACACACACACACACACACACACACACACACACACACACATTCCTTCTTTAACCCATTCCCAGTGAAAGGTTACAGCACCATCTACCCTTTCTCCTACTATCTTCTTCTAGTTTTTCCTTTTATGTCTCATTTGCATGAGATAATTACTCCTTTTTATCTCCCTGCACAGTTTTATTTTTTCAGAATCACCTTATCGTATTCAGCTCAGCCCAAGCATCTATTTCATATTATCCAAATATGAATGACGGTCATAAAAGAACTGATAAAATTTTCACAGAAGAAATAAACCATTTGATCTTACTGAGTCCCCTATATTTGGGAGCTTTGAATCTTGGTTATCCTGTAAGTTTCCCTCCCAGGATCTTTCAGGTCATGATTTCTATTTTGTCTTCTTCTAGGACTTAAGAGCAATTTTCCTTGACAATTTCTTGAAATGTTGTATCAAGATCATTTTTTAACCTTATTTTTCAGGTAGTCCAACTATTCTCATATTTTATCTCCTTGATCTGTTCTCCAGATCAGTTTTCTGATAAGATGTTTCACGTTCGCTTTAATTTTTTCATTCTTTTATTTTGTTTTATGATTTCTTGGTTTCTTATAACATCATTAGCTTCCCCTTATAGGGATTATTTTCTTCCTTAAGTTTTTGATTCTCCATTTCAAGTTGGTTGACTTTCTTTTCATAATTTTCTTGGATTTCTTTTGTTTTTTTTCTAATTTTTCCTCAGTTTCTCTTATTTGATTTTTAAAGCCCTTTTTGAGTTCTTCCAAGAACACTTTTTCTGCTGGGGAGCCAACATTTCTCATTGAAAATAGCACCATTATCTTTCTCTGAATGTGAATCCAGATGTTCTCTATCCCTATAGTTACTATGTTTGGGTTCTTTCTCCTTTGCTTACTCATTTTCATTTATTTTTTTGTTTAATTTTTTTTTTGTCAGCTATTAGTGTAATGAAGTTGTAGTCCCATGGTATGAGGGCCTTCTTACTGTTCTTTTCTGGGGTCTCGGGGGCCCAACCTTAGGCTCTCCTCTCCTCACCCAAACCACAGGTAGGGTCCCCGGACACACTGTCCTTTAAATGATCTTACCTCCTGGGATCCCTTCCCGTGGCTGCAAACTACAGCTGTCATCTCTGCCCTAGAACTGAAGCCAAGGACTGTTCTCCTGCTGGTTGCAAGTCCCCACCACTCTGCTTAGACACCAGGTGTGTGGTAAATCCTCCCCTTGGAGCCAAAGCCTGGGACAGGTCTGGTCAGCACAGCTGTGCTGGGCATCCCTCTACATTGGAAGCTCCTTCAGTCTACTACTCAGGCATCAGACCCCCCAAGCTGCAAAATGAAAGTTCTAAGGCTGAGGCTGTGTCTCTACCCAGGTGCCCCCAGGACTTATTTGTTAATTCTGCAGATTCAACCTGGGTGCGTTTGCACTTCCCTCTGGCTGAGCCTCAACCCCGAGAGGTCAAGTTTTTCCTGCAGACTTCTCAAACTGGCTTAGGAGGACTACTTCTTTACTCGAGTTCATTTTTGCCTCCGCCAAGGTGGTGTTCTGTTTTTTGTTTGGTTTGGTTTGGTTTTTGTGGAGGAAATTTGAAGAGCTGAAAGTTTTCTGGCTTACTCACCAACTTCCCAGAGTCCTCTCCCCTAGTTTCTTTTTTTACCGATGTTCTTTCTGTTTACATTGTCAATGTGTGTGGTGTTTTCCTAGTTTCTTACTATATTCTGTATCAGTATGTAGAAGTCAGCCTTGCTTCACTGAATTCTTCATACTTGTTGTTTCTTATAGCACAATAGTATTCTATTACATTTATGTAGCACAATTTATTTAGCATTCCTCCAGTCAATACTTATCCTTGCTGGTCCTTCCCACCACCACCCTTCCTCAGCAGCAACACTTCTTTCCTTCACCTCTCCAAGGTCAGGGCACCCCACAAGACCTTGAACCTTTGACTTATCCTTGTTTTTTCTTTGACCCCTCTGCATTCTTTGACCCTGATGATCACTCTTCCTTAATACTCTTTTCCCTAGGTTTTTGGGACACCACTCTTGTGGTTTTCTCACCTCTCCTTTATCAGCTTTGCTGGATCCTCTCCTGGATCACATCCTCAGTCCAACCATTGGTGCCTCTCAGGGGCTCTGTTCTGGTCCTTCTTCTCTTCTCCTTCTATACCTCTTTACTTGATGATCTCATCAGCTCCTACAGATTTAATTACTGTGTCCATGTTGATAAGTCTCAAATCTACTTTTCCTGCCACAAACTCTGCTGACCTCCAGTGTGCCATCTCCAAAAGCCTTTTAGACATCTCTTCACTGGGTGAATAGTAGGCAATTTAAACTCAAAATAGAACTTAATCTCTTTCCTTGTAAACTTCACCCCTCCTCTCTATATCTATTACCCTAGAAGGCAACACCATCCTTCCACTCCCTGTGGCTCA
This sequence comes from Pseudochirops cupreus, assembly GCA_028627135.1. Taxonomy (NCBI): domain Eukaryota; kingdom Metazoa; phylum Chordata; class Mammalia; order Diprotodontia; family Pseudocheiridae; genus Pseudochirops; species Pseudochirops cupreus. Next base: position 295,346,130 of record CM053582.1, on the reverse strand, counting down.
AAACCTAGGAGTCTTTCTAGATTATGATCTCTCATTCCCCTCATCCAATCTGTCACCTTCCTAATGTTACTCCAATGCCTCCTCTGACACTCTCACCTCTCTGGTGCAGGCCCTCAGCACCTTGCACCTTGGTTTACTTCTATTGCCTGATGGCGGGTGAGTGGTCTGCCAACCTCCAATTCTTCCCCACCACAATCCATTCTCCATTCATCTACCAAAGTGATTTTCCTAAAGTGCTAATCCAACCATGTCATCCTCCTCCTGCCCCCCAATCCCCAAGTAAACTCCAGTAGCTTCCTTTTAATGCCTCCAGGATCAAATACAAAATGCTTTCAAAGCCCTTCATAACCAGTCACCCTCCCAGCTTTCCCATCTTTTTACATCTTACTCCCTGACAGGTACCCTTCCATCCAGTGACACCAGCCTTCTGGCTGTTTTACAGACAAGACACTAAATCTCTCAGCCCTGGGCATTTTGTCTGGTTGTCTCTCAGGTCTGGAATGCTCTCCCTCTTCCTCTCTGAGTATTAACTTCCTTTAAGCTCCAGCTAAAATCCTACAGGTAGCTACGTGTAGCCTTCCCCAACCCCTCTTAATTCCAGTACCTCTCCTCTATTGATTATCTCCCATTTATCCTGTATATAACTTGTTTCATATATGTATTTGTTTTCTTGTTTTCTCCTCCATTATATTGTGCATTCCTTGAGGTCAGGGGCTGTCTTTTGCCTCTTTTTGTATCCCAAGAATGTAGTACAATGCCTGGCACATAGTAGACACGTAATGAATGTTTATTGATTGAGCTATCTCCAAACTATTTTTGCTGGGTTTTTTTTTCTGCTTTTTCTTTATATCCTCAATTCTTGGTCTATAGTAAGTGCCCAGCACATAGTAAGTGATTAATAAATATTTAATTGTTTGGTTTATCCATTGGACTCTGCCTTAATTCATAATTTTATAAACTCTTCTCTGTTTCCCAGTGATACTGAATCCTGAAACCCCCGCTCTGGATGTCTATTCCCTCTTTCACCATCCCTCATTGTCCCATTCACTTACTAGAAACTCTTAACATTTCTCTCTCTGAGCATAGCTTGCTATCTTTCCACATGTCTTATTTATCTTATACTTCTTCTTGGCCCTCATGAAGACCTCCAGTCTTCCTCACTCTCTGTTCTCTCTCTTGTTTCTCCCTCCCTCTCAACTTCAACCTCTCTTGATCAGCTGATTCCTTCCCTACTTACATCAAACATGTCCAAGTCTCATCCATCTGTCACTTCTCTAGACCCTGCCATCTCTTCACTACTTAGCCAGATTCCTTGAAAAGGCTGTCTGTAATCACTGCCTCTACTTCCCAGTCTCTTGAACCCTTTGCCAGTCTTGCTTCCAACCTCATCACTTAACTGAAACTTCTCTTTCTCTGAAGTTACCAATGATCTCATAATTGGCAAATCTGATGGTCTTTTCAGAGTGCTCATCTTTTTCAACCTCTGTGCTGCATTTACTAGGTTAATTGCCCTGCCCTCCTGGATATCCACTTCTCTCTGGGTTTTCATGTTATTATTCCCCAAGTTCTACATGTCTCAGTTTCCTTTGCTGGTTTATCACCTTTATCATGCCATCTAACTGGGTGTTCCTCAGGGTTCTGTCCTAGGCCTTCTTTTGTCTTTATATTCTCTTTATAAAGGCATCAGCTCTTAATGGATTTAAGTATTATCTCTATAAAGATGAATCCCTGGATCTCTATGACTAGCCCTGCCCAGTCTCTTCTCTGAGCTTCAGTCCTTCATCACCTATTGAACATTTTAAATTGGATATCTTTAAGACCTCTCTTTTTTTTAAACATTTAAAAAAATTTTAGTTCCATATTCTTTCCCTCCTTCCAGCCTTTCTGCCACCCATTGAGAAGGTAAGCAATATGATATCTGCTGTACATGTAAAGTCATGGAAAACATTTTTACATGTTAGTCATGTTGCAAAAAATCAAGAAGACTTTAAAAATTGAAAAAAATATGCTTCAGTCTATACTGAGTTCATAAGTTCTCCCTCTAGAGATGGCTAATATTTTTCATTATGAGTCCTTTACAGTTGTCATGGATCATTGTCTGAAGATATCTCAAATTTAGCATGTCCAAAATTGAACTCTATGTTTATCACTAAGCTGTCTCATATTCCACATTTTCCTATTTCTGCTGAAGGTACCACTATATTTCCAGTCTCCCGGGTTCAGTCTTGGCATTTTCTTTGGCCCCTCAGCCTCTTTCACCCCACATAGCCAGTCATTTGCCAAATCTTGCTCTTTCTACCTTCAAAGCATGTCTCTCATTTGACTCCTTCATTCTCAGTCACCTCCTTAGTTCAGGCCCTCTTGACTTTTTACCTAAATTCTTTTAATACCTTCCTAATTGGTTTCCCTCCTTTAAGTCTCTCTACCTCAGTTCATCTCATATTGCCGACAACCTGATTTTCCTAAAATGCAGGTCTGATCACTTAGTGGTCTCCCATGGCCTCCAGGACAAAAATGAAACTCTTCTCTTTAACTTACATTCTTCACAGTCTGTCCCAACCTCTTTCCAGATTCATTTGGACATTATTCCTTCTGTACCCTGTAATACAACCAAATTGTCCATTTCTATCTTCTTCAACCCACACTCCATCTCCCATCTCTGTGCCTTTCCCTGGACCAACCCCATGCCTGGAACACATTTTCTCCTTGACCCTTCCTGATTCATAGAGTTCCTCTCTTCCTCTAAGATACAGCTGAAGCACCATCTTTTGCATGAAGTTTTTTCTGTAGTGCCCCCCTCTCAAACTACCTCGTGTTTAACTACTTTGTATTCATTCACATTATATTTATTCTGTATATACTTATATAGGCACTTATTTTTTCCCACATTAGAATGTATACTTGTGATTGGAGATTGTTTCATTCATTATACTTGTGTGCACAGTGCCAGGTAAATGGTCGCTGCTTGATAAATTCTTATTGGTTGGTTAACTTATTTCTTATACCCCCTCCCTCTCTTTTTAATCTTCAGTCTCTTCCTTTCTACTGGTCTTTTCCCTGCTGCCTGTAAACATTCCCACCTCTCCATTGTTAAAAAACAAACTAGATCCTAACATTTATTTATTCTTACCTTAGCTCTCCTCCCCTTTTCAGCTAAGCTCAAAAGTCCATCTCTAGTCAATGTCCCCATTTCTCTTTCTTAAACCCTCTGCTATGTGGTTTACAACCGGAAGTTTCAAGTGAAGACACTCTCTTAATTGCCAAATCATATTCTATTTATATTATTTTGGATTACATTGCTGTACTCATTATAGACATTATTTTCCTACTTTTTACTTCACTTTGCATCACTTACAATATTTTTGCCTGCCTCTCTGTATTTATCATGTTCGTTACTTTTTTACAGCAGAGAAAGACTCCATTACATCTGAGTACCACCATTTATTCAACCATTCCCTAATTAGTGGGCATCTGTTTGTTTCCAGTTCTTTGTTTCCATAAAACAAAACATTGTTATGCATTGTGTGTGTGTGTGTGTGTGTCTATCAGACCTTTCTTTTTTTGTTACTGACCTCTTTGGGGCATATGTTTCATGGTAGAATCTTTGGATAGAATGGTGGACATCTTAGTCACTTTCATTTCTTTACACAATTCACAACTCTACCAACCA
>CM053582.1:295307460-295337460 GCA_028627135.1 Pseudochirops cupreus | reverse complement strand
AAAAAGTACACGAGAAATATTGAGAGAAGTAAATGTTTCCTAGGAAAAGCATGTTAGTAAGAGAGTATGGTGGTGTTTTTTTTAAGTTACTCATTGGCCACTTAAGCCAAAGTTCAATTCCAAACCAGTTAAAGTTGTTTTTCTTTTTAAATAGTTGGGTACCTTGGACTTTTAAGGAAGAGGTGTTTTGAGAGGCAGAGCATCTAGCACTAATATTCAAGAGCTTTCAAGAACTTTCCAGTCTATATTAAATGAAATTTGGATTCAAACTCACTAAACTTAAATTTGTTGATCTATACAGCCTACTGCCATTCAGATAACATATAAGTAATATATAATTCCTCCTTTCTCATCTCTTCCTTCACCCTTATTTCTCCAATCTTTTTCATCTGCTTGGATATGTACATCCTCAATATAGATAGAATAAACTTCAGTTCTACTTTACTCTAGCCTCTAAACTCTTAAAACCTTGAAGTCCATTATTTGGGACAAGTTTAGTTGAGAGGCTATTATATTTTATCTTATATTTTGAGGACCTGAATCCCTCCTGTCATTTTTTAATGCTCAAATACCCCAGCATGTAATTCTCTTTTCCTGTTTCTCTTTCTTTTCTTTTTCTACCACCATATTAACATGGGAGAATGGTAGGGTTTATTGTCAGTACAGAGATCAGAGCTCTCAGGATTTATAACTTAAAGGAACCTTATAAATCATTTAGTCTGAGAGTTCTTAACCTGGAATCCATGATCTTTATATTCTGATAACTATTACACACACACACACACACACACACACACACACACACACACACACACACACACACAGAGCAAACTGCTGTTCTAGTTCAGCTTCCTCATTTTACAGGTGAAGGGGGTTGGGTAGTCAAGTTATACTATTAGGAGGGAGTGAAGGGAAAAGGATTCTTCCCTTATCATGATTCTTTCTCCACTTCTAAGAACAGATGCAGACTCCTTTTAAGATTTCTTTTAGGGGTGGCTAGGTGAATAGAGCACCAGCCCTGGAGTCAGGAGGACCTGAGTTCAAATGCGGCCTCAGACACTTAAACTTGCCAGCCGTGTGACTTTGGGCAAGACACTTAACTCCAATTGCCCTGCCCTCACCCCTCCAAAAAGCAAAAAAAAAAAAAAAAAAAAAAAGGTTTCTTTTAAAAACTGGTTGTTTCATGAAGCCACTACTTTGACTCCCTTTGGATTCCTACTCAGTGCTGGGTTTTATCCTAATCTCCCATGTATTTTTACCCATTAGTTTTATCCCAGGCTTGTCAGTCTAGACCCTCAGTCCACTGTGCAGTAGTAGTTCAATTCTGTTTTACAGAGCTGTTTGCACAGCATTGGCCTCTAATGCTAAATGATAATAATTGAGCTGATGGCACCATATGGCTTACTTGGTAGCCACTGTTAACACACTCATTTTCTTTATGTTCACAGAGAGGGGGTAATTTTGCTGTGGGCTTCAGGACAACTCCATTCTATATACATTACTGAGGAAATGATCTCTTCCTTGATGTAGAAGATGGCACTTTTCCCTACGTGTATCAGGTTACCAGCATTACAGTGCTTTATATGTAGTGATGTTTGTTGTATTGAATAGAATTAAATGATGTGATAGAGTGGGGAAAAGTTCTGAACCAGGAATAAGAAGATATGGATTCCTGCCTTTAGCTTTGTCACTTCTTAGCTTTATCTCTCTGTACCTTCAATTCTTCCTCTTTAAAATGGGTGAGTAATTGCTGCTTTGACAACCTCACTGGGTTCAGTTCAGTTCAACAAGCATTTATTAAGTGTTTGCTACATGCAAGGCTCTACACAAAGGGGGTACAAAGATGAAAATGAAGTGGTCCCTAACCTCAAGAACTTAAGTGAATTAATATATTTGAAATTTTTAAAGTATAGATGGTATTGCTGTTGCTTGGCTAATGTTTCTTTATTCTGTGTTTTGTTATTATGGGCAAAAAAGTAAGTTGGTGGTTGACTCTTTTTGAAGATACTTAAAACTCAGTGTTAGGAGGGAGAGAGCCTAACACTGGGGTACCAATGGAAAATGTTGCTGAGATGGGCTTAATGAAGCCTCCTAGGATCAGCTGGACTGCTAGCGAACGCTTCATTTCCTGTGGATTCCTTCTCTTATAAGCTGAGCAGAGCTCCAAAGGCTCCCGTTACAATTATCACCCACTTGTTCTGGAGGATTCAAGTTTTTTCTTTTTTTTTTTTCTTCTTCTTTTTTTTTTTTTGCATTAGTCAGGTTGACGGATTCATGGTATTAATCATGACTGAAGTTGTTATTTATCACCTGCTGGGTGAGAAATAATAATTTTGGCACTAGTGGGGCAGCAGGCCAGAGGTATCAAATTAAGTAAAACATCTAAACACTAGCAAGGATCATTTCTCTGATTAATGAATTGTTACAAAGAAAAAGTGCTACTCATTATCTGGTCCTACCAATACAAAGAGGGGACTTGTGTTGTAAGAAAAAAGTACCAGCTTTCTCTGTCCAATATTTCTATGCATGTCATTCTTGTCTTCATTCTTTATTCTTTCTCCCTCTCTGAAGGGATACAATGTCACTCCGACCATTCGTTGTATTTTTAATTCTAGTGCTAAAGGATAGGAATGGAAAAATCTCCTGCATTTTGAAGCTGTGTTAGATAAAATGTCTGGCTTTGCCAAAGGTATTTGTGTCCCATAAAAAAGATTTTGTGAAAAAAACAAAACAATTCCAGTTCTTTTACTAAAAGCAGTGGATGGAGGGCAGGCCTTAATGTCAGAAAGATCTGGGTTTGTCTGTCCTCTGACTTGTAGAACCAAAATGACCCTAGGAAAATCACTTAACCTCTCGCTTCTTGGGTCTAGGACTGCAAATTACAAAGGTAAGGAGCTTTTCCCGATGCCCCTCAATGCTAGGGCTTTCCCTCTGAGACTCTCCAATTTATCCAGAGGTCTATATCTTATGTGTACCTAGTCATTTGTATGTTATTCTCCCCATTCAATTGTGAGTTCCTGAGAGCAGGAACTGCCTTTTTGTTTTTCTTTGTACCTGTAGCTCTTAGCATAGCACTCAGCACATAGTAGGCATTTAATAAATACTTGTTAATTTGGCAGGTAGCCCACATGCTTTAGTGGAGTGATTCCACAGCAAGAGATCACTGTACTGATTAAATTTCAGGTCTGGACACCTCCCTAAAAAGCCCTAAAATTACCCTTAAGATACTGAATTAAAATTTCCAAGTAAATATCTAAGGTATGACTGACACATCAATGTATAGTTCAGCACCAATGACCGTCATGTTCTCTTTCAACTTCAAAATTACTACAATGGTGGTTATCCTTTGAAAAAGAGCAAATTCCCCTTTCAGATAAGGGAGGAAGATTTCTTATGAATTATTTTGATGACTCTGTGATTTTTATGATCTGAAGCAATTTTTTTTAAACTTCTCTGCACCTTCTTTTGAATGGACACTGTTCTGAGTACACAGATGATACTAAGGGATTGCATTACAACATCACAGTTTTAGAGCTGGAAAGGACCTTCAAAGGTCATCAGTCAATCCCCTTAATTTCACAGATGAGAAAACTAAGGCACTGGGAGTGAAGGGACTCACCCAAGGTCACACAGTTGTCAAGCTTTTTGTTGGCATTTGAATCTAGGGCTCCCTGATTCCATGTCTAACTCTCTGTCCGTAGTACCATGCTGTGTGCCAAGGACTATTTAAATGAGAGAAAGAGAGAAGACAGAGAGAGAGAGAGAGAAGACAGAGAGAGACTGTTTTTACTTTCCGAAATATACAAGTCAGTGATGAATACACAGGGGTTCGTTTATTTTTGTATTTAATTTTCGAATTATAGGAGATAAAAACTACTCGATGACAAAACAAGTCTGGTTTGCCTGTGTTTATTCATCCAAACATTCTTAAGAAGGTGCTTTTAAAAAAAAATTAACGATATAGTGATAATATGCTATAGGAATAAAAGATTTTGGAACCATTTCCATAACTATTTTCCTGTTACTTAAAGTCATAACAGTTAAATAATTGATAATAATATGTTTTAATTGTGGGTAGATAATAGCATCCATTTAAATAGCACAGTGAAGTTTATTAAAAACCCCTTTCTCAGACAATGTAAAGATTATTATTCTCACTTTTACCCCTGAGGTTGAGAAGTAAAATGACCTACCTTCGGCTAACCAGGTAATAAAGCTGGCCAGGACTTCACTGAAGGACTTTTGACTCAAAGTCAGTCATTTTTTCCACCATGCCATACTGAATTATGGTTGCCTTATGGAAATGATCACTGTCCACTCTTTACCCAAATTAACTCAGCTAGCCAAGGAATAAAATAATGTTGAGTCAAAACTTGGTTTATAAGATGGCAGGCCAAGGAAAGCTCAATTTAGCTTCAGTGGTTAAATTCAGAAGTCCTGCAGCATTTAACTCCTTTGTCAGCTCAACTTCCCTATATAAAGTTAGAAACCTAATGGCCTCAGAGGATAGAGGCCAAAGCACAAATCAAACATGTGATTATATAAAGGAGAATGAGGAATGGCTTCCGTGCTATTAAAATTTAACAAAAACATCTAGATACCTCATTTAGGTTTCTAAATTTGGGGTTATAATGAGAAACTAAAAACTATTTCTAAATGTAAAGACCTGAATTATCAAAGTCCCTCCTTTGACACATATTTTTCTGACTCCCTGTCCTGTGCAAGACTCTGTAAGGATTGTTGTTGCTTTTGTTCAGTTATTTCAATTGTATCCAACACTTTGTGACCCCCTTTGGTGTTTTCTTGGCAAAGACACAAAGTACTTTGCCATTTCCTTCTCCAGCTCATGTTACAGATGAGGAAACTGAGGTAGATGGGGTTAAGTGACATGCCCAGGGTCACATAGCTAATAAGTGTCTGAGGCCAGATTTGAACTTAGGAAGATGAGTCTTCCTGACTCCAAGACCAATCCTCTGTCCACTGTGCCAATATAAGGCATACCTTGCCTTTAGTTATCACAGAATTTTAGAATTAGAAGGGACCTTAGATGTCATTTTTCAAGACCAACCAACCCATACCTAAACATAAATCTCTACAAATGAAGACCCTCAGTAAGATTAAAGAACCTGCTGCCTCTCGTCAACTTTTTGTTCCCCGTTCTGCCTCTGGTGCCAAGCAAAGCAAATCCAGTTCATATTCCATATGGTGACTTCAAATATTTGAAGACATATTGTGTTTCCTCTTTTCTTTGTGAAATCTCCCAGTTCATTTTCCCGACCCTCATATGGCATGGGGCAGAGTCACGTTGCCATCCAGCTCACCTTCCTCTGGATGTCCCGCAGTTTCTCTGTGACCCTTAAAAGCTTTCACCAGTGTGGTCTGATCAGTAGAAAGTAAGTCAGGGCTCTGGCTCGTCTCATTCTGGATACTAGACCGGTATTAATGTGGCCAAAGATTGCATTAGCACTTTTGGGGGGTGCGGGTGGTAGAGGGCAGGGCCAGCTTAGCCTTATTGCTTTATGTCGAGTGTAAAGACCTTTTTTTTTTTCATTTCTTGTTGTCTAGTTATGTTTCCCACCTGCCGCACTTATGCAGTTGATATTTTGAACCAGTAAACACAAAGAATAAGTACAGAAGTGGAAAGGACAACACGGAAAGTCTTTGTAGTTAAGGGGCTTTAAATCAACCTCACAGACAAGTGTAGCAGGGGCTCAGAAGAGGGCGCGATGATGGCAGTGCCCTGGAACAACAGGGAAAGCTTTCTGGAGGAGCTGGGATATACAACAGGCCTCAAAATATGGGTACAATTTAGATAAGTGAAAATAAAGACATGATGTTTGTAATTTATTTTGCTGGCAATGGGGAGTCATTGAAGGTTTTTGAGCAGGGGAGGGAAATGAGGTGAGTGGTGATTTAGGAAGATTAATGTACCATTGGTACTTGGATAGATTGCAGAGGGCTTAGACTAACATTAGAGAGAACATGCAAGAGCAGATGAGAGTTGAGACTAGGGTGGTGGATATGATAAAGAAATGGCAGAGGCATGTGAGAGTGAGGGAGATTGGTAAGTAAAAGATGATTTTGAAGTTTTGATCCTTGATGACAGAAATAGAAAAGTAATGAGAGGGAACTATTGGGAGGGGCTGAAGAGTTTGATTTTAAACATACGGATCTTGAGGTGACAGTAGGCTGGCCACCTAGAAATGTCTCCAAAATAGTTGGAAAACAGACTTTATTACCATGATGGCAATTCATAACACACTCTTTATTTCTTTGACATGACATATGGTGTTTCCTTAAGTGTTCATGTCCTCAATATTTTTAGGTTACATGACCAACAAAAAGCAAAAAAGGGCAGGAAATTGTGTTCAGTTCAGCTCTACCAATCTTGACATCATCCATATTAAACATCCAAATTCAAATTGGCAGAAAAAGTCCCCGTGTGTCTGGTTGTCACATTTCAAAACCCCCCAAATATACACTCGCAAACTCCATGATACTTGCTTTCTATAATTTTATAATTATTAACATATGTATGCTTCCATTTTCGTCTTTCTTACCATCCTACTGTTAATTGAAGGACACACAGGTAATCAGAAGTGGCAAATGAAGATTCAATTCCTTTAACTGTCAGTTATTCTCAGGCATTGGAGGGCCCTTCAGTTTTAGAAATTAAATTATATTGGGCCACCACTACACTTTTTTGTCGGCTTGGGTTCATCATTCCCTGATGAAAAACTATAGGTCAGCTTTCTTCAGGTTGCTCTATATACAGGTCTTTGCTTTATAAACTGGCATTTGTTTCCTTTTAAAATTGCATGCCTTAAGTTGAATTTTCTATGTCTTTCTTTGTAAAATATTTTGTGAGTGACCAAAGATGGCTAATGGTAGAGGATAAGAACAAAATAAATTGATGCCTCCTCTTTTGTTTCCCCTGCTTCTGTCATTAAAAGAGAAGTGGGGGTGAGGGGAGCTATATAAGGCCATGTGTATTTTATGGGACAATAAATTCATATGTTTCTGATTTGTTTATGCTTAACTCATCAAAATGTGGTTTTCTAAGAGCTATTTGATGTCCCAGTACACCCTCTTGAGACTATCTAGAAGGTTTTTTCATTCACCCTTCTCCTCTGACTCTCCCAGTCTTCATAAAAATAGAGTCATGTTTTGACAGAAATAGAAGTAAAAGAGAAAAATACTGGAATTTTCTTTAAGTCTGACCTGGAAATTCTAGAGACTTTTTATTGAGTGAAAAAATGTTCTTCCAGTAATTTGGTCAAACATATATATTTTAAAGCCACACTTTTCTCTTATTTTACAGGCTGCCTCATTAGAACCAGTATGTCTTAAACTTCATAAAGCTCTGAGGACAAAGGACCTTTGAATGCTGTTATTGTTGTTTGGTCTTGGGGGGCAGGGGGAAGAGCAGGAGAATTAATTCAATTCCACAAGCCATAAACAGCTAATGTTGCATCTAGATACTAAGGATAAAAATACTCCAAAAATGATAGTCCTTCCCCTTCAGGTTATTTTCTACTTGTTAGGGATACAACATGTACGTAGACAACTAATTACAATGTGTGTGTATACTTTTAGTATAAATATAGATTTACGCACACTTTGTAGTTGTTGATGTTGTTGAGTCGTGTCTGACTCTTTCTTGACAAAGATACTGGAGTGTTTTGCCATTTCGTTTTGCAGATCACTTTACAAATGAGGAAACTGAGGCAAACAGGGTTAAATGACTTGTCCAGGGTCACACAACTAGTACATGTCTGAGGATGGATTTGAACTCAGGTCTTCCTGACTCCAGAGTTCTATCTGCTATACCACCTAGGTGCTCTACTTCATAATTTGTTTTATTTATATATATATGATATATATAAATATATATAAATGTAAAACTATAGAAGTAACTATGTAACAAATATATATTGTGTAATATAAAATACATAAACTATATTACAAAGAATACATGTATAATTACAAAGTACATTTATTTATTATGTGTTAATATAATCTAAAAGCACTAGAGTACATATGTTTATATATAAATATAGATATATATCCAATTATTTCAAGAGGATGAGAGCCCTCATTACTTATCACAGGCTTTAGAAAGGGCCTCACAGAGGAACTAAAACCTGAGCTGTGCTTTGAAGGAAGCTAGGGAATTCTTCAGGGCCAGGATTAGGATGGAGTGCGTTCCAGAAAAGGGGGACTGCTTGTGTAAATAGGTGTGTAGGCAGGAGATGGAATGCCATTTACAGGGAGCCAATATCAGACACATTTGAGTGGAATGGAGAGTGCATGAAGAGTAGCAATAGGATGCTTGCTGAGAACCAGACTGTGAGGGGCTTTAAATGCTAGGCTGAGGATTACAAAGAAAAAAACAATACAAAAAAACCTAGATCTTGGGTGGATCTTCCCATAGGAATAAATAGTAGCAAAAGCACCGTGCTTGGTTGCTGACGTCAGAACTCATGCTTAGGATGAGGGATAACAGTAGGCAAAGCTCTCCATCTCCTTCCCAAAGACCAACACACAACAACAAAGCCAGTCTCATCTAAGGCTTCTGGTGTAGTCAACCAGGAGATAGCTACATGTCCTTTGCTTTCTCTGTCCTCAAAATATATTCATTCTCATTTTCAAATTGCCGGTTTGCAGTGCTAAATCTCTCCCCACACTAATTTCTTGAGGTCAGAATCTGACCCTGATTGGAACAAAATCTGGAGTCAAATATTCACACCAGAATGCTTTTACCTTGCGGTGTGTCAGAAGCTATCTCGCTGCAAATGCTTCACACACCTTGGAGTGCAGCTTGTGGAACTGATGAGGTGAAGAGCACCGCAAGCAGCTTCTGTGCTGGTAATCACAGGACTGAAGAAACACATACATCATCTGCCACATCGGTTGGCATTCCAAGTAAAAAACCTTCACATTGTGTAAGACGTTGGACAAATGACGGCCATATGCATGTTTGTCTGGGTGCAGATGGCCCCGCGCTCTCGTTGGGGAGAACGCTGAGCTCGGCTCTTTTTGGCCGACAGTTTAATATTGGTGACACAGTTTATGTCCTCTGCAAAAACAATAATGGAGGATAAGGTGACATAAATTATTTGCAATTCGTTTGACATATGCAGGGCATTGTCCTTGCAATAATCACCATCAGTCTGTCAGTTTAAGGTATGAACCGTGCCACGGCCATTTTATATCACTGGGTTAAGCTTTCACATGCTGTAATTTTACAGATTTGTTCTTTGGCAAACCACTGCAACACAAATCAAATCGGATTATGTTTAGTCATGTACTGTATCATGCACATTGCTTAGATAAAAAAGGCAAAACAACACTGTGCAAGCCACTGGAATTGTGAGGCAGGCTACCATTTGATATCGTGGTGATCTGGTCGTTGAAGAGCGAGAGTTCCGTCTACAACATTACTCAACTTTTCTTGTTCATTTTTCAAGTCAGCACGGTTATTTGCAAAGACTGTTGGGTTTTTGTTGCTCTACGGGAAAATCGAGCCTGCAACAAATTAGTCTGATGTGCTGTAAACACTTCTCTCGAGATTTTAAAAAATATATTTACACAAATATGGGAACATGAATCTCTTGGGAAAGTGTCCTTTTAGAAGTGGAAGCTGCATATTTAGTTGTGTGTCTGTGGGCACTCGTATACATGTTAGTCTTATGTTTAGCTGGTATCATTTGATTTCTATATCAGCGCAAGAAAATTCCTGTAAATGGTGATTAAATATCAGACAGTGTTACTCTTGTTTTTACTGTGTAAACGAAATGCCATACGGCATGTTTTCATTGTTGGGCTCTGATGCCAATTGACGTTGAAAATTTGCGTTTTACAGTTTGACCACACAGAGTAAGCAAATGGTTCTGAATCATTGTGGCGTTGCGTGCATTTAAGCCACCTGATAAATGTGTTTCAATGACATTGCCTCAATTTTCTGGAGTTTCCAAGAGAACTATAAATTCCCCAATAGGACATTCTGAAATTGAGTAGGAAGAAGTTTGTATGGAGCAGCATGATTCGTTTTCCTTTGGAAAAGTTAGTTCCATCGAGTTATATCAGCAGAACTGAATCTTCTCTTTCTATCTTTACAGAGCCCTTAAACCAGAAAGATTTATTGCACTTACATCCTTGAAATAACATACTTTTTTTCTTTGAAGGCAGCCATTATCACCAAGCTATTTTATATCTATCCTGATAAGTGTAGTGAAGGGAAGCATTTACAAATAACTTACTTTAATCTGCCTTCTATTCATATAGTGCAACAGGGAATTTGATGTCAGGTTAAGAAGACTCCCCAAAGTCTTTGCCTTTGTATGTAAATAGGACCCAAGTCTCTGTTCTTCAGTGGCTTCAGTGAAAGACTGAAAAACATGAAAAATTAATGGCTAAGAAAACCAAATAATGTATTTATTTGGCAGAGCAGCAACACCATTCAAATAGCTTTCCCACTCCCTTTGATCTATCTTAGTCCATCCTTTTCCACAAATAATTGTATTTTAACGTATTTAGCTTCTTTAAGAAGTCCCTATTCATAATGCCCCAAACTTGAGGTGGTACTAGAAGCTATTAGTGATCTTCTTTAGAATGGCTGATATCTGCAGACAGCATTGCCAGGTTCTGAATCTCAGCTAAGTGTTGTGAGGAACATATTATAAATTAATGGGCTTCCATAAATATTCGAATTCTCTACCTCCGTTATCCCCCGTGTTCCGTAGTGTTAGACTCCTTTTTTCTGCCTTTTCTCTAATTTGAGCTCTTGCTTCATAGCTGAATATTCGTACTTTTCTTTCTCTTCTCCTTCTGCTTCTCCTTCTCTACCCATCTTTTATTGTTTTCAACCTGTTTATTGAACACCCTCATTATTCATGACACTGTGCTAGGTGCCCTCTCTAATATCAATACTAAATATTTAATGGGTACCTCCTGGGTAAATGGTTTCATGCTGTTGTTATTCATCCATTTCAGGTATGACATTCTTGGCAAAGATGTTGGAATGGTTTGCCATGTCCTTCCCCAGCTCATTTTACAGATGAGGAAACTGTGTCAAGGTTAAGTGACTTGCCCAGGGTCACACAGCTAATAAGTGTCTGAGGCCCGATTTAAACCCAAGTCTTCCTGACTTCGTGGTTCCATACTGTTTGCTATTGGGCTTCACAATGTGGAGAAGAAAAAAACATACAGTTAGATAAACAGAAGAAGAAGAATTACTGCTGGGTATACAGGGTGTCCCGAAAGTTTCGGTGCAGTTTTAAGCTACTAAAGTTTAATTAAACCATTTAAAGCATTATCCTTAATCCTAACAAATGCAGTAAATCAACAAAAATAACTTTAACCTTAATCCTAACAAATAAAATAAGCTAACAAAATGGGCTACTTTAAGTTTTTATTAGTTTAAAACAGCACTAAGACTTTCAGGATACCCTATAGCCCTTTAAATAGCACTCTGAGAATTTGATTGTCTCGAGAGCCCTATAAAGTAGGCACTCCAGATGTTCTTATCCCTATTTCACAGATGAGGAAGCTGACGCAGAGAGATTAAGTAATTTACCTGCCTAGACACACACAGTCAGTAAGCGTCAGAGGCGAGATTCGACCTCGTGTCTTTGCGGCTTCCAGCTCTGCTGCTTTATTCGCCTCTCCTGCTCCCGGACTCAGACGCGCAGACATGTTGAACTCGATTAAATCCTGCTCCATTACAGGGTGATGAGGTTCCAGGGTACGCGTTGCACACGAATTTGGTTTGGCGGGGTTAATGACGGGGAAGTGCAGGGCCGTTATCATTTTGGTTTCAGGAGGAAGGTGAGGAAGGGGATATTTCAGGGATGCTGAAGATGTTGGTTTGAAATGGATATTTACACGCGAGAACATAGCTGCAAATAGAAACAATAATAGTTGGAGCGGCTAAGTGGCTTAGTGAATAGAGCACTGGCCCCGGAGTCAGGAGGACCCGAGTTCAGATGTGGCCTCAGACACTTGACACACTTACTAGCCATGTGACCTTGGGCAAGTCACTTAACTCCAATTGCCCTGCCTTCCCCCCACCAAAAAAAATAACACTAGTAATAACATCTAACAATTACATACTACTTTAAGGTTTGTCTAACAATTATATAGCACTTTAAGGTTTACAGAGCACTTTATAAATATTAAACAACCCTGGGAGGTGGGTGCTATAATTATCCTTATTTAACAGATGAGGAAACTGAGGCAGACAGTTTAAATGACTTGCCAAGATTTGTACATGTAGTGCACATTTAATTTGAGGCAAAGATTCGAACTTCAGTCTTCCTGGTTCCAAATAAAGTTCATTAGGTAGAGTAGGACATTATCTAACACCTCTCTGAATATATTAATAATTAATAAACCCCAAAAACAGACACTGAGATAAAATAGGGAGAGAAGGAACTATGTGCAGCACACCACGAAAACCAGAACAACTGTGTAGACTGCCATCCCTGGTTTTGCCTTCCTACCTTCTCCATTTTCCAGTAAGATTCACTTAGACTTCCTGATGTTTTCTCACAAGAGAGATCAAAGGAGGTGTGTCTGCTTGGTTTGTTTGTTTTCCTATATAAACATAAAACAACTGATTCCCCGGGAAAAGGTCATGTACTAGGATTTATTTTTCCAGTAATGATAGTTTTGCTCTGAGCCACATATGTCCTTTTGTCTGAATCCTCTTGTGAACAATAGTGTGTTAAATTAGGTGGGATTAAATTTACAGTCTTATCCTAGAACGGAATTTTTTTCCATGCAAAGTCAATTGATATATGCAGGGTCTTACTCTTGTTGTAACTGGATGTATAGGGTTGTCCCAAAAGTCTTAGTGTAGTTTTAAGCTGTTAAAATCTTCAAGCTATTAAAGCTTAAACTGGTACTAAGACTTTTGGAACAACCCTGTGTTATTAGTTTCACTATATTTGTTTTATTTGTTAGGATTGAGATTGTCATAGAAAAAAAAAAGAGTCTCCCTGTTTAAGAGAACCTTAGAAGGAGTATGCACGATGCTAAGAACATCCTTTTGTTTTGAATGGGAGAACACAGTCTTTTACACACATACACACACATACCCCCTTAGTTAGGGCCCTGGGAATCAGTTACTGTTGTCAATTAATCAACAAGCATTTATTAGGAGCTTCATCTTTGCCACATACTAAAGACATAAAGACAAATGAAACAGTTCCTCCCCTCAAAGAGGTCACATTCTATAAGAAAAGGGAGCATGTGTACGTAAAAGTATGCAAAATATAAGGCAATTTTCCCTTTTTTAGTGGGACACATTAGGTACTAGCAGCCTGAGGGAGTCAGGAAAAGCCTTATGTAGGAAGTGGTGTCTGAGATATTTGAGCAAAAGTAGGATTGGAGGGGTAGAGTCAAGATGGCGGAGTAAAAGCAGGGACTTGCTTGATCTCTCCCCCAAATCCCTCCAAATACCTGTAAAAATGACTCTAAACAAATTCTAGAGCAGCAGAACTCACAAAATGACAGAATAAAACAAATTTCCAGCTCAAGACAACGTGGATGGTTGACAGGAAAGATCTGTGGCACCAGTCTGAGAGAAGAACGCAGTCTGGCATGGGCCACACTGGCACATTCAGGACCAGAGCAGGCCTCAGGGGACTGAATCATTGGCAGCTGTGGTGGCTTTCAGACTTCTCAACCCACAAATGTCAAAGACAACTTAGAAGGTCAGTAGGAAAGGTCTGTTGGACCTGAGTGAGAAAGGAGTGAGTTCTGGCCCTTGTCTGAGGGCCGCAGTGGGGGTAGCAGCAGCAGTGGCTGTTTCTGGAACTCTCACCCGATGAGAGTTGGTGATCAGAGGGGGATTGCAGGGATCTCTTTGCTGGTGCTGAGGCAAGATTCTCTTCCTTTGCCCATGCTTGGATTTGGGTTGCAGTCCTGGGTGGTGGTCCTGGGGTGAGAAGGAGCACTGGCCTGGCAGAGCTTGTGGCTGTGGTACAGAGGGAATCTCCTCACAGTTTCAAGGCAGAAAACAGTGCTTGTGGTCACTCACAAACCAGAGCACAGACCAGGAGAGAAGTAAACACCTCTCTTTTGATCATACAACCTTGGAAGAACTGAAAATTTATAGGTCCCTAGAAATATCTCTGAAAACAGCTGCACAAAACCCTTGAAGCTTGGGAGAGTACACTCTCTACACTGGAAGCAGAGTCTAACCTTAACAAAGAGCTAAAAAGTCAAATAATTGTCTGGGAAAGTGAGTAAACAGCGGAAAAAAAAACCCCTCAGACTATAGAATCGGACTATAGAATACTTTGGTGACCAGGAAAATCAAAACATACAACCAGAAGAAGAAAACAAAATCAAAGCCCCTACATCCAAAACCTCCAAGAAAAACATGCATTGGTCTCAGGCCATGGAAGAGCTCAAAAAGGATTTTGAAAATCAAGGAAGAGAAGCAGAGCAAAAGTAGGGATTGTCGGAGGCAGAGGTGAGGAAAGAGTATATTGCAGGCATGGAGGGGGAGGGGGAGAGGAAAAAATAGCCTAAGCAAAGATGAGGAAGAGGAAGGGAAGGGAGCAAGTATAGGAGCTCATAAGGGCTCATTGTTAAATTTTCAGTGTGATCATTTACACCTCAGAAATCAGCAAGCTATAAATCAGTTTGGTTTATTATTTTGTTTATTGTCTAAACTTAAGGAAGTGATGGAGATAATATTAATGCATATTGAATTTAAAAGTATGTCCTGCTTACATTTTTCCCCCTGGAGAGCTGTTAAAAATTTACCAGTACACTCTGGCATGGAAGGGAGAGATGTATGAGGGGTAGTAAGGAGTCCAATGTGGCTGGTTTGTAGATTGCATTGAGGGGGAGGGAATATAATAGAGCTGGAATAAGTAGATTTTAACTCCTTTGTGAAGGGATTTAAATGCCAAATAGATTAACTTGGATTTGATCCTAGAGGCAAGAGAGAAACTACTGGAGCTTTTTCAGCAGGGCAGTGATAGGGTCAGGCTCCTGCTTCAGTGATATCATGTTGTCATCCTGGGTCCAAGATGGATTAGTGGGCAGAGAGGCTTGAAGCAGGGAGACCAATTAGGAAGCTGTTGGAACAGTCCAGGTGAGAGGAGATGAGCATCTGAACTGGGAAAATCACTGTGTGAGTGGAGAGATGGGGATGGATGGGAGAGATGGCAAGGGAGAATTGAAAAGACTTCACAACTGACTGGATATGTGGGGCGAGGGAAAGTGAGGTTTCTAGGATTAATTCTAGGCTTCAAGCTTGATTATCTGAAAGTTCAGAAGACAGGTGGAGTTGGGGGGAAAAGACATTAAGTTCCTTTTTGGACATGTTGGGTTTGAGTTGCCCACGACACAGCTGGTTTGTCATGTCAGATTGGCAGATGGTGATTCAAGACTGGAACTCAGGAGGAAGACATGAGGACCCTTTGGGGAAAGATATTAGAGTAAGAGAGAGCTAGCATCCAACCCAGGCCTTGCTATCCTTAGAGGATTTAGTTTAACCTTAAATCTCCTGAACCCAAGATTAAGAGGCAGTTGTGTTATTCTAACTCTGCTTTAATGTGCCTTGTAGTCTTGGCTTTAGTCACCATTCTGATCTTCTAATGTGCTTTGTAAAATAACTCAGATTCTACCAAGGTACATTAGTAAGAATACTCTGGCATAGTAGAAGAGCCTTTGGGCTAAGAGAGGAATGATTCTTTTGATCTAAAAAGCATACCATATTTCTGAGACTATATATGTGTGATAGACATCTGCCTGGGTCTTCCTCTAAAGGAATTCTTTAATTGCATTGCATAACTTTGAGTTGCTTCCCTAGTGAGAAGTAAGAAGTGGTCTCTACTGGTACACATGTGTATGAAGAGAAGTGGATTTCCTGGGAAGATTTTTCAGTTTTATTTATTTTGCCCTCATGGCAGAAGCAGGAAAAAAGTAATTTGTTCAGACTAGTGAAACTTTTGGTACATTTCCAAGATCTAGTCTATGTTGTTTAAAAAAATAAAACAACCCGCCAAAAGAAAACTCAGTGCTATCCAAGAGGGCAGTATTGACAATTCACTTCTCTATAATAAATATCACTAAGGTCTGTGGTTAAAGCTAGTTGTCGTCTTGTTAGTAATACATACTTAACTGCTGTAGCCACAAAACTCTGCCTGTTTTACAAGTGTTGCTAAAACAACGATCATGATTCTGGACCATGTCATTAACTCAGAGGGGCAAAGCCTTGAAACAATACCTGTTGGGATGTTTCAGTGCCTACTGTGTTCTGTACGTCATGTGGATCAAACCAAGGTCCTTGAATAGCAGGATCTGATGGTTTTGGCTTCAATATATTCAGTATGTATTCGGTATATTGGCTTCAGTCCATGGGTTGCATCTGACCCATATATGGTACATACTGTAATGCAGCATTCTTAAGACCGGAGTAAGCACATATTCGGCCTCCAGATTCCTTTTTCTTGAAGCAAGTTGTGTGGTATTCTGCAGAAAGGGAGACTTTTGGAACTAGCAAAATTTCACAATGACATCTAAAGACTATACAATTTGCTTTGCTTTTGACTGGTAATCAATTTGTGAACTCTTTCCAGGGACCTAATATTGCTAATTGGTTGGATTTTGTTTTGAGGTATAACAATGCTAGAGATAAAGGAAGGGGGAAGAAATAGCTAAGATCACAATAACCATCTTATAAATGGTCAATCAACCAAAGTATGGTACAAATAAAATTTTAAAACTTTGTTTAGTCATTTTTGACTTGTGTCTGATGCTTCATAACCCCATTTGGGGTTTCCTTCGCAAAGATACTGGAGTGATTTGCCATTTCTTTCTCCTACTCATTTTAAAGATGAGGAAACAGAGGTAAACACGGTTATGTGACTTGTCCAGGGTCACACAGCTAGTGAGTGTCTGAGGCTGGATTTGAGCTCAGATCTTCCTGATTCCATGCCCAGTGTTCTATCCACTGTGCCACCAAGATGACCTAAAAACTTTATGATGGGGCTTATTTAGAATGTATTAAGGATGTTATTTTGAGACAATATTAGTCAGAGGAACCAAATAACATTTGCAGGTGAAATGAAGCTGGGAGAAAGCTAAAATGTCACATGACGGAATTGGGATCCCAAAATCTCAGCATGCTGGAACAGTGGTGTCCATCTAATAAGATGAAATGCTGTAAGAATAAATATAAATTCCTACATTCGGGTTTAAAGAAACCCCCAAGGGGGGCGGCTAGGTGGCGCAGTGAATAAAGCTCCGGCCCTGGAGTCAGGAGGATCTAAGTTCATGTCCGGCCTCAGACACTTAACACGAAAACTAGCCATGTGACCTTGGGCAAGTCACTTAACCCCAATTGCCCTCCAAAAAGCAAAAAAAAAAAAAAAGAAACCCCCAACAATCACATAAATAGAAGGCTGGGGAAAGTATGGTGAGGAAATAATTCATATGGAAAAGACCATGAAGTTTTTAGTGGACTGCAAATTTAATATGAATCAACAGGTCAAAAAGGTTAACGCAGCCGGTCCAAAAGAAGTCAGATGACAGTCCCACTGTTGTTGTTCCATAACCCTATTTAGGGTTTTCTTGGCAAAGATCCTAGAGTGGTTTAGCCATTTCCTTATCGATCTCATTTTATAGATGAGGAAACTGAGGCAAACAGGGTTAGGTGACTTGTCCAGGGTCACATAGTTAGTAAGTATCTGAGGTCACATCTGTACTCCAGTCCTTGGACTTCCAGCTCTGCACTGTATCCACTGTGCCACTTAGTGGCCCCAGTCCTGCTGTATCCTGCCACAATCAGACCACATCTCCAGCAGTGTGTTTGGCTTTGGGTGCCACGTTTTAGAAAGGACTCTAGCAAACAAGAACATTCCAGGGTAGGGTCATCAGCATGGTGAGAGAACTTGAACGTGTGTCATATGCAGATGTGTTGAAAAAGACGAAGAACAGAATATTTAGGAAGCACATGACAGCCATTTTCAAGTATCACATAGAATGGAGAGTTATACTTTAATTTAAATTATCCTTTAAGTTAAATTATACTTATTTTTTTTCTGATCCCTATAGGCCAGAACTAGGAGAAATGGGTATAAAGTATGAAGAGGCAAAATTTTTATTTAGTCTAAAAACTACTTGGCAAAAGAGCTATATGAAAGTGGTAGGCACTCCTTCAGGAGGCCTCAAAGTGAGGGCAGGGGTCATATATTCTCAATTTTTAATGTTCTGCATCACTTAGCGTAGGAGATATTCGATATTTGATTCTCAGTATTTGAACATAAGGCAACCTTTCTTATCCTCGATCAATGGACAACACAGTGCGCTTTTCACCTTGGTCATGAGAATCAAGGAGGTCTTTTTCCTCCTCACATGTGAGTCTTAGACTTTTGTTTAAAAAAAATACTACTGATTTTTGTTCCTAACATATCCTTTTACTGGATCATGAAGACTGACTCATGATGTTTCCATCCAAAAAAAAAAAAAAGGACTGTTTGAAATTTGTTTTAAGGAATCTCCCCCTCGTACCTCTATCCAGTGGGCACCATTCAGAGCCACCAACAATGGTACTGTTTTCTCATGGTCCCATTGTAATGAACTGATCATTCTGTCTCTTTAGCTCTATCCTTTAAGTTGAATGGAAAGAATCACTCAGTTATTCTAGTACTCAGATCAATGTTTCTCTGAATCAAAGAAGAAATGTAGAATTTAAGATGCTGTGGATTTAGGTTTCACAAATGTTTTATCTGAGAACATAGATTGTATTTCAGTTCATTTTCTTAAAAGAGATATTATAACCTAAATTTATGAGTCAGGATTTTTTTTCTGAATATGAATTCACCAGTGTGGGAAACACCTAGTGAAAAAACTGCCTCTCTGCCAACAAATGAATGAAGGGAACATTTCCATAGTGAGATTAGATTAGATTAAATTAAATTAGATTAGATTTGGGGCAGCCTGGTAGCATAGGAGATAGAGCACCAGGTCAGGAGTCAGGAAGACCTGAGTTCAAATCCAGCCTTAGACACTAGCTTAGCAAGTCATTTAACACCATTTGCTTCAGTTTCCTCATCTGTAAAATGAGCTGGAGAAGGAAATGGCAAATCACTCCAGTGTCTTTGCCAAGAAAACCCCAAAAGGGGTCATGAAAAGAAGAGTCAGTTACTATAACGACTGAACAAAACAGCAAAGGTTAGATTGTGGTCTCCTTGAGGGCAGGAACTGTCTTTGACATCTCTTTCTGTCCCAGGCTTAGCACACTGCCTGGCACGTTGTTGTTCACTTGTGTCCAAATCTTTTTTCTTGGAGAAGATATTGGAGTGGTTTGCCATTTCTTTCTCCAATGAATTAAGGCCAACAGGGTTAAGTGGCTTGCCCAGGGTCATGGCTAGTAAGTTACCTGGAGCCAGATGTGAATTTCTTAACTCCAGGCCCAGCACTTTACCCACTGAGCCACCCAGCTATCTCCTGCCTGGCATATGGTGGGTGCTTAATAAATGTTTATTGATTCTTGCCTAATATGTGCAAAACTGAGGATACAAATAGGAAAAAGAATGAGTTGGCAGTCTCTGCAATCTGGGAGCTCATTTTCCAATAGTGGGAGATAACCCATATAGACGTGTTCAGCTGCAGCATGGATGGAAAGGCCCAATGGTCCTGATGGTTCAGTGGGACATGTAGTAAAACCCAGTGCTCTGGTCAGCAAGTAATGTCGATTGACTGGAGCACAGAAGGCGGATGAGGATGATGTACAAACACGTCTTCCATATTGTCATTTCAATTGTTAAAACCATTTCTGTTTCTGACACTGAACCAGCCGATTGTGCCAAGGACTTTGGTGACGAGAACTATCCTTTCTGGGTCTTCAGTACTTTTGTCAGCTTAAGATATGATGGGTTGGGGGTGGCTAGGTGGCGCAGTGGCCCTGGAGTCAGGAGGACCTGAGTTCAAATCCGGCCTCAGACACTTGACACACTTGCTAGCCATGTGACTTTGGGCAAGTCACTTAACCCCAATTGCCCTCCAAAAAGCAAAAAAAAAAAAAGATATGATGGTTTGGGGTGGATATGGGCATTTTCCTAGAGGGTAGCTAGGTGGCAAAGTGTGCTGTGCTGTGCCTGAGTTCAAATCTAGCCTCACACTCCTACTAGCTATATGACCCTGGGCAAGTCACCCTCTGCGTACTTATCTCACAGGGTTGCCAAATGAGGTCATATTTGTAAAGCACTTAGCACAATGCTTGGTCCATATGCTTATAACCTTCTCTACCCGTCGTGTTTGATGATGTACAACCAGCTATGCCTTTGGAGAATTGCGTGGGACATTGAGAGGTTAAGTGACTTGCCTATGGTCACACCAGTTAGTATATTTCAGGGGCAGGATTTGAACCAGGTAATGACACTCTTTACAAATGAATAATATACCTATCTCAAGTAGGTGCATGTATATTAGAGCATCTATTTTCTTCCTGCTAATCCTCAGGGCCTGGCACTTATTAGACAGTGATCAATATTTGTTGGTTGCTTGATTGGTTCTCATGTCATATTTTAGGAAGGAAATAGTTGTGGTATAATATCCTGTTGTCTAAATGAGGGTTCACAGGCGTATAACAGTTCTTCTCAATTAAGCAGAAAAGTAGAACTATACAGGATAGACATAGATTAGTTGGGGGTAATCTGAATATGCACATTATAAACACTGTAAAATATTTCCCGAGTTTCTACTATGCATTAGCTCCTCTAGGATAAAATCAAAATTCTTCTATGTGGCATTTGAAGTATTCTTCAATGTGACTCCCACCTGCCTACCTTTCCAGACGCTTTCATGTCACTCACCTATGCTACATTAGAGTCAAACTCCAACTTCCTGTTCCCTGGACTTGTGCCATCTCCTGTGTCCATGCCTTTGCACAGGCTGTGCCTCATGCCTGGCATGCCCTCCTTCCTTACCTCTGCCTCTAAGAATCTCTATTTTCCTTCAAGGCCCAGTTGAGGGCACCTCAGATGGGGGTGCCCTTCATGATCCTTCCATCTGTCAGTCCCTTCTCTTTCTTGATTGTTACTTCCTCACCCCCATTCCCCAGTAAAATGTAAGATCCCAGAGGGCAGATGCTGTTCCATTTTGTCTTGGTACCCCCAGTTCCCATCACAGTGTAATGCACATAAGAAGTGTTTAATAAATGTTTGACTTGAACAGAAAGAACCATATGGATTAAAAATGGAAGATGTATATAGGAGTGCTTCATTTTAATTCAATAGCTTGGAATTTGAGTGGTCCTTCTATGATGGCTTTGGCCTGGGGTGAGCCGATTTTGCATTCACTCTCTACTAACCCTACACTCACCCCACCCACCGACTCCTCAGCTCCCTGTAATCTGGTTTCCATTCCCACTATTCTACTAAAACGATTCTGCTGGATCTGGAGTCAGAGGACCTGGGTTAAAATGCTGGCCCTGCCACTTGCTACCTATGTGACTTGGGATAGTCAAATAAATTCCTTAAGTCTCAGTTTTCTCAGTAAAATGAAGAAGGGTCAGGTTCTTTTTTGTTTTTTGTTCATTTTCCAGCCTATTCCTTGACTTACGCTTTTGTGTTCTGCTCTGCTCTTGGGGCGGAGGGGCACTGTCCCAAACTTCAGGTTTTTCATGCTACTATTTTCAGAGCTAATTCTGAGGACCTGTAAGTTTCTGGTTCTTTCAAGGAGGAGGATTTAAATGAAGGTATCGGACCAGATGATCTCTTAGGGCCCTGGTGACTCTAAATCAATTATCCTTTGATCTCCCTCCTATCTGTCTTACACATATAACTGCCAAAGTCATCTTTCAGACACACAGATCTAATTACATCATCCCCCAGGTCAAAAACTATCAGTTCACAGAAATACAAATTTCTGAGCTTGGCATTCAAGACCCCTCACAATCTCCTTATGTCATGGCATTTCTCTTTGCGTGCTCTGCGCTCCAGCCAAACTAGGCTATTCACTTGTCACTGGTTTCTTCCTTTCTGCTGTCCTTATATGCCTTTTTTTAGACCCTGTGCTCCATTTCTAAAAGACTTGCCCTATCCTGACTCCATTTCTTCAAGGTCCAGCCATGATTTCGTGAAGCTTTCCTCGGTCCTCCAGCTGGGATACGATCCCTCTTTCCTTGAATTTCTCAGACCACGGATTTGAGTTCAACCAGTCATTTAATGATTTTCTACGTAGTTAGTTGTATATTTATTCTTTCTCCCTCCTCAAACAGCTTGAGGTCAGATACTATATGTTTTCATCCTTATGTCAACAGAGCCAGCACTCTGCTTTACCCAGAATAGGTGCTTTATAAGTTTTTTATTTAATTGAATTTTGGCTGGGATCAAGGAGGCCTGCTTCTAATTAAGTGCTGCAACCTTTAGTAAGCCTTTTTACCTCTCCGGGCCTTAGTTTCTCCATCTGTAAAGTGAAGAATTTGGATAAAAAGACCATTATGGTCTCTTCCAGCTAGTACATTCTCTGAGTCTGGAGGCATGATTCTGAAAGTGTAGCAGTCACACGGTTGTGTAGGCCACCACCAATGTTCACCACACTGAGATAATTGAGCTCTTACTTAAAACACATTTACCTTTCAGGAACTAATGAAAACTCGAGTGATTTTTAGTCAAACTTCCATGTGCTGCTGGATTGAGAAATGTTCCATATGTCTTCCACATGCTGGTAATTTATGCAAATCCCAGGGAAGGCATTTTCTTTTCCCAGGGTTTATAGTGGTTTCTAGGATGGAGAAGTACCATCATTTTATTGATTCTGACTTTAAATATTTCAAATGGCATCATTCTGAAAGTTGGTCGTAACCGTTTCTATACAAGAGACATTCTTCTCCTTTGTGATTTGTGTGTTTGGTTATGGTATTTCAAACGATAGTCATGGATGCTGAAGTCCACTATTCTCCAAAAAAGTGACAACCTAGCATTTGCAAAGGATGTTCAGCCTTCAGAGGGTACCATTCTTGGGGTTAGAGGACCATTACTCTAGCAAGCCTTCAAACGTTGTTGTTGTTACTACAGCTGACATTCAAACATTTTTGTTATTTTCTTATTGTTGTCATTATATATTTAGTTACAACAATTAGAGAGATGGTAAAATCCAGATGTGGGTTCAGGAAAGCAGCAGCTGCTGCCAATAAGCCTAAAAAGGACACCAGTCTTTGTCCCGCTATGGCTACCTTTTCAGAAGCATATAAAATTTAGCAGAAACCAAGACCCTCAGCTGCTGTTTGAGTTGGTCCATTATACTGTAGTGATAGAGCTTTGTGTGTTGGAAAGAAGGAAAACAAGAAAGTCAGGAGAGGCCTGTTTGTGGAAAAGCATCATGGTTTGGGGGTATAGCATTCTTATGTGCCTGTATTTTGTGTTGGGTGTGTCCTTGGGAAAATCTTGAGTGTAGCAAACTGCCTGAGGTCCCAGGAACAGAGCAAACCAAGGGTCAGTGTCATTAGGTTAGAGATAGCTGGGTCCTTGACAATGCCTTCTGAGCCTTTCCTTATTCTCTTGGGAATTCCTAAGTCAAAAGTTTTGAGATCTTGACATTGATATAAACTAGTCAGGCAGTGTTCTCAAAGAAACGGCAGAGGAGGCAAGTGCCTTATTTGGTCTCATGGCATTTGCTATTGTTCCTTTAGAAGCATGAGAAAAGTGATTTGAAATTGATGATCCATCTAGACCAGTATTAACCCCAAGATGTGACAATTATGGATGTGCCATGGGAACAGTACAGTATTTGGTGCATGGTAATCAATTAATAAATACTTGTTCATTAATTGACTATGAGCAGCTAGGTGGCACATTGGATAGAGTACTGGACCTGGAGTCAGGAAGACTCATCTTCCTGAGTTCAAATCTGGCTTCTCAGACCCTTCCTAGTTGCTTTACCCTAGGCAAGTCACTTAACCCTGTTTACCCCAGTTTCCTTATCTGTAAAATGAGCTGGAGAAAGAAATGACAGAACACTCCAGCATCTTTGCCAAGAAAACTTCAATGGGGTTATGAAGGGTTGGACGCAATTGAAATAGCAGTTAAACTGAATAGCAGTTAATCTATTGGTTTCAAGTTCTCTACTAGATTTCAATCTACTTGGAAGTAATTCAAATGGTATTCTACCTCCTACCTCGAGGAGTACAATGGATTCTTGTGAGGTATAAGGGTCTTGAGAACACTCCTTGGTCCCTGTGGTTGTTAGCCTAGGTTTTGAGTGAGCTCGTAAGTGAAGCTTCAGACTTATATTAGACAAGTTGCTTCAGGATCTGTAGAAACTATCTTAATGTTTTAGGTTTTGCTTTCTGAGCCAGGGCCAGCTAGTTGGCACAGTAGATAGAATACTGGACCTGAAGTCAAGAAGACTCCTCTTTGTGAGTTCCAACCTGGCCTCAGATACTTACTAGCTGTGTGACCCTGGGCAAGTCACTTAATCATGTTTGCCTCAGTTTCCTCATCTGCAAAATGAGCTGCAGAAGGAAATGGCAAACCACTCTAGTATCTTTGCCAAGGAAACCCTAAATGGGGTCATGAAGAGTTGGACACCATTGAACAATGACAGAATCTGAGCCAAGGACAAGCAGGAGATGAGAAACAATCCCACGACTCTTTGTTGCAGAAAATGCCATGTGTGAATATTATGAATATTATTATTACGCTTCATGGGGCAGTGGCTTGCATTAGTCTATTTCATGCAATGACCCATATCCACCAATGAGCAGTCTTCTCCAGTGATGGGGGGTTGAGCTGAGTTATGAAGGATCAGATATGGAGCCTGAGGCCAAATCTGAAGAATACATCATCATTGCTTAGATCCCTTTTGAGCATGCTATATTCTTTCTCTAAGATGTGTAAGAAATTGCTCTGGACCACATGAGGTTCCCCAGGGAAACACAGAGGTATCACGTGAACTCTGGTTCACACCCAACTCAAGTGTAGAAGTGGGGGTATGATCCTCTTCCTCTCCTCTACCAGTTCAGTTGATGTAGTAGTTTTTGAAAAGCTGAGGTTTTTTTTTTATCTATGCCCTGATTCTTTCTGAGGTGTGAAAATCTCTCTGATTGAATCAAGAAAGGAACAAGGCAATTGGCTGGGGAAAAAAGTCATCGCTATTTCTGTGACTTTTAAATAGTCAAGCCTCAGAATAGTTATGGAGAAGGACCACACGTCATTCAGTCATGGCATCCAGTAGTGGAATAGAAGACATCCCATCTAGGACCCTAGACCACCACAGTGGAGACATTGCAAGCTTCTTAGACTCTTACCTGCCCTTCACTTCCTTCCTGTAATGGGTCCTGATGACCAGCCCATTATAGGTCACCATGACCTCTGAGACTTGCTTTCACAACAGACTACTCTGTTTCACCCATCATCATACCTTCATTCATGAGCATCTCCACCTGTCACTTCTTGGCACACCTTCTTCCTCCCCATCTACATTTGGGCTAGATAAGATTCTCCCATCCCAAGGAGATAGGTTCTTGACATATCACCAACTTTGCCTCGTGTGTGCTTTATCCTGACTTAGATTCATGTTACAAACAAGCCAGAACATGCTCTGATTTGAGAGATTCTCCTGGATTATTCTTGAATGTTCGTCTATTGTTAGAATACTCTGAAGTGCTCTGCTTAGGGTTGGATTACTTTGCAAATGCTGATGGTTGTTACTGCAGGAAATGAAAAACTAACTACTGCCTAGAGATCTTTTCTTAAATTTGAAGATAGTTTCCATTGTTATAGCAGCCCACTGATGTCTAAATGATTCGTAATTTCTTGCTGTACCCCATTTCATGGGTTGGAGATCATCTGTGGAAGATTTAAGTAAAAACAAGGGCAACAGTGTCACAAGATGAGAAGTTATGGCAATCTGTACAGATGGAGGGGGTGCACACTGGGGAAATCCAAGCTTGTTTGAAGGCTGTAATCTACATTTCTGCCTCCCACACTAAGTAGAAATTTACTTTATAATGATAGGTGGGAAGGTCATACTGATGCTTAGAGAGTAGGGAGGCTGTGAAAGGTATCTGAGGTCAGTTCTTAGATTCATTATCAACTCCGCTGATGAGAATGAGTATTTTATGAAAACCGTTCAATGTTTTATGGATGGGTAAACCATAGCATATGACCTGTTGCTCGTTAATATTTCAGAAACAATAGGCTGTTACAGATAAATAAAAACTGCTACAGGAAGGAAAGCCTTCTAGCAACATTAGATATGTACTCTCCAAACTGTATTTGTAAAAAAACTTTATTACCAAAATAAAGTTGACCTTTGACCCAGTCATCTTGCTCCTGAGCTTGTGCCACCAAAGAAACCAAAGATAAAAGGAAGTCCCTAAATCTATCAAAAACACTTGTAAGTAGCACTTTTTGAGGTAGCAAAATAAATTGAAAATAAGTTATTTTGGTGAATGGTTGAACAAATTATATGGATGTAATGGAATATTATAAAGCAGAATTTAAGGAATTCAGAGAAACATGAGAAAATATGTAAAATATGTATGACCCAAAAAAGAGTGAAATAAGTGTAACTAGAGCAATGTACATGACTACAATAATGTAAATAAAAGCAACACAAAATGACAACTTAACTTATAATAATGACTTATAATATGGATGGTACTGAATTCAGAAGTCAGATGATATGACTTCCATATGACAATGGAAGCCAAATGGATCAAATGCAGATTGATATAATTACTGTAATTGTCTGTTTTGCTCGAATGTTTCTCTTTGTTCCAAGGGAGAATACAAGATTAAAAGAGAAGGTATATAGTGATATGATTGAGACCTACAAAATGTAAAGCCATTAATAAATTTTTTTTGTAAATGTAAAGGCCTCACCCAGGGAGGAAATTATTGTTAGTCAGAATAACTGACGTGCTGATAAATACAATAAGGGTTTTTAATTTATGAGAACACGTATCTGTATGCAGCGCAATATTCTTTTGTAATAAAGGCTTCTTATTCTGTTCATTAATTAGACCACAAAATGGCAGAGGAATAGTGTAAATTGCTTTTGATCCGCTAACGAGTGTCCTGATTCTCTGAAAGCAGCAAGATACAATTTTGCCCCACAAAGTGGAAGTGGAGGGACTGCTGAAAGAGTCACTTTATCTGACCTCTATCCTTGTATGGTAGGTCCTCCTGGATCCTGCTTGTCCCCACAGTGAACGTTAGATCATGAGCTCCTTGAGATTAGGGATTCTTTTGCATTTCTTTGTATCCTCAGTGCTTGGACCTAATAAATGTTTATTGACTGGACTCCAATCTTTTAAAAGAGTGATCAAATGGGGTGGCTAGGTGGCACAGTGAATAGAGTACCAACCCTGAAGTCAGGAGGACCTGAGTTCAAATCCAGCCTCAGACACTTAACACTTACTAGCTGTGTGACCTTGGGCAAGTCACTTAACCCCAATTGCCCTGACTTCCCCCCCTCCAAAAAGATAAAAATTTTTTAAAAAAGTAAAAGAGTGATCAAGGACAAGTTTTTCACTGGGATTAGGCCTTTACTGGAACACTCTGGACACAGGTGATGTAATTAAATGAGATAAAATATGTAAATCACTTTATGAACATGAATGCCACTTTATAAATGCCAACTATTATTATTCTTCTCATTCTTATTTTTTTCGTTGGACTTCAGATAGAAATGTTCCTGTGGAAAAAACTGTTTTACCAGTATTTTTCTTTTACTTATGTTCTGTGAACTATTGTACAGGTAGATAAAGTAGCTACCTTTTGTAATTAAATTAAAATTTTGGGGTGTAAGGTCATCACCTATAAATTCATTGAAAACATCTTTGGGACAGCTCTTGTAGCAGATAGAATGACAAAAATGATATGTACATCCTGTTTCATGTAGTTTTAATTTATCTCACTAGGTCTTTACATTTGGAAAGCTTTTTATTAAACATAACTTGGAGATTTTGAGTGTTTGATGTGACAACATCCATTTAAAATGTTGTTTTAAAATTTTTGTAGATCATTTCTCTGTCCAGTCAATTGTGGGCAACAGTTCTGTCTCTAATAATGTTTTGGTTCCAGTATAGTTTGTTTGTTGAATCTTCAAGGATATTTTGAGGTCTGTATTTATACTGTGGGGATCTGTCATTTGTTAGGTAATAAGAGAGAGAAAGTTTCTAACCACCAAAAAATATCTTAACTAGTTATTGGGTAAGTGCTAAATTTTTGCAGCCTACAATGTTATGTTGAACCTGTGTCTCTTGTTTCCTTACATAATCTGTATTGATCCATAGATCCAGGTTCTTAAAGGATAGCTTTCTTGTAATTTCTGACTTTGATGACCTGATCCTGAAATGATACTTTTTTTGCCGACATTTCTTTGCCTGTAAAAACAGCGACGACAACAACAACAAAAACTCCTCTGTTTCTATAAACACATTCTCATAATTCAGCCAGTCGTTGGACAGTTCTTTGTTGACTTTACTGTTAGTTGAATTCATGGGGATGTCACTCACCTTTTGATTCCACTCTTGTGTCTTAGCTGCTTCAAATGTGCCATGTGGAGATAAACCACTTCCAGTTATATTCAACCAATCAGGGGCATGTAAAGACTGTCAATTGTCAGTCTTTACTATCGTTCAATGAAATGATATCTGTTCCAAAAGTATTTTTGTACATTTTTGACTTGTTAATTGTACTCTGAGAACATCTATCAATCCGCTTCCTCCTTGAGGAGGAGGAAATGTTAATCTTTATGTAGTAGCCTTAGGGTAATAGACACTGTGTTTCGTTAATATTGTATGGATTTTGTTAGGGTACTTTTCAAATCTGTGATTATTCATTTTATGATTGTTATCTGAGGTGCCATTAAATAAAGGAGCTAGAATTTTAAGCTATGGGCTACCGGAGCAAGGGCCAACTAGGTGACTCAGTGGATAGAACACTGGGTTTGGAACAAGAAAAACTTATCTTCATGAGTTCAGATCTGGACTTATGACACTTAGTAGCTGTGTGACCCTGGGCAAGTCACTTAACTCTGTCTCAGTTTCTCATCTGTACAATGAGCTGGAGAAGGAAGTGGCAAACCACTCCAGTATTTGCCAAGAAAATCGTGGAGTCAGACGCAACTGAAACAGTTCAACCACAGCTGGAGACAGATGTATCCATCCCTTAAATAGGGTCATACTAAAAATCATATGTGACCAACATGGCTCATGCACCCAAAGTTACCAAATCCTGATGAGAAAGGTGATGTTGTCTACTCTGGCCACATAATGGGGAGGAGCACAGGAGAATTTTGAGTATCAGGGTAAAATGGGGAAGCTAAATCACTTTTCAGATCCTCTTAGTGAATTATTAATAATGTGACTTTTAAAATTAAATTTGAAAACTGTGGAGAATAGAGCATCCAGTATATTTAAATGTAAATATGAAAATACATTCCAGAGTCAAAAATACCCAAGATTTAGATTATCTGTGTTACTACTCCAATGCCTTCCTGCAGTTAATTCACAGATAGTATTATTAAGCTTATTAGCTGAATATTACAAGGATGTGTGAATTTTGGGGAAATTTTAACCTCACTGTGACTTAGTAAAGTTGCGGAAAGTTGCCTGAGATACATAGAAGTTAAATGACTTGTCCAAGGTCCATCAGCTAGCATGTATCAGAGGTGTGATTTGAGCCCAGGTCTCCCTCGTTCCAAGCCCTATACTTCATTGCCTTTCTATCCTATTAAAATGGCAGTAAAATTTATTTCATAGATTTTGTCCAACAACGTTGGCTGTCAAGCAAATCCAAACATCCTTTTAATTGCCATAAAGCCAGAGAGATGTACTCCGATATCCCACCACAGGCAGAGGCAAAAATGCGTTGAAGGAGTTGAAATGGTGGTCCTCTCGTGGCATTTTCCTTTATACCATTTTCTTGACTCTAGCGTTAGGGGTGGGGAACCTTTGGCCTTGAGGCCACATGTGGCCCTCTAGGTCCTCAAGTGTGGCCCTTCGACTGAATCCAAACTTCA